>JAEIFT010000065.1:0-600000 GCA_018904225.1 Lordiphosa mommai | reverse complement strand
TCGCTGTAAAATTCAATTCGCACAAGACCCTAAACAATTTTACAAATTTGTTAACTCTAAGCGTAAAACTTCGACTTTACCGTCTTCATTCTTTTTACATAACCAAAAGGCTAGCAACGATTCCGCTGCCGTGGACTTATTCGCTGACTTTTTTCAATCAACTTACTCCTCTGTCCCTTTTAATAACAAATCTTATCCTTATGACATTTCATCTTCAAACTCTTTTTAATGCTCCCATAATTACTGAATCTTCTCTACTTTCATATTTGAAATCTCTAAAGTCTTCATACTCTCCTGGACCTGACAACATCCCTAGTTGTGTCCTCAGAGAGTGTTGTAATTCCATATGCAAACCTTTACTAAAACTTTTTAATCTATCGCTTGACTCTACTATTTTTCCAAATCTTTGGAAAGAATCCTTCATTATTCCTCTTCACAAAAAGGGTGGAAAATCAGATATCTCCAATTATAGAGGTATCGCCAAATTATCTGCTATTCCTAAGTTGTTTGAAGAAATTATAACCTCTACATTGCAGCATTACTGCAAATCGGTTTTGTCACCTTTCCAGCATGGATTTGTAAAGAGTCGGTCAACTACGACCAATTTGCTTGAATTCACATCATTAGTTAACGATGGATTCCTTATGAAATGCCAAACTGATGTCATCTACACTGACTTCAGTAAGGCTTTTGACTCCGTGAACCATGATCTCCTCCTCCTTAAGCTTGATCGTATTGGATTTCCCTCCCCTTTCTTTTTTGGATCTCTTCATATTTAAAAGATAGAACTCAAAAAGTTCTGCTCAGATCTAATATTTCAAAACCTGTCTACGTAACATCCGGTTACCTCAAGGAAGCCACCTCGGCCCTTTGTTTTTCACTCTTTTTATTAATGATCTCCCTCGACTATATCTCATTCTCGGATACTTATGTATGCCGATGACGTTAAACTCATTTTATCTTACAACGACCCGATGCATTCTATTAGGTTGCAAGATGATTTAAACTCGCTTCATTTTTGGTGCTTGGTTAATCATTTATTTCTTAATTGCGCAAAATGTATGTTTATGTCTTTTCATCGTTGCAAACCTTCGCTAGTTTCCTATTCGATTGGCAATGAACCCTTGCAACGAATATCAACTGTCGTTGATCTTGGAGTTATTTTTGATTGCAAATTAAGCTTTAATGATCATATATCCTGTATAGTTAATAAGGCGAATGGTGTACTTGGATTCATTAAGCGTTGGTCGAAGGAATTTTATGATCCCTATACATCAAAAGTTCTTTTCACATCTTTAGTTCGCCCGGTGCTTGAATACTGCTCATCCGTCTGGTGTCCGCAGTATAAAAAGCATATGGATCGTATTGAGTCTGTCCAAAAGCAATTCTTGCTTTTTGCCCTCCGCGGCTTAAATTGGGATCCAACCTTCGGTTGCCATCGTATTCTAGTAGGCTTTTGCTTATTGACCTTCCATCGTTAGCTAACCGTAGAACTGTCCTAGGCGTTTCTTTTCTTCATAAGTTAATTATCGGTGATGTAGACTCTTCTGAACTCTTAGGTCGCCTTAACTTCTCTGTTCCCTCTAGACCAACTAGAAATTATTTGCCTTTAATCTTGCCTAGATGCACAACCGACTACGCACAGCACAACCGTTTTCGGGTTTTATGTCAAAATTATAATGATGTTTATCACCTGCTCTCAACAGAACTCTCTCTTTTCCATAAAGTTATCTCTTTTTGCACATCTCCGGCAAAGTCTCTGACCACATCCAGCAGGAGCAGGGGCCTAGCTTGCCGGACCGGCTAATAAATATTCCCCCACCGGGTCAGAGATTTTCCGGATGATTTAATTCATCTTTATTTTAGCTTATATTTATTTTATTTTTATTATATTTAATTTAATTTTTTCCTTTTTTTTTTATTTTTAATTTTAAATTTTATTTTCATTATTGTTTTATTTTATATCATTTTTGTTCATTCTATAATATTGTTTATTTATTGTTTGTGTTTATGATTTTGTAAATATATTTTTAAGCCTCCTCTTTTTCTTTTTCCTCACTATTCTCTTTTTCAACTTCTATACTATTTAAATTTGTGTTAGGTCTAGTAACGTCTCTGGCTTCAATTGGCTGTGAA
Organism: Lordiphosa mommai; assembly: GCA_018904225.1. Taxonomy (NCBI): domain Eukaryota; kingdom Metazoa; phylum Arthropoda; class Insecta; order Diptera; family Drosophilidae; genus Lordiphosa; species Lordiphosa mommai. The sequence continues at coordinate 597,864 of JAEIFT010000065.1, read as the reverse complement.
CTGGGGCATAGCTGGCCGGACGGGCAAATAAAATTCCCCCACCGTGTCGGAGTCGTTACTAGTCGATTTGTAATTTTGTTAGATTTTCCTTGTTAGGCTTTCTTAGTTCATTAAGCCTTTTTATAACGTATTCAGTTTTTCTTTTTTTTGGTTGACAGCCACCATTTGTCGACTTTTTTTTTTTCAACAAATAAACAAATGGTATATTAGTTGCGTGCAATAAAAAGAAGACTCTGTGCAAAATTTCAGCTCGATAGCTTTAAAACTGAGAGACTAGTTCGCGTAGAAACAGACAGACGGACAGACGGACGGACGGACAAGCGGAAATGAACTCAGCTTGTTGTCCTGATCAAGAATATATATAGTTTATGGGGTCGGAAATGAATATTTCTATGCGTTACAAACTTCTGGGCAAAATTAATATACACTTTTCAAGTGTATAATGAGTCTTGAGATGAACATTAACAAGTACTCTCCGCTGAAGGGTTCAAGTTACATCAAAACACCAAAGAAGCTCTTAAGGAAACACGCGATCATTAACGTTAGAAACAATGATCAGTTTTGTTTTAAATGGGCAATTATATCAGCCCTTAAACCGTCAACTTGTAATTCTGACAGATGCAACAGCTTCAATGTGAATGAGATTGAGGATTCAACCATCGAAATTAATGCGGAAATGACACTCAACTTTAAAAACTTGGATTTCCCCATACCCCTAAAGCAGATTAAAATTTTCGAAGCCCAGAATCCGCTCATCAGTGTGAATGTGTTTGGCTATGATGAGGAAGCTAACCAGGTGATTGGTCAGTTATATATTACTCAACATGAACGACAAACACATATCAATCTAATTCTCTTGGAACAGAATGAACGCACCCATTTTGCTTGGATCAAAAATTTGTCAGCGTAAGTACAATATAACGTTCCGAATACTTTATAACAATATTCCTTACGCTATCGAAATTAATTTGTTATTTCATAAATATAAACTATATTGATTTATTTATTATTTTTCGTTTTTAGACTTGTTCACACACAACTCACAAAAAACAGCAATAAACTTTTTTTCTGCAACCTGTGTCTAAACTATTCAAAAGATGAGAGCTTACATCTACGACATAAGGAGCATTGTGGCAAGCTGGTTACTACACTTCCTGCTGCGGATAAGGCGAGTCTTAAATTTAAGAATTTTTCACATTTCTTAGATGTACCATTTGCGGTATATGCTGATTTTGAGTGTATGCTTACACCAGAAAATCTAAAAGTATGCGAAAAATTGGAGATTTTAAACCATCACGTTCCCATAGCCTACTCATATTTCATAAAGTGTTTTTTCGATTCCGCACTTGATAAATTTGTAATGGAAACTGGAAAAGATGCTGGTCTTAAATTTTTGACTTTCTTGATAAGAGATATTAATGAAATTTACATCAAGTACCTTGCTATTATTCAGCCAATGACTTTGACTCTTGAAGACTTGGATGATTATTATAATTCGGTAAATTGTCATATTTGTGGAAAAGCCTTAAGCTCTGATAGTGTAAGAGATCATTGTCATATAACTGGGAAATTTAGAGGGCCTGCTCATACAGCTTGTAACATTAACTTCAAAACTGCACCTTTTGTTCCTGTGTTTTTCACAATTTTTCTCATTACGATGCTCATTTGTTTGTTAGAGAGTTATCCAAGATCGATGAAGAAATTAAAGTTCTACCACTCAACAAAGAATTGTATATTTCCATGTCGAAATATATACAAATTGAGAGTCATAATATTAATTTGGAAATGCGATTTTTAGATTCGTTTCGATTTATGGCTGCTAGCTTAGACAATTTGAGTTCTAACTTGAAAGATGAAAACTTACAGATAATCAGAAAGTATTTCACAGATGATTTGCAGTTCAATCTTGTACGCAAGAAGGGAATTTTTCCATATGAATATATAGACTCCCCAGAACGATTAAAAGAAATTTCTCTCCCTCCAAGAGAAAAATTCTATAATAGATTAACTAACGAGGAATGTACCGTTGAAAATTATGCTCACGCTAAAAATGTGTGGAACGCTTTCAAGTGCAAAAATTTAGAAGAGTATATGGAAATATACCTCAAGACTGAAGTGCTTTTGCTGGCAGATGTTTTTGAAAATTTCCGAACAATTTGTAAGAAAATTTATTCACTAGACCCTGCTCATTATTATACATCTCCAGGCTTAGCTTGGGATGCAATGTTAGTAACCACTAAAATTGAATTGGAATTGCTTACAGATATCGATATGTACAAGTTCATCCAAAGAGGAATTCGGGGTGGTTTAGTTCAGTGTTGTAAAAGGTACTCAAAAGCCAATCACAAGTACATGAATGATTATGATCCCACGAAACCCTCCGAATTTTTAATGTATTTGGATGCGAATAATCTATATGGATGGGCAATGTCTCAGTATCTCGCATATGGCTTTTTCCAGTGGTTGACATATGATGAAATTAATGAACTTGATTTCCCCTCTATCTCTCATGACTCTGAATTCGATTACATTCTTGAGGTAGATTTGATATATCCAGAATGTCATCATGACAAGCACAATGACCTGCCCTTTTGCCCCAGCAACCAGAAGCCCACCAAAGATGCAAAGGTTGAAAAACTTATCGCTGACCTTAGGGATAAAGTCAAGTATCCAATACACTACAGAAATCTACAGCAGTGTATGGCTCATGGTTTGACGCTGTCAATGATTTATCGTGTTTTACGTTTCAAGCAGTCGCCTTGGTTAAAATCATATATTGATCTTAACACTAAGCATAGAACAGAAGCGAAAACTAAATTCGAGAAAGACTTTTTCAAACTGTTGAACAATGCTGTCTATGGCAAAACCATGGAAAATGTTGAGAAGCGAAAAAATATAAAATTAGTAACGTCATGGGAGACAACAAATAGAAATCATCTCGGAGCTGGCGCACTAATCGCAAAGTCCAATTTTCACGGCTCGGCGAGATTTGCCGAAGACATGTATGCCATTCAAATGAAACAGTTGCATAATGTGTATAACAAACCAATGTATTTGGGATTTATAGTTTTGGAATTGTCCAAATGGTTAATGTATGATTTTCATTATGAGTACATGCAACCCAAATTTCAAAATAACCTTTCATTAAATTATATGGATACAGACTCATTCATATATTCAATCGAAACTGATGATTTCTTTGCTGACATTCGTGAAGACATAGAAATGCGATTTGATACTTCAGAGTACCCTGAGGAGTTGACTGAAAAATTCAAGATCAAAAGGTGTAACAAAAAAGTGTTGGGAATGATGAAGGATGAGAACAATGGAAAACAAATGTTAGAGTTTGTGGGTCTAAGACCTAAAATGTATTCTCTTCTCTTAGATGGTGGTGGGTGCATCAAAAAATCCAAGGGAGTGAAAAAAGCAGCCCTACAAAAGCTTAATTTGAATAGCTATAAGGAATGCCTTTTCGAGAATATAACATTGACAGATAGCATGATAGTTTTCAGATCAAAGCTACATGAATTGTACACTGCAAAATTACGCAAAATTACCCTGAGTAGCAATGATCACAAAAGAAAGATTAGGATTAGCGTGTGAGAATAGAAAGAGGAAGATTGAGGAAATCCATCAGAGCAAAAGAACTATGATTGAGACAAATACTGATATGACACTCACTACTCTAGAGCTAGAAAGATTGCATAACGAAATGGAAATTGATGAGGTATTATAAGTTGTAACTAGTCATAGTACTTCTAATGTAAAAAATTACTTTTAAGAAATTGATATACACCATCAAACAAAAAAAAAAAATGAAAACTATGGAATATAAAAAAAAAAAAAAAAAATATAAAAAAAAATCACACTCGTATATGTTTTATTATAAAATTAGTGCCGTATAGCAAGTATGCATTTTTTCTAACTTTAATCAAAAATTTAGTTGATTGGATTTTTGCTGTTGGATTTTTTGCTGATCTTAATCAAAAAATATATATGATTCTCTAAGCAAAGAGAAAAAAGGAACGCAAATCAAAAAAATACCCAACCAATTGTAAACAATTCAAACTGCTATAAAATAAGCTTTCATCTGGACTTGAGCATTCTCTAAGCAAAGAGAAAAAAGGAGCGCAAAACAAACAAAATCCAACAAATTGTAAACAATTTGAACTGCTATAAAATAGGCTTTTATCTGGACTTGAGCCATCTTTCAGTTTAGAACAATGGAATCACAATCATATTCAGACGTTCGAACAGTTGAAGTTCAGGATCATGTGCTTCTCCTGAGTGCAGAGAGAGCAGACGTTATCGCTGACTTCAACAGTAAAAGTCAAAAGGCTTTGCTTTCACAAAGCTCTATTATCATCGGTCGCGGATATCCCATCCTAAGCGGGAGTCGTAAAACAACAAAGATCGGGTAGTCCATTGCCTTAGAACTTAAGGAACATGTGTTGTACCTATCTCACTGGTACAATACCATGCGAAACTCGACAAAAGCGGCTTTTTCGGATGGCGGCTATCAAGTCATCAAAAGACAGGATGGGAAGCTATACCTGGAGCAAACTGATTTAGAATGGGTTTTACATTAAATACTTGCTTTTTGATTCAATAAAACCATTCATCTGTATATGTATTGATATATTTATTTGAAGCCGGGAAGAGTGAAGGGAGCTCGTTTCAGATCATTGCCACATTCGCATTTTAACCACCGCCGGCATCACACGCTTTTTAGATTTTCTTTGTTTATAAAATCAAAAACTATGGATGATTCACAGCGGCTTTTAACGGGAGATAGGGATAAAGCCAAGGAGCGACAGTATCAGGTCCCCCACAATCCATCTAAAGGAACAAGCTCTGATAAAAAGGAGGAAGAAAAATACACTTCCTCAACCCAAAAATATGAACTATTTAAATGAAAAACTTTATTTTTATTTCACAATAAATTGAAATTTATAGAATATCTTTTGTATTTATCCAAGAGTTGTGTTCGTTGGGGAATCCCAACCATTTAACAAATACTTGATTGGCCTTTCTTTTTATAATCTTTTCAACCAGGTATGTGTTGGGAAAGCGTGTCTTTTTTAACTCTTCTTCATAGAATCCACCTTTGACAGATGCACCTTGATAGTCCTCCAATAGGTAGGTGGTAGGATTGGTATTTTTTATTTGTTTTACTTTAAAAATTTCCGTTGTCCAGTTGGGCGTATTCCCCTTTTCGAAAATATGTTTATACTTGCTAATGCGCACATAATTACCTATACGAAATTTTGCTCCATTAAATATTTTGAGATGATTGTAGACAGTGTTTAACAGTTCCTTCTCATTCGATGAATTTACTTCAATGGGTGCCATTCCAATTGTTTTATGTAATTTTGTATTGTAATCAGAAAATAATTGTTTATAAATCTCAATCCACCGATATGATCCATTGAAACTGAACTCTTTCCACATCATTTCTTTCACCGTTCTATTGAATCGCTCAACAATAGAGGCTTTTAGACCGCTGAATGTTGAGTAGTGATTAATGTTGTGTTTATCAATTAAAGCCTTGAAGTCCTTATTAAAAAATTCTTTTCCATCATCAGTCTGCAAATTTTTAGGTATGCGACCCAACTTGAAAATAGATGACATTGCCCTTGTAACATCTCCAGCATTTTTGGTTTTGAGCGCAACACCCCAAGCATACATGGAAAATGTATCAATAACTGTTAAAAGAAATCGGTACCCTTTGTTTGATGACAAGTAGTTCCCCATCTCCAGCAAATCTGCTTGCCAATGATCATCGATTCCTTTCAGAATAACCCATCGCCGCTTGAAGTGTTTACGTGCTGGTGCATGTAGCTCATTTACTAATACTCTCTTACTCAAACTAATGTTTTCTGTCCAATATTCTCAAAAATAATAACACTTATTATTATTATGATACTTGTGATGTGGTTGTGAATTTTAAGTTGTTAGACTCCAATCTTTCAATTTTTCCATGTATTATCTTTATCTCTTTTTCCACATGTTCAGTAAACTTGTCAAGCAGAATGCACAAGTTATTTAAATTTTGTTCCAGTTGAGATTTTAGTCTTTTATTTTTAATCTCGATCAGTGTTTGCAAGTCTTTCGTTGTTGCGTTGATGTGAAAATGAAGAAATTGTTTGTTGACAGCGTCTGAATGTTGTATAGGGTCTACAATATTTTTAATACGTTTGCTTTGCGTATCAATGTTTTGATCCTTGTCCATAAATAACCCAAACAATTTTGCTCCATTTTTCTTAATATTTTCAGTAGTGTATTTTTCTCTAGAGTAGTGACCGAACTTGTCAACTGACATGATGATGGTGTAATGGGTATGCTAGTAACTCCCACCCTGCTATTTATTGAAAGAGTTGGGGTATTTTCTTTAATTATTATTTTGTTAATAAATAATTTTTGCCTCTCGCAACTCTTCAATTATCGATACAATTTCATTATTATGATTACTATGCCCAGCTGCTTGTGAGGCAACTAAAAGCTTTAATCTATCAACAATTTCATTGGGATCATCCCAGTAAATATAATTCGGTTTATTTGTATTGAGTTTCATAAGTCCACTTCCCTCATGAAAAGATTTTTGACGGTACGGGGTTGAGTAGCATTCGGTGCTGATGAAGATTTTTCGAAGAAGGGTTTTATTATTTTGGTATATTTTTTTAGAACGGGTACCTTTAACTTGCCCACTAGCACTGTGACCTCTTTTGTGAGCATTTGTTTGCAACAAAATCTTTTTGTATAGCTCCAATTCAAATTGATCATAACCTTGGGGAGAATTTCGAAAAATTAAAGAATATAGTCCTGGAGTAAGTAACCATCTTTGTCCGTTTTCAAAAATGCTTTTTCCATCAGCCAATGATATTTTACTATTTCCCAAGCTAAGTTGACCATTAGAATCTTTGAACGGTCCATATGCTTTATCAAGTTCTCCTCCTCTAGCTAATTCACTTAAATTGAGAATAAGACTTTCATTGTTGGATGTATTAGATTGTGAATAATACTGTTCAGTTGTATCATTTGATTCCCTGTTTATAGTGTCATACAGATTATAAAAATCATTGTCATCAGTATCATTTATCATTTATCATTTTGATTTCCAAATTTTAGCGACTCCAGCTCCGGCTTAATCCCAATGCTGGAGTTATTTATTGGATAAAATGCAACTTGTGTTTCTCCTTTGTCTTCATCTGTTTTAGTCAGTGCTAAATATCTTGCTTTTTTCTTTTCACTAATAAGTTTCTTTAAAGGTTGAGTTATTGGCTTAAATACTTCCTCCAGTTTATTTTCACTTTCGGCTTTGCCAAGTTTTAGACTTTGAAATTTTCTTTTTAAGATATTTCTTGTCTTTGTTAATTCGCTGAGGGTGCGCTGTTCCATTTTCGTATGGGAAAAATCAGCAGATCAGTTTTAACAGCTCAGTTATTTAGAACAGGTCAGTAACATATCAATTTTAATAGCTCAGTTATTTGAAACAGGTCAGTTTTAATGTTGTAAGAGCAGATCAGTTTTCCAAGATAGACTGTTGGCCCATGAGTGTGAGCTGTAATATTGCTTTTTGTAAAGGTAAACAAATACTTGTTTTTGTTTCGATAAATGTTTTTATTGACAGTTATTTGATTTAGTATAATGACAACAAAAATTGTAGACACAAGTGTCCACAGTTAAAGGAATTAAATCGCTGTTTTTGCTGATAGTTGTAGGTGATATTTTTTCCCAAATATCTAATTAGTTCCTGTGGTGGTTGCAAATTACCGAAACTATCGAAATATTGATTTTCTCCATTAGTTCTATAATAAGCCACCCAAAGTGTACCATTTGATTCTGTATTTGCCAAATTGATAATACCGCATTCCCTCTTCAATGGGCGCTTTGGTAGTGCATCTCTCATAAATACTCCTCTGAAATAACGAATATGCTTGCGGGCAAACTCTATCAAATCAATATTGGTAAGCGGCTTATTGGGTAGCTGACTTAAAAGTTTTTTGAGTGCGCTGATGTGGTAAGACCATAACCCTGTCGATATGGTTTCAGATGGAGTCCATGTCCCAAAGCAATAGCTTCCATTTTCTTATTGTGTCTTTTAGTCTCTTCGAGGTGCTGGTGGGCATTTTTCGCATTATTAATTGTTTTAGCAACGGCTGCAGTACCCGAGGCGATTCCACCAAGAGCTCCTAGTGCAGTTAAAATTGACATCAATGGTAAAAAGCCTCCAACTTTTGGAACGCTAATCACTCGTGGGACAATAACATCTTTTTTTCCCCTTCCAAACGATTTGTTTATTGCTTTGCGTGCAATTGTAATAGCGCTGCTTATGTCTTGGGGCTTTTGTTTATTCAAGATACGAGTGACCGCTTTGACAGCGTTCCTAAATGTTTTCTTTTTGTCGCATAGCGTTCTTTTTGTTTTTGGTTTTGTTTTTCTTGTTGTTTTTTTCTTGATTTTTTGAGTGAGACCCATTCCAAATTTTTTTCTGAGTTTCATGGCGTTAGTAACGAAATACGCAGTGGCTTTTTCGCCAAAACTGCTGTCAGGTGCTTTAACTCGCTCCCAAGCTTTATCTGCTAAGATTGAATCAGCTGTATGTCGTTTGCTTAAGTCTTTCTCCTCTAAATATGCTATATCATGATCCCTGCAAGCGGAATCTAATGGATTTATTCCCTTATCGCCGCGCTCCAAGCGTTTTTCAAGTTTGGTTCCTGGACCACAGAACTGATAGCCAGGCAAATGCAATTCCACTGGGAGGGAGTTAATTATTTTATTCTCAAGACCACCACCCTTTGCTTTTGATTTATATAAGCGCATAACTAATATAATAGATGGTTACTCGTTGAAGATTCCTTAACGACTGATGTGCATTTTGTTGCAATATGCGATTAATAAAACAAAACAAAAACATTGAGGTGAAAAATTTTGATTTTGTGGGTAATCAAAAAAATCGAATCTCACACAGCAGTCTCTTGCCTAACTCAATAAGAGGTCTAATCGTTGGTCCATCGAATTGTGGGAAAACCAATATAATGATCAGCCTAATTGAAAGCCCAAACGGATTGAAATTTGAAAATATCTACTTGTACTCAAAGTCGTTACATCAGCCGAAATATGAATATCTAAAAGAACTTGTGTCCCCGGTAAAGGGAATGGGCTTCTATACGTTTTCTGAGAATGAGTCTGTTATTCCGACCAAGAAAGCGAAAAACAATTCAATAATGATATTTGATGATGTGGCATGCGAAAAACAGGACAACATTCGCGCATACTTCTGTATGGGAAGGCATAAGAATGTTGATTCGTTCTATTTATGCCAGTCATATACACGCATTCCCAAACATCTTGTGCGTGATAACGCTAACATAATTTTAATGTTTAAACAAGATCAACTAAATATGAAGCATATATACCAAGACCATGTGGGTATTGACATGAGCTTTGAAACATTTATGAAAATTTGTCAATTATGTTGGAGAGATAACTATGGATTTCTGATGATTAACAAAGATGATCGTATAGACAACGGACGCTATAGAAAGGGATTTGATGTCTTTATAGTAATTTAAAATTTTTTAAGCATACTCGCATGTAAATAAAAGATAAAAAAAACTTGATTATAGTTTCACTTCTAAATACTAACTCAAAATGTCAACAACGTTAACTTTAACTGGAAACAGCTCAACATTAACGGCAAACTACTTTCCTCCCCTTGAAATGATGGGGGAATATGAGTGTTGTCTAATTGATTTTCATATGTTCAACTCAATCCCAAATGTAGATTTGTATAATAATCTATTTCATATTGGAGAACACATCATTGAGATACCTGTGGGATCTTATGAGACAGCACGATAAGCTGTCTGCAGCAGGTGTAGAGTCTGATCTTGAAATTAAAAGCAATAACAACACACTGCAAGTGTCAGTTATCAGTAGGACACTTCCAATTTATTTAGATAAGGTGCGTTCAATCGGATCTTTGTTTGGATTTAAGCCGAGAATCCTCGAACCGGCTGTTGAGCACATCTCAGATATGCCAGTGAATATTCTCAAGGTGAATGCAATTCGTTTGGAGTGTAACATTATAAACGGATCATATGTGAATAACATCCCATCGCATACCCTTCATGAATTTGCTCTAAACGTTCCTCCTGGTTATAAAATGGATGAGATACCACGCAATCTAATTTATTTGCCTGTGAACACATGTGAGATAAGTACATTAACAGTACGCATCACTGATCAGAACGGAGACTTGATTAATTTGCGTGGGGAAGATATCACACTTCGGCTACACCTGAGACTGCGACAATTACCTCGTTTATACACATAACATTTATCATGATAAATGCCCATCAAAGTATGCTATGTGTAGGAATAGAAATAATTATGGAAACTTTTTGAGTTTTATATTATTAAAGCAACTAAATGTGGCATGCTTTTAGGGGCATTTATCCTGATAAATTTTGCGTGTATAAACGTAGTAAATGATCATTTATAACAATAGTATAAATAAAAGCGTATGGAGATCAGGGCTGCAAACCCCTCTAATTTTGACAGGGGTTCGGTTCGGGGTTCGAACCCTTACCCTACTCTGAGGGTTCGGTTCCACAACCGGTTCCCTTCAAATTGAGAACCGGCGTTCCGGTTTGGGTTCGGGTTCCAGATAGCATTTTATATATTTATGTACATAATAAGTAAATTAATAGAATTTGAAGACGAGATGCCTTATAATCTGCTGCCTGATGGCATGGAAGTCAAGCACATAAGTGATCTGTCTTGATTGATTGATTGTATGTATGTTTAGAAGAGTTAAGCGATTCTTCCAACTTGCACCCACAGCGAAAGTCATTTCTCCTTCACAGTAGTGGGATTGCTGAATCTGATGTGATTTTTGTGGCTATGAAACCTGCAAAAAACCCCGCCACTTTTGGCTTAAAAAAAAGAGATGAGCTTTATCTGCGTACCCGTGATTTAGTAACTGTGGTTGACCATATCGGCGTAACTGTGATTAAGTCACAGTGACTGGCAGTCATCAAATCACACTGCTACTTCAAATATGCAGTCACTGTGTGATTTGATGATTGCCAGTGACCGTGACTTAATCACAGACACGCCGGGTTGTCTCATCCCTAACTTATAGTCTGGCTGAACACGTTCATTTCCGAGAATTCAGTCAGAATTATTTTTTCTACAAATGCGACCTGCTTTGACTGGCATATTGTGAGAGTGAAATGCTAAAAGAACTTTTTTTGTGATTTGGTTAAAAAAAATGAAGATATTTAAATAAAGTGCAACTTTCCCTTGTATTGACAGTGCCATTGTATCTCCAAACGAACAAAATAATACACAGAAATACGGTTTTAGATGCAAATTGATGCACTTGCTTGAGGTTGTGTTATTTTGTCCAGTCTTTTGTTGCAAAAAGTGACCCCGTCCATACATGGGCATATGAATGGATACATTTTTCTTCAAAATAATGAAATATTTTTTACCATCGAAGTGCAAATATAAATTCTATGCTTGCCAATTTATTTATAGAACCGAACCCCATCAATAAGAAAACAGGGTTAGGTTCGGGTTCGGGTTCTCGTGATTATTTTTAATGGGGTTCGGTTCCTGGTTCGGTTCAGGGATCACCAGAACATGAACCGAACCGGTTCTGAAGGGTTCGGTTCCGGACCGGTTTGCAGCCCTGATGGAGATCTCCATCACCAATCACTTTCGGTTATAGAACAGGACGAGGAGGAAGATCTGTACGAAGAGCTCTTACAACAGCAAATAAATTATTTTTAAAATCATTGGGTCTTAAAATCCGTAAACAATGAGCAATATATTAAATGTTTGTGAGAAACCCCACTCGGATGAGAGTATAAGTAAAAGAGAATACCACACTTACTCATCTTATCTACAATCATTTAAGCCTAACGATGAAATTCGAATAAGCATCCAAAACCAAGATTTATACGTACTACCCCATGAAAGTTTTATCAATGTTGAGGGGTCGATTACCTCATCGGACATTACAGCCGTTCATGCAGGCAAACTTAAAAACAATTGCGTTGCACAGATTTTTTATGAAATTCGCTATGAGATAAACGGAATTGAAATTGATCGCACACGGTTCGTGGGTATAACATCAACCTTAAAAAATTATTTATCTTTAAATAAGCTCGAAAGTGAAATGCTTCGAAATGGAGGCTGGTTTCTTGAGAAAGAAGACGAATTACTACTATCACCGAGTGGATTATTCAATTTCTCTCTTCCGCTGAAGTTTTTACTTGGGTTTGCCGAAGACTACAATAAAATCTTGTTGAACTGCAAGCATGAACTCATACTACTCATGGCGAAGAACATGAGTAAGGTATTTTAACAAAATGTTAATAATATAGAGTATAAAATAAGCATATTGAATATAACTTGGAAAATACCACACGTAACCCTTAACGATCAAGCCAAACTGCAGATGTTTAATGTTATAAAAAGCGGAAATACTCTACCGCTGGCTTTCCGCAGTTGGGATTGTTATATCAACCCATCGCTTGTTAATGCCACCCAACATATATGGAGCGTAAAATTGGCTGCTAACCGGGAGAGACCGCGATTCGCAATAGTGGCTTTCATGTCGGAAGGAAAATTAATTTCCAATGACTTAACAAATTTGAAAGTACATTTAAACTCAGAGTCATACCCGTATGATGATCTAAATATAAGTTTTGACCGTTCTCGAATCGCTACTTTATAAGATATGTATGCAAAATTCCACCAAAGCTATTATATGAGAGACCCTCAACCGCTGTTATCACCAAAGACATTTTTGGAAAAAGCTCCAATGGTTGTTATCGATCTTTCATATCAAAATGAAGTAGTAAAGTCAGGAGCAATTGATGTAAGACTATCTATAAATTTATCGACTCCAAGTGCTTCGTCCACCGAAGCTTATTGCTTACTAATACATGATCGTTTAGTTGAATATTCACCGCTTAGTGGATTAGTTCAACGCATTGTTTAAAAGCATCACTAACAACAACAGCAGTACAGAAAAAAAATAAAAATAAATAAATAAATAATTTAAAAATGTATCAAGATGTAGTTTCCATTGATATACAGGGCTTCTATGGCAACAAAAACGAATACATATTAAAATAAATAGCTGCAGCATTTAAAAATAACCCCCACCTGGACAGCCATTTCTTTTTGCTACCCCCTTATGATTCCCTCCACTTGACCACAATGGCAAGAAGAAGAGCAATCTGGATGACTAAAAACTATCATGGTCTTTGTTGTAATGATGGATCCTCTAGTTTCCTACAAGTCAGAAATTGGCTTCGGGATATTATATGCGATAATCATGTAATCACAACTGGACTTAAGAAAAAAGATTTTCTTGAAAAATTTCTTGCAATTTCAGTAGAAGACTTGGAAGAAGAGTTTAGCAGTACTAAAATGAATTATTTAGGCTACAATGAGTTGTACAATTGCGGTATGCATATAAATAATAATGAGTGTGCCCTAAAAAATTCTCGAACCATTTTGGAATTATATAAAGACTTTACATATAAAAGTTTAGTACCCTACTACTAAGATCAACATCACCCTGTAAATCATGAAATATTGATTAATTAAAAATCTTTGTATCCATTCAATTCAAAATTCAATTTATTTCTTCTTTGACGCTTCAAGAGTAAAGTTCATCACCATGCCAATGGGCGGAGTCGTTCCAACAGATGAGTATGCCGCAAAAACAATTATTCACCTGATTGATGAATTCCAAGCGGAATATAAGGATATACTTTTTGATGAGCACACACAGTTTCTGACAGAGACCCGAGAATACTTTCAGCAGCATGGAAATCCAAAGTTTTTAAATCTCGATAAGTATGGCGAACATTTATCGTCATGCTGCTAGGTAACAAAAAATCTAGCAACATGTGTAACGGATACATGTGCTTGACACTTCTATATCTGGCGAAAAAATAAGCTTATGAAACTCATCTCTAATTATCATAAGCTTACCAATGGAATTCACTAACTAAGGTTAAATAAAAAATAATGCGCTTCCATTCGTTTTTGCTTTGTTTTATTTTAATGACACAAATGTTGCAAAATAACACTCGTTCTCTTCGATATCGATAAAGGAAAGTCGTTAAGTTGATCAGGAAATGAAACATTGCGGATCGATAGGTAATGATGATTGAAATATATGTCTTAAAGGTTCGAACAATCTATTTTCAAAATTGTGGGAGATATGATGATTTTTTCAGATTGCGGGGGCGGGAACTTTTCTATCATTCATTTGATCACGAAATGATGTATGGCGGATCGATAAGTAATGATGATTAAAATATATGTCTAGTAGGTTCGAACCATCTATTTTCAAAATTGTGGGAGATACGAGGATCATCTGATCGGAAAGTGATGTATGGCGGATCGATAGGTAATGATAATTGAAATATATGTCTAGACGGATTTAACAATGTATTTTCAAAATTGTGGGAGATATGAGGTATTTTTCAAATTGCGGGGGCGGTAACTCTGCTATGGTTCATCTGATCAAGAAATGATGTATGGCGGATCGGTAGGTAATAATGATTAAAATATATGTCTAGAAGGTTTTAAGAATGTATTTTCAAAAATTGTGGGTTATATGAGGTATTTTTCAAATTGCGGGTGCGGCAACTCTGCTATCGTTGATCTGATCGGGAAATGATGTATGGCTGATCGATAGGTATAGATGATTCAAATATTTGTCTAGAAGGTCCAAACAATCTAGCTTCAAAATTGTGGGAGATATGAGGTTTTTTTCAAATTGCGGTGGCGGGAGGGGGCGTGGCAAAAATTTGAAACAAACTTGATCTGCGTGCAGACAATACAAGAAAAAATGGTAGCTCTAGCTCTTATAGTCTCTGAGATCTAGGTGTTCATACAGACAGATGGACAGACGGACAGACAGACAGACGGAATGTCTATATCGACTCGGCTATTGATGCTGATCAAGAATATATATTCTTTATGGGGTCGGAGATGCTTCCTTCTGCTTGTTACATACATTTGCACGAACTTAGTATACCATTTTTACTCTACGAGTAACGGGTATAAAAACTCAATCATGAACCATATATCACGTGCAAACATTGGAATTTAGGAACTCACCTTTGCTGTGAGTTGGACCATAGCTGGCCTCGTCCAATAAATTCAGTCCCTCCGGGTCAGAGATCGTCTCAGCTTGTTTCTACTTATGTAACTATAGCTTTACAACTCATGTTTATGTATAACTGAACATTGAGGGTTTTCACTAGTCCTCGTAAAATGGTAAATGATAAATTTACCACACACTAGCGACTGAACGACCCTTTGTGATCCATGATAGTAATTTTAGTAGTGAACAAGAGTAGAAAGAAGTGGAAAATAGACTGTTCAAACCTTCTAGACATATATCTTAATTATCATTACCTATCGATCCGCCGTACATAATTTTTCGATCAGATGAACGATAGTAGAGTTGCCGCCCCCGCTATTTGAAAAATACCTCATATCTCCCACAATTTTGAAAATAGATTGTTTGAACCTTCTAGACATATATTTTAATAATTAGAAATTGGGACTAGCCGGCTGTTTCCATAACATTTGAAAAAACAAGTGTACCAACACCACCAAAGTGATCATGGTTCCTCGTACAGCTGTTTCGGAAATCACCAGATTTCCTCATCAGCGAGGTTTTGCTGCCATCTCCAGAGTTTCAGTGGTCTCTCCATGCAAGTGTTGCTTGAACCAATTGGGAATTTCAAGCAACCCAAGAATGTAAAAACCGCCAAAAGCTGGAGAATGCTTTGAGTGTGTTGGTACCTTGATAACAGCTTCTATCTGTGTGAGTGAGAGTTTAACTCCCCAACTCAACAGCGGCCGTAAGGTTTTACATGCAAGCAAAGCCTGCATGTAGGAGGTAAGATGTTGTATTTTCATGAAACTTTTTACTAATTCAGTTTCTTTTCAACAAATAACGGCGTGCCTTCCGTTTAGTACTTGTTAAAAGTGTTTATCGACCTTTCTATTTGCTTCGAAATTGGGACTAGCCGGCTTGAGGTCATGTAAATGTTATGTTTCCATAACATTTGAAAAAACAAGTGTACCAACAACACCAAAGTGAGCAGGGTTCCTCGTACAGCTGTTTCGGAAATCAACAGATTTCCTTATCAGCGAGGTTTTGCTGCCATCTCCAGAGTTTCAGTGGTCTGTCCATGCAAGTGTTCCTTGAACCAATTGGGAATTCCTAGCAACCCAAGAATGTAAAAACCGCCAAAAGCTGGAGAATGCTTTGAGTGTGTTGGTACCTTGATAACAGCTTCTATCTGTGTGAGTGAGAGTTTAACTCCCCAACTCAACAGCGGCCGTAAGGTTTTACATGCAAGCAAAGCCTGCATGTTGGAGGTAAGATGTTGTTTTTTCATGAAACTTTTTACTAATTCAGTTTCTTTTCAACAAATAACGGCGTGCCTTCCGTTTTATACTTGTTAAAAGTGTTTATCGACCTTTCTATTTGCTTAGAAATTGGGACTAGCCGGCTCGAGGTCATGTAAATGTTATGTTTCCATAACATTTGAAAAAACAAGTGTACCAACAACACCAAAGTGAGCATGGTTCCTCGTACAGCTGTTTCGGAAATCACCAGATTTCCTCATCAGCGAGGTTTTGCTGCCATCTCCAGAGTTTCAGTGGTCTCTCCATGCAAGTGTTGCTTGAACCAATTGGGAATTTCTAGCAACGCAAGAATGTAAAAACCGCCAAAAGCTGGAGAATGCTTTGAGTGTGTTGGTACCTTGATAACAGCTTCTATCTGTGTGAGTGAGAGTTTAACTCCCCAACTCAACAGCGGCCGTAAGGTTTTACATGCAAGCAAAGCCTGCATTTAGGAGGTAAGATGTTGTTTTTTCATGAAACTTTTTACTAATTCAGTTTCTTTTCAACAAATAACGGCGTGCCTTCCGTTTTATACTTGTTAAAAGTGTTTATCGACCTTTCTATTTGCTTAAAAATTGGGACTAGCCGGCTCGAGGTCATGTAAATGTTATGTTTCCATAACATTTGAAAAAACAAGTGTACCAACAACACCAAAGTGATCATGGTTCCTCGTACAGCTGTTTCGGAAATCACCAGATTTCCTCATCAGCGAGGTTTTGCTGCCATCTCCAGAGTTTCAGTGGTCTCTCCATGCAAGTGTTGCTTGAACCAATTGGGAATTTCTAGCAACCCAAGAATGTAAAAGCTGGAGAATGGTTTGAGTGTGTTGGTACCTTGATAATAGCTTCTATCTGTGTGAGTGAGAGTTTAACTCCCCAACTCAACAGCGGCCGTAAGGTTTTACATGCAAGCAAAGCCTGCATGTAGGAGGTAAGATGTTGTATTTTCATGAAACTTTTTACTAATTCAGTTTCTTTTCAACAAATAACGGCGTGCCTTCCGTTTTGTACTTGTTAAAAGTGTTTATCGACCTTTCTATTTGCTTAGAAATTGGGACTAGCCGGCTTGAGGTCATGTAAATGTTATGTTTCCATAACATTTGAAAAACAAGTGTACCAACAACACCAAAGTGAGCATGGTTCCTCGTACAGCTGTTTCGGAAATCACCAGATTTCCTCATCAGCGAGGTTTTGCTGCCATCTCCAGAGTTTCAGTGGTCTCTCCATGCAAGTGTTGCTTGAACCAATTGGGAATTTCTAGCAACCCAAGAATGTAAAAACCGCCAAAAGCTGGAGAATGCTTTGAGTGTGTTGGTACCTTGATAACAGCTTCTATCTGTGTGAGTGAGAGTTTAACTCCCCAACTCAACAGCGGCCGTAAGGTTTTACATGCAAGCAAAGCCTGCATGTAGGATGTAAGATGTTGTTTTATCATTAAACTTTTTACTAATTCAGTTTCTTTTCAACAAATAACGGCGTGCCTTCCGTTTTATACTTGTTAAAAGTGTTTATCGACCGTTCTATTTGCCTAGAAATTGGGACTAGCCGGCTCGAGGTCATGTAAATGTTATGTTTCCATAACATTTGAAAAAACAAGTGTACCAACAACACCAAAGTGAGCATGGTTCCTCGTACAGCTGTTTCGGAAATCACCAGATTTCCTCATCAGCGAGGTTTTGCTGCCATCTCCAGAGTTTCAGTGGTCTCTCCATGCAAGTGTTGCTTGAATCCATTGGGAATTTCAAGCAACCCAAGAATGTAAAAACCGCCAAAAGCTGGAGAATGCTTTGAGTGTGTTGGTACCTTGATAACAGCTTCTATCTGTGTGAGTAAGAGTTTAACTCCCCAACTCAACAGCGGCCGTAGGTTTTACATGCAAGCAAAGCCTGCATGTAGGAGGTAAGATGTTGTTTTTTCATGAAACTTTTTACTAATTCAGTTTCTTTTCAACAAATAACGGCGTGCCTTCCGTTTTATACTTGTTAAAAGTGTTTATCGACCTTTCTATTTGCTTAGAAATTGGGACTAGCCGGCTCGAGGTCATGTAAATGTTATGTTTCCATAACATTTGAAAAAACAAGTGTACCAACAACATTAAAGTGAGCACGGTTCCTCGTACAGCTGTTTCTTAAATCACCAGATTTCCTCATCAGCGAGGTTTTGCTGTCATCTCCAGAGTTTCAGTGGTCTCTCCTTGCAAGTGTTGCTTGAACCAATTGGGAATTTCAAGCAACCCAAGAATGTAAAAACCGCCAAAAGCTGGAGAATAATCGTTAAGCTTGAGTAAATAAAAGACTACTCGAAATAAAACATCATCAATGATTTTTCAAATAAAACTCGACAAGTAACTAATTATTGTTGATTTTTTATAAACTAAATTAATCAAAATTATTATTAACGATGAAAAATAATAAAAATCTTTAATAATTAATAAAAATTAAAAATATCAAATCATTGCCTATCTGAGAATCTGTGCTGAAAATATTGGCATCACACTCGGCTAAAAATTTTTTTAGTGAATGCTTCATATTTATTTATCTAATCATTATACACTTGAAAAGTGTATATTAATTTTGCCCATAAGTTTGTAACGCATAGAAATATTAATTTCCGTCCCCATAAACTGTATATATTCTTGATCAGGACGACGAGCTGAGTTCAAAACCGTCTGTCCGTCCGTCCGTCTGTCTGTTTCTAGGCGAACTAGACCCTCAGTTTTAAAGCTATCGAGCTGAAATTTTGCACAGAATCTTCTTTTTACTGCACCCAACTAATATGTCGGAACCGGCCGGGTCGGATGATTATATCATATAGCTGCCAAAGGAACGATCGTTCTAAAAACTATTTTTTGTTAGAAAAACTTTTTTGTTTTCCATAGTAGCGTCAATAATCGTGGTATATATTTGTTTTAAATGCTTCCACACCGTTCTGGGAAAATTTATCCAAATCGGATCACTATAGCATATAGCTGCCATAGAAACGGTCGGTCAAAAAACTAGTTCTAGTGAAAAAAAACTTTTTTGTTTTCCATCGTAGCGTCACTTATATTGGTATATGTTAGTTGTATATGCTTTCGCATAATACAGTAAAAATTTATCAAAATCGGATGACTATATTATATAGCTGCCATTGAAACGGTCGGTCAAAAAACTAGTGCTAGTGAGAAAAACTTTTTGTTTTCTATCGTTGCGTCCCCAATCTTAGTATATATTAGTAATATATGCTTTCACATAATTTTCAAAAAAATTGATCATAATCGGATGACAATAGCATATAGCTGCCATAGGACCGATCGGTAGGAAAATGTGTTTTACTAAGAAAAGTTTTTTATTATCAAATGATTTAAAAATTTTAAATATCTGATATCTATATCCTATATATATTTTACAGGTTAAATCAGTTGGAGTAAAGTTTTTCAAGTGTGTTAAAACTTCGGCACAGTCGAAGTTATCCACTATCCAAAATTCAGTATCCACTGCAACAAAACTGCTGCCAAATAATGTTTGATGATAAACATCTTTTATTTCGGTACGATGATTTTCTAATGGGATCAGGGATTTGGGATGGAGGATCACGGATATGGGATCTGGGATCAGCGATGGGGGATCAGGTGTCTGGGCTCACGGATCAGGGATCTGGGATCAGGGGTCTGGGACTAGGGATCATAGATGTGGGATCAGGGATTTAGGATCAGGGATGGGGGGTCTGGCATCTGGTATCAGGGATCTGTGGTAAGGGAACTGGGACACTGTTTCCAACACTGTTTCTAAGCCAGCCGTGGCATTTCCCACGGTATATATAAACTATTTCAATTAACATGTTTCACATCAAAGCCTTGTGAATGTTAACCACACTCAAACCTTTTTATAAACTTGAAAAGTGTTTATTAATTTTGCCCAGAAGTTTGTAACGCATGACCACATAAACTATATATATTCTTGATCAGGACGACGAGCTGATTTCAATTCCGTCCGTCCGTCTGTCCGTCTGTCTGTTTCTACTCGAACTAGTCCCTTAGTTTTAAAGCTATCGAGCTGAACTTTTGCACAGAGTCTTCTTTTTACTGCACTCAACTAATATGTCGGAACCGGCCGGATCGGATGACTATATCATATAGCTGCCATAGAAACAGTCGGTCAAAAAACTAGTTCTAATGAGAAAAACTTTTTTGTTTTCCATCGTTGCGTTACTAATCTTGGTATATGATAGTTTTAAATGCTTACACACATTTCTGGAAAATTTATCAAAATCGTATCACTATAGCATATAGCTGCCATAGAAACGGTCGGTAAAAAACTAGTTCTAGTGAGAAAATCTTTTTTGTTTTCCATCGTAGCGTCATTAATCATGGTGTGTTTTATTTTTATATGCTTTCACATAGTACAGGAAAATTTTATCAAAATCGGATGACTATATTATATAGCTCCCATAGAAACGGTCGGTCAAAAAACTACTTCTTATGAGAAAAACTTTTTCGTTTTCTTGGTATATATTAGTTTTAAATGCTTTCACATAATTTTGAAAAAATTTATCAAAATCGGATGACTATAGCATATAGCTGCCATAGGACCGATCGGTCGGAAAATGTGTTTTACTAATAAAAGTTTTTTTTTTTGGTATCAAATTGTTATTATCAATGATTTAAAATTTTTAAATATCTGATATCTATATCCTATATATATTTTACCGGTTAAATCAGATGGAGAAAAGTTTTTCAAGTGTATTAAAACTTCGGCACAGTCGAAGTTAGCTTTGCCTTCTCGTTTTTCTGTTTCGTCGATTAAATTATTATCTTATAAAATCTCCATAACTATCCCAAAAATTGTTATTTCGATTTTCGGACTTAGCCTTGACCTGCTTAAAAATATAAAAATTTAATTTTTCAAATAAAATAAATTGTACTAAGGTAAATCCAATAATTTCCATTGTCGAAGGAATTTCGCAATTCTGCATTTCCAGTTTGAACTTTGTAGCTAATTGGCCGAGCCCTGTCTCTACCTTCCTGCGACAAAGAAGAATATAACTTTGCTCCTTTGCCCAAACAATTGCTGTCTTTTATTGTCGTACATAAAAATCATTAATTACAAGACTGGACATGAAATTTAAATGCCTGTTGCAAAGCAAAAAAAGCATAAAAAACATCTGAGACAAATATTGAAAAGCAAATTGAATTTTTATATGCGTACCCCAAAGGATTTGCCGACAAAGTCAGCCGTCTGGGCAAGGGGGTGTGGGGTTTCCTAACCGTTGTTGTTAGGTGCTACCAGATCAGTTACTTTGGTTGGTGATTTGTCTTCTCCACTTGTTGGGTTGCTGCGCTAGTGCTATGTGGCCACTGACCTTCCTCATCTAAGAATTAATATATATATATATATGTACATATATTCTTGGTTACTGGCGCTGGCTGTTGATTGTGCAGGTCAGTTCAACTTCCTGTTATTTAAGGCGGATTTGTTGTAATGCAGTTTATATTTTTGTTTTTGAAGTTTTGCCGAAGCTGCTCGTTCATATTTATCGATCATATTTGTTTTGTGATTTCATTTTGCCATTAATTTTTGTTATTTGTATTGTTGTTTGCACCCACAGGGATTAGAGCCTTTTTGCCCGCCACTATACATTTGGTTTTTTTTGTTTTATATCGGCTCACTTATATATATTGTGAAGAATCACATTTTTTGTAGGAATTAAGATATAGGGAAATATTTGTACTTTAAGTTGTTTTGTAGGATTTAAGGATTTAGGGAAATATTGGTAGGTTAAGTTGTTTTGTAGAAAATTAAGGAAACATGGTTAGGGACATTTTTAATAGTTTGTAAGTTGTTTTGTAGCATTTAAGTATTTAGCATAGGATTGTTAGTTTAAACCCGCAATGGAGCGGAACTAGCTCATTTTTAGTCATCTCTAGCGCGATCGTCCAGCACTGATTGCAGCCGGAGAGACAAACACACACATGTACAGCAGCAGAGCAAAGACATACGCACATTCCAGCCGGTTCGCACACACACGCACAAGCATAGACAAGTGGTGCGCAAGCCAACAACAACAACAACAAACAGCAGAGCGAAGACCTAAGCAGAGCAACATGCAAGCCAGCAAAAACAACAACAACCAGCAGAGCAAAGACAAACGCGCATTCCAGCCGGCTCGCACACACACACAACCAAAGAAAAGTGTCGCGCGCAACCAACAACAACAACAACAAGCAGCATACGCAAAACCCACCCCAAGTTTGGCACGCGCCAAAAGTGTGTGTGAGAGCGAGAAGGAGGATCGGCAGAATAGAATTCTGGGCAGAGGAGGGCTCTTGAAAATTTTGGCAAGCCACCGGCGAGGAGTTGACTTTGGAGATTAATTATGATCGGACGTGCCTACGGAATTCGGAAAATATTCGCAAAGTTTAGTGCCACGCCTCCGCCGTAGATAACAAAAACCCGTGTGCCCAGGACCGCCGAGATTTGTAACACCTTAAGGAGCACAAGGAAACCCAGGAAATCAAAGAAGCCGAGAAAGTCTCCAGCGGGTAAGCCAGGCTTGGCCTTAGCCAATAGAGAAAACAGTAGGGATCGAAGAACTGGTGCGGTTAGGGCAGTTTTTTTCCAATCATTTATGTGACCCCCCCTTGTCCTAAAACATGTTGTAACGAGAGTGCGAAAAGATATTTAATTAAAAAAAGAAAATTTAAAAAAATTAACAAAGAAAACTACGAGAGTGCGAAAGGGAAAGGGGTACAAAGTTTTTTTTGTTCAAGACTCAACTGACCAAAGTGGGCCAATTCCTCACACCTTGCTGGGTTGCCGGAGGTGTGGCGTTTTGATCACCTTGGTCAGGGCGAGTGGGCAAGGCGTCACTTTGCGCTGGGCTGCCGGCAACGTGGCGCGTTGCGCACAGTGGGTCACATAGGTATTTTTCCACGCGGTTTTTTTTTGTATTGTGTCCTTAGGAAACCCAACTGACTCTAGCCGATTAGTCTATTGTGCCTTGCTGGGTCGCCGGAGGCACGGTGGCGTGATCGGCTCTGGTCAGGGTCAGTGGACAAGGCGTCATTTTGCGCTGGGTCGCCGGCAATTTGACGTAGTGTGCACGTGGGGTACCCTAAGCGTCAGGTTTTAACCTTGGGATAGGCGTGAGGGTCGAATTTGGCTCACTTGTGCTGGGTTGCCGACAAGTGGCCGAATTCGAACCTCCGTCGTCCATAGGAGGCGCATTTCTTTTTCGAATCTGCTACGTTGAGCTGGGTTGCCGTCAACGTAGTGGATTTCAAAGAGAAACGCCTAGACGTAGTAATATTTGTATATAACCAAGAATTTTTCCCCATATCCCAGGTCCCGGCACTTTATAAATTTTTTTGTGAGTGACCTTGGACAGGACTGAGTCGTACCTCAGCTGAAAAACTTCCTTACAGATGGCGCCCGAGCAGGGACTCTGGGATATAGTTTTTTTTTTGTTTTTTTTTTGAACAAAAGGGGATAGTAACATCTTCCATGGCTTAAAGACCCATTAGAAAATTCTGGTTTAAAATGCAAATTTGTACGTAAATTTCGGGCGTTTCATATTATTTTTGGGGAAAAATAAAAGTAAAATCATCTCAAAAACAACACGTGTCAGAGTATCGTTTGCACCCACAGAAAAAAAAAAATTTGGTATAGTGTTTCTGACCAGCAGCATTGTCCAAGAAAATCATTTGCTCACAAGGGTAGCTAAGAAAAAAAAAATTTTCGCATAAGAATACCTCGTGTCCAGTCCGTTATGCAAAAGTTCGACGTGGGATGAGTCAGAAATTCGAATTCCAGTACAGTCAACGCAAGAAACTATTCCGAAAGCAAACGACGTGGGAATAATAAAATTGAAAAATTTTATTTGGTACAGTCTACAAATTTCAAGCGGCGCCACGCCGAATATCTTATCTTGCGTTTTTCTTCCCCCCCCGCACCACGATTTTGGTTTCCATTTATCACTCCAAGGCAAGCCTAGGCTAAGTTACCGCTAATCTTCTTGTTGGGAGCGTGTCTCTCGTATATATTTTTCTACACGTGTTGAAGAGAGACAGAGGTACGAGAGGAGCAGAGAACCAGAGACGACAGAAGCAGAGGCAGAGAATCGACAGAGGCAGAGGATCAACAGAAGCAGAGGCAGAGAATCAACAGAGGCAGAGACAGCGGTTCAACAGAAGCAGAGGCAGCGGTAGCAGAGGTAGCGGAGACATAGGAAGAAAAGGAGGGAAAGAAACGCAAGCAGAGGAACGGGAATTTGAAAAAAAAAAAAAAAGCAGCGAATGAGGAAATAGAAAATAAAAGCAGCACCAGCGCGTCAGCAGGAACGGGTATATAAAAGGAGTACTAAGTCTGGATAGAGACAGTCTTACGCGGAGTCTTGACAAGAGCACATCAAACGCAGTAATCAAAACCATCGTGAAAAAAAATTTTCAAATCATATCAAGTCGTACAAAGTTCTAATAACCCATCGTATCCTTTTTCGTGGTCCTTGCTACTTGAAAGTTTCCTCTCAGATCTAATCCTAATACGGCCAGCGGTTAAGTTCTCGTTTGTGATAGCCGTATCCTTGATCGAATAAAATGGGTGTACGCTGGATATCCTTTCGTCGCAAAAGCGAGTTGGAAGGCATAGCCAAGTTGCTTCAGCTCGACCCGACCGGCACCGTAGACGAATTGCGCAGCCGGATTTCAACATGTATCACCAATGGGAAATATTCCGGGGACATAAAGACCCGATTGGAGGAACTGGAGGCCACATTTGGAGAAGCACCAACTCCAGAGGCAGATAGAAAATCCCGATCCAGCTCTCCGGTAGTGTTCATCGAGGAGAAACCAGGTCCTTCGACTGGTACCCATCTGAAGGCACCCCTTGGGTGCAGCCCAAAAGGAGTCTCACTCCTAGGACCTTCGCCTATGGAGGGCGAACAAGTATTACCAGTCCCCAGACGAGTACCCCAGGACGAAATTTCATATGCAGCCTTGGCTGAAAAACTTCGCAATTGGGGAGTGCTGTTCGATGGGAATTCTGATCCTTTGAATTTCATCGAGCGCATGGAAGAACGGGCAGCTGCCTACCGAGTGGACACGAGTCAAATGCCCCGGGCCATCGTGGGATTGCTATCCGGAAGAGCTGAAAGCTGGTTTCGCACTTTCAAGATGCAGAACACTCTCTGGCCGGATTTTAAGAAGCAGTTTTTGGATTTTTCTTACCACCGAGATATTTCCAACGTCTGGAAGATGCCATCAGGGTTCGTCGACAGTTTCCCGGGGAGAATTTTAAACAATATCTGGTGGAACTTAGACTGATGATGCAGCGAGCACGCTATAGCCCAGAGCAGGAACTAGAAAGACTGTACGAAAACTTGTTGCCCGAGTACCAATTGTTCACCCGGAGACACGAGTTTACCACACTGGAGGAACTGATGCAGCTGATCATTAGCTACGAGTCCAAAAAGGAGCAAGACATTGTGCGACCAAATCTCTTTGTTCCAATATCCAGTTTTGACTCAGCTCCACCCCGAGCGATGACCCCAGTCCCACAAGTGGGATTTGCAGTTCCTAACCCAAATCCGTTGGGAGTGAGCCCAACAAAGACGCCTGCAGAGAATACGTTGCCATTGGCCCCAGCTGAGGCCACCAACAAGATGGTCCAGGACCAACGGATTGACGTACGTCGGGCTTGCCGCAATTGTGGAACTATAGGACACTTTGCCAAGGATTGTAGTAAGACCCGGATGCTATTCTGCTGGGAGTGTGGACTACGCAATGTTCGCACTATAGATTGTTGTAAGCAGCAGAAGTCGGGAAACGGATCACGTCTCCATCCCACCGGGAACAGGGCGGAGACAGTTTTCGAAGGACAGTTTTTCACGGCAACTTTGGACACGGGTGCGTCTCGGAGCTTTGTTAACGAACTGGTGGCAAGGCGGCTGACTAATCCAAGCAACAGACGAGAGGTAAGAACAAGGATCACACTGGCAGATGGATCAAAGAGGGAGGTGACACAAGCTTTGGTTGTCCAAGTAGGCCTGGACCAACGCCAAACACAAATGTCTTTGTTGGTTTTGCCAAGCATTTTGGAGGATGTCATTCTGGGTTTGGATTTCCTTTGCGGGATACAAGCCATAATCCAGTGTGGACGGGCCCGCTTGCAGCTAGCCAGTTCCCCCACCCAAGTCTGGCCATTAGAACCATCAAGCCCAGAAGAGAACCCTAAGAAGAAAGTTCCAGAGGGACAAATCCTACAGATCAGCACTGGAATCCAAAAGACAGATGATAAGAAAGCAACGCTACCTTCTTCAGCACCCACCACCTTAGAATCATCGACCGAGAACATAGAACCAATGACAGAGAACAGAGAACCAACAGAACAAAAGGAATCAACAGAGTACAGAGAATCAACAGAGCACAAGGAATCGACAGAGAACAGAGAGACAACAAAGAATAGGGCACCAACAGAGCCGAGGAACCCTGAGAAGACATCGCCGACGGCACAAAGATCTTATCCAGAGAGTAGTCAGGTATCCCTAGCCCAGCCCAGTGACAAGACATCCACAAAGCCTTATACACGCCCAACATTGGAACCATTAGCCGACTCGGCCATTGCTCGGCAAAGAAACCCATTCCGGAGATCACAGAGAGCCCACATTATCTATGGATTAGATAATCCCAGCTTACAGATGACACCCGTTCTCGAAAAGCGGGAGAATTCGGAAACGGAAACCGGTAAAACAATGGATTCCACAGCAGTCGTACTGGCAACAGTGAACAGTGACCCAGACATTCCCGACGAGCACTCACCGCAAGCCGCACGCGAATCCATTTCCTCGGAAGAGACACTGGAGCCATGGGTGAGTGAATTTCTGGAGAAAGAATTAGGAAAGTTTGAAGGGCTCACAGGAGTCTCAACTATTGCTGAGCACACTATCATCATGCGAGACAACAAGCCAGTTAAGCAACGATACTATCCCAAGAACCCGGCCATGCAGAAGATAATCAACGAACAGGTGGACGAGCTTTTGCGAGACGACCGGATTGAGCCTTCGAAGAGTCCCCATAGCGCGCCCATTGTCCTAGTGGGTAAGAAAACTGGCGATACGAGAATGTGTGTCGATTTCAGGGACCTAAACGCGCGTTCAGTTCCTGATGCCTACCCGTTGCCGAGGATCATTCATATCCTGGAGCGCCTGCGAAATGCCCGATACATATCCACCCTGGATTTGAAGAATGGATACTGGCAGATCCCTGTTGCAAAAGATAGCAGAGAATGTACCGCATTCACCGTTCCGGGTCGTGGCCTGTTTCACTGGAAAGTGATGCCCTTTGGGTTACACTCGGCCCCAGCCACTTTCCAGAGAGCCTTAGACAGTGTAATAGGTCCCGATATGGAGCCACACGCATTCGCGTACCTAGACGACATCATAGTCATTGGTGCCACCCTGGAAGAACATGTGGAGAACTTGCGAGAAGTGTTCCGACGTCTGAGAGCCGCCAATTTGAAGCTTAACCAGAAAAAGTGTAGTTTCTTCAGAAGCAGCCTAACCTACCTTGGACACGTGATAAGCGAAGCTGGAATACACACGGACCCAGACAAAATCGCAGCGGTAAGAGAACTTACCCCACCTACATCTTGCAGAGAGCTACGTCGTTGCCTCGGGATTGCATCCTGGTACCGACGCTTTGTCCCAAACTTTGCCACCATCGTCCAGCCGATGACCGCCCTACTTCGAAAAGGTAAAAAGTGGGTGTGGAGCGATGAACAACAGTTGGCGTTTGAAGAACTGAAGACAAAGCTGACGGAAGCCCCAGTGTTGGCGTGCCCAGATTTCAACGAAAAGTTCCAGCTGCAGACGGATGCAAGCGACTATGGGTTGGGAGCAGTGCTAACCCAACGGATTGAAGGTGAGGAAAGAGTCATAGCATATGCCAGCCGGAGACTCCTCAAAGCAGAGGAAAACTACTCAGCCACCGAGAAGGAGTGCCTGGCCATAGTGTGGGCCATTCGGAAGCTACGTTGCTATGTGGAGGGCTACCGCTTCGACATCATCACTGATCACCTGGCCCTAAAGTGGCTTAACTCAATCGATAATCCAACGGGGCGAATTGCACGCTGGGCTCTTGAGCTTCAGCAATATCAATTTGATATCCACTACAGGAAAGGCAAGCAAAACATTGTCGCGGACGCACTATCACGGCAGCCCAGAGAGACTCTACAGCAGGCAACAGAGGAACCAGAACAGTGCCCCTGGATACGGAAGAAGCTGTCACAAATCCAAGAGCAACCAGACAAATTTCCGGATTTCACATACGAGAACGGACAACTATACAGGCACTTGGGACATCGTCCGACCGAAGAAGAATACATCCCCTGGAAGTTGTGCGTTCCTAGCAATCATCGACGACGGGTTCTAGAAGAATGCCACGATCACCCTACCGCAGGCCACTTGGGTATCAGGAAAACAACGACCAGGATCACTCAGCGATACTACTGGCCCGGATTGTTCAGAGACGTCGCCAAGTACGTACAACGGTGTACCACATGCCAAAAATTCAAGGTAAGCCAGTTGAAACCTGCAGGGAAGATGCTCACTCGTACGACACAAGAGCCCTTTTCGACCCTTTGCGCGGACTTCATTGGACCTTTGCCGCGTTCCAAACACGGGAACACTGTCCTACTAGTTTTCTTGGATCTGTTCTCAAAATGGGTGGAACTAATCCCATTGCGGAAGGCTACGACAGCTCACTTAGAACGAGCATTTCGAGAACGAATACTGAGCCGATTTGGAGTCCCCCGCGTTTTTATTTGTGACAACGGTACACAATTTACAAGCCGGGCATTCAAGGAGTTCTGTAAACAAACAGGAATGGAACTACAGTACACTGCGCCGTATAGCCCTCAACAAAACCCGACGGAACGTGCCAATAGGACGATTAAGACGATGATAGCCCAGTATCTACAGGATGATCACAAAACATGGGACGAGCTTTTACCTGAGTTTACCCTGGCGATTAATACTAGTGTCTCAGATACGACAGGATTCAGCCCGGCTTTCCTTGTCCAAGGAAGAGAACCTCGCCTTCCAGGAGCACTATATGAAGAAGTAACCCCGGGATCAAACAAGGACACCCCAGAGCCCAGATGCAAAGCACAACAGTTGCGAGACGTTTTCACTGTGGTACGAGATAACTCCCATAGAGCAGCACAGGACCAAAGTCGCCATTACAATCTCAGACGTCGAGAGTGGAGACCAGAGCTTGGATCATTAGTTCTGCTGAAGCAACACCACCTGTCCAAAGCAACTGATGCTTTTGCGGCCAAACTGGCGCCCAAATACGACGGGCCGTATAAACTAATCAAATTTCTTTCCCCTAATATAGCTCGTATCCAGTTAGTGGGAAGTCGCCAACGACGTACTGCCAACTTGGCCGACCTAAAGGCTTTCCAACAGAAAGAAGCTTGCGAGGACCAAGAAGAAGCTTACCCAGCCCCGGCCATAGCATCAACAACACAAGATGACCCATCCAGAGAGATAAACGAACCTGAGCTACGTTGCGCCACCCCCGGCGAGAAGGAAGATCAACAGGAGTAACCAGAGTCGAGTAGCATAGCCACTGAGAGTGGTGCGCCACAACAACGTCCCCGCCCCCGTAAGGGGAAACTCCCGGCCTGGCTATCGAGACTCGAAGAACTTAGTAAGACCTAATTTTAAGAAATATTGTTAACCGCACCATAGGTAGGCTCAGCATAGGGTATTAGGGTTTCATTGTCAGGTACTAATTTTCAAGTCCATAGATATTCGCCATGGCTACCCCGCCTCGAGGAGAAGCCCGGTCGCCACGAGAAGATCCGGCGCCAGACGTTGGTTCCCCAGAAGAGGAAGCGTTTTTGCGGCAGATCTTCGATGATTATGACAACAGCCCAGGTTTTGTCGGAAATCTCATTGGGTTCCCCGACTTCGAGGCCTTAGATGACGGGTGCTGCGTATCCCCGACGGGAATCTATCGTCGCCCACGAGATCCGGATACAGACTCCGACGACTCCGAAGTTCCCCCCGATGGACGGTTCTTCACGAACGGCGAGCGAGCTCCACAACGGAGTGCCCAGGACATCGAGGATGACCGGTCGACCGTGCCAAATCGTAGTCCCCTGACGAGCCCTCTGGTATTTGATTTGCCGTTCGATGCGGACGAGGTAGCCACTCTCGAGGACGACGACTGGGTGGCAACGATGGAGGATTCCCCGGAATGGACGACTGGGAGCGGTCGAGATCCGACGGCGAGGCCATACTACCACCGGAAGCAGAGACGGTTGGTTTGACCCCGGGAGCACATGGTGTTGATGAAGGGCACCCGGGGGGTGAGTTACAACCGCCGCCATACACGCCTGCTGGAAGCGAAGAGGCTCGCTCGAGTCTGCCTCCATTTTATGGGTCCTGGTGGAGCGCAAACCCAGGAGACTTTGCTCGTTTGGACAACCCGGAGGATTCCATCCCTGTGGACCTTTCGACAGTCGGAAGGCGGCCGGAAGAAACGTCGCAGGACCATGAACCTGGCGAGACGTCCAATGTGTTGTCACTGGACTTGGCCCCGGGAGCACAAGGTGTTGAAGAAGAGCACCCGGGGGGTAATTTGTCGCCTCAAGCCGCGGTACAAGCCGTCTGGACAATCCACACAACGCGGTCTTCCGAATACTCTGACGTCAGCGAGGACGAAGAACCTTCAGGTACGGAACATTTGCCAGATAGGCCGGTCATATTGGGGAATATGTTGCTACAGCCAGCCTCGTCATCGTCCACTTCCCACCACGATAGCACCGACAACCACCCGGAAGAGAACAACTGGTCAGAGGCACCGCAGGAATGGCGAGTGGAAACCCCTGGGCGACGTTTACCGCCAGAAGCGATCCGTTTCCTCGAACAAGAAATTACCGAAGGCAATAGAGGAGGGGTACGTTTTCTCCGCCGGTTCGACCACCAGAATTTCCGTTTCCTAATAAGTCGAACGAAAAGGATTTTTATTTCTTTTCATACCCCGAAATAAGGGGGGGGGGTGTGAAGAATCACATTTTTTGTAGGAATTAAGATATAGGGAAATATTTGTACTTTAAGTTGTTTTGTAGGATTTAAGGATTTAGGGAAATATTGGTAGGTTAAGTTGTTTTGTAGAAAATTAAGGAAACATGGTTAGGGACATTTTTAATAGTTTGTAAGTTGTTTTGTAGCATTTAAGTATTTAGCATAGGATTGTTAGTTTAAACCCGCAATGGAGCGGAACTAGCTCATTTTTAGTCATCTCTAGCGCGATCGTCCAGCACTGATTGCAGCCGGAGAGACAAACACACACATGTACAGCAGCAGAGCAAAGACATACGCACATTCCAGCCGGTTCGCACACACACGCACAAGCATAGACAAGTGGTGCGCAAGCCAACAACAACAACAACAAACAGCAGAGCGAAGACCTAAGCAGAGCAACATGCAAGCCAGCAAAAACAACAACAACCAGCAGAGCAAAGACAAACGCGCATTCCAGCCGGCTCGCACACACACACAACCAAAGAAAAGTGTCGCGCGCAACCAACAACAACAACAACAAGCAGCATACGCAAAACCCACCCCAAGTTAGGCACGCGCCAAAAGTGTGTGTGAGAGCGAGAAGGAGGATCGGCAGAATAGAATTCTGGGCAGAGGAGGGCTCTTGAAAATTTTGGCAAGCCACCGGCGAGGAGTTGACTTTGGAGATTAATTATGATCGGACGTGCCTACGGAATTCGGAAAATATTCGCAAAGTTTAGTGCCACGCCTCCGCCGTAGATAACAAAAACCCGTGTGCCCAGGACCGCCGAGATTTGTAACACCTTAAGGAGCACAAGGAAACCCAGGAAATCAAAGAAGCCGAGAAAGTCTCCAGCGGGTAAGCCAGGCTTGGCCTTAGCCAATAGAGAAAACAGTAGGGATCGAAGAACTGGTGCGGTTAGGGCAGTTTTTTTTCCAATCATTTATGTGACCCCCCCCTTGTCCTAAAACATGTTGTAACGAGAGTGCGAAAAGATATTTAATTAAAAAAAGAAAATTTAAAAAAATTAACAAAGAAAACTACGAGAGTGCGAAAGGGAAAGGGGTACAAAGTTTTTTTTGTTCAAGACTCAACTGACCAAAGTGGGCCAATTCCTCACACCTTGCTGGGTTGCCGGAGGTGTGGCGTTTTGATCACCTTGGTCAGGGCGAGTGGGCAAGGCGTCACTTTGCGCTGGGCTGCCGGCAACGTGGCGCGTTGCGCACAGTGGGTCACATAGGTATTTTTCCACGCGGTATTGTGTCTGTCCTTAGGAAACCCAACTGACTCTAGCCGATTAGTCTATTGTGCCTTGCTGGGTCGCCGGAGGCACGGTGGCGTGATCGGCTCTGGTCAGGGTCAGTGGACAAGGCGTCATTTTGCGCTGGGTCGCCGGCAATTTGACGTAGTGTGCACGTGGGGTACCCTAAGCGTCAGGTTTTAACCTTGGGATAGGCGTGAGGGTCGAATTTGGCTCACTTGTGCTGAAAGAGAAACGCCTAGACGTAGTAATATTTGTATATAACCAAGAATAGAAGAACCCCATATCCCAGGTCCCGGCACTTTATAAATTTTTTTGTGAGTGACCTTGGACAGGACTGAGTCGTACCTCAGCTGAAAAACTTCCTTACAATATAAATATATATATTCTTCATTTTTTTGCACCAGACATAATATATGTCAAAGCAACTTTTCTGCTTTCGCGCAGCCGCACTTGATCCCGCTGATTGTATTTTCAGACTTTAACTAACTTCTCTTTCTCCTACACAGAAAAAAAAGGATATTTTTGATGATCCATTGAATATTTCTCATATCCATTTGGAATGGATATGTCCATATCCATTTTTATCATCCATTTGAGTTTAAATAATGTTAAATTGATCTTAGTTATTCATCCAATGGAGCTGAAAAATATCAAAAGGATGTGTAAATTTGAAAAGGATATGCATTTCAATATCCAAAAAAAGGATATGTCCCATATCCATATCCATGCATTAGAGACATCATAGCATGTACTCACTGTACACATACCTCTACTTAAATACGAAGTTGCGATAAGAAGAAATATATTTACTTGCATTTATAAAACATATTATATACATATGTCTATACTCACATATAAGTACTATAGGCAGCCAGCCCTACGCTGAGTATGCATTTCTCATTAGCCCGACGCTGCCGCTCAAACTGTAATTTAAGCCTTTTGTTTATATGTATGTAAAAGCACCGCATGAGAGCGGCCGCTCCAACTTATTTACTGGTACATATATATATCTATAAGCGCAGCCAAACTTTATGTATTTAGGTCTAAGACTTTTGATTTAAAGAATAAAGAATCATTCATATTTGCCTGGCCTCACGGGCAAGTACCAAAACAAAACTGGACCTTCGTTTCAATTGACTAAAGAACCGACTGGCCAATATCTTTTCACTACATGGCGATCCTGCCAGTTTTGGGCGCCGAGCCCAAAACATTTGAGGTTTTGTCCCCATAATGGATCTTTAAAGAACACAATTATCTTCAATGGCAGCAGAATTACGGCCGCCTTCCATAAAATAAAGTGAACACAAAATAAGCAAAATTCAAGATTAATCACCACAGCCATAACCAGGCTGTGGTCAGTGGCGAAGGAAGAAATGGTAGCCGAGCCAGGCACCGGTTGACCAACCAATCATCAAAATGAAAAGAAGACAACAAGACGAAAATCTTAGTTAAAACAGAAACCCGTTACCTGTGCATCCCGGCACCGGTACCAGACGATAAACGGTCGACCGATTGTAAGAAAAAAAGAAAAAGTAACCAGCAACGGGGCCCTAAACAAAAAAAAAGGACAACTATAATGAAGACCGACAGTGCAACAAAGTGCGCCAACGAAACATTATTATAAGCTAAATAAAAATAAAATACAATTTCCAAAAAAAAAAACAAAAAAAAAATATAAAATAAAAATTTAAAAACTAAAGAACATAATGAAATGTAAAGATTCGTTTGTAAAAGACTTGCTAACATCCCGGCAAGGCTTCTTGAGCACCAAACGCATAATAGCCGGTGTTACCTTCTAGGTAGAAAAATTTAATAATTTAAGTAAATTCACGAAACACAAATATTTTCCTTCCATTCACAATTCAGATGCTATAAGCTTTTCAAAGACACCCAATTCTTTGCCAGATTGGCAATATAAAAATACTAATATTCCTTCATGAAGTATTCTTCAAAAACAAGATGTAAAATCATTATTTCGGTTTGTTTGTTTGTGATTGTATGTTGGTTATGGTCGAAATTGACTTAAAAATCTTAATCTTAATAATGAGTGTACGAGTAACAATCGAAGAATACCGTGCAAGACAAGCTCACAAAAAAGAAGCGGAACTAACTAAAATTCAACAGACTAAAGGCCCACGTAAACGTGGTGGACAATTATATAAAGATAAACAAAGAATTAATTATCTTAAATTCATTCTTTACACAAATCAACCACCACCAACTTGGCAAGAAGCTATTGAATTAACAAATGAATTAGATGCCTTATAAAGAAAACTCCAACTAAGAAAAGAAAATAATAAAGGCACACAACAGCCCGTTGCACAATCACAAGCGAAACGAGAGCGTAAGTTAAAGTCGGCCCTGCTCGACTTCGATATACCCGTTACTCAGGATATAAACATGTCCTAATTGTGGGAGAAATGAGTTTCTTTCCAATTTGCGGGGGAGGCAACTCTACTATAGCTCATCTGATCAGAAAATGATGTATGGCTGATCGATAGGTAATAATTATTAAAATGTCTAGAGGGTTCAAACAATCTATTTTCAAAATTGTGGGTGATATGAGGTATTTTTTAAATTGCGGGGGCGTGAACTTTTCTATCGTTCATCTGATCACGAAATGATGTATGGCGGATCGATAGGTAGTGATGGTTAAAATATATGTCTAGAGGGTTCGAACTATCTATTTTTAAGATTGTGGGAGATATGAGGTATTTTTCTAATTGCGGGGGCGGCAACTCTACTATCGTTCATCTGATCGAAAAATGATGTATGGCTGATCGATAGGTAATAATTATTAAAATATATGTCTAGAAGGTTCAAACAATCTATTTTCAAAATTGTGGGAGATATGAGGTATTTTTCAAATTGCGGGGGTGGCAACTCTACTATAGTTCATCTGATCGAAAAATTATGTATGGTGGATCGATAGGTAAAGATGATTAAGATATATGTCTAGAAGGTTTGAACAGTCTATTTTCAAAATTGTGGGAGATATGAGGTTTTTTTTTAAATTGCGGGGGCGGGAGGGGGCGTGGCAAAAATTTGAAACAATCTTGATCTGCCTGCAAACAATACAAGTCTACACTGAAAATTTGGTAGCTCTAGCTCTTATAGTCTCTGAGATCTAGGTGTTCATACGGACGGACGGACGGACGGGCGGACGGACAGACGGACAGACGGACATGTCTATATCGACTCGGCTATTGGTGCTGATCAAGAATATATATACTTTATGGGGTCGGAAATGCTTCCTTCTGCCTGTTACATACATTTGCACGAACTTAGTATACCCTTTTTATACCCGTTACTCGTAGAGTAAAAAGGGTATACTAAGTTCGTGCAAATGTATGTAACAGGCAGAAGGAAGCATCTCCGACCCCATAAAGTATATATATTCTTGATCAGCATCAATAGCCGAGTCGATATAGACATGTCCGTCTGTCCGTCTGTCCGTCTGTCCGTCCGTCTGTATGAACA
Organism: Lordiphosa mommai; assembly: GCA_018904225.1. Taxonomy (NCBI): domain Eukaryota; kingdom Metazoa; phylum Arthropoda; class Insecta; order Diptera; family Drosophilidae; genus Lordiphosa; species Lordiphosa mommai. Next base: position 561,611 of record JAEIFT010000065.1, on the reverse strand, counting down.
CCTAGATCTCAGGAACTATAAGAGCTAGACCTGCCATTTTTTCAGTGTAGACTTGTATCTTCTGCACGCAGATCAAGTTTGTTTCAAATTTTTGCCACGCCCCCTCCCGCCCCCGCAATATGAAAAAACCTCATATCTCCCACAATTTTGAAAATAGATTGTTCGAACCTTCTAGACATATATTTTAATCATCATTACCTATCGATCCGCCATACATCATTTTTCGATCAGATGAACGATAGAAAAGTTCCCGCCCCCGCAATTTGAAAAATTCCTCATATCTCCCACAATTTGGGCAACCTTACCCTGAGTAACGGGTACATCGAAGTCGAGCAGGGCCGACTTCAACTTACGCTCTCGTTACTCTACGAGTAACGGGTATAAAAACTAAACAATAATAAAAATATCAATAATGGCAACAACATAGTCATTAAATTAACCCAATAAAAACAATATATATTCCATTTTAAAATGGGTAAACAACAGTCAAAGTTAGAAAAAGGCTCGGCGAATGTTGTAAACGAGGTAGAAATAATAGAAAACGGTTTTGGAATAGATCAAATAATGTTGCTCATAATAACGTTAGTGCTGATCCTTCACCTTGCGCTTAAAATATATAGCACTCATAAAAAACAATTAAAGAAAAGATATATGACAAGAGCAATATCATTAAATCAGGTATAAATATTGCAGCTAATGCATTTCAATTTTTTTTTTGTTTTCTTCGGTAAAGCTATAGATTATGGAATGGAAAATTACATTAGGAAGACTACAGGAAATTAAAGATCAATTCGAAAAATCGTACAAGTGCCTAAACAAAAACAATGCAATCAGTACGACTACTTTGAACAAACACACTATCATTTTAGTAGAATGTCTTAATAGTATCAGGGAAATAATAAGAGTAAGTCAACAACACTTAGATTCCTTGCAAAGATTACAAGCCGTGGAAATTTACACGCACTTAAAGGAAAGATTACTTGTCTTAACCGAGAAACATACGTTGGGAATAATACTATCTTCATCTTTAGATACCCCAACAATATTTAAAACACTACCTGAACCAGAGGTAGCTGAAAAAAAAAAATTCCATTTCTGAACAAAGCGAAGAAGAAACCAAAATGCCTCAAACAGTAATAGAATTCCTAAACACCGCCAGTAAGCTTATTCCAGAGTTTGACGGAAAGGCAGAAAATTTAGATGCTTTTTAGATGCGCTCCAGCTTGTGAATTCAATTAAAGACACACATGACAGTACGGCAGTAGACCTTGTAAAAACAAAGCTTAAAGGTCCTGCACGAAATCTCATTGGAACAGAAGCCACATTAACACAAATTATAGACAAACTAAAGAACTCTGTTAAAGGAGAATCAGTAGAAGTTATTTCTGCAAAACTGATGAATCTCCAGCAGAAAAACAAAACAGCAAATCAATACACAAAAGAAAAACAAAACAGCAAATCAATACACAAAAGAAGTTGAACAGCTGACAAAGTCCCTTTAATCTGCCTATATATCTGATGGCATTTCGGTAGAACTAGCAACAAGATATTCTACACAAAACGCTATAAAGGCAATGACTAAAAATTGCTCCATTAACAAAGTCAAACTTGTTATGGAAGCTGGCACATTCAACACTATGAATGATGCAATTTCGAAATTTATTACTACATGCACGGAACACACTGGCCATGCATATTCTGTAATGTACTACAGAAACAATTACTACAGCAAGCAACAAGGTCAAAGAGGACACGGTCAGAACCGAGGCCAATACCAAAATCAGTATCAAGGTCGTGCTGATAACTACGGTAATAGAAATTATAATAGTTATCAGAACCAAAATCAGAACAATCGTTACGGTAACAAAAACCGAAACAGAAACAATAATGGTAACAATCAAACTAATCAATATAATAACAGAAATTCGCAAAATGTTCGCACCATGAATAGCGAACCACCCTCGGAAAACCAACCGCCTCCGCCACAAAATCAACAATAAATAACGTAACACGATCAGTCTATACATTTAATTTAAAATTGGGCAACTATATCCACACAAAGTCAACACTAAATAACTCAATATGTACATTTTTAATTGACACAGGAGCAGATATATCTGTCTTCAAAGAAAATGAAATCACTAAAGATATTGCCTTGAACATATCCGAAATAACAGAAATTAATGGAGTAGGTAAAGGAACAATTACTACACTAGGAACAGTAGACAGTGACTTAATATGCGAGGATTTATTAATAAAACACAAATTTTATATAGTACCACAAAACTTCCCAATTAGTTGTACTGGCATATTAGGACGCGATTTTTTAACTAAATACAATTGTTTTTAAACTACCAACCTAACCAATACTGGATCATCTTGAGACCAGATGACTATTTCCAAGACATTGCTATTCCAATGCGCAATGCACCTAAAATAAACACCATTCATTTGGACTGAGCAATGTACCAATGCATTTAACTTCCTTAAAGATGCTCTTTTAAGCCCACAAATATTAAAATATCCAGACTTCTATAGACAATTCTGCATTACCACAGACGCAAGCGGATTTGCATGCGGCGCTGTTTTAAGCCAAGAATATGAAGGTAAGCAACTGCCAGTTACATATGCTTCAAGAGCCTTCAACAAAGGTGAATCAAATAAGGCAACAATAGAAAAGGAACTCGCAGCAATTCATTGGGCAATAACCTATTTCCGACCTTACCTTTACGGAAAAAGATTTTTAGTGAAAACAGACCACCGTCCATTAACATATCTATTTTCGATGAAAAATACTTCATCTAAACTAACCCGTATGAGACTTGATCTAGAGGAATATGACTTTGTGGTGGAGTACATAGCTGGAAAAGAAAACTATGCCGGATGCGCTATCCCGCATAGAAATATCTGATTTGAAAAAACTTGCAAGCGAAGCTTGTAAAATTATGAGAATGACTACACGGTCAAGAGCGACAGTGTCAAATAATGAAAATGATAAACACACTACCCAAAAGAGTCTTAAGGTTCCCAATATATAAGAAGCGCTATACAAATATGAAGTTAAAAGACATGTCGAGCTTATTTTCAACTTCCCGAATATTTTATTCAAAAAAGGAAAACGAATTTGTAGCTCTTTTAATGTGAACGACTTGATTACTTGCGAGAAAATCGACTTAGGTCAATTATTTTCGAGGCTCAAACTGGAAGCCGGTAATCTGGGAATCACCAATTTACAATTGTCCTTAGATGACAAATTTTTTCATTATACCCGGGTTGAAGAATTTAAAGAAATGGGAAACAAAAACCTTAATGACATTCAAATCGCGTTAACGCCTAAAACAACTTATATAAATGACAAAAAATCGATCGATAAAATAATAAAAGAATTTCACGATGATCCTGTTAATGGTGGTCACCCAGGAATCAATCGCACAACAAATAAAATTAAACAAAAATATCATTGGAAAAATATGTCACACGACATTAAAGATTACATAAAAAAATGCGCATGTTGTAACAAAAACAAAACTATAAAATATAATAATGAACCAATGATAATCACTGTCACACCCACAAAAGCATTTGATATAGTCCAAATCGACACTATTGGACCATTGCCAAAGTCTGAAAACGGCAATGAATACGCTGTCACAATCCTTTGTGACCTGACAAAATATTTAATATCAATACCAATAAAATCAAAGCATGCAAAAGCTGTAGCGAAAGCTATATTTGATCATTTTATTCTTATCTATGGCCCTATGAGAACGCTCATTACGGATATGGGTACAGAGTACAAAAATAGCATTTTCACAGAATTATGCAAATTACTTAAAATAAAACACCTAACATCAACACCCCACCATCATCAAACACTGGGTGCAGTAGAACGCACCCATAGAGCGTTCAATGAATATGTACGATCCTACATATCTCTTGACAAAGATGACTGGGACGAATGGTTAAAGTACTTTACATATTGCTACAATACCACCCCATCTACTGTTCATGGCTACTGCCCTTTTTGAACTTATTTTTGCAAAAAACCCCCCCAAATACGACTTTTTGGAGAAATCTAAAATAAGCCCCCTTTACAATCATGAGGCATATGATAAGGAAGTTAAGTTTAGATTACAGGTAGCACTTAACAGATCTAACTCGTTAGTAAGTAAAGCTAAAGAAAAACAAAAAACAAATTTTGATAGAAATACAAATAGAATAACCATGAATTAGTGTTAGTCAAAAACAACACAGGACATAAGTTAGATAACAGTTATAAGGGACCATACGAAATAGTAAGCATAGACGATAGAAATAACTGTACATTAGCAGATAAAAAGAAAAGATTTAAAATCCATAAGGATAGGTTAAAAGTTTGCACATAAAAACGGAATATATATAAAAAAAAAAACAAAAAAAATATATATATAATAAATAATTCAAATAAAAATAAAATTTAAGCCTTTTGTTTATATGTATGTAAAAGCACCGCATGAGAGCGGCCGCTCCAACTTATTTACTGGTACATATATATATCTATAAGCGCAGCCAAACTTTATGTATTTAGGTCTAAGACTTTTGATTTAAAAAAGAATCATTCATATTTGCCTGGCCTCACGGGCAAGTACCAAAACAAAACTGGACCTTCGTTTTAATTGACTAAAGAACCGACTGGCCAATATCTTTTCACTACAATCCATTCCAAATGGATCTTTTTTTTTTTGTAAGCATTTCGAGGCGCATCGCTTTGGAGACTACAATGCAATTCGGGATCTGTTGGAGTTCGTGCATTTCGAGGGCAGCTCCTTTGGAGACTTCAATGCAATTCGGGATCTGTGGGTGTTCGTGCATTTCGAGGGCAGCTCCTATTATCCTAGGCCCACGTAACAATATACCAAGATTAGTGACGCTACGATGGAAAAAAAAACGTTTTTCTCACTAAAACTAGTTTTTAGAAATCTAGTTGTCTCCCATAATATGAAACGTTGATTTTCGGCTAAAAAAGGCTCTAACGTTGCCAATTTACCTGTCATAAATTTAACAAAATTGTAATAATTAGTGCATATGTTAAACTATATGATTATGTGGTTACAAAAAATATCCGACCAATCTACTGGCTTGTAGCAGATGATTTAGTTTGACAAAAACGCTATAAAATTATAAAAACTTGACTTCAGAGGCAATTTTCCACTCTTTTGGCTTTACTTTTACAGCGTGTTTGATTTTTCTCAGTTGAATTGACATGTTTACTATCGAATAGGCTTCATAAACACATCAACTTATGGTTAGTGTGGCCTCTAAAAATTCGAATAGGTCAAAAAATCGAAAATATGCTTATTCCGCAATTTCTTGGAAACGGAACGACGAACAGACGAACAGTAATTAGCTTAAAATCTTCGGGATACTCACAAAAGATCTCATTTTGTAGAACTGTGTAATTAGACATTTGATTGGGCGTTCAGTGACAATGGCTATTTGTGAGCCGATCTGAATAAAACTCGTTTTGTAAGCTCTAGGGTCAGAATAAATGGAAACACGTGTTTTTTTATTTCGGAAAGTTCACTGCAAAGGTCGGAATATGGGTGCGGGGGTGGGTTATTAGCCGATATGTATAAATTTTGGTTTGAAAGCTCTATGGGCCGATTAAAAAGGATAAAGTTTTTAGCTTTGCGCATACTCACCCTCAAGGTCGGATAATGGGTGCCGGGGGTGGTTTCAGCGTTTTTACTTAAAGGGGTCTTCTACCTTTGAAAAAATTTTTTTTTACATGGACATTCCCCTTTTATCCCCTTTAAACCATTTTCAAATATTCGAAATAGTTAAGCAGATATATCCATTTTAGTTGAGCAATGTTCTTGCTAACGTGAGTATTTTCAACGATGCTCAAAACTTTAACCGCGTTTTTTTCGAAACCACGTTTTTTGACCTGGTAGCCATGATTGGGCCAGTTCTACTGAACCGAATTTGGTTAGCCATGTTGCAATCGACGCAGAATCGATGTAATTCCGGCCCGTACATCAATCATGAGGAAAAACATTTTTGTACTATTTTTTTACACTAAACTCCAACAAAAACTTGAAAAATCGAAATTTTTTTTTTAAATGGCCGCAAGTTTTTAAAAAAAATATTAAAAATTATGATTGAAGTTGTAGTGTACAGCTCGGAGGACTGTCATTCTAGCCGATGTTAAACGCTAAAATATCAAATCGTTGTACGACTAAGTTCGAGAGTGCGCATTCTTGCTGTGCTCGCGTCCAGCTCGTCGGATTGGTCGGGGTTCTTTCTTCCCTAGTCGTACGGGTTACGCTGCCACATTTAAAAATAATGCGCGGGTTGGAAAACAAAAAAAAACTATAAATATAATCAAACACTGAGAATAAATCACAAACGGACACGCCGACACGTCAAAAGGAAAGAATTCTGGAGAGATAATAACTGTTAGAGGGAACTTTGATGTTATATGCCCCTCGTCTTTACCCTCCCGACCATGACAATCGTTCAAAATGTTTTACGTTGTCCCTATAGTAAAGGTCCTTAGTCCTTTATGTTATTATGTGAGAGTTGAGCACGAGTACTAGACAGAAATCAATTTAAGTATTCATTATAGGTTTCAAGTAACAATTCATATTTTAATGATAAAAATAATAAGGCTTATATTCAAATACATTTTTTTTTTATGCAGAAAGAATTCAAAAGAAAATAATCAAAGGATATTCATTAAGTGATTAAGTCTAACAAATTTACGTAAGCCGAATTCTTTCATTTCAATAGAGTCAATAATAGCAAACAGGGGACATACTCCTGTAAGTATATACGCAAAAAAAAAACGAGAGCGTAAGTTAAAGTCGGCCCTGCTCGACTTCGATATACCCGTTACTCAGGATATCAACATGTCCAAATTGTGGGAGATCGTTCATCTGATCAGGAAACGATGTGTGGCGGATCGATAGGTAGTGATGATTAAAATATATGTCTAGAGGGTTCGAATAATCTATCTTAAAAATTCTGGGAGATATGAGGTATTATCCAAATTGCGTGGGTGGCAACTTTACTACCGTACATCTGACAGGGAATCGAAGTAAGGCGGATCGATAGGTAATGCGGATTAAGATATATGCCTAGAAGGTTCGAACAGTCTATTTTCAAAATTAGATATAAGGTTTTTTTTCAAATTGCGGGGGCGGCAACTTTTCTATCGTTCATCTGATCAGGAAATGATGTATGGCTGATCGATAGGTAATAATAATTAAAATATATGTCTAGAAGGTTCAAACAATCTATTTTCAAAATTGTGGGAGATATGAGGTATTTTTCAAATTGCGGGGGCGGCAACTCTACTATAGTTCATCTGATCGAAAAATGATGTATGGCGGATCGATAGGTAATGATGATTAAGATATATGTCTAGAAGGTTTGAACAGTCTATTTTCAAAATTGTGGGAGATATGAGGTTTTTTTCAAATTGCGGGGGCGGAAGGGGGCGTGGCAAAAATTTGAAACAAACTTGATCTGCGTGCAGACAATACAAGTCTACACTGAAATTTTGGTAGCTCTAGCTCTTATAGTCTCTGAGATCTAGGTGTTCATACAGACGGACGGACAGACGGACGGACGGACAGACGGACAGACGGACATGTCTATATCGACTCGGCTATTGATGCTGATCAAGAATATATATACTTTATGAGGTCGGAAATGCTTCCTTCTGCCTGTTACATACATTTGCACGAACTTAGTATACCCTTTTTACTCTACGAGTAACGGGTATAAAAAATAAACAATTTAACAACGTCCAGACTAGAACTTCATTATGATGAACTTGAACTTGAAATTTTTTTTGGACAAAGAAACAGAGAAGAGGGATTAACTGCACATGATCATTTACATAGGCTGCATAGGCCTTTTAACTTTTAAGGTTCACTTGGTGTATTTTGCTGAGGCAATATGTTTTAGGTTAGATTTTAGTTACGCAATCATCATCCAAATATTAATTGGACAATTAATTGGACTTCTTCGATGAAAAGGTGTGTTGTTGTAGGAGACGATGTGAATGATAATGGTGTGAATTCAGCTTCAGCTACTGAGATTCGTCTGCCTATGCCAAAGCAGCAAGTGCACATGCGAAAGTGGTAGGGTGACTTGTGAAGACTTCCGAAAATTTCTCCTGGCCAATAATTCCAATAGGAATCGCAGCCTAACGATAAATTGTCGCCCAGGACACGTGTTCCTGGCTGAAATATTAACTTATATAAGCTTCTGATCTTTTCAGTGATCTATACACATACCTTTTCCACTAATTCAGAACACTAAATCACTTTTAATTTTACACTCGTATGTATGATTGGGCGGTTGATAGATTTTAGTTACTTTATTTAATAATAAATATATTAATTTCCACGTGACCTTGTTGTAGGACAATCCTTGGTACAAGCAGCCAAACAATTTAATTGCGTGCGAATGGAGCTAATGATCTCGGTCGAATGATTTATGGCTGTACCAAAATGCAATGCTTCTACCAAACGCATGTGCTCCAAGCAGAGCTTTTAGCTAAGAAGCAGCGGTTCAATCGTATGATCAACTTTTTATTGGCTATTGGCATGTTTGCTGGCGCCAGATACCGTAATGTTGCGAACAAGTGCGAGGGTGGTTTGAAAAGTTCCTAGTAAATTTTGTACCTAACAATTGAACTTATTTAATTTACTCTAAGCGGCCACTACACCACAGATAATGAATCGAGACTTGTTCGAAGGAGCATTATCTGAAAAAAGGCGGATTTCCTATCATTTTTTCTTAACTTGTATATCTTTTAGGTGGAATACACCTAATTTCTTTCCATTTAAATCGACTAATTCATAATAATAGGGACTGAGCTTCTTTCGTACCTTGGCAGAAATGAAAACAGGTGCTAACTTGGAACTAAACTTTTTGCTGGCACTACTCTGGGTGAAATTTCTAGCAAAGACTTCATCGCCAGTATTTAGCTGGACATTTCTGCTGCGCAGATTGTATCTTTGTGCGTTCTGATCGTGAGCTTTGTTTATGTTCACTTTTGCTGTTTGTCTTGCCAATTGCAAGGCATCAGGGTGGCTCAGTCTCACGTCGTCGCTTAGCAAATTCAAATTGCGTAAAAGTGCATAATCTTTTCCATTAAGGATCATGTTATGGCCAAATGTCAAAAAGTAAATGAGTAACCTGTGCTTCTGTGCAAAGTAGCTCTTAAGGCACCACTTATTGCGTTGAGGTTAACATCCCAATTGGAATGTTCGTTACCAATATAAGCACTAGGGCGGGTCGATTTGTATGGGGCAAAAAAAATGAAATAGGCGTATAGCAGAATCGCAATCTATGAACAATTCTAAGAACATTTGCCCAAGAAACCATAGGTCTAAAATAAAAACTTAGCCGCCGCATTTCAACCTTTAGGTTTATAAATAACACAGGCCAAAAAAATGACCAACATTGTGTTGTCCAGCCTTGCTGGTATATAAATATGATAAAGTTATCTGCCCAGATTCCAAAACTGGCTTCGGTTTAGCTCCATCGGTTGTTGGTCGCAAGATTTGGCGGAACAAAAAATTTAATGCTCTTTTTTCTTAATATTGGCCCTACTTGGCATTAATTTCTGAACTTGTGGAGTCTATACGACAGATTACATATCAATGGAAAATAATTATAGCCAAAAGAGTCAGAATTGGACTTTAAAGTCGGACAATTCACGATTTATAGTAATATTTTAAAACAAATAATTTACTTTAGGCCAGTGTGGTTGTTTGATTTGTATTTGAACATCCTTAGCATATGGCCGAACTTTTTCTCTAATTATGTAAATTTTTTGCATTTAAATCAGCTTATTTGGCCAAGTTTTGGCCTGTTTAAGCCCAAAGAAAATATTAAAATTTATGGGAGGATAACTAGATTAATACACAAAATTTGTATAGGAACTGTTAAAAGGCTACTTGGTTCAAAATAGAATTTAGATAAAACTAAACCAGACCTAAATAACTAATGGGAAATCAAGTAGCCTTTTTATATTTCCTATAAAAATTTTGTGTATAAATCTAGTTGTCCTCCCATAAATTTAAAAATTTTTATTTAGCTTAAACTGGCCAAAACTTGGCCAAATGGTCTCATATAAATGCAACAAAATTTACATAATTAGATAACAAATTTGGCCATATGGTAAGGATGTTAAAATACAAATCAAACAACCATACTGGCCTAAAGTAAATTATTTGTTTTAAAATATTACTATAAATCGTGAATTGTCCGACTTTAAAGTCCAATTCTGACTCTTTTGGCTATAATTATTTTCCATTGATATGTAATCTGTCGTATAGACTCCACAAGTTCAGAAATTAATGCCAAGTAGGGCCAATATTAAGAAAAAAGAGCATTAAATTTTTTGTTCCGCCAAATCTTGCGACCAACAACCGATGGAGCTAAACCGAAGCCAGTTTTGGAATCTGGGCAGATAACTTTATCATATTTATATACCAGCAAGGCTGGACAACACAATGTTGGTCATTTTTTTGGCCTGTGTTATTTATAAACCTAAAGGTTGAAATGCGGCGGCTAAGTTTTTATTTTAGACCTATGGTTTCTTGGGCAAATGTTCTTAGAATTGTCCATAGATTGCGATTCTGCTATACGCCTATTCAAAAAATAAATCGACCCGCCCTAATAAGCACGGATGGCTGACAGGACAGATCTATTTAAACGCTCGCTTGCATTGGCTTGAGGAGAATAGATAGCCGTGTACCGATGACTTATGCCAAATCTATTTAGAAATGCTTCAAAGAAGCTTGATCGAAATTGTGATCCATTGTCTGTTAATATCTCTTCTGGCACTCCTAAAGTATAAAATATAGCGCTTTCCAGGTAATTGCAAATCTTTGGAGCTGTGAACCTTTTAAGTGGACTGAGAAAATGAAACTTAGTATTGTGATCTACTATAATGAGCAATCCGATGTTACCATTCTTAGTTCTCGGGTATGGGCCCAATAGATCCATGTATAGTTTTTGGAATGGACGATCGGATGTTATTGGTTTACCCATAGGAGGTTTCAAAACAATATTTGGACTCTTTGTCGAACGACAAACTTCACATTCCGAAATATATGCTCGTATTTGGCTAAAGTTTTTCAACCGTCTTTCCCATGCCACAATGTGCAGAGCTTGTTGAATCATGAGCATGATGTAATACTTCCGATACTAAGGCATTAGGAATCCATAACTTCCAGGAATTATTTTCTTGAGATTCCTCACCACTACTAAAATCTGTTCTCTTGTAAACGAAACCATCTATCACTTTTAAATCCGGAAGCTTATTTTGATTTACCTGAATTCTTTCTATCAAGTTCAAATATTCAGGCGATTTAAAGTGAACTGATTCAAGATCAACAATTGGGCTAATCGTATCAAATTCGTTTACAGAGGGATCATTTTGCCGAGACAGTGCGTCAGCAACTATATTTTCTGTACCACGCCTATGAGTTATAGTAAAGGTGAAACACTGTAGCTTCATTGACCATCTGGCTAATCTGCCTGACAGGTCTTTTTGTCGCATGAGCCATTGCAGTGAGGCGTGGTCAGTTATAACAAGGAAATCTTGACCTTCAATGTATGCGCGAAACTTTTTAATCCCTTTAAGCACAGCTAAACATTCTAGCTCCGTAACCGAATAATTACGCTGGGCTTTAGATAATTTTTCCGACATGTAAGCTATCGGTAATTCGACTCCGTTTCGCTCTTGCGCTAAAACACACCCGATACCATATGTGCTGGCATCACATAACAATATAAATTGTTTGGAAAAATCAGGAGTTATTAATATTGGAGCAGAAGACAAACAGTATTTCAAAGACTCAAAAGCTTGAGTAGCGTTTTCGTTCCAATTGATAGATTTCTTGTTCCTTAATAACTCAGTAAGTGGAAAACTCACGGAGGCATAGTTTTCAACAAATCGTCGATACCATCCTGATAAACCAAAAAAACGTCTTAATTGCTTCACTGTGGTTGGTATGGGAAATTCGCGAATAGCCTTGATCTTGTCCGGATCAGTCTTCAATTGGCCTTCTCCAATGATAAAGCCAAGATATTTAATCTCTCGCATACAGAATATAGATTTTTCTACGTTGATAGTAAGATTTGCTTTTCGTAAGCACAGAGCTATCTCTTGTAGTAAGACGAGGTGTGAATTGAAATCATCAAAACTAATAGATCGTCTAAATAGACGAAGACGCGAGTACGCAAGTGGGCTGGTATAACCTGGTCCATTAAACGACAAAGAGTTTGTGCCGCGTTACACAACCCAAATGGCATCATTTTGTACTGATACAAAGGTCTGTTCGGAACGGTGAAGGCGGTATATTGACGTGACTTTTCATCAAGGGGTATTTGCCAAAAAGCGTGCTTCATATCCAAGCCGGTGGCAAACGGCTTAAAATACCGTCAATATGAGGTAAAGGATACGCATCCTTCCTCGTCACTTTATTAACCTCACGCGAATCAAGACATAATCTGGACTTATCACCTTTCTTCACTAAGACACAATTGCTGCTCCACGGACTTGTGGATTCTTCAATAACATCTAATGCTAACATATTATCTACTTCAGCAAACATAAGTTTTTCTATGGCTGGCGAAACTGGCCAATGCCGTTGCTTTACAGGTATTGGTGACTCTACCTCAATTGAATGCTTTATCAAATTGGTTCTTCCCAACCCCTCTTTTACGAACGATGGAAATATGTTAACAACTGCATCGAGCTGTTTCTGTTGATCTTTGGGTAAAACATGAAATTTTGGAAGTTCTGCAAAGTCGTCAGATGCTCCTATATCTAATTCAGAAATTTCTGTCGAAAAAGTTATTTTATCTAGCAATCCAAACTTTTTCCAATAATCGATTCCTAGGTAGACATTTTGAATGAGACTTGGAATAATGAAGAGTTCTATGGATTCAATTCTTTGTCTATACGAGATCTCAGTAATTATTTTGCCTTTCACGTTGCATTGCGTTCCATTGGCTGTACGAATAATGCCAGAGCATTTCTTGCTTTTATTGCTTGCCATTAATTCTATCGCTGCTGTTCCTCCAACACAACTAATTGTTGCTCCCGAATCGAGTAAGGCTATATACTCTTTTCCTTCAATATTAACTTCAGTGTATAGTCGTTCGTCGGAATTAAGAAAAATCGACGAAATAATCTTTTTACGGCTTGATCGAGCCGATTTCCAAAATGTTCTTAAACGTCGTGTTGACCGTTTAGGCTTATGAATAAACTTAAGATAATCTATTTTGGCGAATATTCTTTCGCGAACCTTATTATAGTTTTCTAACCTAATATGGAAAGGAATCGCGCAAAATTTAGGTTTTTGTTGATTTATTTTCACCTCTGAGATTGGCTCAAAATTTGACGTAAGGTCTTCTTCTTTATGTTTATCGGATGTATCTAGTTGGTGTTGTGGGATACATCCGTCTGTCGGTTTCCCGTAGGGTTACACTTTTGACAACGTGGTTTGAAAGTATTTTTAGCTCCGCAGCCAAAGCAAAAGATGCTACGAGGCTCTAAACAGTCATCAAATCTGTGACCAAGTTTGTCACAATTCCAACAGGTCGGATTAGTTGGTTTGCGTTGAATAGCAAGAACTTCCTCTAAAGGTTCTTTATTATTGACTTTCAATTCGTCCTCATAGTCGTTAGTAAGTTCAGTTATATACGAACGAAGAGTTCGTGGTTTAAACGATTTAATTTCATTATAGAATTGCTCGTGCTTGCGAACTTCTATACGCAGTTGGGATCTATTTAAAATTTTCAAATGGAGTAATTCATGGTGAAGACTGGGTTTGGCGTTTCTAATCAGAAGGTCTATAAGTTGATCTTCTGACATGCCTTGTTGAAGTCTCTCGGCCAGATCTTCAATTGAAGTTTGATAATCATCAAATGGCTCGTTTTCTCCTTGACGTCTCTTTCTAATCTTTTCCCAAATGTCTAAATCTGATTCACCATCTTCGAATCTTTTACGAAATTCTATACAAAAGGTTTGCCATGTGAAGTTGGTATGATTCCGATGGAATTTCCAGTACCAATCACTAGCTTTATTTGCGAATAATAAATACAAATGGTCGCAAAGGAGCTGATAATCATTGTTTAAGATCTGTTCAGTTAGTGATCGCACGCGATAAATAAATCTTCCATTCTCATACATTGTTTGGAACCATCAAACTTTATTCTCCAATTCTGTATGATGCTAGATACTCTTTCAGACGCTACATGTGAACCTGACCTACTTCGGTTCCTGCTGCCGCTTGAATTATTATGATTTTCTGGTTCTACATTAATAAACGCTTCTTCCCTTTGTGAAATAAGGTTATCTCTCTCACGTTCTGGTGGTTGCAAATGAAGTGAAGCGATTTGATTTTCAATGGATGTCTGAATGTCCTTACTTAAGGTTGCAGTTAAGCTTTCTATCATATGTGCTTGCTGGGTGGCCATGGTTGACTGAATGTAATTCATTATCTCCACCTGAGTGTTTAAAGTAAGGTTGTTGTGTTGAGGTGGATCGTTAAATACATAATCCAGATGTTGACCTGCGGATTTAGTGATCATGCCCCTTCTAGGAGTGTTCCTACCTCTAAAACCCTTAGAATTTTTCTTAGGCACGTGTGATCTGTCGTCAGTGCCTACTGAATCATTGCCGCTTGCTGCTATCGATGCTGCCGAATTGAGTTCTGCTAGTAGATTATTATTTGAGTAAGTCAGTAGCATCGGAGTGCAGTTGGTAGCACATATCGGACAAGCCGGTGTGGTTTTAATTAGTTCAATGATACATTCTTTATGGAATTTATGCTTGCAAGGTGCGTTTGCTATCAATGCTGTTGCTGCCATAACTTCGTTGCAAACAGAACAAAATGGATCTTGCTCTTGTAGAACAGATAACAAGTTTTCGTTACTGTGTGTGACTGCCATATTAAAATTCGTTTTTTAATAATAATTTTTGAAATAATTTCATACATAGGTTATAGTCTGTCTTTCCTCATACTTAACTTGCTCACAAAAAAAATACAGGTAATATATATCGATCTCCATTATCCTTTCATCTATTGTAAATTTAGTGGACTATTTCTGATTTGGAATAAAATATCCTGAATTGTTGGACAACGTCTAAAAAGAAATTCCAGAACATTGTAAATCCTATTCATTTCAAGAATATTTAAGCCAAAGGTGTACTATTATATTGGATCTTCAAATTGTAATCGCAGTTTAGTACCCTAGATCTATTTTGGTCGATCAATCCAGAAAAAGTACTGAATTGCAATCGCGAATACCGAAAACAGTTTCTAGACCTTTCCTACTATACTTTCAAGAATCTTCATAATAACTTGTTTAAAAAAAAAAATTGAAAAAGAAAAAAATATGGATGGAATATAAGAGCTTAAATGGGACTTACTAGAATTTTTGAAAAATGTGATACTTCTTCTATTCGGGCCCCACGTTGGGCGCCATTTAAATGTGTAGTGTACAGCTCGGAGGACTGTCATTCTAGCCGATGTTAAACGCTAAAATATCAAATCGTTGTACGACTAAGTTCGAGAGTGCGCATTATTGCTGTGCTCGGGTCCAGCTCGTCGGATTGGTCGGGGTTCTTTCTTCCCTAGTCGTACGTACACTGAGAATAAATCACAAACGGAGACGCCGACACGTCAAAAGGAAAGAATTCTGGAGAGATAATACCTGTTAGAGGGAACTTTGATGTTATATGCCCCTCGTCTTTACCCTCCCGACCATGACAATCGTTCTAAATGTTTTACGTTGTCCCTATAGTAAAGGTCCTTAGTCCTTTATGTTATTATGTGAGAGTTGAGCATGAGTACTAGACAGACGACCAAATCAATTTAAGTATTCATTATAGGTTTCAAGTAACAATTCATATTTTAATGATAAAAATAATAAGGCTTATATTCAAATACATTTTTTATACACTTGAAAAGTGTATATTAATTTTGCCTAGAAGTTTGTAACGCATAGAAATATTCATTTCCGACCCCATAAACTATATATATTCTTGATCAGGACAACAAGCTGAGTTCATTTCCGCTTGTCCGTCCGTCCGTCTGTCCGTCTGTCTGTTTCTACGCGAACTAGTCTCTCAGTTTTAAAGCTATCGAGCTGAAATTTTGCACAGAGTCTTCTTTTTACTGCACGCAACTAATATGTCGGAACCGGCCGGATCGGATGACTATATCATATAGCTGCCATAGGAACGATCGGTCTAAGAACAAGTTCTAGTTAGAAAAACTTTTTTGTTTTAAATCGTAGCGTCCCCAATCTTGGTATATGTTAGTTTTATATGCTTTCACACAATTCTGGAAAAATGTATCAAAATAGGATCACTATAGCATATAGCTGCCATAGGAACGATCGGTCGAAAAATAAGTCGTTGTGAGAAAAACTTTTTTGATTTTCATCGTAGCGGCTCCAATCGTAGTATATATTAGTTTTATATGTTTCCACACAATTCTGAAAAAATTGATCAAAATCGGATGACTATAGCATATAGATGCCATATAAACGGTCGGTCAAAAAACCACTTTTAGTGAGAAAAACTTTTTTGTTTTTTATCGTAGCGTCCCCAATCTTGGTATATATTAGTTTTATATGCTTTCACATAATTTTGAAAAAAATTATCAAAATCGGATGACTATAGCATATAGCTGCCATAGGACCGATCGGTCGGAAAATGTGTTTTACTAAGAAAAGTTTTTTTTTATGGTATTAAATTTTTATTATCAATGATTTCATAATTTTAAATATCTGGTATCTATATCCTATATATATTTTACAGGTTAAATCAGTTGAAGTAACGTTTTTCAAGTGTATTAAAACTTCGGCACAGTCGAAGTTAGCTTTGACTTCTCGTTTTTTATGCAGAAAGAATTCAAAAGAAAATAATCAAAGGATATTCATTAAGTGATTAAGTCTAACAAATTTACGTAAGCCGAATTCTTTCATTTCAATAGAGTCAATAATAGCAAACAGGGGAGATACTCCTGTATATACGCAAAAAAAAAAAAAAAAAAACGATTTACCAACGGTTATACTTAGTACTCACAACTTCAATATGCATGTTAATTCATCGCTGTAATCGTTGGGCCCAAGATGACGTAGATGTTCTTGTTGTGCTATTAAAGGAAATTTATAATTAGGTTTATATATACAGAATTATACTCCATTGGTTACCAGACTCATATTGTTCAGCAAAATAACGAAACTTAACTTTACTTAATATAGGAATAAACTTTATATGAATTTACAGCAAAAATAATTAAATACCCATTATGCAGGCTAATAAGATAAAAGAAATGGCAAATATAAATTTAGGTTCATTCAAACAAAATTTGAACCACTGTGCAATAAGCAGCTGATCTCGCAAACACGTAATTCCCTTAGATTATAATAATGACGTTTGGTCCAGACTAGAACTTCATTATGATGAACTTGAACTTGAAATTTTTTTTGGACAAAGAAACAGAGAAGAGGGATTAACTGCACATGATCATTTACATAGGCTGCATAGGCCTTTTAACTTTTAAGGTTCACTTGGTGTATTTTGCTGAGGCAATATGTTTTAGGTTAGATTTTAGTTACGCAATCATCATCCAAATATTAATTGGACAATTAATTGGACTTCTTCGATGTAAAGGTGTGTTGTTGTAGGAGACGATGTGAATGATAATGGTGTGAATTCAGCTTCAGCTACTGAGATTCGTCTGCCTATGCCAAAGCAGCAAGTGCACATGCGAAAGTGGTAGGGTGACTTGTGAAGACTTCCGAAAATTTCTCCTGGCCAATAATTCCAATAGGAATCGCAGCCTAACGATAAATTGTCGCCCAGGACACGTGTTCCTGGCTGAAATATTAACTTATATAAGCTTCTGATCTTTCCAGTGATCTATACACATACCTTTTCCACTAATTCAGAACACTAAATCACTTTTAATTTTACACTCGTATGTATGATTGGGCGGTTGATAGATTTTAGTTACTTTATTTAATAATAAATATATTAATTTCCACGTTGTTGTAGGACAATCCTTGGTACAAGCAGCCAAACAATTTAATTGTTGAAATTGAAAAAGCTTCTATAGTTTTTTTTCCAGAAATTTTTTTAAAAACACTCAGAAAACGCTGTTCAAAGGTAGAATACCCCTTAATGGGCCAACTAGGTGGAAAATAATTTTCTCATTTCTGATGGTCGGAAAATAGGGGCGGGGGTGGGATCATTGCCAAAAGTTTTTTCATCATTTTGGCGGCTATACTGATGGTGGCGAAGCAAAGCGCGCCGGGTTATATGCTAGTTGTGTTATAAACTTACTATAAACTTGTTCTTAATTAAAAAAAAAAAATTTTATTTATTATATAATTTTTCTTTGGCCAGGGTGAAAGTGGGTGGTGGGAGGAGGGGTTTTCAGCTGTTTAACCATGAGCATTTTATGATTTCCTAATTATTACACTTATATTAAGCTGTAAATAAAATTTTAGTTTGAAATCTCTACTGAAAGTATATTTGGCCGCTGACTCCATACAAGACCGACCACTGTGCGTCTGTCTGTTTCTACGCGAACTAGTCCCTTAGTTTTAAAGCTATCGAGCTGAAATGTTGCACAGAGTCTTCTTTTTACTGCACGCAATTAATATGTCGGAACTGGCCGGATCGGATGACTATATCATACAGCTGCCATAGGAACGATCTGTCAAAAAAATAGTTCTAGTTAGAAAAACTTTTTTGTTTTCCAACATAGCTTCACTTATTTTGGTATATGTTAGTTTAATATGCTTCCACATAATTCTGAAAAAATGTATCAAAATCGGATCACAATAGCATAAAGCTGCCATAGAAACGGTCGGTCAAAAAACTAGTTCTAGTGAGAAAAACTGTTTTGTTTTCCTTTGTAGCATCACTGATCTTGGTAAATATTAGTTTTATATGCTTTCACATAATACAGGAAAAATTTATATAAATCGGAAGACTATATTATATAGCTTCCATAGAAACGGCCGGTCAAATAACTACTTCTACTGAGAAAAACTTTTTTGATTTTTATCGTAGCGTCTCCAATCTTGGTATATATTAGTTTCATATGCTTTCACATAGTTTTGAAAAAATTAATCAAAATCGAAGACTATAGCATAAAGCTGCCATAGCATATAGCTGCTATCGGTCGTAAAATGGGTTTTTCTAAGAAAAGTTTTTTATGGTATCAAATATTTATTATCAATGATTAAAAATTTGTAAATATGTGATATCTATATCCTACCCATATTTTACTGGTTAAATCAGTTGGAGTAAAGTTTTTCAAGTGTATTAAAACTTCGGCACAGTCGAAGTTAGCTTTGCCCTCTCGTTTTTTTTTAAGTTTTGCCGTAGAATCTCGTTCATATTTATTTCGTTGTTTTGTGATTTAATTTTGCCATTAATTTTTGTTATTTGTTTTGTTGTTTGCACACACAGGGATTAGGGCCTTTTTGCCCGCCACTATACATTTCGTTTTCTTTCGTTTCTTTCTTTGTGCCGGGTTTTTTTGTTTTATATCGGCTCACTTATATATATAAATATATATATTCTTTTTATACACTTGAAAAGTGTATATTAATTTTGACCAGATGTTTGTAACGCATAGAAATATTCATTTCCGACCACATAAACTATATATATTCTTGATCAGGACGACGAGCTGAGTTCAATTTCGTCTGTCCGTCCGTCCGTCCGTCTGTCTGTTTCTACGCGAACTAGTCCCTCAGTTTTGAAGCTATCGAGCTGAAATTTTGCACATAGTCTTCTTTTTACTGCACGCAACTAATATGTCGGAACCGGCCGGATCGGATGACTATATCATAAAGCTGCCATATAAACGATCGGACAAAAAACTTATAGTCTCTGAGATCTAGGTGTTCATACGGACAGATGTAGCGTGTGGGTACTAAATTCGTCGATTAGTCGAATGACCTGCGGACTCTAGGATCTGCTCGCTTTTGCGCATTCGACCTGTCTATGGAGGACTTGGGGGGTGCACTTATAGCTCTGCTCTTGCTCAGCTCGCCGGATGGGGTGGGGTTCTTCCTCATCCTACCATAGCGGACACACCACGACAATACTAAGTGCACTTTAAAAACAATAAAATCTACTAATCCTGGTTTGGAATGATCCGCAAATATTAACAAAACTTCCACCAAAACTTATGAGAATCTGACAGACCATGAGACTAATATAAGATAGATTGGCATTGGGATATTAGCTGTTATTTTACCCCATTCTCTACCCTCCCTACCATGGCAATACATATACAAGTTTGAGTATGCCCCTATAGCAACATAAAACTGCTATCTAAAGTTGATTTGGCATTGGCATTTGATTCGGCGACGGACCCATTAAGAAGAACTTAATATTTCATTTCAATTAAAATATAGTACATAGTTTTATTCTCTGCTTTCATTGCAAAATTAATCTTCATTTCTTTTCAACAAAATTTTACTTCTAAACCATTATTTTTGTTTCTACAAGTACAGGGTTGCCCATATTCGACGGACCCATGTTTTTTTTAAATAAATCAAAGAAAAAAATAAAAATTTGGCGGTTGGCAATCTTAATCATTTAATTTGTTCCAAGTAGATTTGTTTACATCAATTTTTGAATATGATATCTCTCAAATGGCCGCCTCTGGCGTTGATGGCGAATTGTGCCCTTTTTGCAGCATTTTCCATCGTTTTCGCCAACATTTAGGACGGAATAGCGGCTATTTTTTCACGAATGTTGTCCTTGAGCTCTTCTACGGTCCTTGGCTTGTTAACGTAAACCTTTGACTTCAAATATCCCCACAAGAAGAAGTCAGGCGGCGTCAAATCGGGCGAACGCGGTGGACAGTCCAAATCACCACTTTTCGACATCAAACGTCCCGGAAACAATTTCTTCAGAAAATCGATTGTTATGCGACTTGTGTGCGGTGGAGCGCCGTCTTGTTGAAACCAGAACTGCCTCATACGCTTTCCACGAATAATTGGCATCATAAAATTGGTCATCATGTCGCGATAACGCTCCTGGTTGATGGTAACAGCATGGCCATTTTCATTTTGGAAGAAAAACGGTCCAATGACCGTTTTCGCACTAACGCCGCACCAAACTGTGACTTTTTCGTCATGAAGAGGCACTTCTTGAATCTCCTGAGGATTTTCAGTGGCGTAAATACGGCAATTTTGCTTATTTAGGGTCCCATTCAATGTGAATTTTTAAATTTTTTAAAAGCACGTTGAGTTTTCACAATTGACTTGTTCTGTTGAATGTAAATTTCAACTATTTCAGAGCGCTCGCGTGGCGTGTATTGTTCCATCGTAAAAATCTGCTTGGACTGACGCTTCAAACGCGGTATGTCATTAAGCGATCTGACATCTCTGTCAAAAGTTATGGCGTTGCCAGATGGGTCCGTCGAATATGGGCAATCAATATAAAGTGAAGGAAAGTAGATATATATATATATGGATCTAAGTCATTGCTAAGGGCAGGGGGATCGAACGTAAATTATAAATGTATTTTCAGGCCACCATTGATCGTATGTTATTTGTGTAATATATATAAATTTAATAAAGATGACTTACCAGGCACTGCCGTCGTTGAGCTCAAAGATGACTTGCTGGCAAAAGAAAATAATATGACCTAAATATATTCACATGCATACTTGGCTACTATATGTTTCAAAAGATAACAATTTAAGTTCGATTTGCCTCTTTAAAATTGATATTGTATCTTTGGCTCTGCTTCGGGCAATCTGTAAGGCATCGGGCTGCTTAAGGAGGGTGTCATCGGTCAAAATATGGAGTTTACGCAAAAGCTCGTAATCTTTGCCATTTAACAACATATTTTGACCGAAAGTCAGAAAATAGGGAGAAAATCCTGTGCTGCGATGCACACATGCTCGTAAAGCTCCACTAATTTCATTTAGATGTTTATCCCAATTTGCATGATCAGAGCCGATGTAGGCGCGGATGGCTGCCAAGACGGATCTATTGAGTCGTTCACTAGCGTTTGCTTGTGGAGAATATATCGCTGTACAAATTTGAGATACTCCAAAGCGAGTGAGAAAAGCCTCAAAATAGCCAGAACGAAACTGCGAACCATTATCTGTGAGTACTACTTCTGGCACACCGAACATGTAAAACAAACTGTTCTCCAAGTAGTCACAGATTTAGCTTGACGTTAATTTCTTAAGGGGATGCAGAAAATGAAATTTCGTATTATGATCAACGATGAAAAGGAGACCTATATTTCCGCTCTTTGATCTAGGGTACGGCCCTAGTATATCCATATATAATTTTTGAAAGGGTCGTTCGGACTCTATTGGTTTACCCATGGGTGGTCGCAAAACAGTATTGGGGCTTTTAGTAGACCTACAAACCTTACAAGACGACACATAGTTCCGAATTTGAGTGACCATTCCAGGCCAAAACAAGTATCTTCTGAGCTTTTCTACCATTTTTGCTATGCCACAGTGGGCCGAATCGGGTGCATCGTGAGCTCTAACCATGAGTTGGTAGGTAAGCCCCGATGGAATCCATAGCTTCCAGGAATCGAAATCTTGCGCCATGTCACCTGTAACTGGTTCTGTGCGCTTGTAAACAAAGTTGTCAACAACCTTCAAGTCTGGTAACTTAGATTGGTTCTCTTGAATACGATGAATCAATTCTAAATATTCGAAAGAATTAAACTCTTTAGAAGATAAATCTACGATGGGACCAATATTTTCAAATTCACTCACAGCTGGCTCAAGACGTCTAGAAAGAGTGTCGGCAACGACATTTTTAGAGCCACTGCGATGGTCTATTTTGAAGACAAAACCTTGGAGACTTATTGCCCATCGAGCTAATCGTCCCGTAAGGTCTTTCTGGACCATTAACCATTTTAGAGATGCGTGATCAGTTATAACGCGAAACTCTTGGCCTTCAATATAACAACGGAACTTATGTATGCCTCTAATCACGGCCAAACATTCGAGCTCGGTGACTGTATAATGTCGCTGGGCTTTAGAAAGCTTTTCCGACATATATGCAATGGGTAGCTCTTCACCTTCCTCACTCAACTGGGCCAAGACACAACCGAGTCCATACAGACTTGCGTCTCACAACAAAATGAAGGGCTTAGAAAAATTCGGGGTATTCAAAATGGGAGCTGAAGTCAGTTTGGCCTTAAGTTCGGTAAATGCGTTTTCCGCTGCTTCATTCCAAATGAGACTTTTGTTCTTTTTGAGAAGTTCGGTAAGGGGAAAGCTGACTGAAGCGTAATTTTCAACAAATCTCCTGTACCAACCTGAGAGTCCCAAAAATCTTCTAAGCTGCTTTACCGTAGTGGGAACAGGGAAATCATTGATGGCTTGAATTTTGCCAGGATCAGTTTTGAGTTGGCCATCTCCAATAATAAAACCAAGGTACTTAATTTCGCGCATACAGAACTTTGACTTGGCTATATTTATCGTCAAGTTTGCCTTGCGTAAGTATTCCGCGATCTTTTCAAGAAAAGTCATATGTGATTCAAAGTCGTCCGAAAGAACAAGGAGGTCGTCTAAATAGATAAAAACTCTCGTTCGTAAATGAGGAGGAATGACATGGTCCCTGAGTCGGCAGAGGGTCTGGGGTGCATTGCACAGTCCAAAAGGCATTACCTTGTACTGATACAATGGCCTATTGGGAATTGTGAACGCTGTATATGATCTAGACTTCTCCTCTAGAGGGAATCTGCCAAAAAGCATGTTTCATGTCGAGCCCAGTAATAAATCGAGCAGGAGGTAGACGACTTAAAATGCCGTCAATATGCGGCAGAGGGTATGCATCTTTTCTCGTATGTTTGTTAATGACTCTCGAGTCAAGACACAAACGCATCTTCTCTCCGCGTCGAACTAAAACGCAGTTGCTGCTCCAAGGACTAGAGGAGTCTCCTCTATTATGTCCATGGCCAGCATTTTGTCGACCTCTTCAAACATTTGTTTTTCTACTGCCGGTGAAATAGGCCAATGCCTTTGTTTAACCGGCATTGCTTCACCTACGTTTATACTATGTTCTATAACCTGTGTGCGACCTAATCCTTCATTTTCATAGGAGGGAAACTTAGAAATAACGCAATCGAGATTAAGTTTTTGAGACTGGCTTAAGACGTGCATATTTGGAGTATCAAGGTTATCCTCACAACCGGTATCGAGTGACGATACTCGTAAATCAGGATTCATTATCTGACTTAATAGGCCAAATGATTGCCAGAAGTCCATGTCCAAATAAACGTCCTGCATAAGACCAGGGATAACATAAAATTCTAAGGATTTTGTCATTCCACGGTAGGTAATTTCAGATATTATTTTGCCTACTACAGCGCATTCGGAATCATTTGCGGTTTTTATATAGCCAGAGCACTTTTGAAGCTTTGGACTATGTACTAGTTCAGCCGCTGCTTGTTTGCCTACGCAACTGATTGTTGCACCGGAATCCAAAAGTGCAATATATTCTTTATTTTCTAATGTTAGTTCTGTGTATAGCCGATTATCTGAGTTTAAAAAAATAGCAGAAACATGTTTTTTCCGGGTAGAATAAACCTTTTTCCAAAAATTTCTGAGCCGCAATGTTGATCGTTTGGGCCTAATATTCAAGCTTATGCTGTTCACATCCGCGAAAATGCGTTCACGTGCTGAAGTGTATCTGGCTAGTCGGATATGAAAAGGTAAAAATTGGTTTGCACTCGAATGAGAATCAGTTGGTTTGAGTGCAGTTTGGTGGTTCAGATCTGTGGGCTGACTTTTTTTTATATTTTTTTATTTTTTTTTATTTATTTATTTATTTATTTTCTAATCATCCTAACGCTACAAGTACATTTTACTTATAATTTATCGCGCTAGTAACTTCTCAGTCTGACAGCAATAATCTTCAGTTATTGTTTTGGATGCGGCAGGTTGGTGTGGGACTGCGCATCCCGAAGCCGGTTTTCCGAAGGGTTGCATTTCTGACATTTCGGCTTAAATGTGTTTTTCGCACCGCAGCCGTAGCAGAAAAGGCTACACTCAAAAAACAACTCGCCCTAAAAAGGCCCATTTTCGCCCTAATATTTAGAAAATCGCCCTAAAAAAAGGGCCAAAGGCGACTCACCTTATTTTTTAGAAAAGCATTTCTAAAAATTTTAGAAATTTTTTTCTTAAATTTAAGGTAAAACGCCCTACAAAATAGAAAATTATTTCTAAATTATAAGGCAATTTTTCTAAAAATTTAGACAATGTTTCCTAAATTTAGGGTGAAATGCCCTAAAAAAATAGAAAGTATTTTCTAAAATATATGGCTATTTTTCTAGACATTCAGACAATTGTTCTAAATTTCAGGGTGAAATGACCTAAAAAAAATAGAAAAGGGTTTTTAAAAAGAATGGCTGCTTTCTAATAATATATTTATTTTCTTTGTATTAGTTTATAAAATTATATTATTCATCTTAAGACTATTCATATTAAATTATTAAAAAAATAACATTTGGGCTTAAGATGTGTTTTTTTTTCGAAATATTGTCCAATGGGAGTCGCTTTGGATGCATCTTACTAAGAACCATGTGTTTTGCTATATTCTGGAGACATCACTTTGTTGTGAGAGCGTCTTCCACTTCTCCGTCCTCCAGTTTTTTTCTGAAAAAAAAAAACATTTTGGATAATATTTTTATAGAGAGAGGCTTTTATAGATTTTTACGGAATCGTATCCATAATTATCCTTAACAGAGCAGCAATCGAATTGTGCACTTCTAGGATAGATGAAAATAACAACTAAATATTACAATGTTTTTAAGAGGATGACCACTTTGACACAATTTTTCGTAATCAGCCTTTCGAAAAATATATTATTTTGTGTAAATTTTGAAAAAGATTGTACGTATGTGCCTTAATGCTCGCATAAAAATTAAGGGTATAAAAACTTTATTTTGCGTCGGCAAAACTGATTTGCTTGCCTGCGCTTTGCGGCCACGTTAATTTTTTTCGACCTAATTTCCGAAAAGCTCACACCTCCAATCTTTTTCAACCTTTCAGTAAAGATGTATTTAAAGCTGGCGGACATTTTTTTTTAGTTAACACTGAAAAAGTCGTTAGAACTTAGAGTTTTTACTTATATCTTAGAAGATGCGCTCTTTATTAAAAAATGTTTTAGACAAAATGGAAGATATTTTGAGAACCCATGTTTGATGATTAGTGAATTTTTTCGAATTAACATATAGTTTTCAAAAAAAGACTGAAAACGGTCACATGCAAATGCATGAAAGGAAAGAATTTGTATTTATAAATCGTGGCGATTTTTTAAAGTTAAAGTTAATATATTTCGAGATTTATGGGTCATTCTTTTTTTAATTCAAACAGACTTTAAACTTTTTATTTTTGATTTTAATAAAAAACAAAACCAAAATTTAAAAAAAAAATTTTAAGTCTGTTCGATTTGATATGGAATGACCCATAAGCAAAAAATCACAACTCTAACGCTTTTGACGGAAAATGCATTTCCGCGACATTTGACCCAGCCGTCTCTCTATGCTGGGTCAGTTTTCAGACAAACTAAAATTTTTGCTCATTCCCAACAGGATGCTCTTAGCGATGCCAACTTGAGCGACGCTACGCTTCGAAAAGTCAGCAGCAATAAAAATGTCTATTGACAAAATTTAAAACCATAGTGCTAAATTCGCATTGTGCTCGACTTCTGCTATATTCCAGCATTCTCCAATTTATTTAATAAACACTTTTAAAGCAGTGTGACCGTTGGCGATAAGGGGGTATTTTGCTGCTGATCGGTGGTATTTTTATGTTGAACGGTCACACTGGAATCTGATATCACCACAATCGTCAATTCAGCTATGTGGAATTTAGCTGGTCTGATTTGAAATGCAAAAGTTCACTAGATATTTCCATGTCACCACCTATAATGTATGTTTGATATTGTTGTATGTAAATATGTACGTACATAATCTTGCCCATTCTGTAAGCGCGCAAAAAAATGCAATCCCATTTTAATTGGTGTTTTGCGGCGAAACTGCTCCCACCAAAGGCACTTTAGGGTATCCACACTTAAGTTTGCTTCTGAAAATATGTGAAATTAAGTAAACAGATATACATTTGTGTGTGTGTATTAAATAATCTACAATACATATAAATAATAAAATATGGCTGTATTAACATATGTACATTTATTTATATATGTATTTGGTCCGCGCACAATGTAATTTTTGAATACTTACCGCTGAAATTTTCCAAAAAGGCTTCACCGCACATCTTTGACAAAAATTTGATACAGAAACGCCAGAAAACGACGCTCACACTTAACTAAAACTAGCGCCTGTCAAAACAAACAGTAGATGTGTGTGTGTACAGCAGCCCTGCAGTTCGCTTCACTAATGATTCACTTATGATTCACCGATGCATCACTCATGGGTAGCTATGAATCACCGGTGAATTGCTATGAAAAGAAGTGGTGAATTTAACACAGGCATGTCCTAGGCGGTCACGCATGAAGGAATCATCTGTGAATCAATGGTGAATTCATTGATAAGGTCATGGGTGATTCACTCATGACTTCTTTGCAAAAGTCACCGATGATTCCTTTTGCAAAGAAGTCATAGTTGAATCACCGATGACTTTCGCAATGAATTCACCGATGATTCATATAAGATTTTTCGGTTATTTTCATTAATAATTCACCTCCAATTTTTCCCTATTCAAACTTCAAAATACGCTATACTTTTTATATTACATTTATTTTCACTTTATTCAATAAATTATATTTAATTTTAAACAAAATAATTAAATATCTAAAAATACACATATAATAATAATAATAATTTATGTCAAAATAAATAAATAACAAGATTAAAAAATCATATAAAATAATTTAATACTGTTATTTATTTATTATGTTTTTAACTATTGCATCGTACGCAATACGTTGCCTTGCTCTGCAGCTTCTCCGCTTTCTGTGTTGAATCGCTCTGCTGAACTGCTTCTGTAATAAAGTAGTATTAGTATAATTTAATTTTAGAAAAATGTATATGCAAACTTACCTTAGATGGCTGACAAAAAATTCACTTACCTGAAATCAATTATTATTTTACACAAAAAATGCTACAGAATGAATATTTTTTTTAAGCAACACAACTTCACGCGCCGGCGGCAAAAATCAAATGCTCAAACTTCTAGATTTTTCTATGCAAGTAACGCATTGTGTGAGGGAGGGGGAAGGGGCAAGCGTCAACACATCGGCAGTCAACGATTGCCGTTAATCCTTTTCTTCTTTGTGTCATTCTCTTTCGGCGCCCAATATGTTTTTAATACCCTAAGGTACTGCAAGGCATATCCGACTTTCAAAAGTATTTGTAAAATATATTTATAACCCATAAATAAATTGTGGATTTCGGGGTAATAAAAATAAAAAGTTATTATAGAACTATCAATCCAACTACCTGTCCAAACCTCTAATTTAAAAATTCAAAAATATTTACACAATTTATAGTTTTAATGCTCGCACATTTTTTAAGGGTATACAAAGTTCATCATTCGGCTTCAGTAAACTGCAAATTATTTTTTTTTTGGGTTCAAGTAGGCAAAAATGCAACAACAATTACACACATCGAATTTTGCTTTGCCGACGTCGACGTCAAATTTGCCGGCCGCGACTGCACATGTTTTTTTTCGGTTGCTGTAGGCAAAATTGCAACAACAAAACACATACAGAATTCTCTTCTGCCGACGTCGGCGTCAAAGCAGAATGGTGAATAAGTGATGAATTTGACGAGAAGTGAATTCTGGAACTGAAGGGAGCCTTAGTCACACAGAGCGATGCAAAAAAGTGAGAGTGTATTGGTGTGCGAATATAATGCGACGCAAAGCGGCTCGAACCTACCTTGTTGAAGGCTAGGCGAGCACTGATTGGCTTTGCTTGATTTTTACTCTCTTTGCGAAGGGCTCGGCATATGTTCGGCTCGTGTCTGTGTGAATTTGCCGAATGAGTTCGGCCGCCTGCGTCTTGGACGACAACGTCTGGTGTACAGACGCCAACGTATTGACGCGTTGCGACGCCTGCTTCGTTAAAACCGAAACGACAGCACAGCACGCAACAAAAACTTCACCTACTTCTCGAATATTCTACGAAAAAAAGGATTAAGAAAAGTTTTCTGAAAACTAGGGCTGTATTTCTTAGTTTAGGGGAAAAACAACACGAATTTTAGACACATTTTTTCTAAAATCAAAGGCAAAACTACCCTTAAAATTAGAAAAGGCAATAAACCAAATTCACCCTAAAATTTAGAAAAAATACTACTTTTCTAAATTTTAGAAAAATATTTTCTTAAAAATATAATTTTAGAAAAACTTTTCTACATTTTAGAAAAAATTCTTAATAATAGAAAAATTTTCTAAACTTTAGGGCAATTTAAATTTTAGGGCGATTTACTAAAATATAGAAAAATAATTTTCTGAGTGTACGTTGTTCTAAGCAGTCATCGAATCGATGTCCTGGCTTATCACAATTCCAACATACAAATGGTTTGCGTTGGATGGCTGATACATCCTCCGTCAATTGCTCACAGGGTTCTACTTCAAGTTCAGCTACTCGCGAACGCGGTTCAAATTTGTTTTTGATAGGATGCGATCGAGCTTGCTTGAAGAATTGCTCATGGGTACGGATTTCTTCCCTAAGGCTTGCCAAGGTAGTAATACCAAGATGCATGAGCTCATAACGTAAAGAAGTTTTTGAATAATGAATTAATAAGCGTACAAGAGAACGTTCTGAGATATCTCTACTCAACCGACTAGTTAGTTTTTCGACTGAAAACTGAAAATCTTCGAAAGATTCCTGATCGCCCTGCCGACGAGAATTAATCATTTCCCATACGTCCATGTCATCATCGATATCATCGAACTTTTTCCTAAATTCTTCGCAGAATGATTCCCAGGTAAAATGAGGATGGGAACGATGAAATCGCCAAAACCATTCATTTGCTTTTACAGCAAAGAGCAGGTGCAAATGGTCACATAACAATTGATAATTTCTATTCAGGTTTTGTTCAGCAGGAGACCTTACTCTGTACAGAAAATCCTGTGCTTGCATGCCGTCTCTGCCGCCATCAAACCTTATACGCCAGCTTTGAATTATGCTGGATACTTTTTCAGTAGGAACTGATGAAATAGATCTCGGTCCACTCGAGAGATTTGCAGCACTATTACTGCCATGTGCAGAATGTAAATTTACTAAGCCTATTTGGGGACTGGGAGAAACTTGTTCGCTATTCTGTGGTAAACTTTGTTCTCTGGGCTCTATCTGAAGAGCTGCTAATTGCGCACTTATAGATTTCTCAATAGTGGATGCCATACTAGCGCTTAAGCTTTGCAACATTTGATTCTGACTTGCTTGTATTACAGTCTGAACAAGATTTGCTACCTCGATACTATCCATAGCCCTAGAATCTCTAGCTTGGGAATTGTCAAACGGTTGGTTCCCCGAGTACGACTCATTGATCGGGTGTGTACACCTCGTCCAGGTGTATGGCCTCTACTCCTTCCGGATCTAGGTCTGCCACGTGTTTGGGAAACTACCTCAGTAGGAACTTCTGCTGTTTGGCTTACACTGCTACCAGTGGCTTCATGTATTTCAGCTGCCAAACTGTTATTCAAATAAGTAAGTTGTCCGGTCAAACAATTCTGTTTGCAAACTGGGCAACTAGGTGATGTTGCGAGACACTGTAATATACAGCGATTGTAAAGGGTCTAACTCTTGTAATGCTTGAGCTAAGTTTTCGGTACTGTGCTGGACAGCCATTTTAATACAAAAATAAACCAAACATCATAAAATTGAGTCCGCCACCTTTCAGATGCCAAAACCAAATCAAAAAAAAATCCAATCTTATCTATACAAGTATTGTCTGTCTTATCTTTTACTGTAACTACTGATTCTATTGCCGATTTGCTGATAGATTGAATATTTATGTTGGTCAGTCTGCCAAAGTTTTCTAGCAATCTGAAATTCCAGCCATAAACATTCAAATTCAGGGCAAACTTGGGTTAAGAAATTATAAAACTATTTAAGAGAACAGATTCGCTCTGGTCACCAATCCGAAACCACCGAATTGCAATCGAAATTCCAAGAAGCTGAACTCTAGACTCCTCAACACCGCGTTGTCGGATTATAATTCTACTTGATCAAAAAAAACTGTGAACTTTAATGGATGACTCTAAAAGCATTTTGCCGCGAAGCTAACCATAACATAACAAAGATTGCATAGCAACCTCGATACAGATCTTGTGTACCAGTATGCTCATCTGTTTCCTGTGGTCTGGTCTCTCGTTTGAGCATCAATTGTGTAACGTTAGCAGCTCAATTGAAAAACTCAAACGTAGTACTTTGAGCTCAACGACGGCAGTGCCTGGTAAGTCATCTTTATTAAATTTATATATATATATATATATATATATTACACAAATAGGTGGAAAATAATTTTCTCATTTCTGATGGTCGGAAAATGGGGGCGGCGGTGGGATCATTGCCAAACGTTTTTTCATTATTTTGGCGGCTATACTGATGGTGGCGAAGCAAAGCGCGCCGGGTTATATGCTAGTTGTATTATAAACTTACTATATATACTACTATACTATATAAACTTGTTCTTAATTCAAAAAAATATATTTATTTTTTATATACTTTTTCTTTGGTCAGGGTGACAGTGGGTGGTGGGAGGAGGGGTTTTCAGCTGTTTAACCATGAGCATTCTATGATTTCCTAATTATTACACTTATAATAAGCTGTAAATAAAACTTCAGTTTGATATCTCCACTGAAAGTATATTTGGCCGCTGAATCCATACAAGACCGACCACTGTGCGTCTGTCTGTTTCTACGCGAACTAGTCAATTAGATTTAAAGCTATCGAGCTGAAATGTTGCACAGTCTTCTTTTTACTGCACGCAATTAATATGTCGGAACCGGCCGGATCGGATTACTATATCATACAGCTGCCATAGGAACGATCGGTCCAAAAAATAGTTCTAGTTAGAAAAACTTTTTTGTTTTCCATCATAGCTTCACTTATCTGAAAAAATGTATCAAAATCGGATCACAATAGCATAAAGCTGCCATAGAAACGGTCGGTCAAAAAACTAGTTCTAGTGAGAAAAACTGTTTTGTTTTCCTTTGAAGCATCACTGATCTTGGTAAATATTAGTTTTATATGCTTTCACATAATACAGGAAAAATTTATAAAAATCGGAAGACTATATTAGATAGCTTCCATAGAAACAGTCGGTCAAATAACTACTTCTACTGAAAAAAACTTTTTTGATTTCTATCGTAGCGTCTCCAATCTTGGTATATATGATTTCACATAGTTTTGAAAAAAAATTTTTTTATGGTATCAAATATTTATTTCAATGATTAAAAATTTGTAAATATGTGATATCTATATTCTATATATATTTTACTGGTTAAATCAGATGGAGTAAAGTTTTTCAAGTGTGTTAAAACTTCGGCACAGTCGAAGTTAGCTTTGCCCTCTCGTTTTTTTTTTGCACCAGACATAATATATGTCAAAGCAACTTTTCTGCGTTCGCGCAGCCGCACTCGATCACGCTGATTGTAGGTTCAGACTTTAACTAACTCCTGTTTCTCCTACACAGAAAAAAAAGATATTTTTTGATGATCAATTGGATATTTTTCATATCATTTTTTTTATTTTTCATCATTTTTCATATTTTCATATCATTTTCATTCATTCATATCATTATACACTTGAAAAGTGTATATTAATTTTGCCCAGAAGTTTGTAACACATAGAAATATTCATTTCCGACCACATAAACTATATATATTCTTGATCAGGACGACGAGCTCTGTTCAATTCCGTCTGTCCGTCCGTCCGTCTGTCCGTCTCTCAGTCTGTCCGTCCGTCCGTCCGTCCGTCCGTCAGTCTGTTTCTACGCGAACTAGTCCCTCAGTTTTAAAGCTATCGAGCTGAAATTTTGCACAGAGTCTTCTTTTTACTGCACGCAACTAATATGTCGGAACCGGCCGGATCGGATGACTATATCATATAGCTGCCATAGGAACGATCGGTCTAAGATCAAGTTCCAGTGTGAAAAACTTTTTTGTTTTCCATCGTAGCGTCACTAATCTTGGTATATGATGGTTAAATATGCTTCCACACAATTATGGAAAAATTAATCAAAATCGGATGACTATAGCATATAGCTGCCATAGAAACGGTCGGTTAAAAAACTAGTTCTAGTAAGAAAAACTTTTTTGTTTTCCATCGTAGCGTTACTAATCTTGGTATATGTTAGTTTTATGTGCTTCCACACATTTCTGGAAAAATTTATCGGTCGGTCAAAAAACATGTTCTTGTGAGAAAAACTTTTTTGTTTTCCATCGTATCGTCACTAATCATGGTGTATTTTATTATACACTTGAAAAGTGTATATTAATTTTGCCCAGAAGTTTGTAACGCATAGAAATATTCAATTCCGACCCCATAAACTGTATATAATCTTGATCAGCACGACGAGCTGAGCTCAAATCCGTCTGTCCGTTCGTCCGTCTGTCCGTCCCTCCGTCCGTCCGTCTGTCTGTTTCTACGCGAACTAGTCCCTCAGTTTTGAAGCTATCGAGCTAAAATTTTGTACTTAGTCTTCTTTGTACTGCACGCAACTAATATGTCGGAACCGGCCGGATCGGATGACTATATCATATAGCTGCCATATAAACGATCGGTCAAAAAACTACTTCTAGTGAGAAAATCTTTTTTGTTTTCTATCGTAGCGGCCCCAATCTTTTTAACCATCGAACGCAATTATATCGCTCCCCTTTAAAAACCCCCGCCTACTTTGTATAACAATTCAACTTCCGAAAACAAATTCTTATTAGGATTAATATTCTTGATTTTCAAGCAAAACACTCCCTAATAATTTGTATGCTTTGAGAATAATCGTTAAGCTTGAGTAAATAAAATAATACTCGAAATAAAACATCATCAATGATTTTTCAAATAAAACTCGACAAGTAACTAATTATTGTTTTATAATTAATTATTAATTATTTTTTATAAACAAAATTAATCAAAATTTTTTATTAACGATGAAAATAATAAAAATCTTAAATAATTAATAAAAATTAAAAATATCAAATCATTGCCTATCTGAGAATCTGTGCTGAAAATATTGGCATCACACTCGGCTAAAAATTTTTTTTAGTGAATGCTTCATATTTATTTATCTAATCATTATACACTTGAAAAGTGTATACACTTGCACAAGTTTGTAACGCATAGAAATATTCATTTCCGACCCCATAAACTGTATATATTCTTGATCAGGACGACGAGCTGAGTTCAAAACCGTCTGTCCGTCCGTCCGTCTGTCTGTTTCTAGGCGAACTAGACCCTCAGTTTTAAAGCTATCGAGCTGAAACTTCTTTTTACTGCACGCAACTAATATGTCGGAACCGGCCGGGTCGGATGATTATATCATATAGCTGCCATAGGAACGATCGTTCTAAGAACTATTTTTAGTTAGAAAAACTTTTTTGTTTTCCATAGTAGCGTCAATAATGGTGGTATATATTTGTTTTATATGCTTCCACACCGTTCTGGGAAAATTTATCAAAATCGGATCACTATAGCATATAGCTGCCATAGAAACGGTCGGTCTAAAAACTAGTTCTAGTGAAAAAAAACTTTTTTGTTTTCCATCGTAGCGTCACTTATATTTGTATATGTTAGTTTTATATGCTTTCACATAATACAATAAAAATTTATCAAAATCGGATGACTATATTATATAGCTGCCATAGAAACGGTCGGTCAAAAAACTAGTGCTAGTGAGAAAAACTTTTTTGTTTTCTATCGTAGCGTCCCCAATCTTAGTATATATTAGTAATATATGCTTTCACATAATTTTGAAAAAATTGATCAAAATCGGATGACTATAGCATATAGCTGCCATAGGACCGATCGGTAGGAAAATGTGTTTTACTAGGAAAAGTTTTTTTATGGTATCAAATTTTTTATTATCAAATGATTTAAAATTTTTAAATATCTGATATCTATATCCTATATATATTTTACAGGTTAAATCAGTTGGAGTAAAGTTTTTCAAGTGTATTAAAACTTCGGCACAGTCGAAGTTAGCTTTTCCTTCTCGTTATCATCCATTTGAGTTTAAATAATTTTAAATTGATCCACTGGCACTTATATGTACATTTGAAAATATTTAAAATCCAAAGCAAATATACATTCTATGCAGATAAGTGAAAGTTTACCAATCTTTGGGTAAGTTTAGCAACTATGTTTGCATTGACGTCGCACTTGTTGAAAAAAACGCGAATTTAATGGTTAAAAATCGAAAATGTAAAAATTTCGAATGTACATATATGTGCCAGTGGAAATAGGCTATTAGTTATTCATCCAATGGAGCTGAAAAATATCAAAAGGATGTGTAAATTTGAAAAGGATATGCATTTCAATATCCAAAAAAAGGATATGTCCATATCCATTCCAAATGGATCTTTTTTTTTTTGTGTAAGCATTGCGAGCCGCATCGCTTTGGAGACTTCAACGCATTTCGGGATCTGTTGGAGTTCGTGCATTTCGAGGGCAGCTCCTTTGGAGACTTCAATGCAATTCGGGATCTGTGGGTGTTCGTGCATTTCGAGGGCAGCTCCTATTATCCTAGGCCCACGTAACAATATACCAAGATTAGTGACGCTACGATGGAAAAAAATTTTTCTCACTAAAACTAGTTTTTTGACCGATCGTTTTTATGGCAGCTATATGCTATAGTGATTCGATTCAGATAAATTTTTCCTGCATCATGTGATAGCATATAAACCTAAGAAATACCAAGATAAGTGACGCTACAATGGAAAAAAAAAGTTTTTCTTAGTAGAACTTGTAGTGAATATATATATGTGTTGCAATAAACCAATTATTAACTCCAAGTATGCATACAAAACATACAAACGTTTTGCGGCATTAACATTGTTGCCGATTAAATACATAAACTGTGGTCATTCGAAATATGATCCCTTTCGCATGCGGCGCCAACAAATAGCTGCGCCTGCATATTTACATATATACACTCACACATACTCACACATATATAAGTAAATAATAAGTACATAAGCTACGTGCTGTTGGCTTGACCAAAAAGACGGCAAACTTAACAGAGAATTATTGGAACTCGAAAAGTACGAACGTCTGGCCTGTTGCCAGCGTTGATTTAACCTTTTTAAGTTTTTGGAAATAAAACCTAAACAACAACCCAAAGCCGAACTTTGAATATTTACTGGGATATGGAAAGGAAATATTACATGGCGACTGTAGACAGAGGTCAAGATGACCTGGACCTGGATCTGGATCAGCATCATGAAAAAAAAATCTGAGTGTGTAGTGTGTTGTTGTTGTTGTTGAATGCCCAGTGAGTTGCAAATAAAACGAGAAGGCAAAGCTAACTTCGACTGTGCCGAAGTTTTAATACACTTGAAAAACTTTACTCCAACTGATTTAACCAGTAAAATATATATAGGATATAGATATCAGATATTAAAAAATTTTAAATCATTGATAATAAAAATAGGATACCATAAAAAAACTTTTCTTAGTAAAACACATTTTCCGACCGATCGGTCCTATGGCAGTTATATGCTATAGTCATCCGATTTTTATAAATTTTTTGAAAAATTTTTAAAAGCATATAAAACTAATATCTTCCAAGATTGGTGACGATACGATGGAAAACAAAAAAGTTTTTCTCACTAGAATTTGTTTTTTGACCGACCGTTTCTATGCCAGCTATATGCTATTGTGATCCGATTTTGATACATTTTTTCAGAATTATGTGAAAACATATAAAACTATCATATACCAAGATTAGTGACGCTACGATGAAAAACAAAAAAGTTTTTCTCACTAAAACTTATTTTCCGACCGATCGTTCCTATTGCAGCTATATGATATAGTCATCCGATTTTGATAAATTTTTTCGAAATTGTGTGGAAGCATATAAAACTGATATATACTACGATTGGTGACGCTACGATGAAAAACAAAAAAGTTTTTCCCACTAGAACTAGTTTTTTGACCGACCCTTTATATGCCATCTATATGATATAGTCATCCGATTTTGATAAATTTTTTCACAATTATGTGGAAGCATATAAAACTAACATACACCAAGATTTGTGCCGCCACGATGGAAAACAACAAAGTTTTTCTAACTAGAACTAGTTCTTAGACGGATCGTTCCTAAGGCAGCTATATGATATAGTCATCCGATCCGGCCGGTTCCGACATATTAGTTGCGTACTCGATAGCTTTAAAACTGAGAGTCTAGTTCGCGTAGAAACAGACAGACGGACAGACGGACGGACGGACAGACGGAATTGAACTCAGCTCGTCGTCCTGATCAAGAATATATATAGTTTATGTGGTCGGAAATGAATATTTCTATGCGTTACAAACGTTTATGCAGCCTACCACCTCCTTGACATGTTGGCCAAATGTGAGCCTTTTGTCAAGTGTAACCCCGAGGTATTTATGGCTGGTTTTGTGAGGTAGCACCTCTCCATTTAAGAAGACTTCAGGGCTGATGTCCCTCCTTAGCGTAGTTATATGTTACATTTGCACACTTTTCCGGGTTCACTGCGATGCCTAGTTCTCGAACCGATTTCTGACCATAATCGAAGTGCCATCTGCAAACGTGGCTACTAATAGGTCCTGCAGGTCGTCGATTGGCACTGACCGAACGGTTGGCATGTCACTTGTAAACAGGCTATACAGAGCACACTGCCCTGAGGAACTCCTGCTCGAATTCTCTTCTTTCGGGATGCAAGGCCATCCTGGACCACCCTGAAGGATCTATCATCAAGGAATGATATGATCATCAGAAAGAGTTGAGGATTGAACGTTCCCTTGATTTTCGATAGCAGGACAGCGTGCCAAACACGGTCAAACGCCTGTTGAATATCTAAGTACGCTGAAACAACGTACTCCTTGGCGTGGAAACCTTCCAGCACGAAGTTGACCGCTATGTGGAGTTGTTCAGGAGTGCCATGTCTGAGTCGATACCCAAACTGAAACTTGGGTATGCTCCTTCTTGCAGCTGGAGTTGCACGAATCAAAAATTGTATGTGGACTATCTTGGTCCATATCCATGATCAAAGTCTGGCCATGTAGGATTTTTTATTGTACTTGACCATTTTACAAAATTCCCATTCCTAAAAGCTGTAAAAAAATTTAGTGCGGATGCCATACTGCAGTATTTGGAAGAGGATTTGTTCCATTGCTTTGGCGTCCCCGAAACGGTGGTATCTGACAATGGGGTACAGTTTAAATCTCACGCTTTTAAGAACTTAATGCTCAGATATGGAATAAACCATGCCTATACAGCTGTCTATGATCCTCAGGCCAACGCTTCCGAGCGTGTAAATAGGTCAGTTATTTCTGCAATCAAGGCTTACTTACATCCCAATCAATCCAACTGGGATGAGAATCTCAGTAAGATTTGTAGCTCATTGCGCTCAAGTCTTGTTTTAGTTAGTTTACTTTTTGGACAGCATATGATAACTAACGGCTACACTTATCGACTCTTACGTGACCAAAATCTGCTCGAAGATTGTGCAATTTTTTTTAACCAAGATGATTCTTTAGATTTGATGAGGAATAAGGCGATTCACGGTATGCGAAAGCAGCATATACGCAATGAAAATGTATATAATCTTCGAAGTCGAGACGTCTCATTGTTAGTTGGACAAGAAGTTTTTCGTAGGAATTTCCAGCAGAGCTTGCACCAACCTTTGTGAAGGCCAGAGTCCGAAGTAAGCTAGGAAACAGTTATTATGAACTCGAGGATATGCAAGGTAACCTAACCGGAAAATATCACGCTAAGGACATAAAGCAATAGTAAAAGATCGTTAGTCCTTGTAACAAGTGAGATAACCCAATGTGCGATTTTGGTTGGGGGGATTTGAAGTGGCGCTTGTTACAAGGCCAGCAACAGATTTTTCATAATGCCTAAAAGTATGCAAATTATTTTGCCTAGCTCGTTTAATTTTAGTAGTAGGTCTTGCTTTTGGTACTATTTGCTTGTAGTCTTAGTAGTAGCTAATTTAATTTCTAGTATAAATAATTAAATGTTTCCCTAAGAAAATAATAATAGAGTCTAATTTTATAAATAATTGTTGGATCTATTCATTATCATTTGCATTGTTTTTAGCAAATCAATGTATCGGCAAAGTACCCAAGCACCCGATAAACTGACAAAATATCACTCAATAAAGCCGTGGGTATCCGATGTACTGACAATTGCATTTCTGCTGTAAGCACATCCGCCTACTGGCTAGCTGACTTTTCCGGTTGCCAGCCTCTGTCTTTTCTTCTCTTGATCACTGACCAGAGTGGTTGTGCCTGCAAAGCCTAAGCACCGAAAATACTCAGAAGAAAAAATTAAAATCGTGTATAACCCCTCTCACATATATTTTTGGGAGCATATAAAACTGATATATACTACGATTAGTGACGCTACGATGAAAAACAAAAAAGTTTTTCCCACAAGAACTAGTTTTTTGACCGACCCTTTATATGGCAGCTATATGATATAGTCATCCGATTTTGATAAATTTTTTCACAATTATGTGGAAGCATATAAAACTAACATACACCAAGATTTGTGCCGCTACGATGGAAAACAACAAAGTTTTTCTAACTAGAACTAGTTCTTAGACCGATCGTTCCTGAGGCAGCTATATGATATAGTCATCCGATCCGGCCGGTTCCGACATATTAGTTGCGTGCAGTAAAAAGAAGACTCTGTGCAAAATTTCAGCTCGATAGCATTAAAACTGAGAGACTAGTTCGCGTAGAAACAGACAGACGTACAGACGGACAGACGGAATTGAACTCAGCTCGTCGTCCTGATCAAGAATATATATAGTTTATGTGGTCGGAAATGAATATACACTTTTCAAGTGTATAAAAACACAAAATGCCCAAGAGCAGACGCAGTGGCGTAAGATATAGAGCAAAGAAAGAAATTGCTCAACTTAAAGAATTGTTGAATGCAGAAATCCCCCCTCCATGGGATACTGCAAATAAAATACAAAGTAAAGTTGACTATTTAGAGTCATATGTGAAAGCAACACTGGAGCAAAAGAAAGCTCAACACACACACTCACAATTAAATATTAAAGTAATTGGAGAAAATACTAAAAAACCAATCAATATCCAGATACCACAACAGAAGAAGATGTGCCCACCAGACTGCGAGGGCCCACTGAGATGTATACACTGCCTGTATACCTGCGGCCTGCGTATACCAGCGCCGGCCCCGCCTGAGCCCATAGGCCCTGGACAACTGCAGCAGCCTGTGCGAGGACCGGCACCTGTGCAAAGAACAGACAGTACATCAAAGAGGTATCGGCAACGATTCCACAGTTTGATGGAAGAAAACAAAATTTACAAAGATTTCTCACAGCCCTAAGGTTAACTGAACTCACTAAAGGTGAACAAGAAAACCTAGCTGTAGAGGTTATCAAATCAAAAATAATTGGAGCCACCTTACATAAGGTTCAACAGGAAACAACAATAAGAGGAATAATAACCAAATTACAGAGTGTAATTATCGGAGAATCCTCAGATGTAATAAAAGCCAAACTAATGAATATTCAGCAGTGAGGCAAAACAGCATCTCAATACACAACAGAAATTGATAACTTGCGTAAGTCCCTTGAAGCGGCTTACGTAGATACAGGATTAGAAGCAAATATTGCCGAAGCTTTTGCAACAAAAGAATCTTTGACGGCTGTGATAAAGAATTGTGAAAACGATCAAATTCGCACAATACTTGAAGCCGGAAATTTCAGCACACTAGATCAAGCAATTGGAATATATATTCATTGCTGTACTGTCAGCAACCTTTAGATACTAGAAACTATTAGTAACCCAAGCAACATTCTCTTTTATCAGAGCAGAGGTAACTACAGAGGTAACAACCAAGGTAACAACCGAGGTGACAACCGAGGCAACCACCGAGGTTCTTATCAGAACAGAGGTAATAACAATGGTTACGGTTACCAGAATACAAACCGAAATAATAACCAAAATAACAATCAGAACAGAAACAATAACCAAAACAACGGCCGCGGACGTGGCCAAGGTTCAAGTAATTACAGAGGCAATGGTAACTCTTACAGAGGCCAAAATACCAATAATAATAACAACAACCAGAATAACAATGTACAAGTGACTCAAAGTAACTCGGAAAACTATCAGCAACCTTTAGATACCAGAAACTAAAGAATACCACAGTTCATACAATAAATCTTAGTCTCAATATTTTTGTATCATTTACACATGTACCAACAGG
Organism: Lordiphosa mommai; assembly: GCA_018904225.1. Lineage (NCBI taxonomy): Eukaryota > Metazoa > Arthropoda > Insecta > Diptera > Drosophilidae > Lordiphosa > Lordiphosa mommai. Next base: position 520,171 of record JAEIFT010000065.1, on the reverse strand, counting down.
TAGAAAACTAACATTTTTAAGAGATACAGGTGCAGACATATCAATTTTGAAAGAAAATTCTGATGTCTTTAATGACATTAAAACAAATAATATTATCAACATCCAAGGAATAGGTGACGGAGTAATAAACTCAAAAGGCCTAGCATCTATTGAGCTACAGACAAGTAAACCGTGTGACGGAATTATAGGTATTGATTTTATTAAACGATTTAATTGCCAACTAGACTTCCAACCATCAGAAGATTGGTTTATAATCAGACCCAATAATTTAAATTATCCAATTTATGTATCAATTACGTACAGTTCGGGTACTAACTTAATATTGCTACCTGCAAGATCGCAAGTTGTCCGAAAAGTCAAGCTAACCTCGAACGAAGACGTATTAATACCAAATCAGGAAATTCAACCTGGTATTTATATTGCAAACACCGTTGCAGCATCTCAAAATGCATTTGTCCGTTTACTGAACACAACCGATCAACTAGTCAATATAAATAATTTACAATTTGAATCACTCTCGAACTACGATATTATACAAACAACCCCAGAAATCAGGGAAAAAACTGTCCTAGCTCAACTAAATAAAAACTTTCCACCCCAGTTCAAATCAAAATTAACGGAACTGTGCACCAACTATAGTGACGTATTCGGACTTGAAACAAAATCAATCACAACGAACAATTTTTATAAACAAAACCTGAGACTAAAAGATGATGAACCTGTGTATATTAAAAATTACCGAAGCCAGCATAGCCAAACAGACGAAATAAAAAGACAAGTTGATAAATTGATCTCCGACAACATAGTCGAACCATCTGTATCTGAGTACAACAGCCCACTTTTGCTAGTACCAAAGAAAGCCCTTCCCGGCTCAGAAATAAAAAAATGGCGATTAGTAATTGACTATCGTCAAATCATTTGGATTAAAAAAAGCGCCTAATTCATTTCAGAGAATGATGACTATCGCATTTTCTGGACTCGAACCTTCTCAAGCATTCCTTTACATGGATGATTTAATAGTCAATGGTTGTTCTGAAAAACAAATGATTAAAAATTTAACAGATGTTATTGATCTTTGTAGAAAACACAACCTTAAATTACATCCTCAAAAAGGCTCATTTTTTATGCACGAAGTGACCTTCCTTGGTCATAAATGCACCGACAAAAGAATTTTGCCAGATGACAAAAAGTATGACGTCATCAATAATTACCCAGACCCACACGATGCGGACAGCGCTAGACGTTTCGTTGCATTTTGCAACGTTTACAGACGTTTTATTAAAAACTTCGCCGACTATTCACGGCACATAACTAGATTATGTAAAAAGAACGTTCCATTTGAATGGACAAGCGAATGCCAAAATGCATTCGAATATCTCAAAAATAAACTCATTCAACCAACCTTATTACAATATCCCGATTTTCGCAATGAATTTTGCATAGTAACTGATGCAAGCAAACAAGCTTGTGGAGCGGTTTTAACTCAAAACCATAATGGACTCCAACTCCCGATAGCATATGCATCACGCTCATTCACAAAAGGTGAAAGCAACAAGTGCACAACAGAACAAGAATTGGCAGCAATTCATTGTACAATAGTACATTTTCGACCATATATTTATGGCAAACACTTCACAGTGAAAACAGACCATAGACCCCTTACCTATTTATTTTCAATGGTCAATCCAAGCTCTAAACTAACACGCTTGCGGCTCGAATTAGAAGAATACGATTTCACAGTTGAGTATCTAAAGGGTAAAGACAATTTCGTGGCAGTCGCACTGTCACGAATAACCTTTAAAGAATTAAAAGAAATAAACACGAACATACTTAAAGTCACTACATGATTTCAAAGTTAACAGAAAAAATCCTGCGCAGGAAATGAACAAGTAGAAAGGCCTAGGCAATCTCTTGCAAACGCTTCTCAGCCCAACGTATATGACGTTATCACAAATGACGGCTTACGGAAATTAGTGACATTGCGAATAACCCCACTTAAATGTTTGTTAAAACATGGAAGAAAAGTTATAGCAAGAATCGATATTAGCGATTTGTACACCAATGGAATTCTAGACTTAGGTCAGTTTTTCCAAAGGCTTGAAAGACAAGCCGGTATACTTAATATCAGCCAAATATCAGTGGCACCGTGCGAAAAGATCTTTGAATCAATTTCAATAGATACCTTTAAACAAATGGGCAATAAAATATTAATGACTCTAAGAGTAGCGCTACTCAAGCCGGTGACCCTAATAAATAATGAGAAAGATCAAGAAGCGATACTGTTTACATTCCATGACGATCCAATACAAGGAGGTCATACAGGCATAACCAAAACGCTAGCAAAAATAAAAAGACACTATTACTGGAAAAATATGACTCGTCATATCAGAGAGTTCATAAATAGATGTCATAAATGCCTAACTTCTAAAACAACTAAACATACAAAAACACCAATGACAACAACAGAAACACCAATATATGCTTTTGACAGAGTGATAGTGGACACTATTGGCCCACTACCAAAATCAGAGATCGGAAACGAATATGCAGTCACTTTAATATGTGATTTAACCAAATATTTAGTTGCTATTCCAATTGCAAATAAAAGCGCAAAATAAAGCAATATTTGAATCTTTTATTCTAAAGTACTGTCCAATGAAGACGTTCATTACGGACATGCGAACAGAATACAAGAATTCAATTATAAATGACCTGTGCAAATATCTAAAAATAGACAACATAACGTCAACTGCACACCATCACCAGACATTAGGTACCATTGAAAGAAGTCATAGAACCTTCAATGAGTACATACGTTCATACATATCAGTCGATAAAACTGATCAAATCAAATAACTTACCAAAAGATTTTAATAGTATAGACAGAATAGATCCACTATACAATGTAGAAGACTATGCTAAGGAAGCTAAGTTTAGATTAGAAATAGCATATAAAAGAGCTAGAATAATGCTAGAACAGCATAAGGTTAAGAATAAGGAATATTATGATAAGAAAATAAATAAGTTTAACTTGAAAATAGGAGATAACGTTTTACTAAGAAACGAAACTGGCCATAAATTGGAACCAGTATATTTAGGTCCATATTTAGTAACAGGAATAGAAGATAAAGACAATATTTTAATTAAAGACAAGAATAACAAAATACAGAAAGTACACAAAGATAGACTTAAAGAATACAGCAACTAGACTTCAAAATAGTAAAACTGAAATCAAAATACAAAAAAAATTGATGGCCTGATCAACCATTCACATCCACATTCACATTTATTAATCATTCAAATAAATATATAGAACAATAAAATTCAACCAAATACTAAATAAACACTTTATTCAAATATACTTCATTTTATTAATAAAAAAAAAAATAAAAAATATAAAATTAAAGAAAAATACAAAAAATTAAAAAAAAAAACTTATAAATTTAAGTAACACTTATTCATTCCAAACAATAATATTAATTTCTTTATTAATTAAATATCAAATAACTTCATAAATTACGTTATTTCTCTAAAAGGGGAGATGTAGTGAGACTACACACATTTTATATACATATATACATATGAACTTATATACATTTAAATACATTAAACAGTCATATAGAAACAAATATACATGAACATTGTTGCACTTAAATGAAGCAATAACTCAAGCACATATATATGTAACATGAGTACACCACACTTGAAATCTAACAAACGGCAGCTTGCAAGCTTGGAGCTCATGCCCAAGACATGCTTATATAAGTTAATACCACAGATGTCAATCCCGGTCATCAGCCCTAAACCAAAATATAAATTCAAATTAATTCCGCTTTGCGACACAAGCTTAAAGAAATGCTGACTTAGCGCCTGGCTAATTTCCTGCACACGCCAAGTGCAGCTGCAACTCTTGCCCAACATCGCCGTCATCAAATTTCTGCACAAGCAAAGTGCAGCTACAGTTCTAGGAAGCTTGCCCAACTTTGCCGCCGTCAACATCGCTGCCGCCGCTGACCGCTGCAGCCGACGTCGCCGCCACAACCCACAGCTTAGGTAGGGCCAAATTGTAATAAGTTAATTTAGTCACAAAATATTCTACAATAAACCAAGGTCGCAAGGCCTCCAACGAAATTCGTTAATTTTTTTATTCTTTAAAACGGAAAAGGAATTTAACTGGCGCCCGAGCAGGGACCCACCAACGGTACGACAGAGCAAAACGTTTTCTAAGTACGCGACGCGACGATAGAGCAAAACAGTATCTAAGACGCGATTTGGTCGGTTTCAAAAATACAAATAGACATTCGGTGTGACTCGAGGAAATTAATTTTTCCTCCCGGTGTTAAACAAATCAAAGGTAGTACTAGAACTTAATTGTTCAACTACCCATCGGTGGACCACAATTCTGTCAGGTCCGTCCGCAGAATACCTTCACGGAGTGCTGGTCGCAGGATCCCCAGTAGGATAATTATACCCAAAAAGGATGAAATCCGGACCGCCAGGAAGGGTGGCCATATCAACTATACTGTAAGTTAGTGCTTAAGTGAACGCATAAAAAAGAAATGCAAACAAAAATATTGAAATAAGAATACAAGCAAACCAAATGCCAAAAATAAAACTTTAACAAAAAATATATTTATGCAGAATAGAAACAACAAACAAGTAAAATCGGCAAAAGAATAATAAGGAATTAGTCTCCAAAGTTTAAAGAAAAAAAAAAATAATAACTTACGAATTAAAATATTTTAAAAAGAAGAATAATTTGAAAGAAATATTTTTAAAACAAGAATAATTTGGAGCACAAAGCAAACTAATATTTTTGAAAAACTTGAAAAAATAAAAAAACAAAAAATAAACATTTTTGAAAGAGGGTAACTCAAAAGTTTTCAATAAAAAAAAAAAAAAAAAAAAAAAAATTATAATTTTTTTAATTTTTAATATAATTTTTTTATAAATCGATTAATCCAACATTTTTTCAAAAACATATTAATATCAACTGTTCTGAAATTCCTGACAAAAGGTTACTTTTTCCCAGCAATAATTTTATTAACACATCTAAAGCAATATTTACAGAACAGAAACATGGAAAACCAGGAAGATTTAACCAATAGAGTGGCCCAAATATTAGCACAAATCCTACCGGGGCTACTCAGTGAAATCAATAATTCTAATCAAAACCTTTTTAACGCGACTGACCAAGAAATTGCTCCAGAGCATCGTGGTAACCTCAACGACCTAGATAGAGTACCGGATGTAGTAAAATGCCTCCGAGACTTTTCAGGCGATCCTTCTGAGTTCAGCTCCTGGAAAAAGGGAGTGGACAGAATTCTTAATAATTATGTTGGTCAGGAAGGCACACCTAAGTACTTCTTTATATTACATACCATCAGAAATAAAATAACAGGTAATGCCGATACCGCACTAGAATCATATAATGTTCCCTTAAATTGGAGCGCCATCTCCAAATGTCTAACCTTACATTATGCTGACAAACGTGACTTGGGTACCTTGGAGTACCAAATGACCACCATTGTACAGGGTAGCAACCAATCGGTGGAAGAATTTCACCAGACAGTTTATTAGCATCTGTCTTTGATTTTAAACAAGATAGGCTGCATGGAATTGACTAAAGAATCCGAGCAACTAATGACAAAGTTATATAGGGACAAAGCCTTGGACACCTTTGTTCGCGGGCTACGCGGAGATCTTTCACGTCTCCTGGGCATGAAAGAGCCCGCAGATCTACCACAAGCATTACACTTGTGTCTCAAACTTGAAAACCAAAGTTTTCGATCAAATCATGCGACCAATAGAACACAGCCCTCTGGGTTCCGACCACCAAATCCAAAGCCCGTTCCTATGCCTAGAATGTTAGGAGTAGGAAATACCCCATTATTTCGGCAAAATCAGATGCCAATTATACCTCAAAGAAATTATATGCAACATGGTCCCCAGCAACACTTCAGATCTTACCAAAATAATTTGGGATACCAGCAACAGCATATGAGTAACCAACGCCAAGGCGGATTTCAACAACCGGTCGCACCACCTCGCCCAATGGCACAAAAACCTCAACCACGACCAGAGCCAATGGAAGTGGATAAAAGCATCCAAACCAGGCAGGTTAATTATATGAACAGGCCAAGATTCGATGTAGGGAAAAGACCGCCCGGTCTTATTCCAGAAATGCCAAAAAGGCAAAGAAATTTTAACATTCAGTCAAACGATAGTGGACAAACTGGCTCTTCCGAGACCTCCGCCAATATGGCAGAATACGAACAGGAGTTGGCGGAAATCAAAGCCCAAACTGAGTATGAGCAATCACTTGCAGAATACGTTGAGCAAATTGACACAAACGAAAATAATGATGATAACAACCAGAAGGACTACTCGGACCTTCATTTTTTAGAATAAAACGATCCTCTCTTCCATACTTTGAATGTAGAGTAAAAGGTGGAAAAGTACTCAGGATCCTTATTGATTCTGGGTCAGACAGAAACTACATTCAACCACAACACGCAACGAATCCCAAAAGAAACGAACAACCATTTGACGCTGTATCGGTAGGAGGCAGCAACCGTATAACACACCATAAAGAGGCTATTTTATTCGGCCAACCAGATAAGAAAATTAAATTTTTTCTTCTTCCATCATTAAAATCATTCGATGCTATCCTTGGATGGGATGACTTTAAGAAGTTAGGTGGGGTAATTAATTCAAAAGGGTTGATCATGACCATCAACGATAATATTTCCGTTAACATTAAAGAGGAAAGATTAGCAGCGATAAACAATATTGTTCTTAGAACAGATCATATGAACCTACCTCAACAAGAAAAATTAGATCAGTTAATCACTGTATACCCAAACTTGTTCGCAGATCCAAATGAAAAACTGACCTACACGACCAACGTGAAGGCAGAAATTCGTACAACCTCGGATACACCAGTGTATTCGAAATTTTACCAATATCCCATGTCTTTAAAAGACGAAATCAATAAACAAATCCAGGAACTTCTAGACAACGGTATCATTAGACCGTCCCGCTCTCCCTACAATTCACCAGCATGGATCGTTAGTAAAAAACCAGATTCTTACGGAAACAGACAGTACAGGATGGTAATAGATTACCGAAAAATAAACTTGCATACTATAGCAGACAGATATCCAATTCCCGAAATTAATGAGGTACTTGCACAATTGGGCAGCAATAAATTTTTTTCTGTCCTTGACCTTAAAAGCGGGTTCCACCAAATACCGCTCAAGGAGTCCGATATGGAAAAAACAGCTTTCTCCGTCAACAACGGAAAATATGAGTTTACACGACTCCCATTTGGCTTAAAAAACGCGCCTGCGATCTTTCAGCGCGCACTCGATGACATTCTTCATGAACATATCGGTAAGATTTGTTTCATTTACATAGACGACATTATTGTCTTCAGTAAAGATGAGAAGTCGCACTTTGAAAACTTGAGTAAGATTTTTCAAACATTGCAGGAAGCCAACATGAAATGTTCGTTGGACAAATGTGAATTTCTTAAGACTAAGGTCGAATTCCTCGGTTTCGTTGTATCTGACGAAGGAATCGAGACAAATCCAAACAAAGTAGCGGCAATAGCCGATTATCCATGTCCCAAGACATTAAAAGACCTAAGATCTTTTTTGGGCCTTTCCGGTTATTACAGGAGGTTCATCCAAAATTACGCTAAGCTGGCAAAACCCCTTAGCTCTCTTTTTAAGAGGGGAAGACGGACGAGTGTCCAAAAAGAAGTCTTCACAAAAACCAATCCATCTGAATGAAGAAGCGCTCGAAGCCTTTAAAAAACTAAAAAAGTAGTCTCGTGTCTAACGACATAGTGCTTCGATACCCGGATTTCGGTAAAGAATTCCACTTGACTACTGACGCTTCGAATTTTGCTATTGGTGCTGTCCTATCGCAGGATAATCAACCAATATACTTCCTCTCAAGAACGCTTTCGAAGGCAGAAGAAAACTATGCTACAAACGAGAAGAAAGCCATAGTTTGGGCATTGAAAGCTCTTAGAAACTACCTCTACGGTAAAGCCAAGGTTAAAATATTTACGGACCATCAACCACTAACACATTCCCTTAGCAGTTGGAATGGGAATGCCAGAATCAAAAGGTGGAAATCACTCCTTGAGGAATATGATTATAAAATTTTGTACAAACCGGGAAAAGAAAACGTTGTAGCCGATGCATTATCTCGAATTGCAACCCCCAACCAAATAAATTCAGTGGTTTCGACCCAGCACAGCGCTGAGAGCTCAGCAGAAGATCTAATACACAGCATTGAAGTACCTATTAATGCCTTCAGAAACCAAATCCATATTAACAAAGCCGACAAGACAGATTATAGCTTTGACATACCCTTTCCGACATTTCACAGACACACCATATCACGACCACAATATACTACTAAGGACCTGACTGACATACTGAAGAAACATCTTAACCCTTCTGTTGAAGTTGGAATTATATTAAGTTCGTTACTTCTTTAAATACTATAGATAATAAGTTTGAATTTGAATTTATAACCGTTTCCATTTAAGTATTAATTTGTCAGCTGTTACGATCTTGCTTTTGTAACCTTCCAACACTAATAATCAAGCCTGTACATTATTTTGTTAAGAAGATATGGTCACACGTAAAAACACTAATTTGAAACGCAAAACCGCAAAAATAACCGCACAAATAACCTATTATAATTTAAAGTTAAATAAATGTATTTAAACCAACCGTTGTGACTTGTGTCCGCAACATTTTTCAAATTATGGTTAGTTCTCAGATTGACTACGTCCGTCCCTTGAATTGATATGCTGAAGTTGGACATGTGTGTGTGTTACCATTGGCGTGTGACATACATACTAGAACTTTAGAATTTGGACAATTTGCCGGCCATCGACAGTGGAGCAAATGGAATCTTGGAAATGTATGTTACCATTGGCGTGTAGTATACATTGGAACTGGACATAGATGTTACCTCTGGAGTGTAACGAATTCGAGAATTATAGAACCTACAGATTGTGTGTGTGTGTGGCAGCAGTTTGGCGCGAATAGTACATAGAAGCTGTATGTATATAACGCAGGCCGCCATCTAACATACATACATAAAAACGAGACATTGTGAAATTCACGAAGTGGAGTGAAACAGTGACAGAGACAAAGTTGTGAACAAGATTTGACTTGGTCAAATACAGAAGAAAAACATTGTGAAATTCACGAAGTGGAGTGAAACAGAGACAGAGACAAAGTTTTGAACAAGATTTGACTTGGTCAAATACAGAAGAAAAACATTGTGAAATAATTTATTGGAAAATTAAAGTTCATGCGTAAATACAATTTAAGAAGCTCAAAAATGAGTTCAGACGAAGAACAGGATCAACTTGACGAAACAGTGCGCGAAAAGGAATATGAAATGGATCAGTTTAATGTTTTGGTAAAGTGTATGAACGATATCAAAATATTAGTAAAGCAAAACATTACGACTACGGAGCAGAACAGAAATGATATTAAACAGATATTTCAACAAATTAATAATGAACAGTTGAAACCAATGGAAATGTGGACACCAAAGAAATCGGCAAAGAAAGCAGTGCAAGCAGAATCGATGACGTCGGCGGCGTGTGAAGCAGCAACAAATAAACCAGACATAGAATCAATACAGGCGCATATTTCTACAGAACCATCACAGACGCAGGAAAACAGAACAACGGAGGAGCAAATGTATTCAAAATTACATGATCTGCCAGAGTATTCAGGATCACCGGAGGATTGGCCTCTTTTTATTGCTAATTACAATGACACGACAAATGCTTTTCAATACAGCAACCGACAAAATTTGATACGACTACACAAATGCCTCACTGGAGAGGCCAGGGAAGCAGTATCCGCTATGATGATTTACCCAGAAGATGTGCCCAATATAATCGAAGAGTTGAAGTTTCGTTATGGCAGATCTGAAATACTCATATACACGCAGCTGAATAAAATTAAAGAACTTCCCAGGATACCATACAATAAACCAGAACAGTTAATCAGCTTTTCCACAAAGGTTCGGGGAGCTGTCGCCTTTTTAAAGTCTGCCAACAGTAAAGATCACCTAGCCAACCCAACTTTGTTACATGAACTTATAAGTAAACTACCCAACGACAAACAGTTAAGTTGGTTGGATTATGTCTGCACTCTAAAGAACCAGCCAACTATTTCCGAATTCTCGGATTGGTTATCGAAGTTGGCCAGAATAGTTGGACAGTTGCCTATGGTTGTAGAAACATCATCGAAACAATCTATAACAAAACACCCAAAGCCGATGCTACATGCTGGAGTACAACCGAATTATTCCAGTTGTCTTTTATGTCAGAAAACGCACTTTATAGACCAATGTAAGCAGTGGAAGGAGATGGATAACACTGGACGATGGAACTTTGCCCGATCCTATGGCATATGCTTCTGTTGTCTTAGCAAGGGTCATCAAATACAAGGATGTTCTAAGAAGAAAGGCTGCAACATCGACGGATGCAAGCGTATGCATCACCAAACATTACACTTTAATGCAGCAAACGGACAACAGCAACCACGTTCAAATGCTACAGTTTCATCAGTCGCAGATCATATCCCAGGTACATCAACTTCGAAGACTTCACAACCCATACTGAATTGCCAAGAACAAAGTAATGGTTTTTTATTCAAAATAATTCCGATAAATCTGTGTGGGCCAAATGGAAGACTTGAAGCATTTGCGCTTTTCGATGAAGGTAGCTCCGTGACAATAGTGGACGAAGATATAGCAGTTAACTTGGGCCTAAAAGGTAAAAAGGAATCATTATCATTGCAATGGTACGACAATAAAGTGACGACAGAAATGTCAATGAATGTCAACTGTACAGTTATGGATAGGGATCAGACAGTCGAATACAAACTGAAGGGAATTCGGACAGTTAAAAATCTAAATTTGCCAGAACAATCTTTTGACCGGAATTGGTATAAACATCTACATTCCATACCAGTTTCAAGTTATGAAAAAGCCAAGCCAGTACTTCTGATAGGACTCGACAACCTATACCTAGGGTTATCAAAGACAATTGTTGAAAACGGAAACAGGCATTCAGTAGCTGTTAAAACCAAATTGGGCTGGTTAGCATATGGACCAGCAAGTCATTTATCCACGAAAAATCCAGTTATGTTGCTCATAAACAACAATAAAGAGGACGAGTTGCATAATATAGTAAAGGAGTATATTACAGCTGACAATTTCGGACTGAATAATTTGCCAGAGCTTGAGCCAACTGACATAAAAAGAGCTAAAGAAATTACAGACAGGACATGCAGAAGAGTAAACAATCAATTTGAAATTGGGTTAACTTGGAAGGAAACCGTAAAGCTACCTGAGAGCTATCCTATGGCTGAGAAAAGGTTGTTTGGAATCGAAAAGAAAATGCAGAATGACAAGGAGTTTGCAAGAAAGTATAGGATTGAGATGGAAAAATATGTACAGAAAGGATATGCAAGAAAGTTGTCGAGTGAGGAACTCAACAATAAAGACGGAATCGTGTGGTATTTACCACATTTTGCGGTGCAAACGGTGCACAAACCTGACAAGCTTCGTATAGTTTTTGATGCTGCAGCCAAGGTTAACGGAGTGTGCCTTAATACAGTACTTCACAAAGGTCCAGATCAAGCAAAACCACTAATATCAATATTACTTCGCTTTCGCTTGAAACAATTTGGAGTTGCGGCGGATATTAGAGAAATGTTCTCGCAAATCAGGATTAGACCAGAGGATCAGTCAGCTCAAAGATTTATATGGCGAAATGGAGATGCTACAAAACCGGTTGAACATTTTGCTATGACATCACTTATATTTGGCGCAACTTGTTCACCATATTGTGCTGAGTATGTAAAGAACACAAATGCAGTGGAATTTGCAGAACAGTTTCCTGAAGCTGTCAATGCCATCGTACATCACCACTATGTAGACGACTTGGTAATGAGTTTCGATTCAGAAGAAAAGGCTATACAAATTTGTCATCAGATCGTTTGTATACACAGTAAAGGAGGGTTTGAACTTCGCAACTTTATTTCAAACTCAGGAAAAATTGAAACTATTATGAACAATTCACAGTGTGTCGAAAAAACAGTCAACATGGAAAGTCAAGGCACGAGCGATAAAGTTCTGGGCATGTACTGGAATACACAGAAGGACGTCTTTCAATTCGAGACAAAATTTCATCGCATCCCAAACGATGTCATGAAGGGCAAACGAGTACCGACAAAAAGAGAACTTCTGGGCATCGTGATGGCAGTTTTTGATCCATTCGGATTGATCGCAGACTTCCACCTAATTGCCAAGGTGCTAATACAGAGAACATGGAATTGCCAAATGGACTGGGATGATAACCTGCCACCAGATATGCATAAGACTTGGGCGAATTGGTGGTCCGAATTACAAAATATGCATCGTTTCCAACTGCCTCGTTGGTATTCATCAAGTTTAAACGACAATAGTATATTACAGTTCTACATAGTTGTGGATGCCAGCCAGTATGCATACAGCGCAGCAGTTTATTTGCGCATAACAAACTGGGAAAGAACTGACTCGGATGTGGTTTTTATAATGGGAAAAACACGTCTTGCCCCAAGGAAATTGTTGTCCATTCCGCGCTTAGAGCTGCAGGCAGCAGTTCTGGGCGTCCGACTATATAAATTGGTTAACGAACAGCATCACATATCAGTACAAAGCACGACGTTCTGGAGTGACTCTAAAACAGTACTTCATTGGATAAATTCATCATCTAGACGATTTAAGCCGTTTGTGGGGCACCGAATAGCCGAAATAATAGCTGCCACAGATCCGAAGCAGTGGAAATGGGTTTCCACAGAAGACAACTCAGCAGATTCAGCCACACGTCCAGAGACCATTCCACGGATAGACCACAAAAGTTTTTGGCTGTCAGGTCCTACGTTTTTAAAAGCAGCACAGTCAGAGTGGCCAGACATTATCATTAGAACACCGAGCGAGCCACTGAAAGAAGAAATTCAAAATCTCCATGTTTTGAACCTAAATGTGAGCGAGTCGTTCATTGATTTTACTAAGTTTTCTTCTTTTTTAAAGCTTAAGAGGGTTGTCGCCTGGTTACTACGGGCCAAGGGAGTTTTCATCAAAAGAAGTCATGAACGGGCCAGGGGACCGATCACAGCTGCCGAACTTCGAGAAGCCGAAAAGACAATCTGTAAATTGGTTCAACAAGACGCGTATGCAGATGACATAGCCATGTTGTCACGGGGTGGCAACATTTCAAAGAGTAGCACCTTATATAAACTTGCACCAACATTAGATGAGGATGGTCTGCTACGTCTCACTGGTCGTATTGATGAAGCCGTATACTTACCATTCGACGCACGACGACCAATTCTTTTGCCGCCAAAACATCGAGTGTCACATTTGGTTATAATGTCTTTTCATGTTAAATTTCACCATCAAAACCATGCTGTAATCATCAATGAATGCCGTCAACGTTTTTGGATACCAAAGGCCAGAACGTTATTGAAAAAAGTAAAAAGTCAATGTAACCAGTGTATAATTGATAACAGCCAACCGAAGACACCACTAATGGGCCAACTGCCGATGGAAAGGATAACCCCCTATATGCGTCCATTTACATACACTGGCGTGGATCTCTTCGGCCCAATTACAGTGACAGTGGGTAGACGACATGAAAAACGCTGGGCTGTCATATTCACTTGCTTGACTGTTCGAGCAACACATCTGGAAATTGCAGAGAACTTGTCATCAGATGCCTTCATAATATGTATGCGGAATTTTATAAACCGTAGAGGAATCCCGCTGGTCATGCAAAGTGACAATGGTACAAATTTTATTGGAGCCAAAAAAGAATTACAAAACAACATGGAACTGTTTGACGTCAACAAACTAAACGATGAGGCAGCTCGCAACGGAATAGAGTGGATTTTTAATTGTCCAGCAAATCCTAGCGCCGGAGGTTGCTGGGAACGATTAATTCGCATTATCAAGGAACTTCTGAAGAAAACTTTACGTGATGTCACACCTCGGGTGGAAACTTTGAGATCAACTTTAATTGAAGCTAAGAACATTTTGAATTCCCGCCCCCTTACAGAACTGCCTATCTCACATGAGGATGAGGAACCACTGACTCCAAACCACTTTCTTATAGGATGCTCGAACAACACACAGACTCCATGCTTGGATGGTAGAGATGTATGTTTGCGCAAGCAGTGGCGTATTGCACAAACTATGAAGGATCGTTTCTGGAAAAGATGGGTTACGGAATACTTGCCTCAACTCTTATGTCGCCCAAAGTGGCACGACGTCACAGAGCCGATAAAAATAGATGATTTGGTTATTATAATGGATGAATCGCTGCCTCGAAATATGTGGAAACGAGGTCGTATTGTTAAAGTCTACAGAGCCAAGGACAACCAAATAAGAACGGCTGATGTAAAGATCGCAGATAAAACATTGCGCAGGCCTGTATCGAAGCTGATCGTGCTAAAACTTGCTATTGATGGTGAACCCTAGAAGTCTTCACAAGGAGGGGGGATGTTGAAGTTGGAATTATATTAAGTTCGTTACTTCTTTAAATACTATAGATAATAAGTTTGAATTTGAATTTATAACCGTTTCCATTTAAGTATTAATTTGTCAGCTGTTACGATCTTGCTTTTGTAACCTTCCAACACTAATAATCAAGCCTGTACATTATTTTGTTAAGAAGATATGGTCACACAACAGAAAAGTGTCGCCGAGGACGGACGTAAAAACACTAATTTGAAACGCAAAACCGCAAAAATAACCGCACAAATAACCTATTATAATTTAAAGTTAAATAAATGCATTTAAACCAACCGTTGTGACTTGTGTCCGCAACACCTTCCGTTATTAACGGAATCATAACCACAGAAGACATAATGGGGCAAATCCAATCTGTGTACCCAAAGCACTTTAGGGACTTTAAAGTTAGATTCACTCACTTGAAGGTAGAGGACCTAACTAATGAAACAGATCAAGATGAAGAGATCCTCAGAGTTCATAACAGGGCACATCGGAATTGCCAAGAAAATAAAATTCAGTTGTCAGAGAAATTCTATTTCCCAAAGATGAAGCAAAGAATAGCTGGGTTGACAAAACAATGTAAAGTTTTCAAGGAAGAAAAATATGACAGACAACCCCCAAATCCGCAGTTAAAGGAAACGCCAATTCCGGAATTTCCCGGACACATAATCCACATAGACATTTATTCTACTGAAAAAAACCTGGTGTTGACAGCCATTGACAAGTTCTCAAAGATGGCACAGGGAAGAATAATAAAGTCTAAAGCAATAGAAGACATTAGAGCGCCATTAAGAGATATTATTTTTTACTTTGGCGTTCCTAAGTACATAGTGATGGATAACGAAAAATCACTTAACTCAGCTTCAATCAGATTTATGCTAAGCGATCAACTCGGGATCGAGATTTTTAAAGCACCACCCTACAAAAGCACTGTCAACGGACAAGTAGAAAGATTTCATTCTACGCTCTCAGAATTAATGAGATGTCTTAAAAAGGAAGCAACTTACAGAGATTTTCAGGAAGTTTTGGATAGAGCTATTTACGAATATAACTATACTGTTCATTCAGTTACAAAGAAACGACCATTAGACGTATTCTTCGGCAGAAATGTCACGACTAATCCAGAACAATACGAAAAAGCTAGACAGGACAACATTGACCGATTAAGACAAAAACAAAACGACAATTTACAATATCACAACAAAAACCGGAAGGCTATACACGACTATAAACCAGGGGACGAAATATACGTCAAAGTTAATACCAGATTAGGCTCAAAACTATCAGCTAGATTCAGAAAAGAAATTGTAAAGGAAAATAAAAATACTACAGTACTAACCAATTCAGGAAAAATCGTCCATAAAAGCAATATTAAGAGCGAATAATTGTTTACAGGATATTGCTTGCCGCAGACCTAATACATGGATCCATTGAGGTTACAAATTACACTGACGCACAGACCGCTACCATTTATAAAGGAATTGGCAAGATATGCGTATCCACAACACGCATTATCCATGTCATAGACCTGGACCTTATTCAAAAAACACTCGACCAGTTACAGTACCACACGGAACAGGACCTCAAAACCAACAGTCTATACCATACTTTACAGCACGAAATCTCACAAACCTATGTTACTTTCCGGACCATAACGTCATTCAACAAACGTCATACTAGATCTATTAATATTATAGGCACTGCTTGGAAATATGTGGCCGGTAGTCCAGACCATGATGACTTGGTAATGCTAACCGAAAACATGAACAAGCTTATTTCAAACGACAATAAGCAATTTATTATCAACAGGCAACTAGAATACCGCATTAATAAGTTAACAAAAATCTCAAACGACCTAACGAACTCAATCAGAAAAGATTCATCTTTAAGCAATGAAATCGCCATAAGTTTTCAAAATCAAATAAGACTCATAAAAGAAGAAGTAATCAATATAAAGTATGCCATCCAATGGGCAAAAATTAATGTAATAAATACCTTTTTGTTGGGAGAAACTGAACTAAATGCAATAAGTGACCAATTTAAAAATAGTAATATGCCACCTCTATCTATTGAGGAAATGTTGGAATTTTCTGATGTCTCCATTTTACATAACGATACAACATTACTCTATGTAATAAAAATTCCAAACTTAGAACAGACAGACTACCAAAACATTCTTGTGAAACCCATAGTAAAGAATAATGTAATCATAAATTTGGCAGAAAAAGAGTTATTTCATTATAAAGATAAAATGTTTGGAATAAAAAGGATTGTAAAACCTACAATAATGTTAAAATACGTAGTAAGGATAAAATTATTGACTTAAGTAATACTACTTGTCTACCTAAGTTACTTAAAGGGAAAAAAATCGCTGTGTGAATTTAGCAACGCGGATCACGTCCCACAACTTGAAGAAATCAGTAATGGCATCATCTTCCTGAACGATTTCAACGGCACCCTAAAATGGCAGGACAGCGCACAACTACTTAAAGGTTCATACCTTGTAAGCTTCTGGAATGAGACAATCTTCATCAACGACAAGGAATTCAACAACGTAGAACTGACAATAATGAAACCTGGGTCAAACACTATTCAGCTTGCCCCGATGGAGATCGAACGACTCAAAATCCTCTCTTTGAAAGCACTAGACGAACTGCATTTAAATAATACGGAACAGCTTCAAAAACTACGAACGCATTCGTCGATCAACAGAATAACCTTGATATTGCTGTTTATCGTGGCAGTTATTTTAACTTCAGTCCTGCATTGCTATAACCATAAAAGGAAGGAGGTAATTTTGCAACTTGCATCAACTATTCCCGCTGAAACCATTGAGAAACCAAAACTACAGCAGTCCATCAACATACCTCCAATCGATGCACCTAAGAAGCTGGAACATAACTCCCAGTTTTCTCCAAGACCGAAATTCAACGACATTCCATTCTTTTAATGACCGCTTGAGGACAAGCGTTAATCAGAGGGGGAAGAGTTAATACCACAGATGTCAATCCCGGTCATCAGCCCTAAACCAAAATATAAATTCAAATTAATTCCGCTTTGCGACACAAGCTTAAAGAAATGCTGACTTAGCGCCTGGCTAATTTCCTGCACACGCCAAGTGCAGCTGCAACTCTTGCCCAACATCGCTGTCATCAAATTTCTGCACAAGCAAAGTGCAGCTACAGTTCTAGGAAGCTTGCCCAACTTTGCCGCCGTCAACATCGCTGCCGCCGCTGACCGCTGCAGCCGACGTCGCCGCCACAACCCACAGCTTAGGTAGGGCCAAATTGTAATAAGTTAATTTAGTCACAAAATATTCTACAATAAACCAAGGTCTCAAGGCCTCCAACGAAATTCGTTAATTTTTTTATTCTTTAAAACGGAAAAGGAAAATTATATATATATAACACACACACACATACAGACAATAAACTGTTTTACAGACATTATGCTCACTCTCCCTCTAGCGAGTAAGAATACACAATTATATGTTTAGCTTAAGCGAACAAAACCAGCAACAGAACAGAAATAAATTGTCAACGAAAGAGCACTCATCGTGACTCTAAAGAAACTCAAAATTCTTATTCTTCTTATTGGGAATGGGGCGAGAGACTTCAACTGAGGATACGGGATGGCGTTGTCCTGCTAATAACTGATCAAGTTAACTGAAGCAGGACGACTAATATTACAAGAGACTATGCTAAGGAAGCTAAGTTTAGATTAGAAATAGCATATAAAAGAGCTAGAATAATGCTAGAACAGCATAAGGTTAAGAATTAGGAATATTATGATAAGAAAATAAATAAGTTTAACTTGAAAATAGGAGATAACGTTTTACTAAGAAACGAAAATGGCCATAAATTGGAATCAGTATATTTAGGTCCATATTTAGTAACAGGAATAGAAGATAAAGACAATATTTTAATTAAAGACAAGAATAACAAAATACAGAAAGTACACAAAGATAGACTTAAAGAATACAGCAACTAGACTTCAAAATAGTAAAACTGAAATCAAAATACAAAAAAATTGATGGCCTGATCAACCATTCACATCCACATTCACATTTATTAATCATTCAAATAAATATATAGAACAATAAAATTCAACCAAATACTAAATAAACACTTTATTCAAATATACTTCATTTTATTAATAAAAAAAAAATTAAAAATTAAAATTAAAAATTAAAGAAAAATACAAAAAATTAAAAAAAAAAAAAAAATTATAAATTTAAGTAACACTTATTCATTCCAAACAATAATATTAATTTCTTTATTAATTAAATATCAAATAACTTCATAAATTACGTTATTTCTCTAAAAGTGGAGATGTAGTGAGACTACACACATTTTATATACATATGAACTTATATACATTTAAATACATTAAACAGTCATATAGAAACAAATATACATGAACATTGTTGCACTTAAATGAAGCAATAACTCAAGCACATATATATGTAACATGAGTACACCACACTTGAAATCTAACAAACGGCAGCTTGCAAGCTTGGAACTCATGCCCAAGACATGCTTATATATATATATAACACACACACACATACAGACAATACACTGTTTTACAGACATTATGCTCACTCTCCCTCTAGCGAGTAAGAATACACAATTATATGTTTAGCTTAAGCGAACAAAACCAGCAACAGAACAGAAATAAATTGTCAACGAAAGAGCACACATCGTGACTCTAAAGAAACTCAAAATTCTTATTCTTCTTATTGGGAATGGGGCGAGAGACTTCAACTGAGGATACGGAATGGCGTTGTCCTGCTAATAACTGATCAACTAATATTACAATGCTGATCAAGAATATATATACTTTATGCGGTCGGAAATGCTTACTTCTGCCTGTTACATACATTTGCACGAACTTAGTATACCCTTTTTACTCTACGAGTAATGGGTATAAAAATTTTTCTTATTTAAACACATTTTCCGACAGATTGGTCCTATGTTAGCTATATGCTATAGTAATCGGATTTTGATACATTTTTTTAAATTCTGTGAAAGCATATAAAACTAATATATATCAAGATTGGGGAAGCAACAATAGAAAACAAAAAAGTTTTTCTCACTAGAAGTAGTTTTTTGACCGACCGTTTCTATGGGAGCTATATAATATAGTCATCTAATTTTGATGATTTTTTCCTACATTATGTGAAAGCATATAAAACTAACAAATACCGAGATTAGTGACGCTTCGATGGAAAACAAAAAAGTTTTTCTCACTAAAACTAGTTTTTTGACCGACCGTTTATATGGCAGCTATATGCTATAGTGATTCGATTCTGATAAATTTTTCCTGTATCATGTGAAAGCATATAAAACTAATATATACCAAGATAAGTGACGCTACGATGGAAAACAAAAAAGTTTTTCTTACTAGAACTAGTTTTTTGACTGATCGTTTTTATGGCAGCTATATGATATAGTTATCCGATCCGGCCGGTTCCGACATATTAATTTCGTGCAGTAAAAAGAAGACTATGTGCAAAATTTCAAAACTGAGGGACTAGTTCGCGTAGACACAGACAGACGGACGGACAGACGGACAGACGGACGGACGGACAGACGGAATTAAACTCAGCTCGTCGTCCTGATCAAGAATATATATAGTTTATGTGGTCGAAAATGAATATTTCTTTGCGTTACAAACTTCTGGGAAAAATTAATATACACATTTTAAGTGTATAAAAATTGTAGCTTCAGCTCTTATAGTCTCTGAGATCTAGGTGTTCATATGGACAGACGGATAGACGGACATGTCTATAACGACTCGGCTATTGATGCTGATCAAGAATATATATACTTTAAGCGGTCGGAAATGCTTCCTTCTGCCTGTTACATACATTTGCACGAACTTAGTATACCCTTTTTACTCTACGAGTAACGGGTATAAAAACTTTTCTTATTAAAACACATTTTCCGAACGATGGGTCCTATGTTAGCTATATGCTATAGTCATCGGATTTTGATACATTTTTTTTTAAATTAGGTGAAAGCATATAAAACTCATATATACCAAGATTGGGGAAGCAACGCTAGAAAACAAAAAAGATTTTCTCACTAGAAGTAGTTTTTTGACCGACCGTTTCTATGGGAGCTATATAATATAGTCATCTAATTTTGATGATTTTTTCCTGTATTATGTGAAAGCATATAAAACTAACATATACCAAGATTAGTGACGCTACGATGGAAAACAAAAAGTTTTTCTTACTAGAACTAGTTATTTGACCGATCGTTTATATGGCAGCTATATGATATAGTCATCCGATCCGGCCGTTTCCGAAATATTAGTTGCGTGCAGTAAAAAGAAGACTATGTGCAAAATTTCAGCCCGATAGCTTCAAAACTGAGGGACTAGTTCGCGTAGAAACAGACAGACGGACGGACGGACAGACGTCGTCCTGATCAAGAATATATATAGTTTATGTGGTCGAAAATGAATATTTCTATGCGTTACAAACGTCTGGGCAAAATTAATATACACTTTTCAAGTGTATAAAAAACGAAAGCAAAAACTAAAATTAACAATTTATTGAAAACAGGGCTGCAAACCGGTTCGGAACCGAACCCTTCAGAACCGGTTCGGTCCAGGTTCTGATGATCCCTGAACCTAACCGGGAACCGAACCCCATTGGAAATAATCACGAGAACCGTGCTTTCTTATTGATGAAGTTTGGTTCTAAAAAAACACAGAATTTATTTTTGCTTTGATGTTAAAAAATATTTCATAATTATGAACAAAAATGTATTTATTCATGTATGGACAGCGACACTTTTCCCGTTCACAACAAAAAGCTGGACAAAATTACACAACCTCAAGCAAGGGAATTCAATTTGCATCTGAAACCGTATTTCTGGGTATTATTTTGTTTTTTTAACCAATTTTTTATTTTGAAATACTTTTAGCATTTCACTCTAACGATATGCCAGTTAAAGCTGTGCTGTGGCGGTCTCATTCTTGGAAAAATTAGTTCTGACTAGAATTCTTGGAAATTGTGTATGAACGTGTTTGCCCACACTATAAGTTAGAGATGAGACATTCCGGCGAATCTGTGATTAAGTCACTGCACGGGCACTCATCAAATCACACAGTGACTGCATATTTAAAGTATCATTGTGATTTGATGACTGCCAGTCACTGTTACTTAATCACAGTTACGCCGATATGGCCAATCACAGTTTCTAAATCACGGGTACACCGATAAAGGTCATCTCTCATTTATTAGTCAAAAGCGGACGTTTTTTGCAGGTTTCATGGCCACAAAAATCACTTCAGTTTCAGGAATTCCACTACTGTGAAATAGAAATGGCTTTTGCTGTGAGTGCAAGTTGGAAGTATCGCTCAACAATTCTAAACACATATAGAATGTATGATAGTTTAGTCAATCTAGATAGATAATTTATGTGCTTGACTTCCAAGGCATTTTTAGGGCATCAGGCAGCAGTTTAATAGGCATTTCGACTTCGAATTCTATTAGATGATAAATTATGTACATAAATATAATAAATGCCGAACACAAACCGAAACCCAGGTTCTCACTTTGATTGAAAATACAAATTGCATTTTTTCCCTTTTTAAAAATAATTCTTTTTTGGTTAATTGGGGAATATAAATTCCAAAGAGTTTACAAGACAAATATCCATTTGCAAAGAAGTGACGAGAATTGTTTGACACCCATAGCCTCACACAAGCCGAAGCCAAGATGTGTCTGTCGGAGCGTTTGTGTCAGCGCTTTAAGGCGAGCAGTTCTGCATCTCTTTGCTAAAAAAAAAAGATCTGCTTATAATATGTATTTATATAAAGATAAAATAATAAAATTTATTTTTTAGCAGGCCCTGCTTTATTAAATTGTAAGTGGCAGTTCCTGAAGCTGGGACAACCTAATCAAATTTTCATTCCGTTTTCAGCATTCATACGAGTAACTACAACTGAAATACATATAAATTGTATTTATTCCACACTATTTCTTCATACAATTAACTAAGTTATTAAAAATGGTTAAACCAGTCAGTATGCACACTCCCATAATCGCGGTGGGTATCTTTTTGTAAGTCCAAGTGTAATATCACGTAATCCCTCCTCTCTCCCTTAGCGTCGTTCGGATCGCCTTGAATCAATACGTATCTCGAGAGCCTTACGTGACAATTTGACTGCCGAGGACTTGCTGGCTGGTACCGAACACCTGACTCCAAGATTCCATCGTATTGTGCCTAACAGCAGACGGCGTGTGGCGTAAACGCGGCCAATCAACGGAAGATCAGGCCCCTGCTCAGGCTATTCTTGAAGTTGAGACAAAGTCGCGTCAAGCGGCTTAGGAATTACCGAGTTTGAGTAACAGTCGAGTAGTACATTCGTCTGATAATATTAACCAGCCGGATTATGAAAATGAGGAGCAGCAAGAAATATTGACAACTGAGCCCGGAGCCGTAACATTGTCGGCCACCCAAACGGATTCCAGTCCGATTCTGATTCCAGAGGCGATGTTCGATACTATTTCAAATTCTTCCACAGAGTCGTCAACGGAAGCTGAGAGCGTTCATACCATTTCGATTTATTATTATTTCGTTCACCAAAATCAAAGCACTACGCCACACAGCTCCAGTAGCTCCACTGTGGGACGCAGTCGCAATTTGGCCCCGAAAGTGCCGGAAGCGCAGGAACGCAAGCTTTGGAGTGGCATTTCGGCTTAGTTCAGCCAATGGAGGAGACAGCAATAGATTGATACCCAATAATATAATATAATCAAAATGCTACGAATTTTGCATCATTCTCTTATTCACTTTCAGTTCTGTTAATTTTCAAAATTCATATTTTATGGCCTTTGCAATGTGAAACAGAAATTTCATTTAAAAATAAACACTTAACTTAACCTAAGCCGAAAATTTATTTATTTTTTTTTTGTTTTTTTTATAATTTGGAATTCTGTTGTGTATTCTACAAGTGCTACAATTGAACTGAAAATGTATGTTTCTATTCATTTCACTAAGAGAATGACAAGTAGACGAAATGACAATTGGAAAAAATAGTCTACTTTGATATGAAATTTTGGGTTGGCAAAATAAAAATTAAAAACGAGAAGGAAAAGCTAACTTCGACTGTGCCGAAGTTTTAATACACTTGAAAAACTTTACTCCAACTGATTTAACCTGTAAAATATATATAGGATATAGATATCAGATATTTAACATTTTTAAATCATTTGATAATAAAAATTTGATACCATAAAAAAAACTTTTCTTAGTAAAACACATTTTCCTACCGATCGGTCCTATGGCAGCTATATGCTATAGTCATCCGATTTTGATAAA
Organism: Lordiphosa mommai; assembly: GCA_018904225.1. Lineage (NCBI taxonomy): Eukaryota > Metazoa > Arthropoda > Insecta > Diptera > Drosophilidae > Lordiphosa > Lordiphosa mommai. The sequence goes on along the minus strand of JAEIFT010000065.1, from coordinate 496,223 downwards.
TTTTTTCAAAATTATGTGAAAGCATATATTACTAATATATACTCAGATTGGGGACGCTACGATAGAAAACAAAAAAGTTTTTCTCACTAGCACTAGTTTTTTGACCGACCGTTTCTATGGCAGCTATATAATATAGTCATCCGATTTTGATTAATTTTTACTGTATTATGTGAAAGCATATAAAACTAACATATACCAATATAAGTGACCGTTTCTATGGCAGCTATATGCTATAGTGATCCGATTTTGATAAATTTTTCCAGAACGGTGTGGAAGCATATAAAACAAATATATACCACGATTATTGACGCTACTATGGAAAACAAAAATGTTTTTCTAACTAAAACTAGTTCTTAGAACGATCGTTCCTATGGCAGCAATATGATATAATCATCCGACCCGGCCGGTTCCGACATATTAGTTGCGTGCAGTAAAAAGAAGATCCTGTGCAAAATTTCAGCTCGATAGCTTTAAAACTGAGGGACTAGTTCGCGTAGAAACAGACAGACGGACGGACGGACGGACGGACGGACGGACGGACGGACGGACGGACGGACGGACAGACGGATTTGAACTCAGCTCGTCGTCCTGATCAAGAATATATACAGTTTATGGGGTCGGAAATGAATATTTCTATGCGTTACAAACTTGTGGGCAAAATTAATATACACTTTTCAAGTGTATAATGATTAGATAAATAAATATGATAAATTTACTAAAAAAATTTTTTGCCGAGTGTGATGCCAATATTTTCAGCACAGATTCTCAGATAGGCAAGGATTTTATATTTTTAATTTTTATTAATTATTAAAGATTTTTATTATTTTTCATCGTTAATAATAATTTTGATTAATTTTGTTTATAAAAAATCAACAATAATTAGTTACTTAAAAATCATTGATGATGTTTTATTTCGAGTATTATTTTATTTACTCAAGCTTAACGATTATTCTCAAAGCATACAAATTATTAGGGATTGTTTTTCTTGAAAATCAAGAATATTAATCCTAATAAGAATTTGTTTTCGGAAGTTGAATTGTTATACAAAGTAGGCGGGGGTTTTTAAAGGGGCGCGATATAAATGCCTTCGATGGTTAAAAAGATTGAGGCCGCTACGATAGAAAACAAAAAAGATTTTCTCACTAGAAGTAGTTTTTTGACCGACCGTTTCTATGGGAGCTATATAATATAGACATCCTATTTTGATGAATTTTTCCTGTATCATGTGAAAGCATATAAAACTAACATATACCAAGATTAGTGACGCTACGATGGAAAACAAAAAGTTTTTCTTACTAGAACTAGTTATTTGACCGATCGTTTATATGGCAGCTATATGATATAGTCATCCGATCCGGCTAATAAAACTAACATATACGGCACATAAAACTAACATATACCAAGATTAGTGACGCTACGATGGAAAACAAAAAAGTTTTTTTCACTAGAACTAGTTTTTTGACCGACTGTTTCTATGGCAGCTATATGATATAGTCATCCGATCGGGCAGGTTCCGACATATTAGTTGCGTGCAGTAAAAAGAAGACTCTGTGCAAAATATCAGCTCGATAGCTTTAAATCTGAGGGACTAGTTCGCGTAGAAACAGACAGACGGACGGACGGACAGACGAACAGACGGACAGACGGACGGACGGACAGACGGAATTGAACTCAGATCGTCGTCCTGATCAAGAATATATATAGTTTATGTGGTCGGAAATGCGTTACAAACTTCTGGGCAAAATTAATATACACTTTTCAAGTGTATAACGAGAAGGCAAAGCTAACTTCGACTGTGCCGAAGTTTTAATCAACTTGAAAAACTTTACTCCAACTGATTTAACCAGTTAAATATATATAGGATATAGATATCATATATTTAAAATTTTTAAATCATTGATAATTACAAATTTGATAACATAAAAAAAAACTTTTCTTAGTAAAACACATTTTCCGACCGATCGGTCCTATGGCAGCTTTATGCTATACTCATCCGATTTTGATCAATTTTTTCAAAATTATGTGAAAGCATATAAAACTAATGTATATCACGAAAACAAAAAAGTTGTTTTGATTAAAAGTCGTTTTTTGACCGACCGTTTCTATCGAGCTATATAATATAGTCATCCGATTTTGATAAATTTTTCCTGTATTATGTGAAAGCATATAAAATTAACATATACCAAGATTAGTGACGCTACGATGGAAAACAAAAAAGTTTTTCTTACTAGAACTAGTTTTTTGACCGACCGTTTCTATGGCAGCTATTTGATATAGTGGTCCGATTTTGATAAATTTTTCTGTAAATGTGTGGAAGCATATAAAACTAACATATACCAAGATTAGTAACGCTACGATGGAAAACAAAAAGCAACTTTACCATTAAATTTCATGTTGTTTTAAAAAATAGTGATGACACATTTGGAGACAAATTTTTTACTTTAACCTTTTTATTTTGGACCTATGAAATCGACTCAGTTCAGCTCGGAAATGAATATTTCTATACGTTACAAACTTCTGGGCAAAATTAATATACACTTTTCAAGCGTATACAAATTGTGGGAGATATGAGGTATTTTTCAAATTGCGGGGGCGGGAACTATATTATCGTTCATTATACCCGTTACTCGTAGAGTAAAAAGGGTATACTAAGTTCGTGCAAATGTATGTAACAGGCAGAAGGAAGCATTTCCGACCCCATAAAGTATATATATTCCTGATCAGCATCAATAGCCGAGTCGATATAGACCTGTCCGTCTGTCCGTCTGTCTGTATGAACACCTAGATCTCAGAGACTATAAGAGCTAGAGCTACCATTTTTTCAGTGTAGACTTGTATTGTCTGCACGCAGATCAAGTTTTTTTCAAATTTTTGCCACGCCCCCTCCCGCCCCCGCAATATGAAAAAAACCTCATATCTCCCACAATTTTAAAAATAGATTGTTCGGACCTTCTAGACATATATTCTAATCATCATTACCTATTGATCCGCCATACATCATTTTCCGATCAGACAAACGATAGTAGAGTTGCGCCCCCGCAATTTGAAAAATACCTCATATCTCTTACAATTTTGAAAATGCATTGTTAAAACCTTCTAGACATATATTTTAATCATCAATACCTACCGATCCGCCATACATAATTTCTTGATCAGATGAACGATAGCAAAGTTCCCGCCCCCGCAATTTGAAAAGTACCTTAAATATCCCACAATTTTGAAAATGGATTCTTCGAACCTTCCAGACATATATTTCAATCATCATTACCTATCGATCCGCCATACATAATTTTCCGATCAGATGAGTTATAGTAGAGTTGCCTCCCCCGGAATTTGTAAAAAAACTCATAGAATTTTACATATGGGATATTCCATATCAACTCAGTCAATTTTTTGTCTCCAAAAAATTTTTAATCGTTATCAAATAGAAGGACTATATATAGATGAGAATACCTTTAAATGGTTTTCCCCCACCGTCGATAGTTCTCAAGATAATGCGAAAAAGACTTGAAATTTAAAAAAAAAATCATAATTTTTGAACGGAACATCGGATTAAAGCGATCCAAAGACAAATTCTAGTCATTTTCACGTAAACCCTTAGAAAAAAATATGGGACAACTCTAAGAGCTATCTAAAGACGGTTTGTAAAGTAAAACCCGTTTTTATTCATTTTCTTGGAAAGGGCCAATATTTGATTCGAATATTTTTTTTCAGATTCAGAATAGAAGTTACATACATATGTAACTTAAAAAAGTTGTTTCAAGATGGAAGACAGTGCGAGTCCACCGGAATAATTTTGTTTTGTTTAAAATTTTGCGCTTTCGCTCTTTTTTCCGAAGATAATATATTAGAGTTAACCTAGAAAATGCACAATTAAAATATTTTTTAGCACTGCATTATTAAATTTTAATTACCCACGGAAATATAAACATAAAGGCAAAGGCGAAAAAGTAATTAAAACGAGAAGGAAAAGCTAACTTCGACTGTGCCGAAGTTTTAATACACTTGAAAAACTTTACTCCAACTGATTTAACCTGTAAAATATATATAGGATATAGATATCAGATATTTAAAAATTTTAAATCATTTGATAATAAAAATTTTATACCATAAAAAAAATTTTCTTAGTAAAACACATTTTCCTATCGATCGGTCCAATGGAAGCTATATGCTATAGTCATCCGATTTTGATCAATTTTTTCAAAATTATGTGAAAGCATATATTACTAATATATACTAAGATTGGGGACGCTACGATAGAAAACAAAAAGTTTTTCTCACTAGCACTAGTTTTTTGACCGACCGTTTCTATAGCATAATATAGTCACCTATAATATAGTCATCCGATTTTGATAAATTTTTCCTGTATTATGTGAAAGCATATAAAACTAACATATACCAAATATATATGTGACGCTTCGATGGAAAACAAAAAAGTTTTTTTTCACTAGAACTTGTTTTTTGACCGACCGTTTCTACGGCAGCTATATGCTATAGTGATCCGATTTTGATAAATTTTCCCAGAACGGTGTGGAAGCATATAAAACAAATATATACCACGATTATTGACGCTACTATGGAAAACAAATATGTTTTTCTAACTAAAACTAGTTCTTAGAACGATCGTTCCTATGGCAGCTATATGATATAATCATCCGACCCGGCCGGTTCCGACATATTAGTTGCGTGCAGTAAAAAGAAGATTCTGTGCAAAATTTCAGCTCGATAGCTTTAAAACTGAGGGTCTAGTTCGCCTAGAAACAGACAGACGGACGGACGGACAGACGGATTTGAACTCAGCTCGTCGTCCTGATCAAGAATATATACAGTTTATGGGGTCGGAAATGAATATTTCTATGCGTTACAAACTTGTGCAAAATTAATACACACTTTTCAAGTGTATATTTTAGCCGAGTGTGATGCCAATATTTTTAGCACAGATTCTCAGATATGGGCATTTCCGCAGAAAAGTCTACCATGACCGAAAAATTAAAACTTCATTAAAAGTTTTATCTAACTTGATTTAGAAAAAGTAAATATGCAAAATATTTTTAATTAACGAGTTTAAAGCTTTCCTAAGTACAGATAGCGATATATGTGTCTAGAAAGTACAAATTTACGTTTTGGCCAGTTTTTCAGTGCATTTTCTTTTTTCAATTTACAGCTCTCAGAGTCATTGGGCAATTCCACTCTTTTCGCAAAATTTTAGCTACAATTAAAAATGATTTTTTTGTTGGGTTGAATAATTTAAGAAAAATTTTCTTCACTTAAAAATTGCCATATGAAATTTAAGTAACGTCACGTCAGTAACGTCACGTCAGATATAAAAAAGCTAATACAAAAAAAACGAGAAATGATTTTTATATTTGGTAAATTGGAAAATAAACTTATATTATTCTAAAAGCAACTGAAAAAAGTTTCATACATAAAGAGTTTCTCAATTCGCAGAGTTTAGCAATTTTGTAGTCCGAGTCAAAACCCACTTCCGTTTTAAGTAACGTCACGTCAGGGCATATTTTAACTGATTTCTTTGAATCCTCTGGGTCGATTCTTGTAATTTTATTTCTAAATAAAGTGCTTTTGAATTACTACTAAAATATAAAAAAAAAATTTTAAAAACTTGTCTCTTTCATTTTTATTTTTTATATTTTATCGTACGAATGTCACGTCACGTCAGAAAAGAAATACCCATATGCAATGATTTGATATTTTTAATTTTTATTAATTATTAAAGATTTTTATTATTTTTCATCGTTAATAATAGTTTTGATTAATTTTGTTTATAAAAAATCAACAATAATTAGTTACTTGTCGAGTTTTATTTGAAAAATCATTGATGATGTTTTATATCGAGTATTATTTTATTTACTCAAGCTTAACGATTATTCTCAAAGCAAATTATTAGGGATTGTTTTTCTTGAAAATCAAGAATATTAATCCTAATAAGAATTTGTTTTCGGAAGTTGAATTGTTATACAAAGTATGCGGGGGTTTTTAAAGGGGCGCGATATAAATGCCTTCGATGGTTAAAAAGATTGGGGCCGCTACGATAGAAAACAAAAAAGATTTTCTCACTAGAAGTAGTTTTTTGACCGACCGTTTCTATGGGAGCTATATAATATAGACATCCTAATCTGATGAATTTTTCCTGTATCATGTGAAAGCATATAAAACTAACATATACCAAGATTAGTGACGCTACGATGGAAAACAAAAAGTTTTTCTTACTAGAACTAGTTAATTGACCGATCGTTTATATGGCAGCTATATGACATAGTCATCCGATCCGGCCGTTTCCGAAATATTAGTTGCGTGCAGTAAAAAGAAGACTATGTGCAAAATTTCAGCCCGATAGCTTCAAAACTGAGGGACTAGTTCGCGTAGAAACAGACAGACGGACGGACGGACAGACGTCCGTTACAAACGTCTGGGCAAAATTAATATACACTTTTCAAGTGTATAAAAAACGAAAGCAAAAACTAAAATTAACAATTTATTGAAAACAGGGCTGCAAACCGGTTCGGAACCGAACCCTTCAGAACCGGTTCGGTCCAGGTTCTGATAATCCCTGAACCTAACCGGGAACCGAACCCCATTGGAAATAATCACGAGAACCGTGCTTTCTTATTGATGAAGTTTGGTTCTAAAAAAACACAGAATTTATTTTTGCTTTGATGTTAAAAAATATTTCATAATTATGAACAAAAATGTATTTATTCATGTATGGACAGCGACACTTTTCCCGTTCACAACAAAAAGCTGGACAAAATTACACAACCTCAAGCAAGGGAATTCAATTTGCATCTGAAACCGTATTTCTGGGTATTATTTTGTTTTTTTAACCAATTTTTTATTTTGAAATACTTTTAGCATTTCACTCTAACGATATGCCAGTCAAAGCTGTGCTGTGGCGGTCTCATTCTTGGAAAAATTAGTTCTGACTAGAATTCTTGGAAATTGTGTATGAACGTGTTCGGCCACACTATAAGTTAGGGATGAGACATTCCGGCGAATCTGTGATTAAGTCATTGTCACGGGCACTCATCAAATCACACAGTGACTGCATATTTAAAGTATCATTGTGATTTGATGACTGCCAGTCACTGTTACTTAATCACAGTTACGCCGATATGGCCAATCACAGTTTCTAAATCACGGGTACACCGATAAAGGTCATCTCTCATTTATTAGTCAAAAGCGGACGTTTTTTGCAGGTTTCATGGCCACAAAAATCACTTCAGTTTCAGGAATTCCACTACTGTGAAATAGAAATGGCTTTTGCTGTGAGTGCAAGTTGGCAGTATCGCTCAACACTTCTAAACACATATAGAATGTATGATAGTTTAGTCAATCTAGATAGATCATTTATGTGCTTGACTTCCAAGGCATTTTTAGGGCATCAGGCAGCAGTTTAATAGGCATTTCGTCTTCGAATTCTATTAGATGATAAATTATGTACATAAATATAATAAATGCAATCTGGAACCCGAACCCGAACACAAACCGGAACCCAGGTTCTCACTTTGATTGAAAATACAAATTGCATTTTTTCCCTTTTTAAAAATCATTCTTTTTTGGTTAATTGGGGAATATAAATTCCAAAGAGTTTACAAGACAAATATCCATTTGCAAAGAAGTGACGAGAATTGTTTGACACCCATAGCCTCACACAAGCCGAAGCCATGATGTGTCTGTCGGAGCGTTTGTGTCAGCGCTTTAAGGCGAGCAGTTCTGCATCTCTTTGCTAAAAAAAAGATCAGCTTATAATATGTATTTATATAAAGATAAAATAATAAAATTTATTTTTTAGCAGGCCCTGCTTTATTAAATTGTAAGTGGCAGTTCCTGAAGCTGGGACAACCTAATAAAATTTTCATTCCGTTTCAGCATTCATACGAGTAACTACAACTGAAATACATATAAATTGTATTTATTCCACACTATTTCTTCATACAATTAACAAAGTTATTAAAAATGGTTAAACCTGTCAGTATGCACACTCCCATATGCAAATGCTTGCATCCAGTAATCGCGGTGGGTATCTTTTTGTAAGTCCAAGTGTAATATCACGTAATCCCTCCTCTCTCCTTTAGCGTCGTTCGGATCGCCTTGAATCAATACGTATCTCGAGAGCCTTACGTGACAATTTGACTGCCGAGGACTTGCTGGCTGGTACCGAACACCTGACTCCAAGATTCCATCGTATTGTGAATAACAGCAGACGGCGTGTGGCGTAAACGCGGCCAATCAACGGAAGATCAGGCCCCTGCTCAGGCTATTCTTGAAGTTGAGACAAAGACGCGTCAAGCGGCTTAGGAATTACCGAGTTTGAGTAACAGTCGGGTAGTACATTCGTCTGATAATATTAACCAGCCGGATTATGAAAATGAGGAGCAGCAAGAAATATTGACAACTGAGCCCGAAGCCGTAACATTGTCGGCCACCCAAACGGATTCCAGTCCGATTCTGATTCCAGAGGCGAGGTTCGATACTATTTCAAATTCTTCCACGGAGTCGTCAACGGAAGCTGAGAGCGTTCATACCATTTCGATTTATTATTATTTCGTTCACCAAAATCAAAGCACTACGCCACACAGCTCCAGTAGCTCCACTGTGGGACGCAGTCGCTATTTGATGTGTGTCAAATTAGCGTCGGAAAGTTAGCGTCGAAATGGAACGATGGAATATGGAACACGGGAGAATTTTTTGTTTTTTCGTTTTTTCTTTATTTAACAAAAAACCCAAACATCTTTAAATGCAGAATTGTTCAAAATTGAATAAAATATTGATTTCATTGAGCCGTGGGTGGTTTTACGTACTGCAGGTATTGAAAATCTCTAGTTTAAAAATTGAATCTCTATTTTATGGGTCATATCTCCGCTTCCAGGCGATGTGCCAATATAGGCTATACACCATCATAAAGGTTACATATTCTAGATTGTTTTGGAAAAGATTTCATTCAAATCGTGTGAACAGTTTTTGAGGAAATCGCTTATCAGTGGACCAACCTAGTGTGTTCCCCCATACAAAATAAGATAAAAAAATTACTTTGATATAACAAGCCGCATTACTCCAATTCAAGGCGATGTGCCAAAACAGGCTTTATACCGACTCAAAGGTTACATATTCAAGATTGTTTAGAAAAAGATTTCATCCAATTCGTGTAAACAGTTTTTGAGAAAAACGCTTATCAGTGGGGGTGCCTCGGCTCAAAACTTTTATTGATAAGTTGCGCGCTAGTTTGGCAGTCGGAACCATTAATGGAACTAGTGTTAAAAAGTGTTTGCAAATATAAAAAATTAATCAACATAAACATTATTTGTATTTTCAGATGATTTTACGCTTTGTTTGTAACTATTAAATAGTTGCAATAAAAAATTAATTTACACCCCCAATACTTTAGAGCCTGTTTTAGTATGACCATAAAAATCGTTGCTAACTTTTCTTTTTAAGATTGCGGAAAAACTAGGCGATGTGCAAATGTGCACGATACCTTGAAAGATGCGTATTTATATTAACGATTTTATGAAAAAAGAATTAGCACAATCGCCTGAACAGATTTTGAGAAAATCCAATTCGTTGCTAACTTATCTATTCAAGATTGTGGGAAAACTAGGCGATGTGCCAATATGCACGGTATGTCTAAAGATGCGCATATCAATTACCTATTATTTAAAAAAAGAATTAACAGAATCGTGTGAACAGTTTTTGAGAAATTTAATTATTTCTAATTAAATAAATGGCAAGTGGCAATTAGTAGGACCATAAAAATCGTTGCTAACTATTCTTTTCGAAATGGCGGGAAAACTAGGCAATGTGCTAACATGCACGATACCTTCAAAGTTGCGTATTTTTATTGCCTATTTTTTGGAAAAAGAATTAGTGCAATCGCCTGAACAGATTTTGAGAAATTAATTATTTTATATTTTCAAAGTAGCCACGGTCATACAACATGCCACGACGCGTTAAGTATGACCGCTCGAGTCAATTTTAGTATTTGATCATTTTACACATGTGTGTAGATAATAGTTCTACTTGTTTCTACATAAGAATGATTTTGAGAGATTTTGGCAACTCTACTGAGCGGCGTTGCCAGGTGCAAAGCGTTTTCTCCGTTATTCTGGTACCAGAGACGAACAACAAACAATCAACAAAATTAAAAACAAACCTAAATTTTATAAGTATTATATTTATAATTGATACTTGGAAGCCCCATATTTGAATATTAAAAAATTTGAAATTGACAAATGTATGTTTTAGCAAAAATGGACAAACTTTTAAAAAAAAAGATGGATCAAGACAATGTCTGTGGATAGAAAAAGTATGTATGAAAAATTTTACTTATGTTCTTAGATCTTATATGCCTTCGTTGATCTGCTTAAAACTGTTAGTCCGCGTAACTGCTACTCAAGGGCGTAGCCAGAAGGGTGAGCCAGATCAGATGATCGATGGTGGAGTAGCCTCCCCCGCAAAAAAAGCCTCATATCTCACAAACAATTTTGAAGTTAAATTGTTCAAGCTTTCTAGACATATACATTAATTATCATTATTTATCGATTAACCATAAACCGTTTGAACGATAGTAAAGTTACCACCCCCGCAATTTGGAAAAGCATAAAATCTCCCACAATTTTGAAGATAGTTTGTTCGAACCTTTAAGACATATATTTAAATTCTCATTACTTATCGTTTAACCATACACCATTTTACGATCAAATAAAGTATAGTCGAGTTCTTAGCTAAACAAATAATTACGCAGGGAATTTGTGATTTAATAACACAGGGCAACAAAATGAACACTTTTGTGAGGTCTGGCCTTCTCGATGCAAAATTCTGTTCCTGTTCTGCGCCCTGATTCCAAAAGTGGTGTCGGTTTTTTTCCATCAGCTCTTGTTTGCGAGAAATCGCGGAAAAACCATTTTGCTGTTTTTTTAGCTTATGGAAAATTATGGGGGTCACACCAAGCACAAATTTGTAGGTTTATAAGTTTTATGCGGTACTACATACATCAATGCAGCCATAAAAAATCAAGCGAGCCGCATCAGCAAACCCGAAAGTGACTAAATTGGACCTTGAAGATAATTTTTTCTCAATTTATAGCAAATTTTTCAAAATAAACCGTCATCCACAACCTAGTGCATAATTTTAGCATATAGCCTAACACATCCGCTATTTTTACGAATTTTGTTGCACTTTTATCAGCTTGTTGGACTAAGCTACAGCCGTTTTTTCACGAAAAAGTGAATTAAATTTTATGGCAGGACTACTTGATTAATTCACAAAATGTGTATAGGAAATATGAAAAGGCTACTCGATTTAGCCTAGTTCTTACATTAATAGTCAAACAAATGTACAATAACATTTCGGCAGTACTAGATTAAAAAAAATTTTCCCCAAAGTTGAAATTTTTTTGTGTTAATTTGCTTCAATAATCGTTTTTTTGTGGTCTACCTAACAGTATGTCACCACTTTTTTTTAAATCTAGTACTGCCGGAATGTTATTGTACATTTGTTTGGCTATTAATGTATGAGCTATGTTAAATCGAGTAGCCTTTTTATATTTCCTGTACTGCCGGAATGTTATTGTAGATTTGTCTGACTATTAATGTAAGAGCTATGCTAAATCGAGTAGCCTTTTTATATTTCCTATACACATTTTGTGAATTAATCAAGTAGTCCTGCCATAAAATTTAATTCACTTTTTGGTGAAAAAACGGCTGTAGCTTAGTCCAACAAGCTGATAAAAGTGCAACAAAATTCGTAAAAATAGCGGATGTGTTAGGCTATATGCTAAAATAGTTGTTTTAATTTTACGATTTATGCACTAGGTTGTGGATGACGGTTTATTTTGAAAAATTTGCTATAAATTGAGAAAAAATTATCTTCAAGGTCCAATTTAGTCACTTTCGGGTTTGCTGATGCGGCTCGCTTGATTTTTTATGGCTGCATTGATGTATGTAGTACCGCATAAAACTTATAAACCTACAAATTTCTGCTTGGTGTGACCCCCATAATTTTCCATAAGCTAAAAAAACAGCAAAATGGTTTTTCCGCGATTTCTCGCAAACAAGAGCTGATGGAAAAAAACCGAGACCACTTTTGGAATCAGGGCGCAGAACAGGAACAGAATTTTGCATCGAGAAGGCCAGACCTCACAAAAGTGTTCATTTTGTTGCCCTGTGTTATTAAATCACAAATTCCCTGCGTAATTATTTGTTTAGCTAAGAACTCGACTATACTTTATTTGATCGTAAAATGGTGTATGGTTAAACGATAAGTAATGAGAATTTAAATATATGTCTTAAAGGTTCGAACAATCTATCTTCAAAATTGTGGGAGATTTTATGCTTTTTCCAAATTGCGGGGGTGGTAACTTTACTATCGTTCAAACGGTTTACGGTTAATCGATAAATAATGATAATTAATGTATATGTCTAGAAAGCTTGAACAATTTAACTTCAAAATTGTTTGTGAGATATGAGGCTTTTTTTGCGGGGGAGGCTACTCCACCATCGATCATCTGATCTGGCTCACCCTTCTTCAACGAAGGCATATAAGATCTAAGAACATAAGTAAAATTTTTCATACATACTTTTTCTATCCACAGACATTGTCTTGATCCATCTTTTTTTTTAAAAGTTTGTCCATTTTTGCTAAAACATACATTTGTCAATTTCAAGTTTTCAATATTCAAATATGGGGCTTCCAAGTATCAATTATAAATATAATACTTATAAAATTTAGGTTTGTTTTTAATTTTGTTGATTGTTTGTTGTTCGTCTCTGGTACCAGAATAACGGAGAAAACGCTTTGCACCTGGCAACGCCGCTCAGTAGAGTTGCCAAAATCTCTCAAAATCATTCTTATGTAGAAACAAGTAGAACTATTATCTACACACATGTGTAAAATGATCAAATACTAAAATTGACTCGAGCGGTCATACTTAACGCGTCGTGGCATGTTGTATGACCGTGGCTACTTTGAAAATATAAAATAATTAATTTCTCAAAATCTGTTCAGGCGATTGCACTAATTCTTTTTCCAAAAAATAGGCAATAAAAATATGCAACTTTGAAGGTATCGTGCATGTTAGCACATTGCCTAGTTTTCCCGCAATTTCGAAAAGAATAGTTAGCAACGATTTTTATGGTCCTACTAATTGCCACTTGCCATTTATTTAATTAGAAATAATTAAATTTCTCAAAAACTGTTCACACGATTCTGTTAATTCTTTTTTTAAATAATAGGTAATTGATATGCGCATCTTTAGACATACCGTGCATATTGGCACATCGCCTAGTTTTCCCACATTCTTGAATAGATAAGTTAGCAACGAATTGGATTTTCTCAAAATCTGTTCAGGCGATTGTGCTAATTCTTTTTTCATAAAATCGTTAATATAAATACGCATCTTTCAAGGTATCGTGCACATTTGCACATCGCCTAGTTTTTCCGCAATCTTAAAAAGAAAAGTTAGCAACGATTTTTATGGTCATACTGAAACAGGCTCTAAAGTATTGGGGGTGTAAATTAATTTTTTATTGCAACTATTTAATACTTACAAACAAAGCGTAAAATCATCTGAAAATACAAATAATGTTTATGTTGATTAATTTTTTATATTTGCAAACACTTTTTAACACTAGTTCCATTAATGGTTCCGACTGCCAAACTAGCGCGCAACTTATCAATAAAAGTTTTGAGCCGAGGCACCCCCACTGATAAGCGTTTTTCTCAAAAACTGTTTACACGAATTGGATGAAATCTTTTTCTAAACAATCTTGAATATGTAACCTTTGAGTCGGTATAAAGCCTGTTTTGGCACATCGCCTTGAATTGGAGTAATGCGGCTTGTTATATCAAAGTAATTTTTTTATCTTATTTTGTATGGGGGAACACACTAGGTTGGTCCACTGATAAGCGATTTCAGCAAAAACTGTTCACACGATTTGAATGAAATCTTTTCCAAAACAATCTAGAATATGTAACCTTTATGATGGTGTATAGCCTATATTGGCACATCGCCTGGAAGCGGAGATATGACCCATAAAATAGAGATTCAATTTTTAAACTAGAGATTTTCAATACCTGAAGTACATAAAACCACTCACGGCTCAATGAAATCAATACTTTATTCAATTCTGAACAATTCTGCATTTAAAGATGTTTGGGTTTTTTGTTAAATAAAGAAAAAACGAAAAAACAAAAAATTCTCCCGTGTTCCATATTCCATCGTTCCATTTCGACGCTATCTTTCCGACGCTAATTTGACGCACATGGTTTTCACTTACTTGTATCGATTTCAAATAGAATCGAAATCGAACTATTGTATTTTAACTGTTCTGGTAATCGAGCGATCTGCTTTCGATTTGCAATTCTAATGTTTCATTTCCAAAACGTTTCATTCGATTTGTTATTCACCTCAATCAGCTGTTAATGCAAAAAACAAATAAACAAACATTCGGTAAAGGCAAAGAAATCGCATGCATTTAAAAAAGGTGTTTAAAATGTCGTTTTTATTTTTAATGGCATCTTATGAAAATGTCCGGAGGCAAAAAATTAATACACTCCGTAAGAACCGGCAACTGCGAGCATCTACGTGCTTAATGGATCTTTCCGAACATCAGTAAGAGTAATTTTTGTACCTCTTTATACGCTAATTCATAAGCCACATAATTTTAGGTTCATACAATCCTATAGAGTTGATAAGCGAACCTTTTCAATGCTCCTGAACAGAATTGGGCCCGAGTCAAATCACCCCTTAATCCTGAAGTCAACTCAATTAGCGGCTGTGTTAAGATTTTTGGCCACTGGGTCATATCAACTGGGAGTCGCCAAAGATCATGATTTAAACATTGGGAGAAGCACGTTTTCTAAAATACTTCATGTAGTGATTGGCCAACTCGAACAAACTATTTGCGCAGAAAATATCAGAATTCAAATGGCAGAAGAGCAAATCATAGAATCTAGAAATTATTTTTATTCAAAATTCATGATACCAGGCGTTATTGGATGTGTAGACGGCACCCACATAAAAATAATTATGCCCACAAAGGACGAATCTTTTTTTATGAACCGAAAAGGTTATTTTAGTCTTAACGCAATGGTGGTAAGAATAAATGCAATTAAAAATTGGCCTGTGGAAACAGTATTCTTTATTTTCTTTTTTTAGGCTTGCAACTACAATATGGAGATTTTAGATATTGTTGCAACACACCCTGGTTCTTGCCACGACTCCTTTGTATGGAGTAATAGTGAGGCCAGAAATTACTTTTCCACTGCTAGAAATGGAAATTGTTTTATTTTAGCTGATTCTGCCTACACTCTTGAACCGTTTGTGTTGACACCTTATAGGAGTCCAGAAAGCGGATCCATGCAGCACGCCTTCAACCTAAAGCATGCAGCTGCCCGCAACATTTTTGAGCGAACTATAGGACATTTAAAAAGCAGATTTCGCTCCATGCAAGCCACACTTTTTTACGAGCCACGATTTGTTTGTAGTCTTATAAACGTTTGTTGTGCACTGCATAATATTTGTCGCAGAGGAAGCACACCAATGCCTGATGAAGCTGCTGGATCTAATGATCAGCATTTTGATCCTATTTCTGAAGCTGGAGAGAATTTTGAGGAAGATAATCAATATGGTGCTTCAATAAGGGACGAAATAGCCCGAACATTTATTTAACCAATAAAAAACAAAAGCAAATTATTTCATGAGACCTATTTGTTTGGTAAGGAACTTTATTTTTCATTGCCTTCACTGGCTGATTAGATAACTAAAATTAAATTATTTAATTTGATCTTCCTCCAGAAGTATTTTAAGTTTTTATTCCTTTAACTTAAGGATTTGGAAACTTATGATGTTGGCTTCACCCAAAATATTATTTTGCTCCTCAATGTTGTTGTTTATTCGATCAATTCCCAGAACGACTTGCTTTAACAACATATTTTGATTGTTGCACAGATCGTCCAATTCTTTTGGCACAACTTCTCGGCGTCGTTTTGGTATGGGAGTACGCGCAATGTCATCGCCATCAATGATTTGATGTGTGCGCTTCGACGTTTCAGGGGCTGGCTCATCAGCAACATTCTCCTTGCTTTCATTTGAAGGCTGAGGAGTCCCAAACGATTTGGCTCCCTCAACTCCATCGACCATTTTATAAAGGCCACATAAAGAAGCCACGCATTCTTCGGCAGATGTTACGGCCATCAGCATATATGCGATCTCTTTGCGATTGTGCGCCAGCTTTTTGAGAATCGTTTACAATCCATACAAACCTTTCAAATTATAAATATTGGTTTACATTGTGTCTTTTGTTTTTTGATTAAAATACCTTTTTCCATCCAGCCATGTCTTTAATAGGAGGACCAGCTTTATTTAACGCCGCTGAAATCTGTGTCCATTTGCTATCTGCAGCTACCCAGTCGCCTTTCACGAATCCCTTTGCCAAATCTGGATTTTGTGTCATATGATGCAAGAGAATTTTTTCTTGCTCTGCACTCTTATGTTTGCGCCTGCAATAAATCATCAATAATAAAATGTAAGATTTTATAATCTAATTTACTTACATTTTTGACAAATCTGTTTGAAGTTAAAACTTTGAACACAAGTGGGATTCCTGGAACTGATTTGATTTTGTAGATCAACTGTTTGCAACTGCTCTTCAGTGCAGTGTGGCCATGAAACCTGCAGAAACCCTTACTGTGTATCCAACAGCTGAGTGTGTTGAATTTAGAAATCCGGGTTGCCAACGGCCACAAATCGATTGTTTACATTTGAATTAAGGTTTATTTAAAATTGTTTTACACAATATTTTCAATAAAATTTTGCATTTTAGATATGCAAAAACCGAGCTAGTATTTATCTACAGATAAAAATTCAAATCGACGGTTTTGAAAAGGTAGTGCATGGTTTTATACAATAACCAAGCTATATTGGCAACCCTATGCAATTAGCAGCGTTTCATAAATATGTGAAAACCAGAACAGGTCAAAAATTGTGAATTCGATATGGCTGCCACACAGCAAAAATTGAAGCACTTTAGAAAAATAATTATTTATTTAATTACAATTGATTTTTAACGGAATTAAAGTTTGCAAGAAGGATATAAATACACTTAACAAGGAGTCAACAATTATTATAAGCCATTTTTTAGACGTCATTGTATAAAACAACGCAATAATTTTTGAATTCACCAGCTTCAAGCAATGTGAATTCAAATCGTGTAAATCTTTCGAAAGTGAAAACCGGAACAGGCCTGTATATTAAAAAAAGAAACCCAAAAATTAACCACTCTACTTCGAGTAAAAATAAAGGCGACGACACTCTGGAATTATTTTGATATTTTTCTTGTGTTTTGTTTATTGGAATTTAATTTTGTAAATTAATTTATTTATTATATTTATTCAATGTATGTACGCTCCAAACGTTTATTTGGCTGGTGTAGATATGGCCGCGTAGATCACGTCGTGTAGAAAACCCGGTAGGCCTCCTAAATATGTTTATATATTTTTTAATTTGATTTATGCAATTTGCAAATTGGCGATGTGACGATGAATGTGTGTGTATGTGTGTATTGTGTGTATATTGTCCCTTCAGTTCCAGAATTCACTTCTCGTCAAATTTATCACTTATTCACCGTTCTGCTTTGGCGCCGACGTCGGCTGAAGAGAATTCTGTATGTGTTTTGTTCTTGCAATTAGTCTACAGCAACCGAAAAAAAAACATGTGCAGTCGCGGCCGCAAATTCGACGTCGATAATCAAAATTCGATGTGTGTATTTGTTGTTGCATTTTTGCCTACTGCAACCCAAAACGAGAGGGCAAAGCTAACTTCGACTGTGCCGAAGTTTTAATACACTTGAAAAACTTTACTCCAACTGATTTAACCGGTAAAATATATATAGGATATAGATATCAGATATCTAAAATTTTTAAATCATTGATAATAAAAAATTTGATTCCTTAAACAAATATTTTCTTATTAAAACACATTTCCTATGGCAGCTATATGCTATAGTCATCGGATTTTAATACATTTTTTTTAAATTATGTGAAAGCATATAAAACTAATATATATTCCAAGATTGGGGAAGCTACGATAGAAAACAAAAACGTTTTTCGCACTAGAAGTAGTTTATTGACCGACCGTTTCTATGGGAGCTATATAATATAGTCATCTGATTTTGATGAATTTTTCCTGTATTATGTGAAAGCATGTAAAACTAACATATACCAAGATTAGTGACGCTACGATGGAAAAAAAAAAGTTTTTCTCACTAGAACTAGTTTTTTGACCGACCGTTTCTGTGGCAGCTATATGCCATAGTGATCCGATTCTGATAAATTTGTTCTGTATTATGTGAAAGCATATAAAACTAACACATTCCAAGATTGTGGACGCTACGATAGAAAACAAAAAAGTTTTTCTCACTAGAAGTAGTTTTTTGACCGACCGTTTTTATGGGAGCTATATAACATAGTGATCCGATTTTGATCAATTTATTCTGTATTATGTGAAAGCATATAAAAATAACATATACCAAGATTAGTGACGCTACGATGGAAAACAAAAAAGTTTTTTTTACTAGAACTAGTTTTTTGACCGATCGTTTATATAGCACCTATATGATATAGTCATCCGATCCGGCCGGTTCCGACATATTAGTTGCGTGCAGTAAAAAGAAGACTGTGTGCAATTTCAGCTCGATAGCTTCAAAACTGAGGGTCTAGTTCGCGTAGAAACAGACAGACGGACAGACGGACGGAATAGAATAAATATATATATATATATATAATGAGAAGTCAATGGTTTGGGTCAAATAAAAAAATATAATTTCTTTATTTATCATTAACAACTTATATTTGAAGAATTACAATCTTAGGATTAAGATGTGTCGCGGTTGCGATGTCAAGTAAAACTCAATGTGTGGTTTTTTTTTTTTTTTTGTTTCACTAATTTTCAATTTGTTGTATTATATTTGTACAGTGAGTTAAAGGAGTAGCCTTTATTTTTTATAGTAGAAAAAATTATTATCACCGTTTTTTCTTTTCATTTTTTTTTGTTGTTGTAACTGGAAATTCTTAAAGTGTATTTGTATTGGTTTTTGTTTTCGTAGTATGCGTTTTAGGAAAATAGCCTTTCTAACATTCTAAGTAGACTAGAGTTTGGTTTTTTCTTGAAATTTATACAATAGATTATTGTTCGTGGTATTGTTTTTTATTAGTTAGTTAAGGTTTTTTTGGAAAAAATTAAGTCAAAGGCAGGCGTATAGAGAGAAATAGTATACGTATTTGGAATAACTGAATTTTTGGGAGGAAAAAGTTGTACAAATTGTATTTTCCTTAACTTGATTTCTAAACAGCCATTTCATTATTTTTTCTTATTCTTTTTGAAATATAGAAAAGCTTTAATGTGGCAGTCATTTTTTTTTTTTGGTAAATATTTGTTGTTAAATTTCTATCATGAGCACAATTGATTTTAATATTAATGATTTATTATATTTCTGGTATGCTAAGGATACATTTAATTTATGTTTTTTTTTTTGTTTATACTAAATTTCATAATTCTTGAGCTCGTAGTGAAATGAAAGCCTTTGTTATGAAGCTAATGAGTCTTGAAGTTAGGTGAAACGAAAGAATACAATGCCAAAAGGGAAAGCAAGAAATGAAAGACCATTGAACAAAGGTAATTGAAACGAAATTACTGCACACAATGAAAAAGCAAAAAAAAAACTGATAAAGAGTGGGAGTAAAGTAAACAAATTGAAATTGAAATTGGCAGAGCTGGTTGGGTAGATAGAAAGGGGAAAATTGTTGGAGTTAAGCAAATAAAGAAACACAAAGACTTGGGGAATGAAGAAGCAATTATGAGTTGATCAAAGGTAACCAAATACCTGATTGAGTTTAAGGTAGTTGAATGGGAAGTTGGGTATTTAAAAAAATATTGAGCAACGTTTTTTGATAAAACGAATTAGGTTAAAAAACTAATTAAATAAAATTTGAAATTTGAGCACGGTCGCAAAATTATCTAATATCAAATACGGTCATACTGAAGTTAGGAATTGTTTTCGGAACTCAGAAGAAGGAAGTACCACAAAATATAAGAGAACAATAAAGCAAAATTGAAAAAGCAACTGAACAAAAAAGAGCAATTAAAGTGGAACTTGCTCACTTGTTCAGCTGAGTGAGCAATTCATATTTGTTCACTTACCTAAATATCAATTTTAAAGTGTTTGCACTAATTTAAAGGAAACCGTGAGCTCATTTTAAATTAAATTTTGTAATTAGGTTTCTCGCTAACCTAAGTCTTAACCTAAAAAGGGCATACGCGTAAGACATAATTTAATTGTTAATCATAGTTTTCATATACATATACATTAGGGCGGGTCGATTTATTTTTTGAATAGGCGTATAGCAGAATCGCAATCTATGGACAATTCTAAGAACATTTGCCCAAGAAACCATAGGTCTAAAATAAAAACTTAGCCGCCGCATTTCAACCTTTAGGTTTGTAAATAACACAGGTCAAAAAAATGACCAACTTTGTGTTGTCCAGCCTTGCTGGTATATAAATATGATAAAGTTATCTGCCCAGATTCCAAAACTGGCTTCGGTTTAGCTCCATCGGTTGTTGGTCGCAAGATTTGGCGGAAAAACAAATTTAATGCTCTTTTTTCTTAATATTGGCCCTACTTGGCATTAATTTCTGAACTTGTGGAGTCTATACGACAGATTACATATCAATGGAAAATAATTATAGCCGATAGGGTCAGAATTGGACCTAAAAACCAGACTATTCACGATTTATAGTAATATTTTAAAACAAATAATTTACTTTAGGCCAGTGTGGTTGTTTGATTTGTATTTGAACATCCTTAGCATATGGCCGAACTTTTTCTCTAATTATGTAAATTTTTTTGCATTTAAATCAGCTTATTTGGCAAAGTTTTGGCCTGTTTAAGCCCAAAGCAAATATTAAAATTTATGGGAGGATAACTAGATTAATACACAAAATTTGTATAGGAACTGTTAAAAGGCTACTTGGTTCAAAATAGAATTTAGATAAAACTAAACCAGACCTAAATAACTAATGGGAAATCAAGTAGCCATTTTATATTTCCTATAAAAAATTTGTGTATAAATCTAGTTGTCCTCCCATAAATTTTAAAAATTTTATTTAGCTTAAACTGGCCAAAACTTGGCCAAATGAGCTCATATAAATGCAACAAAATTTACATAATTAGATAACAAATTTGGCCATATGGTAAGGATGTTAAAATACAAATCAAACAACCATACTGGCCTAAAGTAAATTATTTGTTTTAAAATATTACTATAAATCGTGAATTGTCCGACTTTAAAGTCCAATTCTGACTCTTTTGGCTATAATTATTTTCCATTGATATGTAATCTGTCGTATAGACTCCACAAGTTCAGAAATTAATGCCAAGTAGGGCCAATATTAAGAAAAAAGAGCATTAAATTTGTTTTTCCGCCAAATCTTGCGACCAACAACCGATGGAGCTAAACCGAAGCCAGTTTTGGAATCTGGGCAGATAACTTTATCATATTTATATACCAGCAAGGCTGGACAACACAATGTTGGTCATTTTTTTGACCTGTGTTATTTATAAACCTAAAGGTTGAAATGCGGCGGCTAAGTTTTTATTTTAGACCTATGGTTTCTTGGGCAAATGTTCTTAGAATTGTCCATAGATTGCGATTCTGCTATACGCCTATTTCATTTTTTTTGCCCCATACAAATCGACCCGCCCTAATATACATATATACACAGTATACATACATACACATCATGTGAGTGTGAATTAACCTGAATTCCAAACGTGAAAACATGTCAACACTCACTTTATTTTTCCTCTTTTTTTTCTTTCTTTCAAAGTAGCACAAAATAACGGAAATGGTTTATTTTCAGCTACCATTATCACGAGACATTGGCGGCCATACTGGATGATGACGATGTGGTTGCTGGTGGAGGTGAAGGATGATGGGAAATGTGATGGACCGGAAAGCTCCACAGTGCAAAAGGCATCTGCTGCTGTACCAAAAAAAGCAGTTGGCGTAATTTTTGGTCGTCGTTGTAGTTGTTGTTGTTGCTGTTGTTTTTGGCGTCGTTGCAGCCGCCTTCACTTCACAGGCAGCCCCCACCTGCCGCCTCTTGGCACATCGCATCTGCATCAGCTGCAGTTCGCCGCGTCGTCATTCATCCCAGAGGCACTGTTGTTTCTGTCGCACATAATAGGTGAACTGTGTACACTTGCGGCAGGTCTTGATGCCGCAACGATAATTCGTTGGCTGTGGCTGCTGCTATTGGGCCCCGGATGTGTCCGCTGCCGCAGCGGCTGCCTTGCCTTTGCAGTACTTCAGGCCGCAGGGATACCAACCGATGCAGGTCTTCAGTGTACAGAGGCAGGGAGCTCATTGACGACGAAATTGACGAGCCTGGCAACGCAGCCCAGGCCTTTAAGTCCACATCTCTCACATAGGTGTCATCCATGGCCTCGACGCACAGCGACTGCAAATGTCGCGTTATGGGCAGAGAGCGATTCAATTGCACCCAACTGCTCATGGTATAGGTTTCTCGGCCCTTATCCTCCTCGGGTGTGCGTATTGTATGTGGATTCTTTTGACGCAACTTGGCCATGGCATCCGATGAAATGAAATCGCCCTTATTGAATTTGGTGGCAAAGCACATGACCTGATATTGACTCTGACCACGTTCCTCTTCGCCCAAGACCAAGGCTTTAAGGATATGAACCTCATTACGAAAGTCAATGACTTGGGTGATGAGGAAGCCATCGGTTTTTTGAAACTCGAGTGTGATGAGATCCTCGCCTATATTGGAGGTAATGCTCTTCTGTATGACTTCACCGCCCTGATTTTGTACATTGATCAGCAATTGCGCCTTCGTTTGTCTGGCCAGCAACAAATTGCATAGCATAAACCATAAAAAACCGCGACTATGTTTGAAATAATGAAAACGACTGACAGTCCATTCGCCGCAGCGTCGCCGACTTCTGTGCTGGTTGTTTCTGTTTTTGCTGTTCTTGCTCTTCTCATAGTTGAGCTCTTTGTGATGGGTTAAACGCCATCTTGTTTCGGCTTGTCGCAATGCACGATAGGCCAATGCCGCTTGAAGCTCCGGCCCATCCGCATTTAAAATCATTTTATTAGCACACTGTGGCAGCACTTGCACATGATTTTTTGTTTAATTCGCGACGACAGCGTAATTGAAAATGTTTTCGGGCCCAACCAAAAATGCCGTTAATCAACCGCACGCTGCTGCTTAGCAAACCTCGGTTAATAGCTTTTTAGGGAGTCAAGATCAAAAAGCTTTTCTCTCTTTTCTCATTTCATAATTTGAGAGTGGATTGCATCAGCCGATAATTTGAGCTGCATCAGCGTTTTGTTCTTGGTGGGAATAACGATTGGAGCGGATGTTTATGCTTGCGTTTTTATGTTTATGTCTGAGTCGCCTGAATTGTTATTGTCACCAGAAATATGGAAATTTATGTGTTTGGATTTTTGGGTTAATGTGTGTGTGTCTAGTTACTACTCAAGTGTTGGATTATAATAAATGTATGGGATCTTGTATTGGATTGTGGAGGGTTGGATATGTGACTTCCCCATCCTTTGAATTTAGCTTGTCCTCAAGCGGATACTTTAGGGTATAATACTGGATTCGATACATTTTCATTATATGGTGTATTTGATGTTGACAAATTTTCGTTTTGTGATTGTTCTTTTTGATTTTTGTATTGTACAATGATTCTGTGTGGGATTGCCCTTTATTTATAAATAAGATACAATAGTATTGTGATTAACATTATGATTAGTATAGTTATCGTAATTATTTGGAATACATTATTATGTTTCGTGTGTTCTTGAATTATTTCTTTAGTTTGAATATACGATAGTGGGTCTAGTTTTGTTACATTATTGTTGACATAAATTGTTTGTGTAAAATCTAATAGTGTGTTTGTGAGCAAAATTTCTTCAAGCTGAATTGAACAATTGAAAGCCTTTATAATGTTATTTCCTTCGATTATTATTTCCCTGTTTATGCAATTTTGATTTAATATTGTTTTGGGAAGATTCCATGTGATGATTATGTTAGGTTCTACGTAATTTACTTCGAGATTTTTGTGCATTTTTGTATATCTGCATTCTGTGGAAGCTTGATTTAGTGTACCAGTGATACATTTGTTTATTACTAAATCTTTTGAACTAACCGTATAGGTTTGATTGTGTTGAACGAAATATTTATCATGAATTATTTCTGTTAAAATATTGTTATTCTTGTCTGGGAATGGTAAGATTTTAAAAATTGGTGTTTTAATAATTTGACGTGGAATATGGGATATAATCCAAAATTTCGTTTGTAGTGGTTTTTAACCAAGTTGAGGTTTTAATGCTGAGAAGTTTCTCTGAATTTATATGTGTTAAAGAATCGTGTCTTAATAATTAAAAATACCAAGTCTGGTTAGTTGCACTCCTAACTCTATATCTTCTATGTATTCTGTGAACTGTTGTAAGTTAAATATAAGAATAGCTAATCTTTGATCATTTTCAAAAATGATATTCATTTGGTTGATTCCGTGGTTAATTGCTTCAACAACGTGATTTAAGTCGTTTGTTTGGATACTGTTTTCTGATAAGTTGCTTATTTTAAGCTTTAGTTCTTCTTTGTCTTCTTGATCTAAGGTTCCAAATAAGTATTTGAAAGCTGTCCCTACGAAATTTGAAAGACCTCTTTTGTTGCGTTTTGTGTTTCTGATTCCATTCATTTCCCTTTCTAGTTTTTCTGTTAAGTATTTTATTTGGGTAAGATTTTTAAATTCTTTTGATCGATCTAATAAGGTTTCATAGGTTTGTTCGGTTTTTGTTATATTTACTGACAGATAATGGTATTCATAATTTACTGGTAGGTCTAATTCTCCTGTTTTGAAAATTAAATAACCATTCTTTGCTTGAATGGGGTTTACTTCGAGGCTTTGGCAATTTGCTTTTTGAATAAAACATGTTATTAGGAATAGTATCAAAAATGATGTAATATTAAGCTGAATTTTCTTGGCTCGGTTGATCGACTGCTGATGATCTGGAATTATCGTATTTGCTTTCATTACTTTTCTTTTTCTTTTTAAATTTGGCTTTATAATGAGTTATTTTTCTTCCTCTGTTCTTTTCTTCGTAATGTTTTTCGTCAATTTGGGTAATTTCACCCGACTTTTTGAAAGGGTTAGTGGTTTTACTCTTTACTAAAGGTGATTGTCTGTATCTAGTGTCAACTTCAAATTGGATTCTATTTTTGTTCAATTTTCCAATTTCGTTTATTTTGTTGTTTTGGGTATTATATTCTGGTGTTCCAGCGTAAATAAAAATATCTGCAGGTGTTCTTCCTGTAGTATTATGTTTAGTTTTGTGATTGTAGATATATAGGATTGTTTCAAATTTATTTATTTTGTTTTCTTGATCGGTTTCACTGTTGATGATTCTCAATTTTTCATTGACTGTCTTGTGAAATCGTTCGACATCTGAACTCCATTTTTACTTGTAGTTATTATTATGTTTACGTCTTCTGATCTTAGCCAGATTTGAAGCGCTGCACACATAAAAGCTGAGTCTTTATCTGCTTTAATTTCATTTGGTTTACCCATTTCATTGAATATTTTTAGTAGGGCTCGTTTGGCTTCTAACCAATCTCTACCATTTACTTCGATTAAAGCTGCGTATTTCGAATATACGTCGATACAAGATAAGAATTGTTTATTGTCAACCATATAGAAATCGATGACAAATCTTTCTCTTGGACTAAAAACTTCTGGGGTTATATCGTAAGCAAGTTTTGTATTTCTGTGTTCAGTTTTTGAAATGTTGCATATTTCACATTCGTTAATAATGTTCTGGATTAGTTTTTGGTAATCAGAATAGTAAAATTTTTCGTTAAAAAGTAGTATTGTTTTCTCAATACCTGGGTGTAGTAAATCTCTGTGAGACTTAATAATTGTTTCTTTGAATTCTGCAAATGTTTGAATATCTACCAACTTTTTGTAAGTTCTCATTAATTTTGTCAAATTGTTCGGACTGATGATTTCTATAAATGCATTTTGGAATGTTAAGAAATCAATTTCGTTTTCGATATATATTACACTATTTTTTGTGCATAGGTATTCTTTAATAAGATTTTTGGCATGCTCGTTTGTCATTTCCTTGTAGATGATTTTATATTTAGTTTTGTGAAAATATCTTGTCGTTTGTACTTCATTTGATTCACCTTTGATGAATTCGATCTGTCGGTTGTAATAATTTATGGGTCTTTCTGTGATAGCAATGTATCTTTGGTTATCTTCATGTGCGCTATGCACTGTAGCTGCAATACTACTAGGTGTTACTCCCAAGAAATTTTCTTCGATTTTAACTCTTGATAGAGCGTCTGCTACATAGTTCTCTTTACCTGGAATATACTTTATGTGGTTGTCAAATTCGTTTAATTTGATCTTCCATCTTTGCAATTTCATGTTTGGCTCTTTTATGTTGTTAAGCCAAACCAAAGGTTTGTGGTCAGAAAGAATGTCAAACTTTCTTCCATAGAGGTATGATCTGAAGTATTTTGTTGCCCAAACAATAGCAAGGAGTTCATTCTCTATTGCGGAGTAATTGATTTCATGCTCGTTTAAAGTTCTGCTGGCAAAGCATATTGGTTTGTGGTCTTGAGATAATACTGCACCTATGGCAATATTACTAGCATCTGTAATTAGGGAAAAAGGTTTTTCAAAGTTTGGGTATGTCAGTATTGGATCTGACATGATAAGCATTTTTAGTTTTTCAAATGCTAGAAAATAATCTGTTTCTTTAATATTGATTTTTGATCCTTTCTTTAATTTGAGTGTTAGAGGTTTTGCTATCTTAGCAAAGTTTGGGATAAATTTGCGATAGAAACCGCAAAGGCCTAAGAAAGATTTAATTTCCTTAGTAGTTTTTGGAATTGGAATTTTTTCAATGGCTTGAATTTTAATTGGGTTGGGTTTGATACCTTCAGTGGTTATGTATGACCTAGGAATTCTGTTTCCTTTTTAAGAAATTCACATTTATCAAGCTGAAGCTTGAGATTAGCCTGTCTTAGTTTCATGAACACTTTCTTTAATGATAATAAATGTTCTTCCAATGAAGTGGAAAACACGATTATATCATACATGTATACAAGACAATCTTTATAAATTAGATCTTCTAACAGATTGTTCATGCAACGTTGGAAAGTTGCTGGTGCGTTTTTCAGACCGAATGGCATTCGAGTATACTCATAATGTCCATTTTTAGTCGAGAATGCAGTTTTGGGAATTGATTCTTCGTCCATTTGGATTTGATGAAATCCTTTGGCGAGATCGATTGTTGTAAAATATTGGCATTGGCCTAGTTTGACAAGTATATCATCCATTATTAGGATTGGATATTTGTCACTTATGGTATTTTCGTTCACATCACCGTAGTCATTGACTACTCGAAATTTCTTTCGTCCTGATGCATCCAGCTTTTTTGGAACTATCCAAATAGGCGAGCAATAAGGAGAATTGGATTTTCTGATAATGCCTTGTTCAAGCATATCTTTAATTTGGTTTTCGACTTCTTATTCAAAAGCCTGGGGATATTTATAAGGTTTCCTATAAATAGGTTCTTCGTGTTTTGTTTTTATTACGTGTTTAATAGTACTAGTAAAGGTCAAATTTCACCCTCTTTGTACTGAATGTCACTAAATTCAAAAATAACTTTAGTGAGTTTCTTTTTCTTATCTTCATTTAGGTGTTCTAAACGATATTCGTTACTTTCCTGTAACTCATTATTAATTGCGAACAATGTATGTTCGTCTTCAGTTTGTGGTGGATCGAGGCATTCATATGCGGTCTCGTCCGAAATTTCTTCATGTTCATACTTCATGATGAATGGAAGGTTGTTTATTAGTACTGTTTTAGCACCATGATCGATTATTGCTTTAGTATCTTCTAAGAATTCTCGACCAAGTAACATGTCATAATTATTAGAAAAATTATGCAAGTAAAATGTTTGACGTGTAGGGAAAATTTGGCTGGGTTTTAAGCATATACTTTGTTTTAGTTTTACTACACCATTAATAATGTGTACTTGAAGTTGGTTGTTTTTGATTGGAAATTGTAAATGGTTTCTTGTCATTAAGTTAATAGATGAACCTGTATCTATTACGCATTTTAAGATTTTATTATTAAAAATCAAATTTATGTATGGGTTTGTTCCTCTTCTTCTTCCTCTTCCTCTTCCGTTTCCGAGGCTACTTGATGAAAATTTTCGGATGCCTTTTTACAGGTGGATTAGGGGCAGTAGAATAATTTTGATTTTGTTGATAATTGGCAGGATTCTGGACTCTACCTTGGGTTAGTTTTTGTTTAAATTCTTGATGCATTTGCTGATTAGATTCAGCACGATTCTGATTTTGATTTTGATTCTGATTTTGATTCTGATTTTGATTCTGATTATTAATCTGAGGTTGACTGAAATTTTGAGAATAATTTCCCTTATTTCCACGATTGTCATTATTTTTCTGATTGCTGTAACCTTTTGAGGTTGATTGACCATTTGATTGATTTGATTTTGTGCGATCGGAAAAATTGGTTTCAAAAACTCCTTCTTTCTGAGCTACCTGTTTTAACTTTAATACTGAGGTTATATCATGTCTTGCAAGGGTCATAAATAAAATGTCAGGAAGTTTTTTCAATATAACGTCTTTAATTGTATTGTTCAAAGCGTTAGTGTAGATGTGTGTGTTCAGTGTGTTGTCTTCCAAAGTTAATTTACTTGAAATAACAAATGACTTATATTCTAATTCTTCGACAAACTTACGGATGCTTCCGTTAAATTGAGTGTTGTATAAACGTCTTAGAAGATCTTCAAATGGGGTTTGGACCTTGAAAGCGTCGATGAGTGCGATTTTGAGTGCTGTCCAGTTGCTGGCTGCTGATAATTGGGAAACTCGTTGGGCTTCTCCAGAAATTGGCATTTCGATTGCTCCGAATAACACGCTGTGTTGTCGAACATCTCTTGTTGGGTATAGTTGCATAATGAAGTCGACTCGTCTTATGAATGCACACAGGTCTTCTGATGATCCAGTGAAAGTAGGCACCTGCCTAATTTGTCCTAGAGCTTGGCTTAGATGTTGCTCTGATAGCTGTAGTACGTGTGCTACTGCTGGTGCTGATGCTGATGAGGATGTTGATGCTGGGTCTGTCATGTTGATTGATTTTTTAGGGACTTTTGTGTAGATTGTTCACTGGTTAGTGATATTTCTTTTGGGGTATGATTTGCGATTTTAGTTATTTTAAAAAAAAATCGACTTTGTTTTTTCACATAACTTTGTAGCGGTCACACTTGAATTTAAGCGGGCTTTAATTGTGAAAGGGTTTTTTTATTGCGAGTTTAAAAATCAAATTCAATTTTCATATAACTTTAGCGGTCACACTTTGTTTTAAGCGGGCTTTAATTATGAAAACTTTTGATTTTATTTCACGCGGGTTCTTGTGCGGATAAGTATACAACGTTTAGCACTGAGTATTTTCTTTGCAAGTGTTCACAAACCGTACTAGCACTAAGATCTTGATCGATCCTTAAAAACGTCAGACTTATCCTACCGACTGCGCCAATGAGAAGTCAATGGCCAATCTTCTGGAGTCAATCTTTTGGGAGTCAAGATCAAAAAGCTTTTCTCTCTTTTCTCATTTCATAATTTGAGAGTGGATTGCATCAGCCGATAATTTGAGCTGCATCAGCGTTTTGTTCTTGGTGGGAATAACGATTGGAGCGGATGTTTATGCTTGCGTTTTTATGTTTATGTCTGAGCCGCCTGAATTGTTATTGTCACCAGAAATATGGAATTTTATTTGTTTGAATTTTTGGGTTTATGTGTGTGTGTCTAGTTACTACTCAAGTGTTGGATTATGATAAATGTATGGGATCTTGTATTGGATTGTGGAGGTTTGGATATGTGACTATATAGTTCATGTGGTCGGAAATGAATATTTCTATGCGTTACAAACTTCTGGGCAAAATTAATATACACTTTTCAAGTGTATATAAATAAATGTGCACTTTACTGAAGCCGAATGATGAACTTTGTATATCCTTAAAAGATGTGCAAGCATTGAAACTATAATTTTTTGAATTTTTAAATTAAAGGTTTGGACAGGTAGTTGGATTGATAGTTCTATAATAACTTTTTATTTTTATTACCCCGAAATCCACAATTTATTTATTGGTTATAAATATATTTTACAATCAACTTGAAGTTTTCAACATCGTCACAATCCCTGTGTGGGACTCAACCCCACATCAAGCATTGAGATCAGTTCATGGGCCTTACTCCAGATGATCTGCGACGCTGTCTCACACTACCTCATAACGAATACATCTGCTTTGATCAGCAGGCCGTATTTAATGTCGACAGTCGTTGCGAATTTCAACTGTTTAACAACAAATCATATACAATGTGCCATACAAGACACACAACAACAAAAATAATCTGGTCTAAGACCCATAACCAGAACACCTGGATCTTTGCAACAAACTCAGCATTGGAACTTCAGGCAGTCTGCAGCGGAATTCCATCAACTATACGACTT
The DNA here is from genome assembly GCA_018904225.1 of Lordiphosa mommai. NCBI lineage: Eukaryota > Metazoa > Arthropoda > Insecta > Diptera > Drosophilidae > Lordiphosa > Lordiphosa mommai. The sequence continues at coordinate 465,564 of JAEIFT010000065.1, read as the reverse complement.
AAGGGAACTGGCCGCCTATCACTGGCCTCTGGATGCACGGCTCGCAATACAGAAGTTAGTATCAGCACCTTTGGTACCACAATCAGTGAAGTAACAACGACTTACGCTCGCTTTGGCAACATCAGCCAGCCTGACATATCTAAAATTCCAATATTGGAACCAAACCCTCGCCCAACAGAGCAAGGCTATGCGGAGTTTGACGATCTACAACAACAACTAGCAGAAGTCTAATCTCAAAATCTACCAGAACAGCTCGACACGGTGCAGCACCATCATATCGCTGCTTATATTGCTCTAGTGATATCTATTTTATAAATCATCACCTATGCCATCCGGAACTGACATCTGGTATGGAAACCCAGGACTACCACAACCACTGCAGAGGAAGTCTGCGAATCATCAATGCCTACACCCACTCCACGCCGATTTACATTAAACGTAAGCGATGGTTGAACAACTGTTAAACGGCCGGGAGAATGTTCGGTCGCAGCTATTTTAAATACATTTATTAATTATGTAATAATTATACACAAATATACGAAACAGAAACATTAAGGCAGGTCAGAACATTTAGCGACACCGCTGACCGCTGAGTCAGATATAATGCATATGCAATAAGCCGAATTTTCAGTAGAATTTCTAGCTGACACTGCAATTGTCACTTACAGGGCAAGCAACTTGTAGAATTGCTTACCATTACAATTACCTAAATTTCTCCACACAATAATTTCTCTAAATAAACACTTTTACCAATTGTAACAATAACACCGTGTGACAGTGAAAATATACTTTTGAAATGACCTATCGTACGCTGTAGAGGAGGTCGAGTATAGCATTTCCTCAAACTTAGTTTGTTCAATACACCCCCAAAATCTGAAGTTATGGCCCAAAAACCGCTTTTTGCCTTTTTTACTCCATTAAGTTGAAATAATTCGCGCATTGACCGTCCGATTGTTTCAAACCTTGAAAATTCTGATAGCAACGGAATGAATCTAATATATTGTAATCAGTGGATATATAGATTCAACGCGGTGGCTGAGAAATGCGGGTTACAGATATGAAAATTTCACCCTTTTTTATGAAATTTCAACTTTACCCACCATTGGTTTAACTATTTTGTTCTAAGCGATTTTTTCTTAAACTTTATGGTAAAAGTCCATTCAATTCTACGTTAAACACAGGTGGTCCCAATAAATTTGTTTACCATTTGACGACGCTATTCGCAGATTTCAGAGCACACCTTGTCTGTTTTACATTTTTTAACATAGTTGAGTGTCAGAATAAGTAAACTTTGATTTATTTTTAGTGTGCTTACAATTTAGTGTGTGCAAGTAAAAGTATACTATGTTTATGCCTGACGGAAAATTTAAATTATATTTCTTAAATACAAAAAAATATATATTCACGTTTATGCTTTACGAATTCTGTACCAATAATGCCATTCTCCATTTACTGTTACCCCATAAGGGTAGATAGGACAAAAATATTGGTAAATCGGGAAGAAGAAGAACAGCTCAGATAAGCAAAAATAAAATCTGGCCACAGATCCGCAAGAGCGACGACGAACATAATACCGCTTCTAGAAAAGAACACGAGGCCACCATTCGTCGATATAGAAGATAGACTCACAGAATCAGGGATAATATCGTTTACTCAAAAAAATTCTCAAAATCTAAAAGGCATCTGGTGGTGATGAGCTGCCTGCTGATTTGCTTAATCCTGCATGCACCAAATTTTTTGCAATGTATTGGAACCTGTTTTCTATTGTACATTCTGTGTATCGCGGACTTGTCTATACCAGAAATCTCCCAAAACATAAATAAAACCTAACTCTTTCAGGATAAACTTTAAAGGCATGCTATGGGAATGGGATAGGCGATGTGGTATGGTCACAAAGATTATACTAATAAGATCATTCAATAAAAATGTAGGCTGCATCGAACAAACATATGTTCGTCCCCACAGCTTTTGGTTGAAGCCCGTTTAAACAGGACAAAATATCCACAGTTACAATATTTTAAAATCATGTCCATGAAACAATAAGCGAGTAATTGGCAAATCAACAGTCAAAAAGTGCTTAACGCGAATCCCCTTAAACTTAACTTAGCTCCTTATCAGCAGCTGTCCAGCAGTTGTCAGGCCAAGACTAAAACACCTTTACACCCCTTGGAACGCTACCAAGAGTCCCCTCAAAATATTATGCCATTCGCCAAAACGTCAAAGATCCTGTTGGACATCTTAGGCAAAACATATCTCCAAATGGTCTTTGTGTGGCCCCCACCCGGGACCAGCCGGAACTACTTACCTATCTACCCTTATGGGGCAACGGTATATGGAGAATGGCAATATTGGTCCAGAATTCGTAAAGCATAAACGTGAATATATATTTTTTTTTGTATTTAAGAAATATAATTTAAATTTCCCGTCAGGCATAAACATAGTATACTTTTACTTGCACACACTAAAATGTAAGCACACTAAAAATAAATCAAAGTTTACTTATACTGACACTCAACTATGTTAAAAAAATGTAAAACAGACAAGGTGTGCTCTGAAATCTGCGAATAGCGTCGTCAAATGGTAAACAAATTTATTGGGACCACCTGTGTTTAACGTAGAATTGAATGGACTTTTACCATAAAGTTTAAGAAAAAATCGCTTAGAACAAAATAGTTAAACCAATGGTGGGTAAAGTTGAAATTTCATAAAAAAGGGTGAAATTTTCATATCTGTAACCCGCATTTCTCAGCCACCGCGTTGAATCTATATATCCACTGATTACAATATATTAGATTCATTCCGTTGCTATCAGAATTTTCAAGGTTTGAAACAATCGGACGGTCAATGCGCGAATTATTTCAACTTAATGGAGTAAAAAAGGCAAAAAGCGGTTTTTGGGCCATAACTTCAGATTTTGGGGGTGTATTGAACAAACTAAGTTTGAGGAAATGCTATACTCGACCAGCCCCACAATCTGCACTGGGTCTCGTGAAAAGTATATTCAACATTTTTTGATTTGTAACACTGTGTAATCAGTAATTAACTATAAGCAAATTTGACCCATTGTTTTTGATATAAATAGCAGTAAGTTTGATCAATAAAATTAGTTTCAGTACAACAATCAACTGTTACTCATTTCTTCCATCGCACCCAAAAGAATCTGTCGCTGTGTCTTCAGAACCTTAATAGTGCTCAACGAAGAAAACCCTCACCGCAGTCCAACTGGTTCAAGTTCTAGTTGCGACGACTCATTCATCGCTACCCATGAGTGATGCATCGGTGAATCATAAGTGAATCATTAGTGAAGCGAACTGCAGGGGTTGGATGAATGTGTGTTTGTGTAAAATGTAAATTTGGTGGCAAAAAGGTGTATGTGTGTATATTGTTGAATGGATGAATGTGTGTTTGTGTAAAATGTAAATTTGGCGGCAAAAAGGTGTGTGTGTGTATGTGTTGATGTGACTGGACAAACAATTTAATTTTGAGGGAAGAAAATGTATGTGTGTTTGTGTATGTGGCTATATGCACTCAATGCAGCCGTGTATGTGTTTGAGCGTATATATTTGTTTTATTAGGAATTTTAATTTTTGTGTTTTATTTGTAGAATTGTTTAGCAAATGCACTGAAGACGTATGTATGTATGTATTCATGGAAGTGTGGATGTGGGTGCAGGTGTTTGGATGTTAATTAATTAATTAATTTGGCGACATAGACATGTATATATGTAAGTATGAAAACTTTGAAAATTCCAGCGATGCGTAGGGGGGTGGATATCAAATCCGGCTCGAAGGACCAAAATGTAAGTAGGAGGATGGAATTTCCGTAGAAGAAATAAACTCGGAAATAAACTCGTTATAACTTCACTTTTATTTTTTTCAGTAGTACGTATGATCGGGTCGAGCTCTCATTTTAGACTGACCTTACTCACAAACTTAGAACTAGTTTATACCTACATTCCCAATTCCATTCTGTTCCATTTAAGACCTCTGGCCTGAACAGTATGGGTAATCTACAAATTTTAGAGAGTGAGCGTTTATATGTTTTTATATGCCAGACGCAGTTTTGAGCGATACTACTCTAACAAGATTATCTTTGCCAGGATGAAGTTCGATGATACGTCCTAGTTTCCATTCGTTAGGAGAGACGCGATCATCCTTGATAATGACAATGTCATTAAGTTGCAGATTGTTTTCCTCAGTACGCCATTTAGGGCGAGATTGCAAATGTGAAAGCCAGTCTGCGCTCCAGCGATGCCAAAATTGTCGAGTCAATTTTTGTCCTTCTAAAAATTGAGCATTCAAAGCTATGTCGTGAGATGTAGGATCGGGAAGAGCCATCATTGAGTCGCCTATGAGAAAATGGGCTGGTGTTTAAGGAGATAGATCCTCCGGATCGGCCGTTAAAGGACATAGCGGTCTAGAATTGAGACATGCCTCGATTTGAACCAGTATGGTTGATAGCTGTTCATATGTCATGCATACACCCATAAAGGTTTGATGAAGATGTGTTTTAACAGCCTTAACATTGGCTTCCCATAATCCTCCAACATTAGGGCTATGTGGGGGATTAAAATGCCATTGTATATTTCGAGTTGTCAGCTCTGGAACTACTGTTTCAGACAAAACTTGCAGAAAATTGAGTTGCCAAAGATGAAGAGATTTATCAGCGCCCACGAAATTTGTCCCACAGTCTCTATACATATGTTTACAGAATCCACGGCGACCAATAAAGCGCTGTAGGGCCCAAAGGAAGTGTTGGGTAGAGAGTCCCGTGACGGCTTCCAAGTGGATGGCTTTGGTTGCCAGGCAGATAAAGACAGCTATGTAAGCCTTGTAGGTGTGATGTCCTCGAAACTTCGATGACTTGATTTCAAAGGCACCTGTATAATCCACTCCCGCGGCTTCGAGCGCGCGTTTTGGTGGATTGACACGATGACCTGGAAGGACTCCCATCAGTTGAGAGGTAGCTTTTGGACGATGTCTAAAACACTGGACACATTGGCGGAGAAGTTTTTTGACAGCTTGCTTTCCATTGATGATCCAAAATGTTTGCCGAACAGTCGTTAGGGTAAGTTCGGTGCCTCCATGTAACGTGTTCAAATGAGCGTTCCGAATGACGAGCTCTGTAAAGTGATGAGCTTTGGGTAAAATGATGGGAGTTAGCTGATTCGATTTGATGTGTAGGACATTTTTTAGTCTGCCTCGAACTCGAAGAATTTCGTTTTCATCTAAGAAAGGAGAGAGTTGAGTTAATAAATTATTTTTATATAAAGATTTCTTGGTCTGTAATCTAGAAATTTCAAAGGTGAAGGCTTCTCGTTGAACCATTCGAACAATCTTGGTCAGCGCATGTTGGAATTATTGAACGCGAATTGAGCCAGTGTGGCGAGTGCCAGTCTAATGTTGTAGTTTGTATAAGTAGCGCTGAACATAGGCCATGACGAATACTAATCTATTGAACGATGAACAGGAAGTGATAAACGGGTCTGTTGTAGTACAGGTATGCGTAGCTACTGTTGTAGACTTTTGATCGTGTATTGTGCCTTCCATGCTAGGATGGACCAAATCGTTGATTGGCCATTGACTTACTGGTTGTTGCAGCCAAGTTGGACCAAACCACCATAGATCGTGGGTTGATAATTGTTGTGGGGTCAGACCACGGGTCGCGCAGTCTGCAGGGTTATCCGCTAATGGCACGTGTCGCCATTGAGATGGAGTGGACTGTTCCAGAATTTTTCCGATACGGTTTGCAACGAAAGTCTTCCAGCGAGTTGGGTCTCCACCAATCCAGAATAATATTATCATGGCGTCAGACCAGTAGTGAACAGGAATCGATTGGTTTGGAATTCGTTGTTCTTGACAAATCCATTTAGCCAACTTCGTGGCAAGTACTGCGCCAGAAAGTTCCACTCTAGGGATCGACAGGGGTTTAATGGGTGTAATTCGATTTCGACTTGTCAGTAGGTGGGTGTGAACGGTACCGTCCTTGCAATGAACTCTAAGATATGCACAAGCCGCATATGCCAGTGAGGATCCGTCACAGAATATGTGTAATTGAAGAGAAACCGTATCAGTGAGGTCAAATCCTAGCCATCTTGGGATTTGAAGGTTCTCAACTGATGGTAAGTGATCGATAAATTCTTGCCATCGAACTTGGATGTTGTGTGGTAACAGTTCGTCCCATTCTAGTGCTGAGTGAGGGTTATCAGGTCGTTGTATACGTAGGCTCCATACCTCCTTAAGGATCACCTTTGCTGAGGTGATGACTGGCACTATAAATCCCAATGGGTCGTAGAGACGTGCAACTGTAGAGAGAAAAGATCTTTTAATAAAAATATTGTTAATTTTGAACTTTATTTTAAATCCATAAAAGTCTCGATTTGAATGCCAATACAAGCCAAGGGTCTTAACCGAATCCTTGTTGTCGATTTCCAGGATGCTTGTATTTGACATGTGTTCTGGTGGGATGGTACTTAAGAGAGATGGGTGATTTGATGCCCATTTCCTAAGCGCAATGCCTGCTGATTGAAGTGCTGCAATAAGTTGATTTCGAATTTGTAGGGCACCGTCTATAGTTTCATGTCCAGTCTGTACATCGTAGACATAAATCTATTTGCGAAGCACGTTTCCAGCCAATGGATATCGATCATATTCGTCTTGTGATAACTGATGCATGATGCGGATAGCCGTATATAGAGCAGATGCTGTGCCGAAGGTGACAGTTGTTAGGCAATATTCTTTAATTTGATCTTGAGCGTTGCGCCACAAGATTCGTTAATACTGAGCATCATCAGGATGCATGTCGATGCAGCAGTACATTTTCTGGATGTCGGCTGCAAATACATATCGATGTAGCCGCCAGTTAAGAATGACGCCTCCGAGGTCATTTTGAAGTGCTGGGCCAATGCATAATATGTCATTCAAAGATTTTCCATTGGAGGTTTTGCACGAGGCATCATACACCACGCGCACTCTGGTGGTGGCGCTGTCCTCATTTACCACTGCGTGATGAGGTAGGGTACACGAGGAGAAAGCGATCTGTCCCTTTTCATCTGTGAAGCGATGCTGTGTTTCTGAGCTCTTGGCTTTGGAAATCTGGCCAAGGTGGAAGTACTCCTTGATGACGGATGCATATTGGGTCTTCATCTCGGATTGCTTCTACAACCTTCGCTCCAAAAGATGAAAACGATTTAGAGCCGTTTGTCGTGATTTGCCTAGAACTTGAGTAGGATCAAAGGCAGTTTTGAGTGGTAAGCGTACCATGTATTTGACGTACGTGCGTGCGTTGGAAATGATCTTCGCACCACTGCTCCTCTGCTGTAAGATGCCTTTCTGTACCGATTTGATCAAGCTCAAAGAATTTTTGGACAAGGGTATCCAGGTTCGTTTGATGAAGGTTCGTGAGTTGAGCAATCGGCTGGAGTGGAGTTCCTTTTCGGATTTCGTGTAGCATCAGCTGTGGAATCACATCTACTCCGAGCAGCAAATCTATACGGTTTAATCGCGCAAAGGTGGGATCAGCTAGTTGCAGTCCTTGTAGATGGTGACATTCTTGTATACTGAGATTGGTCCTTGGTAGATGCGAGGTTAAAGATCGAAGGACAAACGCTGTATCTATAAAAATGTTAAATTTTGAATCAATGTGTAAAGAAGTTTTTCAGCTGAGGTACGACTCAGTCCTGTCCAAGGTCACTCACAAAAAATTTATAAAGTGCCGGGACCTGGGATATGGGGAAAAATTCTTGGTTATATGCAAATATTACTACGTCTAGGCGTTTCTCTTTGAAATCCACTACGTTGACGGCAACCCAGCTCAACGTAGCAGATTTGAAAAATAAATGCGCCTCCTATGGACGACGGAGGTTCGAATTCGGCCACTTGTCGGCAACCCAGCACAAGTGAGCCAAATTCGACCCTCACGCCTGTCCCAAGGTTAAAACCTGACGCTTAGGGTACCCCCTACTACGTCAAATTGCCGGCGACCCAGCGCAAAATGACGCCCTGTCCACTGACCCTGACCAGAGCCGATCACGCCAACGCCTTGCCCACTCACCCTGACCATAGGTGATTAAAACGCCACACCTCCGGCAACCCAGCAAGGTGTGAGGAATTGGCCCACTTTGGTCAGTTGAGTCCTGAAAAAACTTTGTACCCCTTTAACTTTCGCACTCTCGTAGTTTTCTTTGTCTTTTAATTTCTTTTTAATTAAATTTCTTTTCGCACTCTCGTTACAACATGTTTTAGGACAAGGGGGAGGGGGGTGGGGGTCAAATAAATAATTGGAGAAAATTGCCCTAACCGCACCAGTTCTTCGATCCCTACTGTTTTTTTTATTGGCTAAGGATGTAGAAAATTAAATTACTTTTTGAACTATAACGTCTCAAATCATATGTTTTATTATCTTTGCTTTTAATATGTAATCATCTAACATACACACCTATCACACATTGTTAGATCTAAGAAAATAACTAGTCAGTAATAAAAAACAATACGCAGCATACAGTCGTTCTGTTCCGGACTTATTGAAGATTAGATATTATTTTTCACATGGTGCCGAAACCCGGGAAAGTAGCGATTGTCGGTGTTTAATGAAAATACCTAACGGTTGTGTTAAAAGCAAATTACTCAAACAGCGATTGTTAAAATAAATTAACAAATAAAGAACAAAATCAGAGAGCGATTTAAAAATAAAAAGAAAATGGATCCTGCGTATAGATCTTCATGCCGAACACAACTTACGAAGTTGTGTAATCAGATCGAAAAACATATAGCGAGCGCGGAAAAGTTGGAAGAAGAAAATTTAAGCGTGTTTCTTTACCGACTAAAAAACGTGCATAACAACTTGAAATGGGCTGACCAGAAAACATTGAATGCGTCAGCGCAAAAGGGAGATATGGAGAAGGAATACGAATCAATAACGGAATATGACGACAAGGCAATAAGTACTGTTGCGAGACTAGAATTTTTGATAAAGCGATTAGCGAACGACGAAAACACAAAGGGGTCAGCAAAAGAAGATAAAACGCATAGCGAAAGGAGCGAGGAGAGCAAATTGCAATTACCGAAGCTTAAACCAATTGAGTTGAAGAAATTTAACGGAGCCTTTGAAAATTGGCTACCCTTTTGGACACAGTTCAAGATAGCGGTGCACGAGAATTCGATGTTGAACTCGGCCACTAAATAGCGGCTGCGGCAACAATAGCTGGATTTATTCCAACCGAAGCGAGCTACAACGATGCCATCGATTTATTGCTTGAAGAATACGGAGACTCTGATAAAATTACTGAGAAATATGTCCAAAAGCTGCTTAAGTTTAAAAATTTTCAATCCGAAAACGATGTGAAGGGGCTGCGGCAGTTATATAACGAAACCCTAGCTACAACTCGAACCCTAACAGCCCTTGGAGTTCCAGCTTCTAATTATTGCATTATGGTCGTTTCTCTTATTCTAAAGGCCATTCCCACACATATACGCGTAGAATATCATAGAATGCGCAAGCGAGAAGAGATCAGTCCGAAAGCTCTCAGTTCAACAGTTATTGAGAACACGGACCAACTCACTACATTGCTGGAATATATAAAAGTGGAAGTGGATGCATTGGAAAAGGCGCAGTTGCCAGAGAGCGAGAGCGAGAGTAAGCGAACCAGAGAGCGAACATACATTCCAGGAACAGCTGTTGGATTGTACTCAGCGCAAGAAGCGAACAAGAAACAATGTATTTTTTGCAAGCGTACTAACCATGAATTGAAAGATTGTAAAGACAAAGGTAAAACTATTGCGGAACGTAAGAACATGCTAAGAAACGAAGGACGATTTTTTCGGTGTGGTAAACCAAACCACACGTCAAAAACATAGCGAAGGAACAAAACACGACCATTCTGAGTTCCTCTGTGCAGTGTATTGATAATGAAATTTACTTGCAAACAGCGAAGGCGTTTTTTGTGAACGGATCAACCAGAATTTTATCACGTCTTATTATGGATAATGGCAGTCAGTGTACATATGTGACAGAGAACTTGGTCAAGCGATTAAAACTGCCCATTATAGGAACGGAAAAAACAAGAATATACGCATTCGGAGAATCAAAACAAAACAAACGATTGATGCAGTTAAAGAGGGTTTTGGTGAATGTGCAAAGTCAATATTCTGATCAAATAATAGAAATTTGTGCTACCGTCGTGCCTCATATTTGTGAAGATGTTCTACCCGTTCCACGCGTAGCAAAACAAAGCACCAAAAGAATAGCGGACAATAAAGTAACAAGCGATGATCTGCTCAAAGGCATATATATGCTTATCGGACAAGACAACTATTGGAGATTAAATTACGAAAATCGAGAAAATTTGGAAACAAACCTTGTGGCGATCGACACTTTCTTTGGCTGGACAATTCAGGGTCATGGCGGAGAAACTAAACCCGAGCAGAGATGTATTTTAAATGTTATTGAGCGACGCGATGAATTCGACATTGAGAAATTCTGGGGTTTGGAGTCCATTGGTATATCAGCGTGCAGCGAATCAAATGACAACACTCAGGTCGCTGAGATTAATATGGACAATGGGAGATATTCTGCAAAGATGCCATGGAAAATACCAAAGGAGGACTTGGGCGACAACAAGTGCGTAGCGATGTCGCGTTTGAGCCACCTGACCGGCAAGTTAATGAAGAGTTCAGGAAAACTAATGGAGTATGATAAAGGTATGGGAGAATTATTAAGCGAAGGCATAGCAGAGCCAGTATCTACTAGATCCAGCGAATGCAAGGCATATTATATGCCGCATCGTCCAGTGTACAGAGAGGACAAAGACACAACCAAGATGCGAATTGTCTTTGACGCTTCCTCTAGCGAACATGGAACAGCGTCATTAAATGACCATCTTAATCCAGGTATCAATTTGTTAACTGATTTGACTGCAATTTTAATAAGATTTCGTTGCCAGCAAACTGCCGTTGTGGCCGATATTGAGAAGGCCTTTCTACAAATTGGTATAGATGAATCGGATCGAGACTGTCATCGGTTCCTGTGGTACCAGTCAACACCAGAGGTTGGATCCAACTACCCAGACGTAGCAGAATACCGTATGGCACGTGTCACATTTGGAGTGACATCAAGCCCTTTTCTGCTGGCGTCTACGATTCAACAACATTTACGAAAGCAGCCACCAGGAAACGAATTTGTATGTAGAATTCTCGAAAGATCGTTCTATGTGGACGATTTGGTCACGAGCGTTGAAAGTTACTATGAAGCGATAAAATTATACAACTCAACGAAAAGAATTATGGAACTGGCCAGCTTTAATCTACGTAAGTGGAACTCAAATGATGTAAAATTAAAAGAGCTGTTCACAGAGAACAAACAGGCACCACACATTGAGCAAAAGGTGCTAGGCATTAAATGGAATACGATTACGGATGAGTTAGGCGTTGATCTGGACATGACTGCGTCATATATACAAAATTTAATGCCAACTAAGCGAAACGTGATGAGGTCAATGGCACGTGTATATGATCCTCTTGGAATTCTGGGTCCATATACTGTCAACATCAAGATCTTGTTACAAAAAATTTGGAAGGATCATGCGGAATGGGATATCATATTGCCTGATCACTTAGCGAACGAATTTATAACATGGCAACAGGATATGGTATTCCTCCAGGATTTTAAAATAAAGCGATGTTTGACAACAAATGGCGAAGCTACGCTGGAGCTGCACGTATTTGCAGATGCAAGCCCAGCAGCGTATGGAGCAGTTGCTTATCTTAGAGAAATTTCGAACGAGCGAAGCATAAAAACCATGTTTATATGTTCAAAAAATAGGGTTAGCCCTATAAAGGAGGAAAATGCGAATACTGTGCCGAGGCTGGAGCTGACAGCAGCGCTGGTGGCTTCAAGATTGGCTAAGTATCTAATAACCGAAATAAATTTAAAAATAACGAATACTTTTATGTGGACAGATTCCAGCATAGTCCTGAATTGGATTTCTGGAGATGGAAAGCGGCCGAAGCCATATATCAAGTCCAAAGTAAGCGAGATCAACAAGTTAACTAATGTTTACGATTGGCATCACTGCGAGTGCAAATGCAATCCAGCGGATTTGTTGACCAGAGGCATAAAGGCGATCAAGCTACAATCGTCAGAGCTATGGAAATATGGACCATCATGGCTCTCGGCTAGCAGCAACACTTGGCCAATAACAGCGACACCAGCCAGGGAGCAAACTACTTTATCGATCCATAACCACGAAGTTGAAGATTCAACAAGCGATATGGCGATGCAATCAATATTTCCTGTTCAGCGATTTGGATCTCTAAGGAAAATGCTGCGGGTAACAGGATACGTAATGCGCTTTATTGGGCGCATAAAGGAAAAAAATGAATATAGCAAAAAAGACGAAACCGCAAGTAAGGAGGAGCTGTCAGCCGAAGAATTGAAGGAGGCTGAGCTCTACTGGATTAAATTCGTACAGCAGCAATATTTTGGAGCGGAACTGAACGCGCTGCAGAAGGGTCAAGGAGTGTCCAAAGAATCAACAATAATTTGTCTGAACCCCAAATTAAGCGATGGAATCCTTAAATCTTGCGGTCGGCTACTACACTGCGAATTTGGGGAGCTATGTAATCCGATTATAATTCCGAAACATTCATATTTTTCAGAGTTACTTGTAAGGGACGCACATCAACAATTGAAACACTGCGGTATAAATGCAACATTGACTAAATTACGAAAACGATTTTGGATTATTAAAGGAAGACAACTTATAAAAGGTATTCTAAAGCGATGCGTTATCTGCAGGAGGATGCACAGCAAAAGTGCAAACGAACCATGGACGAAGTTGACCATTGAGCGATTGGCTACAAGCAAACCCTTTGAGACGACAGGATTGGATTTTGCTGGGCCACTGTATACCGTTAGCGACTCAAGCGATACCCCAAAGAAGGTATATATAATGCTGTTCACATGCGCCGCCATTCGTGGCGTACACCTGGAATTAGTGACCGATATGAAAGTGGAGACTTGCATCAACGTGCTACGGCGGTTTATCGCCCGTCGTGGAGAAGTTCGAGTCATAATATCTGAGAATGCAAAGACATTTAAGCGCACTAATTTGGAACTGCAGAAACTTGAAAAACTCATGGATACGAGTCAAATACACCAGTTTGCTGCTACAAATGAAATTAAATGGAAATTCATACCCGAGCGAGCAGCCTGGTGGGGCGGATTTTGGGTACGAACTATTAAAGATTGTTTAAAAGCTACAATTGGGAGAGCTAAACTGAATGTGGAGGATCTTCAAACGTTACTTACCGAAGTTGAAAGCGTGGTAAATCAAAGGCCACTTACTTATGTTAGCAGCGATTCGAAGGATCTGGATCGTCTCACACCTGCACACTTCATGGGCGACTGCCGCATATTGAGCGGTGAAAACTTTAAATCAGATGGAAGTCACATTGCCAACATCTGGAAAGCGAGAACGACTCTGATTCAACGCTATGTGAAAAGATGGCGACACGAGTATCTAATGCAATTACGTTCTATTCATTTTAACAGGTCTCAAGCAACCAGAGGTCTAAGAGAAGGCGATGTGATTCTAGTGCAAGATGACCATCAACCAAGATTACTCTGGCGACTAGGAGTGGTAATGGCGAGATACGTTGGACGAGACGGGAGAGCAAGAGCCTGCGATGTTCGAGTCAAGAATCAGCAAGTGCTGCGACGACCAATACAACTTCTTTATCCGCTAGAGATAAATTCAGTCTTTGGCGGGGCCGAGGATGTAGAAAATTAAATTACTTTTTGAACTATAACGTCTCAAATCATATGTTTTATTATCTTTGCTTTGAATATGTAATCATCTAACATACCGCTGTTATTAGCATAGCAGTTACACATACACACCTATCACACATTGTTAGATCTAAGAAAATAACTAGTCAGTAATAAAAACCAACACGCAGCATACAATCGTTCTGTTCCGGACTTATTGAAGATTAGATATTATTTTTCACAAAGGACAAGCCTGGCTTACCTGCTGGAGACTTTCTCGGCTTCTTTGGTTTCCTGGGTTTCCTTGTGCTCGTTAGTGGCTTATGAATCTCGGCGATCCTGGACACACGGGTTTTTGTTTTCTACGGCGGAGGCCTGGCACTAAACTTTGCGAATGTTTTCCGATTTCCGTAGGCACGTCCGTTCATAATTGATCTCCAAAGTCAACTCCTCGCCGGTGGCTTGCCAAAATTTACAAGAGCTCTACTCTGCCCAGAATTCTATTCTGCCGATCCTCCTTCTCGCTCTCACACACACTTTTGTCGCGTGCCAAACTTGGGGTGGGTTTTGCGTATGCTGCTTGTTAGCGCCACTTATGCGAATTATATTATATTCATTTTGAAATAACTAAGTCTCTTTCCAATTGTTCCGAAAAGAACATTAATGTTAATCGGTTAGTTGATTGGCAAACGGCCATACCATTGTAACTTTATTAATCGACATGAATCGATATCGGATTGAACTTACACACACTTATTATTAGTCTTGAATAAACGTCGAGTTGAAACGACACGCCGAGCGGATTTATTTAATTGGTAAAACAAGCAAGCTGGTGCTTGGAGTTTGGCTCGATCATTTGGCGCCCGAGCAGGGACCTTTTGGAAAGAGTCTTGTTATCCGGACGGAACTCGTTATTGGAGCTCAATATTAATTACTCAGATATTGCTGGGTTGGAGCTCAACTCGTGGAGTTCATCTTTAACTACCCATAGACATTGCTGGGTTGGAGCTCATTACTGGAGTTCATCTTTAGTTCCCCAGAAGCATTGCTGGGCTGGAGCACAATTCTGGAGCTCGTCTGTTGTTCACCCAAAGATTTGGCTAATCGGCGACTGCGGTAGCCAGAAGTGTGGCTGATCGGCGACTGCTACAGCAGCTTTGGTATCGAATTGTGAGTCTTAACTGCTTGATGTATTTAATGTTTCTTGCAGGCATGTAAAAATATTCCATTCGAAAAGTGTGAACAAAAGACATTAAAAGGTTTAAGCGCGTCAAGTGGTAGTCAGGTCATTTTGTTGTTTCTAGGTAACGAACTGACCACGAGGTTTAGAGTAAAGCTCAGTTACATACATCTGAATGCGCTCACCAAAACGCAGTAGCGGTACAACTCTCACGCATGTAGATAAGGAGTAGCAGTTGTATGCACATAGATTAAACCACGTTTGACGAATAGGAGAGCAATTTCATGCACTCACCGTTATACATACATACTTAACGCAAACGCAGTGGACTACGTGACTAACATTGACTTAACCTTGATTTTTTAAGTTTCTTGCGTACGCATTTTCGCTCAAACTGTTTCCAGAACTTGTGCGAATGTATAAATGAACATACATAGCTGCGCACATATTGATAATTGCCGGACAGTTGATGCACCATGGAATAATTTCTTGTTCTCAAATAGTACGGCTGCGCAAGAAATTTAAATATAATTTGATTGCCGATTACTGGCTAATACAATTGAATCTGAATTGAAAAAGAAAAAGAAAAAAAATATATATATAGTCACATATCCAACCCTCCACAATCCAATACAAGATCCCATACATTTATCATAATCCAACACTTGAGTAGTAACTAGACACACACACATTAACCTAAAAATCCAAACACATAAATTTCCATATTTCTGGTGACAATAACAATTCGGGCGGCTCAGACATAAACATAAAAACGCAAGCATAAACATCCGCTCCAATCGTTATTCCCACCAAGAACAAAACGCTGATGCAGCTCAAATTATCGGCTGATGCAATGCACTCTCAAATTATGAAATGAGAAAAGAGAGAAAAGCTTTTTGATCTTGACTCCCAAAAAGCTATTAACCGAGGTTTGCTAAGCAGCAGCGGCAGAACCACACAATGAGTTTTACTTGACATCGCAACCGCGACACATCTTAATCCTAAGATTGTAATTCTTCAAATATAAGTTGTTAATGATAAATAAAGAAATTATATTTTTTTATTTAACCCAAACCATTGACTTCTCATTGGCGCAGTCGGTAGGATAAGTCTGACGTTTTTAAGGATCGATCAAGATCTTAGTGCTAGTACGGTTTGTGAACACTTGCAAAGAAAATACTCAGTGCTAAACGTTGAATACTTATCCGCACAAGAACCCGCGTGAAATAAAATCAAAGTCGTCGTAGCCCGCTTAAACCTACAAAGTGTGACCGCTAATCGTGACGCAAAAGTTTTCATAATTAAAGCCCGCTTAAAACAAAGTGTGATCGCTAAAGTTATATGAAAATTGAATTTGATTTTTAAACTCGCAACAAAACAAAAAACAACCCTTTCACAATTAAAGCCCGCTTAAATTCAAGTGTGACCGCTACAAAGTTATGTGAAAAAACATAGTCGATTTTTTTTAAAAATAAAATTTAAAAAAAATCGCAAATCATACCCCAAAAGAAATATCACTAACCAGTGAACAATCTACACAAAAGTCCCCAAAAAACGAAACAACATGACAGACCCAGCATCAACATCCGCATCAACATCAGCACCAGCAGTAGCACACGTACTACAGCTATCAGAGCAACATCTAAGCCAAGCTCTAGGACAAATTAGGCAGGTGCCTACTTTCACTGGATCATCAGAAGACCTGTGTGCATTCATAAGACGAGTCGACTTCATTATGCAACTATACCCAACAAGAGATGTTCGACAACACAGCGTATTATTCGGAGCAATCGAAATGCAAATTTATGGAGAAGCCCAACGAGTTTCCCAATTATCAGCAGCCAGCAACTAGACAGCACTCAAAATCGCACTCATCGACGCTTTCAAGGTCCAAACCCCATTTGAAGAACTTCTAAGACGTTTATACAACACTCAATTTAACGGAAGTATCCGTAAGTTTGCCGAAGAATTAGAATATAAGTCATTTGTTATTTCAAGTAAATTAACTTTGGAAGACAACACACTGAACACACACATCTACACTAACGCTTTGAACAATACAATTAAAGACGTTATAATGAAAAAACTTCCTGACAGGTTATTTATGACCCTTGCAAGACATGATATAACCTCAGTATTAAAGTTAAAACAGGTAGCTCAGAAAGAAGGAGTTTTTGAAAAACAATTATTCCGATCGCACAAAATCGACCCAATCAAATGGTCAATCAACCTCCAAAGGTTACAGCAATCAGAAAAATAATGACAATCGTGGAAATAAGGGAAATTATTCTCAAAATTTCAGTCAACCTCAGATTAATAATCAGAATCAAAATCAGAATCAAAATCAGAATCAAAATCAAAATCAGAATCGTGCTGAATCTAATCAGCAAATGCATCAAGAATTTATTTATGTTTTATTTCGTGTTTCTATGAGTTTTGTTCAAGCGTCTCACGTGGTTGAACGAAAGTGAATTTTGCTGAGTTTCGAATTAAATTTGCAATAATATAAAACTTTTTTTTGTTGGAGAATAATTTTTTTCCATAAGAAAATAAAGTTTTCTTTCATAAAAACAAATAATTTGTCTGTGAGGTAAGCATTATAAATACTAATTCTTGCAAATATTGCCGAAGCCATATATGGCTCTTCATGCAGAAAATAAGTGGTATGTTCAATATATATACATATGAAATTTAATTTTCTAGAAATGAATGTACAATCATTTTACGGTAACTTGCAATACGTCAACGAAATCAATGATCCGCTTCAAAGCGATGACGAATACACATACAATACCGATGAAGAAGTTGTTGGAAATCAAAAGGTCGAACAGGATGATCTGTATATTACTGAGACCGATGAGAGTGGTTCAGATGACCTCTGTGACAGGCCCCAATTTTCCAAAGCAAAGCCGACAAAAAAGGCAGGAGCACCGATTTGGAAAGCAAGTCACTTGCCACCGTATTCGAATGAGAGCTTTCCATTTCAAGGAAATACCAATCTTCCAAGTATTGACTGTATGGGACATTTTCCCAAATGGATGAAGAATAGACAACTTTGTCAAAATGATTGTTCATTCCGTTCCTACACTTTTTGTGAGAAATGTAATGTATTTTTGTGCTAGAATGACAAAAAAAAACTGTTTCTCAAGCTTTCACACATTGTAAGCTATATGCATAGAGAGCCATATATGGCATACCATTATTTTCCCTAAAATGTACTGAATGCATAGATAGCCATATATGGCTTCATATATTTTTTTCTAAACTATAAACCCAAAAAACAAAATTTGTCCAAATATATCTTATTAAGTCCCAAATAAACACATATTTGCATAAAATTTTTTTTTTCCTTGATGGGAAAGATGTTCATGCAGTAGAGGGTTAATAATAAAATCTTAAAATGCGTAATAGATACAGGTTCTTCTATTAACTTAATGCCAAAAATCCATTTAAAATTTCCAATCAAAAACAACCAACTTCAAGTTCACACTATTAATGGTGTAGTAAAACTAAAACAAAGCATATGCTTAAAACCCAGCAAACTTTGCCCTACACGTCAAACATTTTACTTGCATAATTTTTCTAATAATTATGACATGTTACTTGGTCGAGAATTCTTAGAAGATACTAAAGCAATAATAGATCATGGTGCTAAAACAGTACTTATAAACAACCTTCCATTCCTCATGAAATATGAACATGAAGAAATTTCGGACGAGACCGCATATGAATGCCTCGATCCTACGCATACTGAAGACGAACATACATTGTTCACAATTAATAATGAGTTACAGGAAAGTAACGAATATCGTTTAGAACACCTAAATGAAGAAGAGAAAAAGAAACTCACTAAAGTTCTTTTTGAATTTAGTGACATCCAGTACAAAGAGGGTGAAAATTTGACCTTTACTAGAACTATTAAACACGTAATAAAAACAAAACACGAAGAACCTATTTATAGGAAACCTTATAAATATCCCCAGGCTTTTGACCAAGAAGTCGAAAACCAAATTAAAGATATGCTTGAACAAGGCATTATCAGAAAATCCAATTCTCCTTATTGCTCGCCTATTTGCATAGTTCCAAAAAAGCTGGATGCATCAGGAAGAAAGAAATTCCGAGTAGTCAATGACTACCGTGATGTGAACGAAAATACCATAAGTGACAAATATCCAATCCCAATAATGGATGATATACTTGACAAACTAGGCAAATGCCAATACTTTGCAACAATCGATCTCGCCAAAGGATTTCATCAAATCCAAATGGACGAAGAATCAATTCCCAAAACTGCATTCTCGACTAAAAATGGACATTATGAGTATACTCGAATGCCATTCGGTCTGAAAAACGCACCAGCAACTTTCCAACGTTGCATGTACAATCTGTTAGAAGATCTAATTTATAAAGATTGTCTTGTATACATGGATGATATAATCGTGTTTTCCACTTCATTGGAAGAACATTTATTATCATTAAAGAAAGTGTTCATGAAACTAAGTCAGGCTAATCTCAAGCTTCAGCTGGATAATTGTGAATTTCTTAAAAAGAAAACAGAATTCCTAGGTCATATCATAACCACTGAAGGTATCAAACCGAACCCAATTAAAATTCAAGCCATTGAAAAATTTCCAATTCCAAAAACTACTAAGGAAATTAAATCTTTCTTAGGCCTCTGCGGTTTCTATCGCAAATTTATCCCAAACTTTGCTAAGATAGCAAAACCTCTAACACTCAAATTAAAGAAAGGATCGAAAATAAATATTAAAGAAACAGATTATGTTCTAGCATTTGAAAAACTAAAAATGCTTATCATGTCAGATCCAATACTGACATACCCAAACTTTGAAAAACCTTTTTCCCTAACTACGGATGCTAGTAATATTGCAATAGGCGCAGTATTATCTCAAGACCACAAACCAATATGCTTTGCCAGCAGAACTTTAAATGAACATGAAATCAATTACTCCGCAATAGAGAAAGAACTCCTTGCTATTGTGTGGGCAACAAAATACTTCAGATCATACCTCTATGGAAGAAAGTTTGACATTCTTTCTGACCACAAACCTTTGGTTTGGCTTAACAACATAAAAGAGCCAAACATGAAATTGCAGAGATTGAAGATTAAATCAAACGAATTTGACTACCACATAAAGTATATTCCAGGTAAAGAGAACTATGTAGCAGACGCTCTATCAAGAGTTAAAATCGAAGAAAATTTCTTGGGAGAAACACCCAGTAGTATTGCAGCTACAGTGCACAGCGCACATGAAGATAACCAAAGATACATTGCTATCACAGAAAGACCCATAAATTATTACAACCGACAATTTGAATTCATCAAAGGTGAATCAAATGAAGTACAAACGACAAGATATTTTCACAAAACTAAATATAAAATCATCTACAAGGAAATGACAAACGAGCATGCCAAAAATCTTATTAAAGAATACCTATGCACAAAAAATAGTGTAATATATATCGAAAACGAAATTGATTTCTTAACATTCCAAAATGCATTTATAGAAATCATCAGTCCGAACAATTTGACAAAATTAATGAGAACTTACAAAAAGTTGGTAGATATTCAAACATTTGCCGAATTCAAAAAAACAATTATTAAGTCTCACAGAGATTTACTACACCCAGGTATTGAGAAAACAATACTACTTTTTAACGATAAATTTTACTATCCGGATTACCAAAAACTAATCCAGAACATTATTAACGAATGTGAAATATGCAACATTTCAAAAACTGAGCACAGAAATACAAAACTTGCTTATGAAATAACCCAAGAAGTTTTTAGTTCAAGAGAAAGATTTGTCATCGATTTCTACATGGTTGACAATAAACAATTTTTATCTTGTATCGACGTATATTCAAAATACGCAGCTTTAATCGAAGTAAATGGTAGAGATTGGTTAGAAGCCAAACGAGCCCTACTAAAAATATTCAATGAAATGGGTAAACCAAATGAAATTAAAGCAGATAAAGACTCAGCTTTTATGTGTGCAGCGCTTCAAATCTGGCTAAGATCAGAAGACGTAAACATAATAATAACTACAAGTAAAAATGGAGTTTCAGATGTCGAACGATTTCACAAGACAGTCAATGAAAAATTGAGAATCATTAACAGTGAAACCGATCAAGAAAACAAAATAAATAAATTTGAAACAATCCTTTTTATTTACAATCACAAAACTAAACATAATACTACAGGAAGAACACCTGCAGATATTTTTATTTACGCTGGAACACCAGAGTATAATACCCAAAACAACAAAATAAACGAAATTGGAAACTTGAACAAAAATAGAATCCAATTTGAAGTTGACACTAGATACAGACAATCACCTTTAGTAAAGAGTAAAACCACTAACCCTTTTTTAAAAGACGGGAGAAATTACCCAAAACGACGAAAAACATTACGAAGAAAAGAACAGAGGAAGAAAAATAACTCATTATAAAGCCAAATCTAAAAAGAAAAAGAAAACTAATAAAAGCAAATACGATAATTCCAGATCGTCAGCAGTCGATCAACCGAGCCAAGAAAATTCAGCTTAATCTTACATCATTTTTGATACTATTCCTAATAACATGTTTTATTCAAAAGCAAATTTCCAAAGCCTCGAAGTAAACCCCATTCAAGCAAAGAATGGTTATTTAATTTTCAAAACAGGAGAATTAGACTTACCAGTAAATTATGAATACCATTATCTGTCAGTTAATATAACAAAAATCGAACAAACCTATGAAACCCTGTTACATCGATCAAAAGAATTTAAAAATCTTACCCAAATAAAATACTTAATAGAAAAACTAGAAAGGGAAATGAATGGAATTAGAATCACAAAACGCAACAAAAGAGGTCTTGCAAATTTCGTAGGGACAGCTTTTAAATACTTATTTGGAACCTTAGATCAAGAAGACAAAGAAGACAAATAAGCAACTTATCAGAAAACAGTATCCAAACAAACGACTTAAATCACGTTATTGATGCAATTAACCACGGAATCAACCAAATGGATATCATTTATGTAAATGATCAAAGATTAACTTACAACAATTCACAGAATACATAGAAGATATAGAGTTAGGAATGCAACTAACCAGACTTGGTATTTTTAACCCCAAATTATTAAGACACGATTCTTTAACACATATAAATTCAGAGAAACTTCTCAGCATTAAAACCTCAACTTGGTTAAAAACCATTACAAACGAAATTTTGATTCTATCCCATATTCCACGTCAAATTATTAAAACACCAATTTTTAAAATCTTACCATTCCCAGACAAGAATAACAATATTTTAACAGAAATAATTCATGATAAATATTTCGTTCAACACAATCAAACCTACACGGTTAGTTCAAAAGATTTAGTAATAAACAAATGTATCACTGGTATACTAAATCAAGCTTCCACAGAATGCAGATATACAAAAATGCACAAAAATCTCGAAGTAAATTACGTAGAACCTAACATAATCATCACATGGAATCTTCCCAAAACAATATTAAATCAAAATTGCATAAACAGGGAAATAATAATCGAAGGAAATAACATTATAAAGGCTTTCAATTGTTCAATTCAGCTTGAAGAAATTTTGCTCAAAAACACACTATTAGATTTTACACAAACAATTTATGTCAACAATAATTTAACAAAACTAGACCCACTATCGTATATTCAAACTAAAGAAATAATTCAAGAACACACGAAACATAATAATGTATTCCAAATAATTACGATAACTATACTAATCATAATGTTAATCACAATACTATTGTATCTTATTTATAAATATAAGGCAATCCCACACAGAATCATTGTACAATACAAAAATCAAAAAGAACAATCACTAAACGAAAATTTGTCAACATCAAATACACCAGATAATGAAAATGTATCGAATCCAGTATTATACCCTAAAGTATCCGCTTGAGGACAAGCTAAATTCAAAGGATGGGGAAGTCACATATCCAACCCTCCACAATCCAATACAAGATCCCATACATTTATCATAATCCAACACTTGAGTAGTAACTAGACACACACACATTAACCCAAAAATCCAAACACATAAATTTCCATATTTCTGGTGACAATAACAATTCGGGCGGCTCAGACATAAACATAAAAACGCAAGCATAAACATCCGCTCCAATCGTTATTCCCACCAAGAACAAAACGCTGATGCAGCTCAAATTATCGGCTGATGCAATCCACTCTCAAATTATGAAATGAGAAAGAGAGAAAAGCTTTTTGATCTTGACTCCCAAAAAGCTATTAACCGAGGTTTGCTAAGCAGCAGCGGCAGAACCACACAATGAGTTTTACTTGACATCGCAACCGCGACACATCTTAATCCTAAGATTGTAATTCTTCAAATATAAGTTGTTAATGATAAATAAAGAAATTATATTTTTTTATTTAACCCAAACCATTGACTTCTCATTATATTAATTAAGCTTAGTGGCAAGGTACACTGAAAGTACTGTGGCCTCATAAATAGTGTCGGGCTCTGGAAGTAGTAGTTTCTAGCGTGTTTAAGATATAACTAGTGGTGGAAGGGTATAAGCATTAGTCTGGCTAGATATTCTTGGAATTGTCACATCGTATTAAAAAACAACAAAAAAATAAAAAAAGAGCGGGCTTAGTGAATTCCTTCAGCCGTAATAAAAGTTATATTGCCAAAAATAGCGCCACCATGACAACTGCAGAGTTAGAAGCACGATTAAGCCTAATTGAATCAAATTTTAGCCAATTTTGCAACATTCAATCAAAGATTGAACAGGACGGTGACGATGCGAATGAACAGGAAAATCGTCAGGAAGTTGAAGAACTTTATTGTGAAATAAAGGCCAAACTTTTGAGTAGTATTGCTAAGTTAGGCCGGCGTCAGTCAAATGTGAATGACACTTTAAACAGTTCGCACATGGTTCGCTCATCAAAACTTCCTACTTTAAAGATTCCTGAGTTTTCTGGAAAGTTCACAGAATGGACCAGTTGGTTTAATATGTTTTGTACGCTCATAGACTCAGATTGCGAACTTGATGACTTGGCCAAATTTATGCATTTAAAATGCTCTTTAGGTTCAGCTCCTTCAGGCACTATTGAGTGCTTAGAATTATCAGGGGCTAACTAAAACGGGCCTTAAAGTTGCTGCAGGATCGCTATGAAAATAAGTCGATTATTGTACAATCCCATATCATCGAGCTGTTCAATGTAAAGCGACTAAAGCATGCCGACTCAGATACGTTGAGAGTACTGGTTGACAGTGTGAATTCTCAACTTGTCGGTCTGAGGTCTTTAAGCGAAGACAAGAAGAT
Organism: Lordiphosa mommai; assembly: GCA_018904225.1. Lineage (NCBI taxonomy): Eukaryota > Metazoa > Arthropoda > Insecta > Diptera > Drosophilidae > Lordiphosa > Lordiphosa mommai. The sequence goes on along the minus strand of JAEIFT010000065.1, from coordinate 441,282 downwards.
TCTGGAGGCGGTTATATTTCATTTAATTCGCAACAAGCTCGACGACGAGACGGTAGAGAGATGGGAAAGCGACTGCGACTGTTCAGAATTGCCTTCCTGGCCGTTATTTTCTAAATTCTTGACGAATAGAGGAACCAATTTGGCAAATCGAGAGGTGAGGCGAACAAATGGCTTCCGCTCGAATGGTAAAAATGATTCTAAAAAGGCAAGTTTAGCTGCAGTAGTAGGCAGCATTCATAACAACTCCTGTTATAGTTGTTCTGGTACTCACAGATTGAAGGAGTGTCCAAAATTTTGTGAATTGTCACCGGTACAAAGGTACCAAGAGGTGAAGAAGCATACATTATGCTTCATATGTTTTAGCAAGCGACATACAACAAAAGGTTGTAATGGTCCACGTTGTAGGGTATGTAATAAACCTCATCATGTGTTGCTTCATCGGGATGGAACTAATAGCGTTCATAACTCTGTGCCTACGGCTCCCGATCAGCAACAGCCGAGCACAGTACATAGTTCGTTGCTCTCCAGATCATCAATGAGCTATTTAGCCACCGCAGTGGTATTAATTAGGGACAAAGATGGAAGCTACCATAGCTGCCGATGCATTTTAGATTCTGGCAGCCAGCTAAACTTTTTGACCTCTAGGTTAGTATCCGCTTTAGGACTGGAAATGCAAGATACGTGTATGCGACTGAGCGGAATAGGAGATACAATGTCTGAAATTGTAGGCGAGGTGGAGGCTACATTCAAATCTAGATTGACCAGGTTCGCTGCTACGGATCATTTTTGTGTGTTGTCAGAAATCACTCGGTATAACCCAGCGAGTTCAGGGCTAGGGGCAAATTGGCAGCCGCCTAAAGGAGTGATGCTTGCAGATCCAGCATTCAACTCAAGTCAAAATATTGACATGTTGCTAGGGGTCTCATTATTCTTCAAATTGTTTGTAGCAGCCCATATAAAGCTTGGGCCTAATTTGCCAAGGCTTCAAAAGTCACTCTTGGGTTGGGTCGTCGTAGGTGAGGTCACCTCCACAACTGGCGTTTTGCTTTTAGTTAATGAAGTTGTGCAAAGTGAACGAAATCCTGACGAGTTACAAGAACTTGTACAACGATTTTGGAAATGCGAGGAATTATCTCAGCCAGCCAAGATTTATACAGAAGAGTGAGTTTGGACTGCTGGTTGTCGCACTTCCCTTCAAGGAGCCTAAAATGGTTCTTGGCGACACTTATAAAATTGCGCTAAGCCGATTCTTAAACTTAGAGAGAAAGTTAAGTCGCAATAAGGCTCTGAAGGAGCAATATATAGAATTCCTTGAGGAATATGGAAAGCTTGGGCATCTCGAGATCGTGGACCCAGCTAAGGTGGATGAAGTTGAATTCTTCATGCCACATCATCCGGTGATGCGGCCGGAAAGTTTGACGACCAGATTAAGGGTCGTATTTGACGCATCCTGTAAGTCAAGTAATGGATTGTCTCTGAACAATACAATGCTCGTTGGAGTAACCTTGCAATCAGAACTATTCGAAACATTAGTTCGCTTTCGTTTTTATAAGTTAGCGATTACCGCAGATATTATTAAAATGTATAGACAGATTTTGGTCATAGAAGAACATCGCAACTTCCAGTGCATCCAGTGGCGTAGAAGTAAAGACGAGCCGATACAAGTCTTGCGTTTGAGAACGGTCACTTATGGAACTAATTCCGCTCCATATTTAGCTGTGCGCTGTCTGCTGTACTTAGCGGATGAAAACGCCAAAGAGTTCCCGATGGCAGTAGAAGCGGTTAAACGAAGTTTCTACATGGACGATATGTTGTGCGGTGCTGACACCTTAGAGGAGCTTGCAAGGTTGAAAAGAGAAGTAACTGAACTTCTAGAACGTGGCAAATTTGAGCTGCACAAATGGCGCAGCAATTGCCAACAAGTGCTTAGTGACGCAGCTGATCCAGAGCCTTTGAGGCTAAAGACAGAAGATGCGGCTAAGACTTTGGGAATAGTTTGGATGAGTCAAAAGGATGAATTCCAGTTTTCATACAATATAAAATGCTCACCCAAACTTTCGAAGCGAGCTGTATTGTCTGAACTTGCCCAAATATTCGATCCTTTGGGATTTTTGAGTCCCATGTTGATTTTAGGAAAGATCTTTGTTCAAGAATTGTGGCTACTGAAACACGAATGGGATGAGGAGCTACCACCAAGTTACGCAATTCAATGGCGTAAAAATCGGGAGGAACTGAAGTTAATAAATCAGTGTTCGTTGCCCAGATCGGTAGTTCCAGTGACGGCCGAGCCGGAAACTTTGGAGCTTTTTGGGTTCTCGGACGCGTCAAACAGAGCTTACGGCGGAGTAATCTATGCTCGCGTAAGAGACAAGGCAGGTGTAATTTCAGTTAGCCTAGTGACGGCAAAATCAAAGGTCGCGCCAGTAAGAGTGACATCATTGCCTCGGTTGGAGCTACAAGGAGCTCTGATTGTGACAAAATTAATGGACAAGGTTCGCGCTTGTTTGCACTTAAAGGTTTCACAAGTTAGATTGTTTACTGATTCGACAATCGTTCTCAGTTGGCTTTCGTCACATGCCAGCCGATGGAGTACATTTGTGGCCAATAGAGTGGCACAAATTCAGGAGTTGTCCAATATTCAGGATTGGTTTAAGGTCGAGTCTAAGGAAAATCCTGCGGATATTGTATCTAGAGGATTGTATGCGACTGACTTAAGCAAATCGGATCTTTGGTGGCATGGCCCTGACTTTTTAATGAGTACTGATGACGGTTGGGCGAAGTTGCATAGGGGCAATAGTAGTGAAACGGTGCCTGAGCAAAAAAAGGGCACGTTTGCATTAGCAGTCAGCAAATCAAGTCTCCGATCTTATAGGGCAATGCAAATTTGCACAGGACTTTTTAAAGTTACTTCGTGTGTTCAGCTATTGTGTGTTCAATTATCAAGACCGACTTGGCTGAGCATCGTAATTTAACCGCAGTTGAAATGGCGGGCGGCTTGCGCTATATTGTAGCGAATCTACAAGGTAATAAATTTAATGAGGAATTCACTAAATTGGAGAAAAAGAAACTCATAAAGTCGGCAAAAATACAGTGCTTGAATCCTTTCATAGAAGTAGAGGAGGGGATTGCTATTATTCGTGTAGGTGGGAGATTATCAAGGGCCGAACTACCATTTGACATGAGGCATCCCATTTTACTACCATATTGTAGTTAACGCACTAATTTCTCACACACTTCGAAAAAATTTACATGCCGGGGTACAATCATTATGTGCCTTTTTGCGGCAGAAATATTGAATCAATTGCAGGAAACTGGCTCGGAAAACAGTACGAAGCTGCGTGGTGTGCTTTAGACTGCGACCAATTTTGGGAAGCCAACTTATGGGACCACTTCCAGCAAGTCGAGTGCGTAGCAATATTCACCCGTTTGAGCGCGCAGGTTTGGACTTCGCTGGACCCATCTAAGTGCAAACGCATTCATAGCTGCTCTCAAGCGTTTCTTTGCTCGACGTGGCTTGAGCTCGGATCTATATTGTGACAACGCCACAAACTTTGTGGGCGCCTCTCGCGAGCTGAGCAGAGCCTTTGACAGATCGAGCCAACGCCTTATTGATGACGAGTGCAGCCAGCGTGGAGTCAGCTTCCACTTCATTCCTCCACGATCACCTCACTTTGGAGGATTGTGGGAGAGCGCCGTGAAGGTCGCGAAGCAATTACTGGTTAAGTGAACCAATAGTACTGCACTGAACTACGAAGACCTCTCGACTGCAATTGCCCAAGTAGAAGCTGTGATGAATTCACGGCCCCTGTATCCATTGTCATCGGATCCGAATGACTTAGAGGTATTAACGCCTGGCCACTTTCTAGTTGGCAGACCACTTAATTCGTTAGTGGAACCGTTTGATGATGCCTTAGTCATGCTGTCCATGACCGAACATTGGAAGCGCATTATGGTAGTGCACAACACATTTTGGCGTCGGTGGTCAGCTAAGTACCTTACCCTGCTGCAGGAGCGCACAAAGTGGAGGACTACTGCCACTAACATACAGCCCTGTTCGCTGGTCCTTATTGCTGAGGACAACTCGCCGCCTGGCCAATGGATGCTTGGACGAGTCTCTGAGCTACATCCTGGGGCTGATGGCGCTGTTCGTGTTGTGACACTTAAAACGAAGACGGGCTACCTTAAGAGGAACGTACACCGGATCTGTCCTCTCCCAGTGGAGAACTAGGAAGAGCTTCGCTGTCTGTTGGAAGGAGCTTCCAAGGCGGGGAGTATGTTCGCGCCACTTATGCGAATTATATTATATTCATTTTGAAATAACTAAGTTTCTTTCCAATTGTTCCGAAAAGAACATTAATGTTAATCGGTTAGTTGATTGGCAAACGGCCATACCATTGTAACTTTATTAATGGACATGAATCGATATCGGATTGAACTTACACACACTTATTATTAGTCTTGAATAAACGTCGAGTTGAAACGACACGCCGAGCGGATTTATTTAATTGGTAAAACAAGCAAGCTGGTGCTTGGAGTTTGGCTCGATCACTGCTTGTTGTTGTTGTTGGTTTCGCGCATCACTTTTCTTTGGTTGTGTGTGTGTGTGTGTGTGTGCGAGCCGGCTGGAATGCGCGTATGTCTTTGCTCTGCTGCTGTACATGTGTGTGTTTGTCTCTCTGGCTGCAATCAGTGCTGGACGATCGCGCTAGAGATGGCCAAAAATGAGCTAGTTCCGCTCCATTGAGGGTTTAAACTAAAAAATATAATCCTATGCAAATTGCTTAAATGCAAAATCCTAAAAAAAATGTGATTCTTTACCCGTGGGTTCTTCGTCCTCGCTGACGTCCGAGTATTCGGACGAACGCGTTGTGGGGATAGTCCAGACGGATTGTACCGCGGCTTGAGGCGACAAATTACCCCCCGGGTGCTCTTCGTCAACACCTTGTGCTCCCGGGGCCAAGTCCAGTGACATTACATTGGACGTCTCGCCAGGTTCCTGGTCGTGCGCCATTTCTTCCGGTTGCCTTCCGACTGTCGAAAGGTCCACAGGGGTGGAATCCTCCGGGTTGTCCAAACGAATGAAATCTCCTGGGTTTGCTCTCCACCAGGACCCATAAAACGGAGGCAGACTTGAGCGAGCCTCTTCGCTCCCAGCAGGCGTGTAAGGCGGCGGTTGCAACCCGGGTGCCCTTCATCAACACCATGTGCTCCCGTGGTCAAACCGACCGTCTCTGCTTCCGGTGGTAGAATGGCCTCGCCGTCGGATCTCGACCGCTCCCAGTCGTCCATTCCTGGGAATCCTCCATCGTTGACGTCCCACCATGAGCCATACATAGGGGGTGGGGTTGGCAAACTCGGGGCCACCCAGTCATCGTCCTCGAGAGTGGCTACCTCGTCCGCATCGAACGGGAAATCAAATACAAGGAGGCTCGTCAGAGGACTGCGATTTGGCACGGTCGACCGGTCATCCTCGATGTCCTGGGCACTCCGTTGTGGAGCTCGCTCGCCGTTCGTAAAGAACCGTCCATCGGGGAGAACTTCGGAATCGTCGGAGTCTGTATCCGGATCTCGTTGGCGACGATAGATTCCCGTAGGGGATACGCGGCACCGGTTGTCTAAGCCCTCGAAGTCGGGGAACCCAATGAGATTTCCGACAAAACTTGGGCTATTGTCATAGTCGTCGAAGATCTGTCGCAAAAACTCTTCCTCTTCTGGGGAACCAACGTCTGGCGCCGGATCTTCTCGTTCCGGCCAGGCTTCTCCTCGAGGCGGGGTAGCCATGGCGAATATCTATGGACTTGAAAATTAGTACCTGACAATGAAACCCTAAAACCCTGTGCTGAGCCTACCTTTGGTACGGTTAACAATATATTTGCCAGTGTGATCCTTGTTCTTACCTCTCGTCTGTTGCTTGGATTAGTCAGCCGCCTTGCCACCAGTTCGTTAACAAAGCTCCGAGACGCACCCGTGTCCAAAGTTGCCGTGAAAAACTGTCCTTCGATCGATACCAACGCTGCTATCCTCCTTTCTTCGAGCCACAAGGGATGTTCTACCATTGGGTCTCGGGACTGCTCGTCTCCGCCCTGTTCCCGGTGGGATGGAGACGTGATCCGTTTCCCGACTTCTGCTGTTTACAACAATCTATAGTGCGAACATTGTGTAGTCCACACTCCCAGCAGAATAGCATCCGTATCTTACTACAATTCTTGGCAAAGTGTCCTGTAGTTCCAGAATTGCGGCAAGCCCGACGTACGTCAATCCGTTGGTCCTGGACCATCTTGTTGGTCTCTTCTCTGCAGGCGTCTTTGTTGGGCTCACTCCCACCAGATTTGGGTTAGGAACTGCAAACCCCACTTGTGGGACTGGGGTCATCGCTCGGGGTGGAGCTAAGTCAAAACTGGAACTATTGGAACAAAGAGATTTGGTCGCACAATATCTTGCTCCTTCTTGGACTCGTAGCTAATGATCAGCAGCATCAGTTCCTCCAGTGTGGTAAACTCGTGTCTCCGGGTGAACAATTGGAACTCGGGCAGCAAGTTTTCGTACAGTCTTTCTAGCTCCTGCTCTGGGCTATAGCGTGCTCGCTGCATCATCAGTCTGAGTTCCTCCAGATATTGTTTAATATTGTCCCCGGGAAACTGACGACGAACCCTGATGGCATCTTCCAGACGTTGGAAATATCTCGGTGGTAGGAAGAAATCCAAAAACTGCTTCTTAAAATCCAACCAGAGAGTGTTTTGCATCTTGAAAGTGCGAAACCAGCTTTCGGCTCTTCCGGATAGCAATCCCACGATGGCCCGGAACATTTGACTCGTGTCCACTCGGTAGGCAGCTGCCCGTTCTTCCCTGCGCTCGATGAAATTCAATGGATCAGAATTCCCATCGAACAGCACTCCCCAATTGCGATGTTTTTCAGCCAAGGCTGCATATGAAATTTCGTCCTGGGGTACTCGTCGGGGGACTGGTAGTACTTGTTCGCCCTCCATTGTAGTATAAATATGTATTAATATTTATGATAAGCAAACACTAAACATTGAACCAGTGTTCGGGTCGATCATTAAGCTTAAGCCATTAGAACTTAAGCCAAAGCTTTATTCTTAATGTATACATCTAAAAGCTTATCTTAGTAAAGCTCCAACACCTATGCATCAAAGGAGATAAGACATAGATGCACTTACAGTTATTTAAGCCTAGCATAAGATTAGCATTAATATCTACTCTAACGCATGTAAGCATACCTAGCCATAAGAAACAATGTAACCAAATCGTATAAACAGTGGCCTTGGTGCCCTAATAAAATCATTCTAAGACAAACCGTCCACCCGCCTTCTACATGGCGATCCTGCCTTGAATCGGCAAAAATAAAATAAAATAAATAAAAGATCCTGCCTATCATTGGCAAAGGGTCCTGCCTTTAATCGGCAATTAAAAATAAAATAAAAAAACATCCTGCCTAACCTTGGCACACTAAAACAAAAAAAAAAAAAGTCCTGTCAATGAGCGACCACAAAATCGCTCTTGAGCAGGCCATTGCGGCACGTCCAAAGGACGGGCCAATACCCCTAGTCCTTGAGGAATACCGGGCACGGCAACCGGCATACAGGGCTGCAAAGGAGCTAAGAGCCAAGGAAGAGGCTCGACTCACCCAAATCCCAGTGGTAAGGACCCCAAAGAGACGAGGAGGAGCTAACGCCAAATTAAGGCGCAACAGGGCTGCCCTTCTTGCACGGGTTAATGCAAACCCACCCCCACCCTGGAACGTAGCAGCATCAATTTGGCTGCAAATAGATGCCATCGAGCAGCAGCAGCAGCAGCGAAGAGCAGCAGCCACTCAGAAGCCAACAGCAGAGCAGCAGCAATAATAAAAAAACAACAAAAACAATAAATAAAAAAAAAAACAAGAGTGCCTAACGGCAACTTGGCGTTACGGAGATACTCGCCCTCGCAAAATAATATACAAATACAAAATCACATACACTAATACATACACTATACATAAATATATACATAGATTTAGACACACATATATACATATACCTAATTTAGTTAATACATTTTAAAAATGACATATGTTTTACAAATGTTAAAAGCATAAAACACAGAAATATAAAAAAAAAAAACAGAAACAAAATTTTCCCATGCACATTAATTGAGAAGAAAAGAATCAAAATAAAAAAAATAAAAAATAACAGAGCATCCAACAAAAATTCATCTTGAAAATCATTGCACAGTGGTACAATGTCAAACAAAAATTTCACGAGCACAGTAGTTTGAAGTTACATAAAAACCAATAAATTGTATTAATAAATAAATATATAGCAAAACAAAGACTGAAAATCCACAAGACTTTTTGTGGCAGGAAAATTATTTTGAGACGCGTTTGACTTAGTGGTTTTTTAATTTTTTATTTGGCACGTACTTGGGCGAAAACGAAAATTATGCTGCGCTCGAAATCAATGATAAACGACAACTAAACTTTAATATTTCAACAATTTTCTCTAAGCCTAACTTAAGCTAGGGTGGCGAAACGGGGCGAATTCGCTCAGAGCGACGAAAAGAGAGTTTTATTGCGCTCCCGCTCCGCCCTAAACTAACTTACACTAGACTTCAAATTTGACCTTTCAACTAACTTAAACTAATAAAATAAAACATGCCATCTGCATCAACACCGCCCCCCTTGAACGGCTGTACAGGCTTCAAAACGCTGGAAGAGGGGCCAGCTTATGAATGGCCCTCTTGTACATACTGCCATTGGTCGTCCTAACGTCGACGACCCTGACCATGCCGTCCTGCCCGGCGTGTATTGCCACGACTCTGCCCAGGAGCCACTGCTGGGGAGGCATGTTGTCCTCGGCGACGACGACGAGATCTCCCTCGGCGAGATTCGGCTGCTGCTGGTGCCACTTGGCCCGGGTCTGCAATCCCAGCACGTATTCCCGGGACCAACGCTGCCAAAACGTGCGCCTGAGAGACGAGACAAGTCGCCATCGCTTCAAGCAGCTGAGACCCTGATGGTCCGGGATCCCGACTGCTGGTGGAGCGATCAACGACCCGCCTATCAGCAGATGCGCTGGGGTGAGAGCCTCTCCATCGCTTGGGTCTTGGCTCAGCGGTCCCAGAGGTCGAGAGTTCATCACGGCCTCGACTCCCACCAGCTCCGTCTGAAGCTCCTCTGCGCTTAGTAGCACGCTGCCCACCGTACGTTGGAGTAGGTTCTTGGCAGTTTTTACACCTGCCTCCCATAGACCCCCGAAGTGAGGCGCTCTTGGAGGTATGAACGCAAACGTGCATCCGCTCCTTGACGCGAATGCCCGAATTGCGCTCTCCTCTGCCTCGATCTTCCTTCGCAGCTCCTCGAAGTGGCGACTTGCTCCGACGAAGTTCGTCGCATTGTCGCAATGGACGACTTGGGGAACGCCGCGGCGACCAACGAACCTTTGAAAAGCCAATAAAAAAGAGTCAGTTGATAAGTCTGATACAAGTTCTAAGTGTACCGCCTTGATTGCAAAACACACGAATAGAGCAATATAAGACTTATACGGAGGCTTTCCACGAATCTTTAGGGACGTATTTATTGGGCCACAAAAATCAACGCCACATGTCGAAAATGGGCGGAGAGCACGAAGCCGATCTGCTGGCAAATTTCCCATAATTTGCGTCATCAGTTGAGGTTTGCACTTAAAGCAACGGATACATGACCGCACTGTCTGACGACAGACCTCTTGAGCGTTAACTAGCCACAGTCGCTCTCTGAGATGGCTTACGAGTGCTCGAGGGCCTGAGTGGAAGTTGGTCTGGTGAAGGTGGCGGACATAGCTCTGCACAAACTGCGAGCGTTTTGTCAACAAGAGTGGAAACTTGGCATCGTACGAAATAAGAGCATTTACTAGTAGTACCCCAACTCACAACAACGAAAAGGCACACCAAGTACCCCGGAACTCATTAATAAAAGGATTTAACCGCTGAAGACTTGGGCCTACACGCGCGCTCCTTCTAACCCTTTCGATCTCATCTTCGAACTCGTGTTTTTGGACAATTTCGACTATTTTTTCAGATGCTTCTTTGAGCTCAAGTGCAGACGGAATATTTTCAAATTTGATTGTTTTTTCTTTGCATTTTCGAATAAAGCGGAACATATAAGCGAACACTCTCAGCAGTTTAAGGTGTGACGAGTATCCCTCGATGATTTCCAACAAATCTAAATTTTTTCTTGCAACTGTCAGCCCGACAGCTGATTTCCGAGATTCCATTTCAAGAATTTCTTTCGACAACGAAAAGTGGGGGTTTATAGGCCAATCTTCTTCCGGTTCTAGTAAGAATGATGGACCAGTCAACCATATTGACTCTATCAACTCGTCAACGTCACAACCTCTCGATACAATATCTGCTGGGTTCTGCTTTGTTGGTACATGCCTCCAAGTTGCATTCTCTGTCCACTCTTGAATCTCGGCCACTCTATTCGACACGAAAGTCGACAACGATGAGGGATGTGATCGAATCCAATGGAGCGTTATTTCTGAGTCAGACCAGAACCTAATGCGTTCGATCGGAGCCTTAATCCAAGACTTGACTCTATGACAAAGTTCTGCTAGAAGGTGAGCTGCACATAACTCAAGCCTTGGGAGCGTTTTGGTCTTGAGCGGAGCTACTTTAGATTTAGAGGTCAACAACGACACTTTAAAACCTTCTGCAGTCCAACAACGTACGTAAATACACGCACCATATGCTCTCATGGAAGCATCGGCGAAGGCATGAATTTGAATCGGTGACGTAGGCTCTATTTGTACAAATCGTGGAACAGCCACCTTTTATATCCGACAAAGTTTGTTTTAGAGCTTCCCACTCGGTTTCCAACTTCATTGGAAGCGATTCATCCCAGTCCAGTTTTAATAACCAAAGTTATTGCAGTAATATCTTTCCTTTTATAATAAGGGGACTGAGCAAACCGAGGGGATCAAATAATTTAGACGTCACCGACAAACTGTTCCGTTTTGTCGCTCGTACACTCATGAAAGATTCGTCTAGTTTAAATTTGAAGACGTCTTCATGAGGTAGCCAGAGAATTCCTAACGCTTTTGTTGAGTCTGAGTCTGAGATCGTTATTGGTTTGACTGTGCTCTCAGATGCGGAAATCTCAGGGGAATTCGAAAACCATTTTGATAGCTCGAAGCCTGCCTCATGCAATACCTGAGACACTTCAGACTTAATTGTCTTTAGTTCTTCAACGCATGCAGCACCAGTCAACATATCATCGACGTAAAAGTCGGTCCGAATAACGTTTGCTGCCTTTGGGTGCGAGACTTGAGCAGTCTCACTCAACCTTTTTAAACACCGGATCGCAAGAAAGGGAGCTGGCGCAGTGCCATATGTCACGGTGTTTAATGCAAAAATTCTCAAAGGCTCTGTTGGATCTCTCCTCCAAACTATAAGCTGAAACTGTCTATCCGCTTCATTCACCATTACTTGGCGATACATCTTTTTAATATCCGCTGTTAACGCATACTTATTTAATCTGAAGCGGAGTAGAGTAGTATAGAGCTCCTCCTGAATCGTGGGACCAACCATCAGGATGTCATTCAACGCTATCTGAGTAGACGACTTGCAAGACGCATCAAAGACAACGCGCAGCTGTGTGGACGTACTTTGTGGCCTTAAGACGCATTGATGCGGAATGAAATAGTGATGTGCGTTAGGAATTTTGTTTTCAAGTTCTGTCATATGTCCCAGTGAAAGGTACTCTTCCATAAAATCAATATACATTTCCTTTACAACATTATCTCGGGACAACCTTCTTTCGAGCGACAAAAACCGCCGTTTTGCAACTTCAAATGAGTTGCCCAAAACCTTAGGATCGGATTTAAACGGCAGCCTAACTTCGAATCGGCCTGATGACAGAACTTGCATGTTACTGGCAAAATGTTTCTCACACAACTTTTGTTCTGGGGACATAACCTTATTTGGAGATGGGAGGCTTTCCAGTGACCAAAATTTTTGTAACGTGTTATCTATAGAAACTATCGAGTCCTCTTGACAACTTAGGTTGACCACTTTCTCTTGGCTGTTCAACGAATTCAACGTATATCGTCCAGATACAACCCAGCCAAGCAGGGTTTTTTGTAAGATCGGACAATTTGGACCTTGTTTTATCTGACCGATAGCTAACAGTTCAAAAAATGTTTCTGCTCCTATCAACATGTCTATTTTTTGTGGCTTATAAAAATAGGGATCCGCTAATTGCAGGTTTTCAGGAATTTTCCAGCCGCTCACGTTCACTGTGTGGTCAGGCTGATAGCTCGAAATCGATTTTAATATCCAAAAATCTGCTGAAAATTCACTGCAATTAACTCGCGACTTCACCACTGTATGTATCTTTTTCTTGACTTGAGAATTGGCTTCTCCAATTCCTAGCAAGCTGATACATGAATCTTCCCTACGGATCTGCAATCGTTGTGCAAGCTCTTCAGTTACGAAGTTGGTTTGCGAATCAGAATCGAGCAGCGCTCGAGCTAATATATGTTCGCCGCTTTTAGTTCGAACACTTACGATGGATGTAGCCAAAATCACCTTCTCTAATGCAGTCGCATGCATTGCATGTGATGTGGAAGGATGATCTGAAGTGGAAGTTTGGTCATTGGGTGGTGGTGGTAACGCTAAACTGTTACTAACAGCTGTATACCTGTGGAGGAGCATATGATGAGAACGGCTACAAACTCGACACTTAGCTGTTCTGCACCTTGCAACAGTATGACCCCTTTGTAGACAGTTTATACACAAGGGAGCTGACTTTGCGAACTCAAACCTCTGTGCGACTGATAATGACGAGAATGAAGAGCAATTGCCAATTGAATGCCCTTCTGAATTACAGTACACACATTTTTGTACCCTTGATGGGGCTTGAGCCGCAGAACACGAAAATGAGGTACGATTATGTTTGCCTTGGATTGGCTTCGCTTCTGACGTTGGTTTGGTAGACTCTTCAGCTGACATATGCTGGTATCTGCGATTTAAGACCTTCTCGCAGTCTGCCCATATTGGAAGCTTATCATAATCTAGTTGCTCTTCCCCTTTTCGCTTGGTCAATGGATCAACTTTGTTCATAACGAGATGAATAAGCATAGCATTTGCGATATTTTTATCATCGCCAATTGATAGCAATGACCCATACACAGCTGAAACTGTGTCGATAAGGCTTCGTAAAGCCGATGCTGAGGGTGATGCAATTTTGGGAAGACTGAACAACGCTGAGATATGATCCTTGAATATAAGGCAGTCGTTGTCATAGACATTTTTCAAACTTGCTAATGCTTTTTCGTAATTGCTCTCGGTGACTTGAAATGCTCTGACAGTTCCTAGAGCTTCACCAGAGAGACAAGATATCAAGTGATTAAATTTTTCTATCGATGGAATTGAATCATCGTTATGAACTAAAGTCTCGAAAAGGCTAATAAAATTTTTATACTCCGAATATTTTCCACTAAACTTCGGTAATGATAAATTCGGGAGACGAGAACGCATGTGTCCAGTAGAAGTAGAGGCAACTACTGTCGTATTATTAGCATTTGCCGTTTTGAGAGCAGTAATTAGGGATATAAGACCGGCCTTTGTCAAAATACATGTTTCTTCTAATTCTGCACCATCCTCATCTCCAACATCAAACTCGTCTATTTTTGCTTGTAATTGCGTTGCCTTATCGATATATTTATTTAGGGCTTCTAGTCTGCACTCCAATTCTACTAATTGAAGCGCCAAGCTTCCTGAATCCAATTGTTTTTTCATCCTTAAAATATTTTTAATCGGACCTTTAATTTTAATTCTTAGCTCCTCTAGAGCAGCTTTTGATCTCTTCTGATCCTCATTATCCATTTTCAACTTTTTTTTTTAAAAACTTAAATGCTCGAATAAGTGTAGGGTAGCAGTATATAGGTGGCAACACTAATTGAGAATAAATTTAATAAAATTAATTGGTAGCAAACGATTTGCAAAAATGCATATGCCTGACCAATTGTAGGGGAGCGCGCGTCACTTGATCTACAGCTGCACAGGGGCGCGCCAATATCTAAGCGTCAGCAACAACAACAATACCGGTGGGCGACAACGAAAACGAAAGAAATGTACCGTTGCAGTTGCTAACACGTATGTATGTATGTGTGTGACGCGCTGCGCTGGAGCTGGCTAAGCAGAAAAAACGGTTCAAGTGTTTGTTTGTTGGTATGCGAGAGGGGTGAAGGGGCGACAGAACAGTTATTTTAAAAAAGTGAAATTGCATCCAAGTGGTTTTAAAGTTAATAATTAATGCATGCAAGTTATTATAAATAATGCCAAGCTCTACTATTTGTACTTATGTGCCAAGAATTGAAAGGGACGTGCTTAATTTCAGCACCGAAATTAAGAAAAATTAAATAATTCTTTTAACCTTTCAATTTTTAGCACAATACCTCTGGGATGTAGTTTGGGCTCTTAAGTCCAGCAGCCACTTTCCTTTTGCAGTCCAAGCAATCACAGGGCTTTTGATTTGTCTTTGGCATTACACAGCCGACGCGGATAATTGTGTTGTTTTGTTGTTGTTAATTGTATTAACCGTCGCGAGCCAATTTGGTGTATTTGTGTATGTGTAAATTTGTTTTCCTGTGGTTGCACTTGTATTTGATTCAAATTCCACTTTTTTACTTAAACTTTTTTATGTGTCACTGTCACTTCGATTTGATTGCCAAAATAAAAAAATTAAATCAAACTTGTCCCTGCTCGGGCGCCATGAAAATCCACGAGAGTTTTAGTGGCAGGAAAATTATTTTGAGACGCGTTTGACTTAGTGGTTTTATTAATTTTTTATTTGGCACGTACTTGGGCGAAAACGAAAATGATGCTGCGCTCGAAATCAATGATAAACGACAACTAAACTTTAATATTTCAACAATTTTCTCTAAGCCTAACTTAAGCTAGGGTGGCGAAACCGGGCGAATTCGCTCAGAGCGACGAAAAGAGAGTTTTATTGCGCTCCCGCTCCGCCCTAAACTAACTTACACTAGACTTCAAATTTGACCTTTCAACTAACTTATAGCCTATTTCCACTGCTACATATATGTACATCCGAGCTGATGTTGATGAGGATGGAAGTTTTTTCACAGGGCCTTCTATATGAAAATAAATGTTAAATGGATGTACATCAATTCATGATGTTGGTACTCGCCCCAAACAAACTGAGTACATCCGAGAAATTTAACATAAAGTACTCCATTTTAACATTAGGTTTTCGGAAAAGGCATTGGCTGAGTGGATAGGCTTGACGCCTTTTTTTTTTTGATATGCTGGTTCGAATCCGGGTAATGGTTGGTCTCTTTTTTTTCCTTTATTGTTTTTTTTTATGCTTTATCTTTATGTTTATGATTCTACTTAAAATTACCGTTTCTTGTAGAGTAAAATAGGTATACAAAGCTTATGCAAATGTTTAGATGTCATCCAAATTTTAACATGACATTAGAGTTAACATGTAAAGTTAACATTGATGGAACTTTTTGTAGTGGAACAGCAAAATTTGTTGATGTACATATATGTGGCAGTGGAAATAGGCTATTAAACTAATAAAATAAAACATGCCATCTGCATCAACAAAGACAAAGCATTTAGAGTGCTATATAATATTAATTACCCAGTAAAAATGAATATATATGGATTGGACAATAATACAAACTAAAATTCAGCCCCTTAGAGAAAATTTTTCTAAATCATATAAATGCCTGAACAAAAGCATAGAAATAAGACCAGTTACTATAGGAAAACATTTAAAAATATTATTTGACAACTTTAATGAAATTAGGACTATATTACATGAAAACTATACTAAATTCAGTACAGTACAAGAACTTCAGGCTAATGATATTTTCCTATCTTTTAGAAATAACCTAGAGTATATTACAAACAAACATAACATAATAGTATTTTTGCCTAGACAACTGGACCGTACAGCCAGTTATGAATATAGTCATATTGTAACGAACACGCTTTCAATCGCTTCGGCTGTACACTCTGTCTACTGTCGGATCGACTGTGCTCAGGGAAAGTGGCGTGGGTTTTTGTGCAGCTTCATCGAAGGCGTTACGATAATAATATCGTAGACAGAGAAAAAGGTAATAAAAACGGAAAAACAAACCAAAAGGAAGGGAAAGGGACTATCAGTAATTATATCTATCCAATATTGGAGGAATCAAGGTGTTAAAGACCTCTTTCTATACCCACCCAACCTGTAGAATCGTGAATATATTATGATTCTACCCTTTACATTGCCTCTGTGCTAAGTGCTTAAGATGCCCTTAATTAAAGAAAATAGTTAATTCATGTTTACTACAAAATATAATTCAATAAATGTTTCGGATGATGGTCGTCTTCAATTCTACACATCATCTTGACTTAAATTTAGTTTACTGTCTAATAAGGATAATAATATGAGTAATTAATATGGATAATATATTTGGATATTTGAAATGGGTAATTGATATGGATATTTAATATGAATATTTATGGATATTTATGATGAATATTGAACAATGAAAAATAAAAAGGAAATTAAATGTATTTCATACACAGCATAAGGCTGGCAAAAGGATTCTTTCTTTAACAATAAGGAAACGTTAGACTGGGCTATAAAAAAGCCGAGGTAAACCTTTAAGGTGGTCATATTTGACGTTAGCAACTGCGACTATTGAGGTTCTGTTGCATGTCTTTTGATTTCTTTCGGCTGTGCCGTACTCACACGTTGAAAAGTCCATCGCTGCCAGCAGGCCTGTTTGACGTTGAGGTGACTGTGGATTTTTAAAATAATTCGAGGATGCAACAAAATCATAAAGAGGCGCAGTGCTATGAGGAATGTCGAAAAAACTTATAAGTACAAATATCAAAACGAGGTTAGTTAATAAATTAAACTTTTTCCAACGATACTGGATTGTCCAGGAAATCTGCGAACTTTTCCAAATAAAAGTCTGAATGGCTCCGTTGTAGAGGTTGGTCTCTCGCCAATGAAAATTAAATTCTCTCTGACGTCATAAGCTGCACGTCTATAAGGGTTAGGGTGAACACCACACGCTAGGTTAAAAGCGAAAAGCTATATCAAGGCAGCTTTTGGTGAACGAAGAGTTCCTCCAAGGTAGGTTCTTCCCTTCTTGATCTTCTGGGATTGGTGTGTGCTTTGGTTTGGGTCTAGCGCAACCTCATGGCCAGGCCTCAGCAGGGCCAAAGCCTATGGGCGCTTAAAACGCCGCCCCCTCGAGCACGAGGTTTCTGGCCCAACACCAACAATATGGAATGATAAATACAGCCGAGGTGTGGCAGACACCAGCGATCGCACAGACACCTTGAAAAGATTCACGTTTAGCACTGTTCAAAACATCTTCGCACTAGGCTTACCCTGGGTGAGGTTAAATCCGAACAAAATCGAGTTTTGCCAGAAATGGAACGCAATATCCCGAACACGGCGATAATTGGCCAGATGGAAATAACAACGCCTGTCTATCTCTGTCGATGGTAATATTAACTGATGGCTGTGTGATCTCACAATAAAATTTGATCCACGTTGTTTGCCAATAAATTTGCGGTAAGTGCGTCTGCTCTCGATAAATTAGTGCGAAAAAAATGGAACGAGGTCAAAGCCAGGAAATGCAACCTGGAAGCTGTCGAGTGTGACCGTATTGCGATTGGGGCAGAATACCAAAGTTGGATACTAAAACGCATATGCCCGGCTTTCTAACCGTCGCGTCTCAAAAAGGTGGACTGATTTGGTTGTTCTTAATTTTTTACAGTCAAGGTCAGAAAAGTGTATCCAGTGATCGATTCAACAAGTAGCACCCTTACACCACAGATTTAATCTTTGGTTACTAGCCTAAGATTAAAACTGAAAGAAAACCTAGGGTGCAACTGAGCTACCATATATCCTTGGCATGAAATTTCCCAAGTTCCCTTCCATTCAAATCCTCTAACAGATAAATGGATTGGCCTAACTTCATCTTAATTCGAGCCTTAGTTCCAATGGGAGCCAATTTGGCATTAAAGCTATTGGCGGCATTACTTAACGCGAAGTTTCTTTTGATCACTTGTTGACCTATTTCAAAGGACCGTGGTCGTGCTCTCAAATCATATGTACGGCGATTCTTTTCGTATGCCTTAGTAAGATGCTTCTCTATAGTCGAACGAAGGAAAGAAATCTATTACGGTACGTAATTTTGACTTTTGAAAATCAGACAGACTCAATTTCAAACTATCTTCTATCAGTTCACTCTCTATTTCGTGTACCGAACAAGAAGGTGTAATAGAAATTCCAAATTTTCTCCAAAAATCCATGCCGCAAATGACGTTTTGTTTAATTGACGGTACTAGCAAAAACTCAAAGTCGGATTCTAACGAGTTGTAAGTCAGGGAAATTATTATTGTACCGGCCACTGTTTGGGTTTGACCATCAGCAGTACGAACGCCTTTCAACTTATTGAATGTCAAGTCTGCTGATATGATTTCTTTCCAGCGTTCCACCAATCACACTCTTATTAGCTCCGCTATCTAAAAGAGCTAAATATTCTTGACCATGAATCCCTATGTAAGTGAAAGGTCGAATATCATTATTCTTGTGAACGATTGCAGAAACCGTAAACCTATTTAATCTA
This sequence comes from Lordiphosa mommai, assembly GCA_018904225.1. Lineage (NCBI taxonomy): Eukaryota > Metazoa > Arthropoda > Insecta > Diptera > Drosophilidae > Lordiphosa > Lordiphosa mommai. The sequence continues at coordinate 422,638 of JAEIFT010000065.1, read as the reverse complement.
CGCTTGCGTTCCCAAAATTCTCCCATACGCAATGAGGATCGAGACTTGACTAATTCGATAGCGTTAGCATTAAAAATGGCAGCTCTACGCTTTTGATATTCTAGTAAACGTAAATGGTATGGCTTGAAATGATAAGGGGTGGATGCATCTGATAATGAATATGCTAAGTCAGGGGATTGTTCAGGGCTATTAGTGGAAGGTAAGGTATTTGCATCCGAGGCTAACGTCGGATATCCTCTTTCGGAATCCAGCGGACATCCTGCGCCGAGTTTTCCGAAGTCGGTTTACATTTTGCACAGTTGGGCTTGTATATTTCTGGGGCTCCACAACCGTAACAGAAAATACGACGAATCTTTAAACAATCTTGATATCTGTGACCCTGTTCGTCACAGTTCCAACATTTTAATTTTTCGATCGCTCTGACCCCACAAACTTCGTCTAAATTTTCGCTTTTTTCATCAGATTGCTCGTCCGAGTCATTTGCATGAAGAACAGTGTTAACAAAGCGCTTGGCTATATTTGATCGAAGAGGTGGAGAGGCTTTCGAACGAAAACTACGAAAAAATTCTTCGTGTCGGTGACACTCTTTACGCAAAGTTGCTAAGTCGGACGTATCCACATGCAGCAGTTCATGCTTCAACTCGGGTTTGAGATTATGTCGAACTTCAGTCGTTATATCCCCATCCGCCATAGGTTCTCGCAACGAATCAGCAATTGACAGCATTGCATCTAAAAATTCATCGAAGCTCTCATTGTTACCTTGCTTACGACGACGCATGGCATTTTTAATATCTCGATCAGACCTCTGATCTTGATATCTCTCCTGCAACCGACTACACAATTCAAACCAATTCAGGTGATCGGCCGTTCTGTGAACTCGCCAATAGAACGAAAGAGCAGGTCCTGAAAACAGAAGGTTGGCAAACTGGGACAGTAATTCGAAATTTCCATGTAAGCATTGCGTTGTTAGACAGTTTACCCGATAAATAAAATCTTCGATGGGAATGTCATTAGCAGACCCACTAAATTTTATACGCCAATTAGAAATGACGTTCGATATCCTATCCGGACGATCCAATGACGAACCTCTTACGTTATCACTAACCTGTGGAAGTCTAACCCTGTGACTGTTATTTCTAAGGTCACTACTACGAGGAATAGCTTGAGACATATCATTTTCCCACTCGAGTTGGGGTTCATCACGTTCATCTCGTGAAAATGAAGATATATTTAACTGTCTAACGGCAGCACTAATTTGCTCAGTCATAGCTGCTGTCATACTAGCTTGAAAACTTTCCAATGAGTTGGAAATAAGTTGCTGAATTCTTTCTTCGGATGCCACATTTGAATCAGATGCGACCCGAATACGTGTATCACGACGAGCATTTGAGGTAGCGTTTTGTCGAGAGTTACCGATATTTGGTGTATTGCGTCCATTTGACCTGGTATTCATACGAGATTTCGGAACAGTTCCTGTCGGATTTTGTGAATTATTCGTTGCGCCTGGGCCACGTTGAGGTCTAGAGGGTGGAATCCTTGTCTCTGAAGATATGCTATCTCTTATTTGTATTAAAACTCGAGAGCAAGGCTGCCTACATAAAGGACAAGTTTCGTTGGTTGCTAACCAATCTAACAGACAAGATCTGTGGAATCTGTGCTTGCACGGGGTTTCTACGATATCTGTGTCAGAACCGATGTCATTGCAAATAGTGCATACCACAGACTCACTCATTGGAAGAGCAAGATTTTCGCTGCTACGCCTAACAGCCATAGTTATGAAATATAATATTAATAGTCGATAATCTCATGAACAAAATGGGACTTATACTAGCACTAACACAAAGGCATGTATGTATGTATTAGAAAGATAAAACATCTGATATATCCCAAAACGGAAACTAATAAGTTAAAACAAATTGAGTGTCTTTTCCAATTAAAAGAGGAACATGCCGAATTTATCCAGCATGAGCAGGTCTCGATTTTAATCGGAAAATGAAATATTTAAACACTTGTTACTTGGTATAGAACCGACTTCTTATCAGAACTATCATTCCTAAGTAACTCCATATTTAGAACAAAGCTTTCGATGAGTTCAGTAACCATATTCGAGTTACGAATTTTTTACTAACCATCAATTTCTGTATTATGTGTCTACTGGTCTGGGTCCAACAACCATCAGAATCCCAGCAGTTCCAAGTTAGCCACAAAATACACTCAGAATCTACTTATAAAAAACAATGGATTAAGGTTGGTTTGTGGAGAAGGATCGGGAAAGGTAATTTGGAAAGCGTCGGATCGACTGTGCTCAGGGAAAGTGGCGTGGGTTTTTGTGCAGCTTCATCGAAGGCGTTACGATAATAATATCGTAGACAGAGAAAAAGGTAATAAAAACGGAAAAACAAACCAAAAGGAAGGGAAAGGGACTATCAGTAATTATATCTATCCAATATTGGAGGAATCAAGGTGTTAAAGACCTCCTTCTATACCCACCCAACCTGTAGAATCGTGAATATATTATGATTCTACCCTTTACATTGCCTCTGTGCTAAGTGCTTAAGATGCCCTTAATTAAAAAAATAGTTAATTCATGTTTACTACAAAATATAATTCAATAAATGTTTCGGATGATGGTCGTCTTCAATTCTACACATCATCTTGACTTAAATTTAGTTTACTGTCTAATAAGGATAATAATATGAGTAATTAATATGGATAATATATTTGGATATTTGAAATGGGTAATTGATATGGATATTTAATATGAATATTCATGGATATTTATGATGAATATTGAACAATGAAAAATAAAAAGGAAATTAAATGTATTTCATACACAGCATAAGGCTGGCAAAAGGATTCTTTCTTTAACAATAAGGAAACGTTAGACTGGGCTATAAAAAAGCCGAGGTAAACCTTTAAGGTGGTCATATTTGACGTTAGCAACTGCGACTATTGAGGTTCTGTTGCATGTCTTTTGATTTCTTTCGGCTGTGCCGTACTCACACGTTGAAAAGTCCATCGCTGCCAGCAGGCCTGTTGACGTTGAGGTGACTGTGGATTTTTAAAATAATTCGAGGATGCAACAAAATCATAAAGAGGCGCAGTGCTATGAGGAATGTCGAAAAAACTTATAAGTACAAATATCAAAACGAGGTTAGTTAATAAATTAAACTTTTTCCAACGATACTGGATTGTCCAGGAAATCTGCGAACTTTTCCAAATAAAAGTCTGAATGGCTCCGTTGTAGAGGTTGGTCTCTCGCCAATGAAAATTAAATTCTCTCTGACGTCATAAGCTGCACGTCTATAAGGGTTAGGGTGAACACCACACGCTAGGTTAAAAGCGAAAAGCTATATCAAGGCAGCTTTTGGTGAACGAAGAGTTCCTCCAAGGTAGGTTCTTCCCTTCTTGATCTTCTGGGATTGGTGTGGGCTTTGGTTTGGGTCTAGCGCAACCTCATGGCCAGGCCTCAGCAGGGCCAAAGCCTATGGGCGCTTAAAACGCCGCCCCCTCGAGCACGAGGTTTCTGGCCCAACACCAACAATATGGAATGATAAATACAGCCGAGGTGTGGCAGACACCAGCGATCGCACAGACACCTTGAAAAGATTCTCGTTTAGCACTGTTCAAAACATCTTCGCACTAGGCTTACCCTGGGTGAGGTTAAATCCGAACAAAATCGAGTTTTGCCAGAAATGGAACGCAATATCCCGAACACGGCGATAATTGGCCAGATGGAAATAACAACGCCTGTCTATCTCTGTCGATGGTAATATTAACTGATGGCGGTGTGATCTCACAATAAAATTTGATCCACGTTGTTTGCCAATAAATTTGCGGTAAGTGCGTCTGCTCTCGATAAATTAGTGCGAAAAAATGGAACGAGGTCAAAGCCAGGAAATGCAACCTGGAAGCTGTCGAGTGTGACCGTATTGCGATTGGGGCAGAATACCAAAGTTGGATACTAAAACGCATATGCCCAGCTTTCTAACCGTCGCGTCTCAAAAAGGTGGACTGATTTGGTTGTTCTTAATTTTTACAGTCAAGGTCAGAAAAGTGTATCCAGTGATCGATTCAACAAGTAGCACCCTTACACATATGGAAGAAGGAGAAGATTTGAAAATAATAAACGAAGAAAAACTTTCTATTACAAATAAAGAACAAACAAAAGCTAACAATTTGCCACAAACAACTCTTGAATTTCTGAGCTCCGCCTCAAGACTTGTTCATGATTTTGATGGAAAAGCTGAAAACCTTCAGAGTTTTATTGACTCACTCGAACTACTAAATGACATTAAAGAATCACATGAAGCAACAGCAGTGCGATTCATTAAGACAAAGTTAAAAGGTGACGCAAGGATACTCATAACGAACGAATCAACAATTTCCGAAATAATATTGAAACTAAAAACTACTATTAAGGGAGAATCAGTAGGAGTTTTAGAAGCTAAAATTATGAACATAAGACAGAACGGAAAATCAGCTACGGCATATACAACAGAACTGGAAAACCTAACAAAAGCACTCACGCGAGCATATATACTAGACGAATTGAAACCAGCAATAGCAAACAAATACGCTACACAGACAGCTGTTAAAGCAATCACGCAAAATTGTTCAATAGAAAAAGTAAAAACAATAATGGAGGCTGGACAATTTAATAATATGAACGAAGTAATATCCAAGTTTGTTAGTAGTTGCACAGACGCAATTGGTCAAAACAACACTATACTTTTCACGAGACAGAACTTTAACAACAGGTTTTTTAACCCCAACAGACAAAATAATAGATGGAACTACAACAATAATAGTCAAAGAAACTGGAATAACAGAAACTATGAAAATAACAGATACAACAATTATAACAACAATAATAACAACAACCGATACAACAACAATAATTACAACAACCGATATAACAACAATAATAACAATAATAGGTATTACCAAAACAACAGATCTAATAATAATACTAACAGGAATAATAACAACCAAAGCAGAAATAATAGTATAATTCAAATTAAGTACACATAAAATATACACTCTAAGTCTAAACAACAATAGTTTCATTTTTCTTAATATTAAAACAAATTCACTTAAATTTCTTGTAGACACGGGTGCGGATATATGTTTGGTTAAGCAAAGTAAACTTATATATACAATAGATATAAACACAGCAAAATACAGCTTAAATGGGATATGTCAGGAAAGTGTAAAATCATTAGGAGAAGCTGAATTAGACTTAGAAATTGAAAACATTTTAATACAGCACAAATTCCAAGTAGTCCAAGATAACTTTCCAATTCCTTGTGATGGGATAATTGGACTCGACTTCATTAAAACTTTCAATTGCAAGCTAGATTATGAACAAAATCAAAACTTATTCACAATAAGACCGAACAATTTACACAAAGAAGTTATCATCCCTATGGCATTGGGCTCACAAACAAATGTTTTTACAATCCCATCCAGATCCGAAGTTATTAGACCTATACAAGTAAATAATAGCGAAGATGACCTATTGATCCCGAATCAAAAAATTCAAGAAGGTGTTTTCATTGCAAACACAATAGTATCAAAAAATAGCCCATATATAATAATAATAAACACCAATACAATAGAAGCAAAAATTAACAAAACTAATATTCAATCTGAAAAGCTATCAGATTATGATATTTTTAAAATACCCACAAGCAATAAAACACATAAAACCGATGTTATGAACAAACTCAGTAAAAATTTCCCAACCTTTGTAAAGGACAAACTGTATAGCTTATTTTCTGAGTTTAATGATATATTTGAAACAGAATCCGAGCAAATTTCATCCAATAATTTTTACAAGCAAAAGCTACTTCTCAAAGATGAAACCCCAGTATATATGAAGAATTATAGGATAGCACATAGCCAAAAAGCTGAGATAAGTAGGCAGGTGGACAAATTGATCAATGATGACATAATAGAACCATCAACGTCTGAGTTCAATAGTCCAATTCTCTTAGTACCAAAGAAATCCCTTCCAGGAAGCTCCGAAAAACGTTGGCGTCTTGTTGTAGACTACAGAACAATTAATAAGTAGTTGATAGCCGACAAATTCCCTCCACCCAGAACGGATGACATTCTTGACCAACTAGGACGAGCAAAATATTTCTCTTGTCTGGACTTAATGTCAGGTTTTCATCAGGTAGAATTGGAAGAAAATTCAAGAGACATCACGTCATTTTCAACGGATAAGGGTTCATACCGGTTTAAAAGATTACCTTATGGTCTAAAAGTTGCTCCAAATTCATTCCAAAGAATGATGTCACTCGCTTTTTGTGGATTAACACCATCCCAAGCATTCTTATACATGGACGACCTAATAGTTATTGGAGGTTCAGAAACTCATATGTTAAAAAATTTGTGTGATGTTTTTACAACATGCAGAAAATATAACCTTAAATTACATCCAGACAAATGCTCATTTTTTAGACACGAAGTAACATTTTTAGGTCACAAGTGCACAAACAAAGGAATTTTACCGGATGACAATAAATTCGAGGTCATAAGAAACTATCCTACTCCAAAAAACGGGGATGAAGCTAAACGATTCATACACAGAAAAAAAAAAGATCAAATATCAATTTAATCTTGGCTGATCAATATGATATTTTATCAAATATCAATTTTTTCATATCATTTTGATGATAAATAATATTTAATTAATCGTACTAATATCAAATTGATAAGATAATAAATAAAATGAGAAAAAGGAAAGAGACAAAAAATGCTTATTATCGAAAACTTAGGCACCGTAGAAAAAATATAAATAGTCCCTTAGACGTTTGCCCGCACGCGTGTGCGGTGGCTCACTGCGTTGAGACGTCATTCCATTCGTGTAAAGTGCGAGTTCCCGGGTTCGATCCCCAGACAAGGTAATGTTTGTTAACTAACAAAAATGTACAAATTTCTTTGCTTTCCAAACGGCTATGGCGCTAATATTACATAATCATTAAAATTCTGAGCGGGGAATATATATAATATAACTTATATAAATAATATATGCGGCCCAGCCATTTCCTAATATTTTTTTTTTTATTAAAAAATTCCACTTTGATCTTAAACATATCATTTTGATATGATCGAAAATATCAGTTTGATATTTTCGAACAGGTCAATTTCATCTGCATCTTATCGGCTTTTTTTTGATATGAAAAAATGTCATATTGAGTCCCAGATCATATCATTTTTTTTTTCTGTGTAGCTTTCTGCATTTACTATCGCAGGTTCATTCCAAACTTCGCTGAGTCAGCACGACATATAACCAGGTTATCTAGAAAAAAAGTAGCTTTCGAATGGACAATTGAAAGCGAGTTAGCATTCAAATACTTAAAAAAGCAACTGTTAGCTCCAACAATTCTTCAATATCCTGATTTTAATAAGGAATTTTGCATTACAACGGATGCAAGCAAAAAAGCGTGTGGAGCAGTGCTGAGCCAAGAATATGACGGTAAACAATTACCAGTTGCATACGCTTCAAAATCATTCACCAAGGGCGAAAGCAACTAGTCAACAATAGAACAAGAACTGACAGCAATACATTGGGCTATACAGTATTTTAAGCCATACATTTATGGGAAAAAGTTCCTAATCAAAACAGATCATCAACCACTTACGTATCTATTTTCATTGAAAAACCCAGCATCCAAGCTTATACGAATGAGGTTAGACTTAGAGGAGTATGATTTTATTATTGAATACATCAGAGGACGTGAAAATTATACAGCAGACGCGCTATCTAGAATTGAATTTAAAGAAATTAAAGAATTATCTAATAATAACATATTAAAAGTAACCACAAGATCGGACACGAAAAAGAACAACACAACCTCTGACAATCATAAAAACCAAATAACAAATGAAAAAACCAGGGACCGAAAATAACAGTTATGGAAGTGAAAAAAATTACTACGAAATATGGATCCCCTGATAAAATGGAATACAAGAATCTTCATAATTTTGAATGGCGAGTCATTAAATGGGATAAATTTTTATTTGCAATTTTTATCACAAAAAAATTTTGAAATTGTTATATTATAATTTTTAAATAAAAATTTTTTTTTAACTGTTAAATGGTAATTTTTATATAAAAATTTTTTAATAACAGTTAAAACTAATTTTTATTATAAAAATTTAAATTAATTTTTTATTTTGTAATTTTTTATAATAAAAATTACTTTTTAATTGTTATGAAAAAAATTTTTTATTATAAAAATTTTTTATAAAATTATCTATCTAGTAGGCGTTTGTAAATCATAGATTGTCTTTGATAGAAGGAAACAAGATTTACTTAAACCTACTAGATTAGTAATTTTTATAAAAATTTTTATAATAAAAATTTTTTCATAACAATAAAAAGTAATTTTTATTATAAAAATTACAAAATAAAAATTAATTTAAATTTTTATAATAAAAATTAGTTTTAACTGTTATTCAAAAATTTTTATATAAAAATTACCATTTAACTGTTAAAACAACATTTTTATTTAAAAATCATAGAATAACGATTATTTTTAAATTTTTATTTAAAAATTAGAAAATAATTGTTATTTCAAAATTTTTATCCAAAAAGTTATAACAGTTACGGTCCCTGGAAAAAACACCAAATATTTACGACGCAATCAACTTTTGTGAGGCCAAAAAATTTATTAAACTAAAATTGGACAAACAAAAATGCTCATTACTAAAAGGTAAAACGAATTTAACAGCATTTGCGGTTTATGATTTATTCATTAATGGAATAATTGATCTAATAGAACATAAATTCTTTGCAAATAGCTTCTTCAGAAGAAATATTCAGTATAGTTTCAATTACCGAATTTAAGAGCAAAGGTAATAAAAATTTAAAGAAACTAAAAATAGCTGTACTGCCATCAATAAGAAAATTGAATGAAAATGATGTTGAAATTAAAAATATTTTGAATAGGTACCATGATAATCCAATAGCAGGTGGCCACTGCGGAATATCAAGAATGTTAAAAAAGATTAAAAGAAAATTTTATTGGAAGAATATGACAAAACAAGTAACGACGTACGTAAAATCATGTGAAAAATGCAAGCTAGCAAAAATTACCAGACATAATAAAACACCTATGACATTGACACCAACACCTGCAACAGCTTTTGACATTGTTATTATTATATTATATTATTTTGGTAAACAACCAACCGATTTCCCATTTTTAACAACAACAGTTGATCCAGTTTATAATTTAGAAGATTATAATAAAGAAATTAAATATAAATTACAGGTAGCTCAAAATAAGGCAAGAATTATGTTACAAAAATATAAAGAAAAACAAAAGGAACAATATGATAAGAAAACAAATGAAGTAGAAATTAAAATAGGACAATTAGTTTTACTTAAGAATGAAACAGGCCATAAATTAGACAATCAATATTTAGGAAAATATAAGGTAGTAAAATTAGGGAAAAATAACAATATAACAACTATAAGTAACGAAAAAAACAAAACACAAATTGTAAATTTAGACCGCGTAAAATTAATAGATTAAATATAAATAATGTAAATAAAATAATAATAAAATTAAGATCTCTTATCTTCAATAAAAGATCATAAGAGCAACAGAGCGTAACTCTATTAGTACGTGAATCACAGCATACGCTGAGATGTATAATTCTGATCTTAATTAAAAACCCTACTGAAAAAAAGAACAATAAATTATTCTTTTTTTGCGAAAAAGGGAGATGTAGTATAAATATGTATTAATATTTATGATAAGCAAACACTAAGCATTGAACCAGTGTTCGGGTCGATCATTAAGCTTAAGCCATTATAACTTAAGCCAAAGCTTTATTCTTAATGTATACATCTAAAAGCTTATCTTAGTAAAGCTCCAACACCTATGCATCAAAGGAGATAAGACATAGATGCACTTACAGTTATTTAAGCCTAGCATAAGATTTGCATTAATATCTACTCTAACGCATGTAAGCATACCTAGCCATAAGAAGCAATGTAACCAAATCGTATAAATAGTGGCCTTGGTGCTCTAATAAAATCATTCTAAGACAAACCGTCCACCCGCCTTCTACACCATAGGCGAAGATCCTAGGAGTGAGACTCCTTTTGGGCTGCACCCAAGGGGTGCCTTCAGATGGGTACCAGTCGAAGGACCTGGTTTCTCCTCGGGATTTTCTATCTGCCTCCGGAGTTGGTGCTTCTCCAAATGTAGCTTCCAGTTCCTCCAATCGGGTCTTCATGTCCACTGAATATTTCCCATTGCTGCGCAATTCGTCTACGGTGCCGGTCGGGTCGAGCTGAAGCCACTTGGCTATGCCTTCCAACTCGCTTTTGCGACGAAAGGATATCCAGCGTACACCCATTTTATTCGATCAAGGATACGGCTATCACAAACGAGAACTTAACCGCTGGCCGTATTAGGATTAGATCTTTCAAGTAGCAAGGACCACGAAAAAGGATACGATGGGTTACTAGGACTTTGTACGACTTGATATGATTTGATGATTTTTTTTTCACGATGGTTTTGATTACTGCGTTTGATGTGCTCTTGTCAAGACTCCGAGTAAGACTGTCCCTATCCAGACTTGGTACTCCTTTTATATACCCGTTCCTGCTGACGCGCTGGTGTTGCTTTTATTCCCTATTTCCTCATTCGCTGCCTTTTTTTTTGTGCAAATTCCCGTTTCTCTGCTTGCGTTTCTTTCCCTCCTTTTCTTCCTCTGCCTCTGTTGATTCTCTGCCTCTGCTTCTGTTGATCCTCTGCCTCTGTCGATTCTCTGACTCTGCCTCTGTCGATTCTCTGCCTTTGTCGTCTCTGCTCCTCTCGTATCTCTGTCTCTCTTCAACACGTGTAGAAAAATATATACGAGAGACACGTTCCCAACAAGAAGATTAGCGGTAACTTAGCCTAGGCTTGCCTTGGAGTAATAAATGGAAACCAAAATCGTGGTGCGGGGGGGAAGAATAAAGCAAGATAAGATTTTCGGCTTGGCGCCGCTTGAATTTTTGCTAGCTCTTGGGGTGTAGACTGTACCAAATAAAATTTTTAAATTTTATTATTCCCACGACGTTTGCTTTCGGTATAGTTTCTTGCGTTGACTGTACTGAAATTGGAATTTCTGACTCATCCCACGTCGAACTTTTGCATAACGGACTGGACAGGAGGTATTCTTATGCGAAATTTTTTTTTTCTTAGCTACCCTTGTGAGCAAATGATTTTCCTGGACAATGGTGCTGGGCAGAAACACTATACCACATTTTTTTTTCTGTGGGCGCAAACGATACTCTGACACGTGTTGTTTTTTCTTAGAGAATTTTATTTTTATTTTCCAAAAAAAATAATATGAAACGCCCGAAATTTACGAACAAATTTGCATTTTAAACCAGAATTTTCTAATGGGTCTTTAAGCCATGGAAGATGTTTGTTTGGTCACCGACCCAACAGAGCAGCAGCAGCTTAAATCTATAAATTAATTCTTTTTATTTCAACTATTTTGCTCTGTGTAGCAAAGCGCAAATAACGTAACTCCAAGCTCTTGTTTATTTTGCTAATGCGCTCTCTTTTCCTCTCTCTCTCTCTTTTAATTTGCATTAAGCAGTGTTGATATTGATCTGCTCGGCAGCAGTCTTGATTTTGATCTACTTAGCGTCAGCCGATCTGTCCTAAGCATCTCGATTCGCCTTTTGTTGAAACGGAACGAATTAATTCGGATTCGCCTGCCAATTGTTCTTATATCAAATTTTATATATCGCTTAAGCACGGTCTAATTTGAGTCCGCCTGTTTACATTTTGCTATCTATTGAATCGGCCCACGTGGCATATAAACTGAAATTTATATCGTTTGAAACACACAAATCGGTGTTAATTTTAATTGGAAAAAATCTGAAAAATTCAATAGCTATTGAAAAAGCTCAATAGCTCAACATTTGGTGACCCCGACGTGATTAAAAACAATAATAAAATCAAATTTAATCATCGTTAAAAAATTAATAAATTTGTCATACAAATCGCGCGTCATTTCGGGCGCAATTCGCACATACACACGCACACATACAAACGCAATCACCGTTGGTTTGCGGCTTGTGTGAACCGTTGCATTTTCGTTTCGTCTTCTTTGCGTCCGTCGCTTAGCAACCGCTTGAATTCGATCGTCGTCGTTTTCAACTTTACTTTTGCTTATTGCGCCCAATTCGTGGGCCTGCAAGAAACTTAAACAGTTTTTCGTTTTAGTTCTCTCCACTGGAGCAGTGGCTGCAGAACTTGGATTTGAAAACTGTGGAATAAAACTGTTGTGCGTGCAAAACTTTGGCATCAAACTGGAGTGCGTGCAAAACTTTGTTATTGTCAAACTGTGGCTGAACTTATCGCGTGTAAAACTGTGAACTGTGTCGGTTTGAGTGTCTTTGGTGATGACCAGTACATCTCAATCTGCAAACAAAGCTGATAGCATGGAAACTGCGGGCGCAGCCACAGACATACCGCCCGAATTGAAGGCGGCTTTCTATAGAGCTGCATGTGCACAAAATTGGTAAAGCTATCGGCTTAGAAAAAATTGGCTCACTAAGTGAAGAGGAATTAGCAGTGCGATTGGAATCTCTTGAGATTGCTCAGGAATCGTTTAATCAAGTGCATAACCGTTTGGAGGAGCTTGATTTTGATGAGATCGGAAGTGAATTGAGGGAGAGTTTTGATGAGACTACCGTTCTTTTAAAATCTCGACTGCGCTGTGAAATTAAAAGGCGTCAGATTGCCCTTCCCTATTCTTCCACAATGCGCAATGACCAAATCGGAGAGGCTCAGACTGTTGTTATTCAAAATCGACCTCGTCTACCTGAGCTTAAGTTGCCCGAGTTTAGTGGTGGCTACACTAAATATGCTGACTTTTCCTCGAAGTTCCTTGCAATCATCGGCAGGGATCCTGATCTTTCGAATGTGGAGAAGCTGCAGCATTTGCGGTCATGCCTTAAGGGATCAGCGTTGATTGCTGGGTGCATCATTGTGCATAGTCTGCTGCAGAAGGTGGATAGCGTAACTCAAACAAGATGGGAAGAAACCGCACCGTTGGATTTCATACCTACCTGCGAGCAATTCACGTCATTTTTGGAGCAGATTAAAGAACATTTTTCTCGGCTGTCCAATGGCGAGTACTCAGTTCGGCTGCCTATGAAGCATAGCGTAGGTCTACTTGGAGATTCCTATCAGCAGGCTTATCGACGTTTTTTTAATTTGGAGCGCAAACTAGATCGCAACCCACAGTTAAAAATTCAATATTCGTCTTTCATAAAAGAATATCTTGCGTTGAACCATGTCTCTCGTTGACTCAAACTCTCTTAGTCTTTGCAAGTATTTTTTACCCCATCATCGCGTATTCAAGGAGGACAGCACAACAACTCAGCTCAGAGTTGTGTTCGATGGTTCTGCTGTAACGACAACTGGTTACTCGTTGAATGAGGTGTTAATGGCAGGCCCTACTATACAGCCCAAGTTATTCAATACACTTCTGCAATTTCGAACCTTTCCGATCGCTCTAACTGGAGATATTGGAAAAATGTATAGGTGTGTGAGAATGGCAGAGTCAGATAGCTACTTTCAATGCATCCTGTGGCGCGATTCTACTTCGGAAGATGTGAAGGTATATAAACTCGACACCGTCACTTATGGCACGAAGCCAGCCTCGTTTCTAGCCGTTCGGACTATGCATCAGCTGGCGATAGATGAGAAAGAGTCGTTTCCCATTGGAGCAGAAATACTTGTGCGTCATTTCTACGTAGACGATCTTATTTCTGGGGGCAACTCTGCCCAAGAAGTAATCGAAATTATGCGCCAAACTACCAAGCTGTTGGAAAAGGGAAATTTTAAGTTGCGAAAGTGGTGCTCGAACGATGATACTGTACTTCGGCAAATTCCGGATCAGGAAAAAGAGACATTCCTAAAATTCGATGATGGAAGTGACATCACTAAAACTCTCGGTTTGGCCTGGGATCCAACCTCGGATAAGCTACTATTCTCGTTCTCATCGATGCACATGCCAGAAAAACCAAGCAAGCGATCTGTTCTCTCTACAATAGCTCGATTTTATTATCCGCTTGGTCTTATTGGTCCCGTGATAGCCAAAACTAAGATTTTTCTGCAAAACCTTTGGAAGGAAAAATTGAATTGGGACGAAAGTCTACCGGCATCTCTGAACTCGTCTTGGCTTACTTTGTGTGCGGATATTAGCCGTACACCACAATTTGAAGTAAATCGTTTGGCCATTCTACCTCAAGGCGTTATCGAAATCCATGGTTTTAGCGATGCCAGCATTGATGCCTACGGAGGATGCATATACGTCGTATCTATGATAGAGGGGAAACGAGAAGTACATCTCCTATGCGCCAAATCTCGTGTGGCGCACTCACAGTACCCAAATTGGAGTTATGCGGTGCTGTGATACTCTCACAACTGATTCGGGAAATAGCTCAAATGAACCTCTTTTCTTGCCCATTCTACTGTTGGTCAGACTCTGTCGTTGTATTGGCTTGGACTCGCGACGAACCTTCTCGATTTCAAATATTCACTGCTAATCGAATTTCTTTAATTCAGGAGCTGACAACAGGCATGGAATGGCGTCATGTCCCTACTGCATTCAACCCTGCCGACATTCTCTCTCGAGGAGCACTTCCCAGTGAGCTTATGAAGTCATCGCTTTGGATCCATGGTCCAGATTTCTTGGTCAAAGGGAAAAGTGAGTGGCCATCTTCATGTCCTGGCATTCAAACGCTTCCTGAATTGCGAAAGAAGGTCCTCGTTGGAGTCGCTGGATGTGTTGATCTTAGCAATGGATGTAAATTTGTCAACTCATTTGAGAAATTGAGAAGAATCTTCGCATACATCCATAAATTTCGCCATCGTATTAGGCATCCCAACCTCACGGCTTATTGCTTGCGTATGGGCACTCAGATGCTGCTGCGTTCCATCCAGATGGCTCATCTTTGGGATGATTACCTTGCTCTACAAGGCGGTCAGCAGGTCAGGGCATCCAGCTCTGTGGCCTCTCTATCGCCATTCATCGATACCTCTGGACTTATGCGTGTTGGTGGCCGTTTGAAGAATTCAGCTCTCGACTTCAAGGCTTAGCACCCAATCATATTGCCAAGGCGTCATCCAGTTACGAGGGCAATAATCATGCATTTTCACAAACGCAACTTACATGCTGGTCCCCGTTCGTTGTTGGCGCAGATACGGTTCGAATACTGGCCCATTGGGGGTCGCAAAACCGTGGCAAGTGTTGCCAGCAAGTGTATTACTTGCTTTCGAGCAAACCCAATCCTGGCTGAAATCATCATGGCAGCCCTGCCCGAAGATCGTGTAAGCGGTTCGTACACTTTTATGTTCACTGGAGTGTATTATTTTGGGCCATTCTATTTCAAGAGTGAGGTCCGAACCCGAGCTCCTCAAAAGTGTTACGTCTGCATTTTTATCTGTTTCGCAACAAAGGCAGTGCATCTTGAACTGGTCCACGATTTGTCCACAGCAGCTTTTCTTAATGCCTTGAAAAGATTCGTGCTGACTGAACTTTAACAGGCTGGATCGGTGGCAGCGGATGACGTACTACCAACAAATTTTCAGTGCACGTTGGCGTGAAGAGTATTTGACGCTTCTTCAGCAGCGTTCCAAATGGCGAACACCACAACCTGGGGTGTGCGTCAATGATGTCGTATTGGTCAAGGACGAAAACTTGCCTCCACTTAAATGGCCGCTAGCTCGAGTGGTCGAGCTCATCGTTGGATCAGACAATGTGTCCAGAGTCGCAGTACTGAGGACATCAACTGGCATTATTAAGCGAGCTGTGCGCAAGCTGTGCGTGCTGCCAAAACAGGAAGATGTTGAAAGCCCTTGTCTTCCAACGGGGGGAGAATGTTTACCAAGATTAGTGACGCTACGATGGAAAACAAAAAAGTTTTTCTCACTAAAACTTATTTTCCGACCGATCGTTCCTATGGCAGCTTTATGATATAGTCATCCGATTTTCATAATTTTTTTCGAAATTGTGTGGAAGCATATAAAACTAATATATTCTACGATTGGTGACGCTACGATGAAAAACAAAAAAGTTTTTCCCACTAGAACTAGTTTTTTGACCGACCCTTTATATGGCAGCTATATGATATAGTCATCCGATTTTAATAAATTTTTTCACAATTATGTGGATGCATATAAAACTAACATACACCAAGATTTGTGCCGCTACGATGAAAAACAACAAAGTTTTTCTAACTAGAACTAGTTCTTAGACCGATCGTTACTATGGCAGCTATATGATATAGTCATCCGATCCGGCCGGTTCCGACATATTAGTTGCGTGCAGTAAAGAGAAGACTCTGTGCAAAATTTCAGCCGATAGCTTTAAAACTGAGAGACTAGTTCGCGTAGAAACAGACAGACGGACAGACGGACGGACGGACAGACGGAATTGAACTCAGCTCGTCGTCCTGTTCAAGAATATATATAGTTTATGTGGTCGGAAATGAATATTTCTATGCGTTGCAAACTTCTGGGCAAAATTAATATACACTTTTCAAGTGTATAAAAAAAATTGACAAGCCGATTTCAGCGAATCCTGAGGCTATATTGCACTCTGTTAAACTCTTTGAGCTATACAAAATTAAACGAGAAGGCAAAGCTAACTTCGACTGTGCCGAAGTTTTAATACACCTGAAAAACTTTACTCCAACTGATTTAAGCAGTAAAATATATATAGGATATAGATATCAGATATTAAAAAATTTTAAATCATTGATAATAAAAATAGGATACCAAAAAAAAACTTTTCTTAGTAAACACATTTTCCGACCGATCGGTCCTATGGCAGCTATATGCTATAGTCATCCGATTTTTATAAATTTTTTAAAAAATTTGTAAAGCATATAATACTAATATCTACCAAGATTGGTGACGATACGATGGAAAACAAAAAAGTTTTTCTAACTAGAACTAGTTCTTAGACCGATCGTTCCTATGGCAGCTATATGATATAGTCATCCGATCCGGCCGGTTCCGACATATTAGTTGCGTGCAGTAAAAAGAAGACTCTGTGCAAAATTTCAGCTCGATAGCTTTAAAACTGAGAGACTAGTTCTCGTAGAAACAGACAGACGGACAGACGGACGGACGGACGGACGGAATTGAACTCAGCTCGTCGTCCTGATCAAGAATATATATAGTTTATGTGGTCGGAAATGAATATTTCTATGCGTTACAAACTTCTGGGCAAAATTAATATACACTTTTCAAGTGTATAAAAAGACAATTAATAAAAGCAAATACAATAATTCCAGGCAAAACGAAGACAACTCGCCCGACTAATTGGAGGTTTTACATATTAACCATATTATCATTAACCCTTGCTAACTTAACCAATGGACAAAATCTAGAAGTTAATTCTATCCAAGCAAAGAACGGATATTTAATGTTTAAAAAAGGTATAGAAGAAATACCATCTAATTATGAATATCATTATTTAACAGTTAATCTAACCAAAACCCAAATAACTTATGAAGACCTAATAAAACAAGCTAAAGAATACAAATCCAGTACTTAATTGAAAAGTTAGACAGAGAAATTAATGCACGAAAACTCAAATGGGAGGTAAAACATCCAAAGTGTCCGATAGTACGGCTAACGTAGTAAATAGTGTAGTGTAGTCGACCATACCGGTCATATAGAAGACTTAATTTTTTGGATAGTAGTGTTGGTAATTATTGCTGCGGCTCAATTGGCGCTCAAGTTGTATTTGCTTAACAAGCAATCAGTCCGCACTTAAAAATTCATTTTAAGAAAAAAATAAAAAAATTATATATATATACTAACATATTAAATTCAAAATTTTTTTTTGTTTGAATTTTTTTTTATATAAGCCTAGTTTGTCTTCTTTTTTTTTGTGTTTTGTGTCACAATAAAGTGCCCCTGCACCCTTTTTAATGCCTATATAATTTTTGTATTTCTTTTTTTTTTCTGTGTCAATGTGTGCATATAAAATATTTTTATATTTTTTATTTTAAACAAAAACCCCTGAAAGCGCTTTCATCAAATTGGGTAAGTGACCGGCCAGTCCGGAAGTATAAGTAAATTTTATATATATATATGTCTTATACTTATTTTTTTATTTTTCCTTTTCTTGCTAAAATTGTTTTTTTTTTTTTGCTATCTTTAAAGTTATGTCTTTCTAAATACTATTTCCATGTTTTTCAACAGTTTTTATACACTTGAAAAGTGTATATTAATTTTGCCCAGAAGTTTGTAACGCACAGAAATATTCATTTCCGACCACACAAACTATATATATTCTTGATCAGGACGACGAGCTGAGTTCAATGCCGTCCGTCCGTCTGTCTGTTTCTACTCAAACTAGTCCCTCAGTTTTAAACCTATTGAGCTGAAATTTTTCACAGAGTCTTTTTTCCACTGCACGCAACTAATATGTCGGAACCGGCCGGATCGGATGACTATATCATATAGCTGCCATAGAAACAGTCGGTCAAAAAACTAGTTCTAGTAAGAACAACTTTTTTGTTTTCCATCGTAGCGTCACTAATCTTGGTATATGTTAGTTTCATATGCTTTTACACGTTTCTGGAAAAATTTATCAAAATCGGATGACTATATCATATAGCTGCCATGGAAACGGTCGGTCAAAAAACTAGTTCTAGTGAGAAAAACTTTTTTGTTTTCCATCGTAGCGACACTAATCATGGTATATGTTAATTTTGTATGCTTTCACATAATATAGGAAAAATTTATCAAAATCGGATGACTATATTATATAGCTCCCATAGAAACGGTCGGTCAAGAACTACTTCTAATGTGAAAAACTTTTTTGTTTTCCTGATATATATTAGTTTTATATGCTTTTACATAATTTTGAAAAAATTGATATAAATCGGATGAATATAGCATATAGCTGCCATAGGACCGATCGGTCGGAAAATGTGTTTTACTAAGAAAAGTATATTATCAATGATTTTAAAATTTTAAATATCTAATATCTATATCATATATATATTTTACTGGTTAAACCAGTTGGAGTAAAGTTTTTCAAGTGTATTAAAACTTCGGCACAGTCGAAGTTAGCTTTGCCTTCTCGTTTTTTTTTAAATTTAAATTTTAAATTTCCCGCCCCATTTGAATTTGAACTTCTTCCCGCCCTATTGCCATTCCCGCATGTTTCCTGTCCCATTATTCTTCCCCACCAAGCCTGGTCACACCCTTTCATTTTGTGACTCGTTATTTGCTTTTATCGATACCTTTAGTTATCGATCTAGTTTCTTAGGGTGACCATATCTTCCGATACATTTTGGCATTTTCCTCCCGTTATCGCTATCGATACGACCACGATCTCTTATCGACTATCACCACCACGCCATGCTTTTTCTCAAGTAATTCGATTGCTTCCTTTTATTTTGTTTTTATGCTTAATTCTACTATTCCCCTCCCTAGGTTTATTGCTTACGGTTCCCCTCGGCTCCCCTTTGTGTACAGGTAAGTTCCTCTGGCCTTCCCTTTCTTCTCCCCTCTCTTAACCCTTTTTCTGTTTACTTTTCCAGCTTGTGCTGCCGGCTGCCCAACCTTCTGGCCATTCGCTACAATTTGTTTTTGTGTTTGTGCTCCATGCCCTTTGGCTTCCTTGCCTGAGCCCGTGGCTCATGCGCCCGTGTCGGTGCACCTATCTGTGTGTTTATTCATAGGTGCTACCTGCTAGTTGGCTGCTTCGGGGTTCCAAGTCTTGTGTTTGTGTCTATGCTCTCTCCCCCCCCCCCCCCCCCGCATCTGTGCCTGTCTATGTGAGTGTGCCGTCCATGTGAGTGTGCCTGTCCACTGCCAAATAAAGGAATCATATATTTTTTCTGTTTCATGTTGTGTTCCATTTTTTTATTTATATATATTTTTTTTCCCCTCCCCTTCCCAGTTCGCCTCCTATTCCTCCCGGAAGACCCGGGATCTCCCGCGAACCCACCTCACCCTATATCTCACTCCATTCACCCGGATCAGGTGTGCGCACCGCACCTGGTCCGGACGCTAATTCCACTCCATCACTTCCTTCGCTACCTTCGCCGGCCACTCCTCTCTTTGAAGCTCGCGCCACCGCCAAGCCGTTGCACCTCCCGGCTCCCGCCGTTCGCCTCGCTCCGGCACCGAGTACTGCCGCTGCAACTTCGGCCTACCGCTGCTTGGCCACGACTGTTGCCGTTTATACGGCGGCCTCTCCGGTGCCGGTTCTGGGGCTGGCCAAACCCAAGGCCCCTTCTCCACGTCGTCCGCTGGCTCCGGCTCCTGTCCGCCTGAGCCTGTCCTCTTGGGTCCCTCGCGTTTGACGCTTGAGGCACCTCCGTCTCGACCTCCATCTCCTCTATTACGACCGAACTCGTCGGCTCTGGCTCCCTTCCGGCTGGCTCCTGGCACCTACCGGCTCGCTACTGTGGTCACCTCGTGGTACCATCGCCCGTTGGCTAATACTGATCGCCGGGTTTGCGACACAGTATGTGACGCGTGCCAGCCGCTCTGCTCGTGCTGCTGCTACTCCCGCTGCTGCTCTTGCTGTTGCTGCTGCTCCTGGCGTTGCTGCTGCTGCCAGGTGTCATTTGAGACGTTATCCCAGCCCTGTGCCTCCTCCCACCCCGCTACCTGAGACTCGTCATCGCTGATGACGATGACTCTCGGCATTGGCGTTGGGGGTCTAATGGGCCTCCACCTCCTCCGCGTCCACCCTCGCCCAGCTCTTCGCACGCAGCTTAACACGTGCGGCCTCGAACCGGTCAGGCGACTTTGGCACCGCCAAATCGAGGCTGCGCAGCGACTCTAACGAGTCGTGGGCGAATCCGCCCAGTCCCACGTCCCTCCTGGCGAGGATGGAGCCACCGAAGGAGAGCCGGTCTGCGATCTTATCGGGGAATTCTACTCCCTCCGCGGCCCACACTCATGAAAGGCAATCGCCTTCGTGCCACGCCACCACGTTTTACGGTCGATCGACCTCCTGACACACGTTTTATTTCCTCCATGATGTAAATTTGAATAGGCCGAGTTATGCCATTTTCTTTCCCAGGAAACCTCGCTCTACTTGCGGCTGCGCCGCGATCATGTCACTTTACCGTTTGTTTTGGAGTTTTTTTTGAGAGTTTCGCTCTCTAGCGGTAAACGGAAACTGCTGTTGTCCTTTTCCCTCTACCGTTGTCTGCTCTTCCCTCTCCTTCTTACTATTTTCGCCGCATTTAACCCTTGCTTGCCCACCGTGGGTTGTTTTAGAAGTTTCTGTGTATACAATAATATTTATTACAATTTTATTTCAGTACTTACTTCTTCTACATTGGCTGGTTTCATCTCGTTAATATGCGCGGTGCGAAGCTTTTGCTTTCCTTTTTCTCTAAGCTTGCATATCACCGGCGATATGAAGTTTACGATCTGATATGGGCCGTCATATTTTGGTGCTAGTTTAGCCGCGAATCCCTCGTTAGCTTTCGACAGATGATGTGTCTTTATGTACACTTCATTGCCGACCTCTGGTTTCCACGCTCGTCTTCTCAAGTTATAATGTCGTGCTTGATCTTGAGCTGCTTTTTCCATATTTCGTCGTGCCACTTCGAAGATCTCTTGTAGTTTCTTCGCATTTTCTCCCGCCTCTCTGTTCCCGTGATCTGTTCCCAGGTTGTTTTTATCGTACAAGGTGTTAGGTAACCTAGGTTCCCTACCTTGGACGAGAAATGCTGGAGTATAACCTGTGGATTCTGCCACGATGGAGTTTACTGCTAACGTCAGTTCCGGTAGCAATTCATCCCACCCTCTTTGCTCGGACCCAGCATATTGAGCTATCATGGTTTTCACCGTTCTGTTCGCTCGTTCCGTTGGGTTTTCCTGCGGGGTGTATGGTGCCGTGAATTGATGGGAACCCCCATCTCTTCCAGAAATCGGTTAAATGCTTACCTAGTAAATTGTGCTCCGTTGTCTGTAATCAAGACTTTCGGTACTCCAAATCGAGTCAAGATTCTTTCCCTAAAAGCTTTCTGCAAGGCGATCGCCGTTGCTTTCCGTAATGCTACTAATTCTACCCATTTTGAAAATCGATCGATCAATACCAATAATACCGTATTGCCATGTTTTGATCGCGGTAAAGGCCCTACGAAATCGGTACACACCGTTGCCCATGGTTCTTCGGGTATCTGCGTCAACACTTTTCCCGCCGCTTGCAGTTGATGCGCTTTATATTTCTGACATGTTTCGCATTTGCTCACATATTTACGAATGTCTCTTTGCATCCCTGGCCAGTAATATCGTTCAGCCACTCTAGCGATTGTTCTTCTACTCCCTGTGTGACCTGCTGTTGACGCATCATGGTTCTCGTATAGCACTATTTTTTGTTCATTCTCAGGTACACACAATTTCCATGCTACGACCTCTTCGTGTCCTGCGCGATGTGGGATATGCATATATAACCTCTCTGATTCTTTTAAATAATCGGGAAATTTCTGAGGATTCTTTTTGATTTTCTCCTCCATGCGGTGGATCCAGCCGATCCTTGCACCCTCTTTGGACGTTTCGCCATCTTCTACAATCATCCCACACTTTTCCGTACCGATTGGCTGTCGAGAGAGTGCATCCGCTACCACATTTAGTTTGCCCTTTCTATAAATGACCTCGAAATCATATTGCTGTAACTCTAAAGCCCAACGAGCAACTCGTCCTGTCGGACTTTCAATGGAATTCAGCCATTTTAATGCCATATGGTCCGTAATCACCTTGAAATGATATCCCTCTATGTATTGCCTTAGTTTCCGGATGGCCCAAACGATCGCAAGGCACTCTTTCTCCGTTGCAGAATAGTTTTGTTCTGCTGCGTTCAGAGTTCTACTTGCATATGGGATTACTCTCTCCCCGTCTTCTGATGCCAGTGTTAGGATAGCTCCTAAACCGTAATTGCTCGCATCCGTCTGTAGTACAAATTCTTTTTCGAAGTCTGGGCACGTTAAAACCGGTGCCGATGTTAACCTTGCTCTGACTTCTTTGAAAGCGTTCTGTCGTTCGTCGGTCCATTCCCATTTTAAATTCGCTGCCTTTAATCTGCGAAATACTTCTGCCAAGTTTTTCATGTGTTCCTCCAGACTACGACCTATTACAATTATGTCGTCTAGGTATGCAAAGGCATGTGGCATCATCTCGGGTCCGATGACTTGGTCCAGTGCTCTTTGGAACGTCGCCGGTGCTGACGCGAGGCCAAACGGCATTACTCGCCACTGAAATAACCCTCTGCCTGGCACCGTAAAAGCTGTTAATGGTCTGCTTTCTAGCTCCAATGGAATCTGCCGGTAACCGTCTTTAAGATCCAGATGTAGTTTGCTTCTCTCAATTGCTCTAGGATGTGATTCACCCTTGGCAATGGATATGCATCCTTTTCTGAAGGAGCGTTCATATCCCGAAAGTCTACGCAGAATCTCCATTTCCCTGTTTTCTTTTTCACCATTACCACTGGGGCACTATGTGGACTTTTGGACGGCTCAATACAACCTTTTTCCAACAACTCATCCACTTTGCTGTTAATTTCAGCCTGCATTTTGGGGTTTTTAGGAAAATACCGTTGTTTTACTGGCCTGTCGTCCTTCATAGTTATCCTATGTTGGGTAATGTTGGACGTTCCTGACATGTTCTCAAATTCTGCCAATTCTTTACGTAAAAACTTCTCAATTCGGTCCTCTGGACTATCTGTCGTGGCCTGCTCTGCTGCCATTCTTTCCATTTCATTTGCTTTCTGACTTCCCGGATCTTCTCTCGCGTCTCCCACTACCGCCACGGATATCTTTTCTTCCAGACAACCATTTCTTCTTCCCCTCGGTGGAATTTCTATCCTGATGCCCGCACATTCTACTTTTAGCCCAGCCTTAACCAAGAAATCCCACCGCAGAACCAATTTATTATTAGCAGCTCCATTTCTATATTTTTGTCTCCGAAAAATATCTTTGTTGTGAATTGTTCGTGTACCATGCTGTTTCTGCCATCCGCTAACCTAACCTGTTTCTTCACCTTGCTTAGTGTTCCCTCTTCACGCAATATCTACAGCAATTCTTCGCTCACAAAGCTGCTTGTAGCACCAGTATCAATCGTGGCCTTATACTCTGTCTTCCCGATCAGGACTGTTGCAGATAAATGCGCCCCCTCGTTTTAAAAATTTCCTATTAGTGCTGAGGGGATTGTCCTGCCGACTCCCGCTCTTCCCTCGCAGGCCGGGGTCGACGATCGTTTCCCGATCGTCTGCAGCACTCCCATGTCTTTACTCCGATTCGTCCGCATTGCCAGCAGTATTCTCTCCATGTCCCCTGGCATTCTCTCTAGCTCCTCGAATTCATCTGCTAGCTTCATTAATTGGGACAGATTTTCGCATTCAAAAGGCCGTACAAAGGACCTTAAATCTAGTAGACTATTATTTAGGATCGTGTTTAGTTGTCTGACTGGTTTATACCTTAGTGGACGCATCAATGTTTGCATTTCTAACATGTACACTTCGAATTTCTCATACACGCCCTGTTTTCTATTATGGACTTCGTCCTCCACTTTTATGAAGTAATTCCTTGGTAGGAAATATTCCTGTAAACTAACTAGAAATCCTGCCCAGGTGGTCCACTGTTGGTTATTTGCCACGTACCATTTTAGTGCTAGACCCTTCAACAACTCTGGCATTGTTCTAGGAAGCAAATCTGGGTCTATTCCGTACGTGTTCGCTGACCATTCTACTTGTTCGATAAATTCCAATGGTTTTCCTTTACCATCAAATCTTATTCCCCATTCTCTTTACTGTTTGGCTACTTTAGAGTAGTCACTTCTTGGTGGCGGTTCGTTCGTTGTTTGCTGTGTATCCGGGTTTGTTGCAATTTCTCTTGAAGAGGTTTGTCCACTCATCCTTGGGATAGACAATGCTTCTTTATCGAATTGTTGTTCCTCCGCTACCAGGGCTTTCGTCGGACTGCCCTTGTTGTGTATCCTGGCCAGTTCCTCGATCCTTAGGCCTACCCTGATGTCCTTTTCCATGCTTTGAGCCCATTCCCCAAACTGTTTTCGCATGTTATCCACCGTACCACTCACTTATATGCCAAATTCTTTGCCATAGTTTATTAATTCCTCCTTTTTGAGGTTATATACCCACGCACGTACCATTTTTCCGGTGTCTTATACCACGTTGGGCGCCAGTTGTAACGATCCTTTGTAAGCTGGGCTGAGCTCAGGGTACTCGGGGTTCGTTTCCAACAAATTTATGAATTGTGGAAGTTGCAAGAAATAAGAACACAACGGGTTTAAATGTACTTTAGTCTATATTTTGGTATATATAATTTGAATTAGTTTTACACTTCAAGGTTGCTCCTTACTTCTAGTCGCCTGCTTCGCGTTCCTGCTCCCGTCCTTCGAGAAGGATTCGCCGTTTCTCGTAGGCTTGGTCTTAGCTCCCGTCGAACTTATCGTTCTGACTTCCAACCGACCTCACGCTCTACTCCAACTGGCTTTCGGTGACCCACTTGAGATTGTCGTCGAGCCCTGGCTTCGACTAACTCTCACTTCGTATACCTCTCCTTGTCCGTATCACTGGTTTTTCCGCACTCGACGTTATCTTCACTCCGTATGCTCGGCGCACTTGAAAATCACCGACTACGTTCTCCATTTTGCAGCTCCTTTTATATTGCCATGCAGGCCCCGTTTCCCTTGCCTCAAGCGGGGCCTGTCTCGCTGCTTCTGCCTTCGTAGCGGCTGCTGTAGCGGGGCCTCTGTTCCCGTTGGTGTTGTTCTGCCATCCATCCAGCGTCGACTTCCGTACCGTTGCTTCCGCTGAAGCAACGCCTCTTTGCCTGAAGCTGGGCCTCTTTGCCTGAAGCAGGGCCTCTTTGCCTAAAGCAGGGCCTCCTTGCCTGAAGCAGGGCCTCTCTGCCTTAAGCAGGGCCTTTCGACATCGCCCTTGCTTTCCAACTCTCCAGTTTCTCTCTCTCTCTTTGTATCCAAGCGCCGTTAATTGAATTCGCCGCACTCTTAACCCTTAGTTGGCCCTTTGTGAGGAATCACTCCTTACAAGATGTCAATAAGCTTAACAACAAGTTTGTGCAATTTGATGTACCTGAGGCTACATGCAATAAGTACCTGAATGTCGAACCCCTCTGTGATAAAAGCTTTAGCTTTATGTGTGTCAGTTCACTCAAAAAACATCTCGCCCCAAAAAGACCCATTTTCGTCCTAATATTTAGAAAATCGCCCTAAAAAACGGGCCAAAGGCGACTCACCTTATTTTTTAGAAAAGCATTTCTAAAAATTTTAGAAATTTTTTTTCTTAAATTTAAGGTAAAACGCCAAAGAAAATAGAAAATTATTTCTACATTATAAGGCAAGCTTATTGACATCTTTGTGATCGTTCTTCTGATGTTTCGTTTTCCCTACTCCTAGGTCATAGATTTCTCTCCACTTTTGTCTAGTCGAAATGCCGTTATTAAATTTGTCCGTATAAAATTCTCGTTTTGCAGACTTTATCTTTTGTGTTACAGACTCTCTTAAATAGATAGTCAATGTTATTGGTCAAAACTTGAACTTGACAGTCGACAGAGGGCGAGTAATAAATAGGTTACCAGTCACATGCATTAACTTCTGATTCCAGTTCAGTGTAGTTAATATTCCTAAAATCTATAAGTTTTATCAGATCTTTATTATAATTGATTACTAGATCATAGGTTAGAAAAATAAGATCATGTCTGGAGAAAGCTGGTACGGAGACCTGGTCATACAATAAGTTCTTACAGACATCACTAACAAAAAATACGTCAAGAAGAGTATCACAGGTTTTGGAAAAGTGAGTGGGTTGCGTTTTATTGACTGAATAGAATCCTATTGTTTCAAAGTTATTTAATAAGTGTGTTTCTTTTAGGAATTTACTATTAAGGTCCCCCTTAATAATAACGTCAGAGTATGTTAAAGATATGTCAGCAATAACGTCAAGCAGTTGGGTATAGTCAGTCGATCGATGGGGTCGATATATGCATCCGATAAGTGCTTTTGTATATAACTTTTTGTTAAATATTTCTATAAAAAAGATATTAAATTTCACTAGACAGATGATTTTTACATGCAACTTTAACATCTAGCATTTTATTAACATAAATTGCGTCCCCACCCACATGCCCAACACGTTCAGAACGAAACACATTATAGCCATCACACACTACAGACAAATCACTTAAATCAGACGTAAACCAAGTTTCCGATACACATATCACATCAACATTTGACTGTACAAAGAGATACCTAAACTCATCATCAATGGCTTGCAAAATAATAATTTTTTCCCCGGATATTGTGCATTTTTATAATGATAACGGGGTCAACATTGGATTGTTGCGTTTCACGTGCTCGGAAAATTTCCTTAATCCTCGGTGGTGTAGCCAGCCTAAGATTTAAGCAGAGTTGGTTGAACAGCCTCCTCACATTTTCCCCTTCAACGAATGGCACGCCATGCATACGCAAATCGCATGCGTTGTTGTTGATCTGGTGCGCAGCCTGCTTCTTTTCTAAATCCCCCACCCGCGCCTGCAAAGGCCGTAGCTCACCATCCTCTCGCTCAGGACAGCTCACTTTGTCATGAAGCTGTCTCATTTCGCTGGCCATTCTGTCCAGTCGCTCCAGAAGCACCTTGAGGATCCGCTGCTCTACCTCCCTCACATTGGAAGTAAGCATCTCTGCCTGCACTCCAAACCGCTCATCAAGCATCTGGCCCAGATGCGCAGACTGATCTGGAGTAGACTGCTCAGCATTGTGGTCAGTGCTGGTGTTCTGACGGTGGCGTTTGACACCGTTCGGTGGAATTATTGGATTTAGTGTTTTGTACTCCTTGTTTTTTGACATTGTGTTTGTGTGGTATTTAAATATGTTTGGGTTTGAGTGTGTGTGAGAGTTAACAGTTTTTGGTTTTTTGCGGAATTGCTTTGAAGTAGCTTTCGCACTGCACTTTAGGCAAAAATTAAAATGTACAAGATATCGTCGATTAAGGCACCAGCAACTAGTCTGCCACTAATTAAACAAATGACTATAGTGATATTTAATTGGTGTGTACTGTTTTTGTTTAAATTAGACGATTTTTTTCGAATTTATAAGTGTTTATTGTGGAGCTGATTTTCATACGCGTTGAGTTTGCTAGAGTTGCCGAGTACGGTGGTCCTTCTTCAATATTCTTTTTTACTCGAGTTATACTTGTAACTATGCTTTGACGCTTCTTCCTAATAGCACTTGCTGAATCAGATTCACTAGTTGCAGAGGGCGCCATTTTGAGACTTTTAACTGTGTTTAATTAATTTAACTTCGATTTCTTTATTCACATAAGCAGCACTGTGATACACAAATAGCTTTGGGCCAACAAATGATACCACTGACCAATAATTGGTTTAAACGCGGCAAAATTGTCAATATTATTATTAATCTTTAACAGACTGAGATTAGTACTTAGACGATTCAAGGATTTAACGACAGAACCATGGCTGACGGGTCAATAATTGCCAGCTCTTAGATTTAGCCTTTGCCCAAAAGATGCGGAATGAAATTGAAACCAATTGGAGTTCACTTATTTGCGTGCCAACAGCAAAAGGTGGGACTGCAAAACAATTTGACCGACTATATGCACACCTTCAATAGGATGCGCACAGCTTAGAGACGACGCATAGGTTAGAGACGACTCAAGTGGCCGCTGATCCGTTGCTAACCGTTAATACGGCTAGGTGTCTTATGCCATGTGGTCCTGGCCAGATTGCCAGTCGAGAAGTTGCTTCAAATGTTGCAACTTTTAATAATGACCTTTTCACCCACATACTAAGTCGATCAGCCAACCTTCAATAGGCCAACATATTCACCGTACAATAGGTTAGAGACGATTTAATATGGATTAATGACCCAGTACGAGAAACTGCACTTAGGCTGCAATTAAAAAACACATGGACCATAACATAGACATCCCGCGAAGTTGACGAGCTCTTGCCATCCAATCCTCTTGAAGTAATTGTAGGAGTAGTCCATCAGATCCAAAGGGCTATCCAAATGTGTGGCCAAGTCTCCAGTTCCACTCTGTACTGTAACGGGCAGACTAAATTCAGTTAGACTTTATTTTTGTTGTAATAAAAAAAATACAAAATCAAAATTTAGGCTTAGAAATAGATTTTGAAATTCGCGCCAACTTTCCCTCAATTAGTGCAAAGGCAGCAATGCACTTAACGAAATATGCAACCGTGGTAATGCAATGAGAGAATTGAGAGCATTTGACAGTGTCAAAAACTGACAGCTCTGCATTTCCGGTCTCTCATGGGCCTATATAAGGCGCCCTCAACCTCATCCGGTCTCTCATGGGCCTATATAAGGCGCTCTCAACCTCATCCGGTCTCTTTTCTCCATTCCAAGCCAGAAGACACCGAACCTCTAACTTCAAGGTGGCATCAGAATTTTGTTAATTTCATAACCTACAAGAAAAGTAGCCATCCGGCTTCGGTTTAGCGATCTTTACGCTAACACAACGCTTTACTGCTAATTTTATAGCAGAAAAGGCTGTAACCATTTGTTTTATTCATATTCCCTCGTGGACAGGAGAAAAGAATTGAATTTCTATTGATTTTGGTCCATCGAGTTATCTCGCCTGGGTAAGAGTTATTTAAAACCTTCGTTTTATTTAATTTAATCGTGTTCAAAAAAATATTATTTTTTCAATTTTTTTATGTGCATAAATTTATTATATATTTTTTATTTGTTTTAAACAAATCTGAGAGCAGTAAGAAGGTGAAAGAGAGAGAAAGTGTGTTATGAATTAAAAAGGCAAAGCAAGAAAAGTGAAAAAAAGAAGAAAATCTAAACTAAAAGCCAAGTGAAAAAAACCAGCTAACAAACACAAACCAAATGTCTAAAATCTAAATCAAAAGTGTGTGCAAAAATAAGTTGAACAACCAATTATGGTTTGCTAATAACAATGGTACAAAACAAAACGAAATAAACTTAATTTTTACAGAATTATGTTTAAAAACTTACATCGCTTTCGAGAAGTCCTTCGTCGTTGCTGTTGATGGGTGAGTTATGCACACCAGTGCATTTTGATTATTGATATATATTTTGTTGTGAATTTTTACCATTTATGTCACGTGAATTTATGTAAAAGGAATTTTGCAATCAAGTATGAAACAAAGATAAAAATAAATTTTTAAATTCAAGTAATTTTTTCAGTTTAATTTTTCAAATCAATATATAAAAAAAAAAAATTTATGTTTAAACAAAATTAATTAAAATATTACAAATCTAACTAAAACTGAAAACATGCATAGAAACAAATAGAAGTAAACAATTAAAAGAACCGTAATTATTTTGAATGCTAGTTAGCAACAATCAGCTGGAAGCTGCAGTTATGTTTCAGTTGTTACCTTTGAATTTTTCGTTTCGGTTTTCTTGTTGATATTCACAAAAGAACAGTTTTTTTTAGACTTTGCTAGTCTTTCGTTTTTATGGCTTTAAGTTAAGCTTATCAGTTCTTATCATTTTCTTTCGTACTGCTTAAGAAAGACTTCGTATGCAAATACCAAAACAAAAATATTAAAATCATGCACATGAATTACTCTACTTAACAAAATTTTATACGTAAACTTATATATCTTTTATTTTTTTTGTAAACAATTATGAATTTATAAAACTATGTTTATCTTTATTAATATTATTTAAAATTAGTTAAGATGAAATTTATACGAACCCCTATTGAAGAAAAAAATACTAAATGAATTTTCTAAAGAGAATAAAAATAATTATGAATTGCTAAAGCCTGTATGACACGATATTAATCTTTTCATTAATTAAATGCGAGTGAACGGTACAGCTATATACGTTTTTGGTTCTGGATTTCTATCGCAAGTATGAACGGTCACACTTGCCGGTATTTTAATAAATTTAAATTTATGATTAGCATCAGCAATAGCTATACAAATTTAATTGTTGTCATCTTTTAAATTAAATTAGTAAGAACCGATTTTTGGCACCGCTCGTATCTTGCAATGTTTGCTTGTACAAATTTTCAATATAAATAGTTTTTTTTTAAACAAAATATATATTTTAACACAATATGTTGTACAATAAGAAATTCATAAAATTTTTGGCGTTCTTTTTCCATTCCATGTTCGAAGATTGAAATGGCAGGTACTTCTTGACATTCAACACATTGTCTCCTTCAAAATTTTGGAAATGGTTTACTAGTGAATTCAAATGGGCGATTGCAACGAGTTCCAACTTTCCCTTCAATATAGATTTCGGATTATGACA
Organism: Lordiphosa mommai; assembly: GCA_018904225.1. Classification (NCBI taxonomy): domain Eukaryota; kingdom Metazoa; phylum Arthropoda; class Insecta; order Diptera; family Drosophilidae; genus Lordiphosa; species Lordiphosa mommai. Next base: position 391,298 of record JAEIFT010000065.1, on the reverse strand, counting down.
ATATTTGTATAAAAGAATGTTGTCATTTACTGTAGCACAATAAAAAACCTGATTAGTGGCCCATCTGTAGGACCAATGCAACTACGCATCACTGTGTTCTGCTTCTGAATATGCGGCTTTATCATATTTTAAGTCAATTAAAATAAATGTCCGGTTATACGAAGAATAGTTTTCTTAATTTTCGTGACCTCGCCCATGACCCCGGCAACAATTTATGAGTGAAACCTGCAGTTAGTTTTCTTATTGTTATTCCACATTTTATTTTTCATTAAAAATAAAGCAAAATACCTTCTTCCTTGCGTCGCAACAGCCAAGTAGCAAAAAAAGTTATAAATTTTTTTTATTATTTTTATTTAATAATATGTTTGTCGCATTCAACTTCAATACCGCTCAATATAGATGCAAATTGGTCCCTGTCTTATCTATTTCGAGGGCTTTTCTACAAATTAATGACAAAATAATGAGTTTGAAAGTTCGATTTAATGCATTAATCTATCGGCCAATGGCTATCGAAATTGGTATATTTTTTTTGGGATTTTGTTCAAGTTAGTATTTTTCAGATAACCGATAGTAACGCGTTAATGCGGCATTAAAAACCTCATTAATTTCCTCATGTATTTGTCTCTCTCTCACTCACGCAAAACCAATATCAACTGAAATTAATGCATTATTAATACGTTCAATTAATGTCGTGTCATAAGGCCATAATCTATTTTGTTATGTTTCCTGGAAAGTAAATGAGACAATAGTTGAGTTTGTGAGTTTTCAACCATTTCCATAGCCATGAAAACTCAAGGTAGGGTGGGTACTGACGCTATACTGCATTAACATCTAAGCAGCAGGTTGTGTGAAATTGAACTTGTTTGATTAGTAATCTTTTCGTGTGGTGATTGGTAGGATTTATGGTTAGCAATTATATACCCTAATTGTACTCGGCTGTGGATTCTTAGAATTAACAATATACAGTAATTGTGCTTCGGATGTGCTCTATATAGGTTTCAACGAACCCCCCACAGGCTGTTTTTACTAGTCGTTTTAGAATCCAAATCGAAACTTATATAGGGGAAAAACGCTCTGAAGGAGGGACTCTTGTCTTCAGTCCGATTCAAGTTCTCTTTCTACGTTACCGAATATTATTTAGCGCAGATCGTGGGCTTTTGTTATTTGGCGCAGAACCAGGGACATTTGTCATCGGTCCGAGTCAAGTTCTCTTTGTACGTTACAGTACCCAATCCTCCACTTTGTTAGAAGACCATAATTAGTCCCTGCTCGGGCGCCATGAAATTTCGTGGTAGTTTCCACGACCAAAAATATCCAAAGATCGGAGTGGCAGGTCTGCTTTATCCAAGTTATATTTTCCAAGAGAGTTAATTTTTAGTTACCCTGTAGTTCTGCTGGGGTCAAGTGACTACTCTGCCTAACGAATCCATGCATCACTTTTCGTTAGACACGTCGTTAACGGCAGGTAATGCCGCGGGTGATGCAGCGAGTGTGCGGCAGCCCGGACAAATTCGGCGTTGCTGTTGTGGGGAAGGGACACTAAAACTATTTAGGTCAAAAAGTGATTTTAAAAATAATATAAACGGTTTAAAACACCACAAATAAAAAAAATAAATAAATATTAGTTTGCTAGAGGATTTGAACCCACGACCTCTGTATTTCAGGGCAACGGTCTAAACCCCTGAGCCATCTTCGCCCGACTACTTTCAGTGCTGCCGTATGCGCTAAGATGCTGTCGTTCGCATTCAAACTCTCCAAATTTGTGAGTTCAAATACCAGACAAGTAAAAAAAAAAATTACACAGATAATTTTTTCTCATTCAGTTCTTTAGTCACCACTGCAGTAACTCCTTTGCACCGATCAGATCGCTAACGGCTGGTGGTTAACCTTATACCGCTCGGTGAATTTGGCGGACATGTCCACACAAAATTCGTTAGCAAATTACATGGCGGGTGGTTAGGTCGGTATCCGGTCCTCATTACGAAGAGTTAGCGGAATCACTAGGATTGCACCAGTGCAGCCGAACTACAGGGATAAGTATGTGTAATAAAAATATGCCGCTTTTACCAAACAGAGAGTGAGTATCTAATTTATTTGGATGCTAACATTCTTTATGGTACTGTAATGTCCCAATCTCTGCCATATGGGGGTTTTCGATGGCTAACTCAGGGGGAGATTGATGCTCTTGATATATTAAACATACCCGCAGATGCTGAAAATGGTTACATTTTCGAAGTGGATTTGAACTATCCATACAACTTTCATGACAAGCACAATGATTTACCATTTTGCCCGTCCAACAAAAAACCAACACTATTTGCTAAAACCTAAAAACTTATTGCCGATCTGAGTGATAAATTAATTATCCAATTCATTATTTGAATTTGTAGCAGTGCCTTAAAAATGGGTTAGAGCTTTTCAAAGTGCATAGAGTTTTACGATTTTCCCAGAGAGCATGGCTCAAACCTTACATATACCCCGTTTATATGTGGCGAAATACGCGGTAACTTACCGCGTATTTGTCAATATAAACACTTATACGCGAATAAATGTTATCGTGATAAGTTACCCTGAAAATTTTTGTCTACCAGGATAAAGTAATATGCGTCGATCTGGCAACACAATTTTTTATAATTTCCATCATGCGCGAATGCCTCCTTTCCATGCAACGACGCACAAAGTTTCATGCCCGCTCCTGGCTTTGCCTCATGCAAATAATTAATTTTTCCTCACTCATTTGACAATTTTAAATGTTTGACATATTTAATTAATCCTACCCATGTGGCAACTCCCTCGCACAGAGTTGCTTTTGAGCTACACGTATAAACAGTGGTAAGTTTTTTACCACGGTAATATAAATACGCGTACTGTGCGTATAAACGGGGTAATAGATATGAACACAAGCACCGATCAAAAGCTAAAAATGCTTTTGAAAAAGACTTTTTCAAATTGCTGAATAATAGCATTTTGGGTAAAGCGTTGGAAAATATTGAAAAGCGGATTGATTTAAAGCTCATTTGTGAATGGGAACCTCAAACGCGAAACACTCCAAGACGTTATCACTTGTGTGGGAGGGAACTAGTTGCAAGAGCAAATTTCCATAGCGCTGTAAAGTTCTCGGAAAATTTATTCGCCCTTCAAATGAAACGATTGAATATTTGCTACAATAAGCCAATATAAATTGGTTTCGCTGTACTGAATCTTTCCAAGTGGAAAATGTATGATTTCCATTATAGTTATATGCAACCCAAGTTCCAGGATAATTTGAGCCTCAACCACATGGATACAGACTCATTTATTTATACTATTAAAACGCCTGATTTTTACGCGCATATCCGCGAAGATGTTGAACAGACGTTTGTCACTTCTGATTATTCGGAACAGGCCGCCTCTTTGTTCAACTTCAAGCGAGTAAATAAAAAAAAGTTGGGCTTTTTCAAAGATGAGTCCAATGGGAAGATCATGAGTGAGTTTGTGGGTCTCCGATCAAAAATCAGAGGGAGCTAAAAAGTTTGTCGTTAAGAAGTTATCACTGAAAAACTATCGCGACTGTTTACTTAAACAAGAAACATTCAGGTGATTAGATCGAAACGGCACCAAATATTTACAAATAGAATAAAAACGAGAGGGCAAAGCTAACTTCGACTGCGCCGAAGTTTTAATACACTTGAAAAACTTTACTCCAACTGATTTAACCGGTAAAATATACATAGGATATAGATATCAGATATCTAAAATTTTTAAATCATTGATAATAAAAAATTTGATACCATAAAAAAACTTTTCTTATTAAAACACATTTTCCGACCGATTGGTCCTATGGCAACAAAAAAGTTTTTCTCACTAGAAGTAGTTTTTTGACCGACCGTTTTTATGGGAGCTATATAACATTGTGATCCGATTTTGATGAATTTTTTCTGTATTATGTGAAAGCATATAAAACTAACATATACCAAGATTAGTTAAGCTACGATTGAAAACAAAAAAGTTTTTTTTACTAGAACTAGTTTTTTGACCGATCGTTTATAAAGCAGCTATATGATATAGTCATCCGATCCGGCCGGTTCCGACATATTAATTCCGTGCAGACTACGGACAGACGGATGGAATAGAATATATGTATATATAGTTCATGTGGTCGAAAATGAATATTTCTATGCGTTACAAACTTCTGGGCAAAATTAATATTCACTTTTCAAGTGTATAAAAATAAAATATTTGTTTTTTTAATTAAGAACAAGTTTATAGTAATTTTATAATACAAGAAAAAAAAATCAGTTAATTATGTAGGCGAGATAGTTTGCATTGAAAGGATGTGCCAATATATAGGTAAAAAGTTCAATAACATTAAAATTAGAATAATTTAATTTTCATTTTAATTTAAAATAATTTTTTAAATCAGCTAAATTACAACAGAACAGAAATACAAAGCACAAATAAAGAAAACAACAAAACAGCACAAAAATTCCCACAGCAAAGCTGCCAAAAACTCACAAGACCGCTTTCTGTTATTAAAGATAACTCAAAGAAGCGCAAAGGCGCGCAGCTGAAATAAACAGTTTTAGAATCCTCTAACATTAACGAATATTATAAGAAATGTAACTATTAAGCTAGGTGCAACACTTACAATGGCACTGAGAAAAAACACATTTTATAACAAAACCACAACATATTATAACATGAAAACAACTCAAATATGGTAGTAGTAGTAGTAGTAGTAGTAGTAGTAAGTTACAGGGCATCTTCCCAAAAAATGTTGGATATCCTCCGGTTCTCCTGAATTGCAGAGGGGGCAGATAGGGCTTTCCACTTGCTGATAAATGTTTGCCTGGAGCAAAAACATGCCACATGTGGCTTTTATCACCCACGAAATGTCCATCGGAGGTATATTTAGTTACTTTTCTCCTATGTCACTGTCTAAATATTTATAGAATCTGGTTAGACTATTGATCTTTCGTTGCACATATGGGGCATTCTTTCTCAAACGTCCCAGTCAAAAAATGAAAATTTTTGGATTGGCTTCATACTTTGGTGAATATTAACTCATTAAAAAAAAATTGTAGAAATTAGGGGGGTGGAAGTTTAGACATTTTAAGTGACATTGGTATTTTTAAAATCGTATAACTATGACAAAACTTTTTTTTTTTTTTTGTGGACTAGTCTTTTTTATTAGTTTGATTTTTAAATAGTGTAACCCTAATACAAAATTTTTTACATTTTTGAAAAAACAACAAAATTTAAAAAAAGTCAAAATTAACCCCCTATTTTTTTTAATTAACCCTTGTATTTCAATTTTGACCCAAATGGGTATTTTTAAAAAAAAAAAATTTTATTTTTTGTTGAAAAGCTTAGGTCACTTCCTATAAAATGTGCAAATATGATAATATGCAATATAATGCAAATATAAAAAAAAAAAAAATTAACCCCCTTATTTTTTTTATTACCCTTATTTTTCAATTTTGACCTAAATGGGTATTTTTATTTTTTTTAAATGTATTGTTTTGAAAAGTGTTGGTTTTGTGTTTTGTGGAAGTAAAAAGGCAAACGCTGTAGATTTAGGATTATGTTTATTACACACGTATGCGTCTTGTTCTGCAAAGAGCTTGTGAGAGACTAACTAAGTATACATAAGAATAATAAGGGGATAACGAAAAAGACAAATATTCAGTGTGACCAGGTTTCATACATATAGAGTGTTGCCAAAAACTTATTCATATTTCAATACTCCTTCTCAACAATTATATACTTGAAACCTAATGTATTAATAGCAACTCATTTCAGTAATACATTTAACATGTTTGCTCTTTTGCAAATTCTTAGTTAGTACATCCGAGACCATATCATTAGAACATATATATTCAACATCAATTTTATTTTTGGAATATAGTTCTCGGACATAACGGAACTTTATATCTATATGCTTACTACGATTATGCAAAGTGGGATTTTTCGTTAAACGTAGTGCACTATCGCAGTACAATAAAATAGTCTTAATTTCTATAAAGCCCATTTCATGTAACAACTTTTTGAGGTACTCGGTACTCGAGGTACTCGGCTTCGGTACTGCTTAAAGCCACCAGACTCTGTTTCTTGACATGCCAAAAGTATGCAACATTTGCTCGACATACTGCTTATGGCCGATAGTTATGATGCCAGTCTCTCCGTCGCGCTCGACTTCTACGCCTAAGAAATGATTGAGCTGGCCGCCATCAACTACGTCGAATTCATCAGCAATTGACCCTTTTATGCGCAGTAAGTCATCTTTTGTTGAGCGGGGAATTAAAAGATCATCTACGTATACTGCGATTATATTGATTTTACCATCACCATTGCGAATATAGACGCACGGCTCGCTCACACATGGAGTAAAACCAATTTTTCTTAGGACCGCATCCAGTTTCGCGTTCCACTCTCTACCGCTCTGCTTTAGCCCATAGAGAGATTTTCTTAGCCTCAAGACCTTCCTGGGAAATTCGTCGCTCACGAACCCATCCGGCTGTTTCATGTAGACATCTTCAGATAGCTCGCTGTTCAGGTAGGCAGATGACACATCCATCTGATGCAGGAACAACTTATGTTCCACAGCCAACGGTATAGTTATTCTAACAGACGAGTATCTCACCACTGGTGAAAATGTTTCGAAATAATCTATGCCATAAAGTTGAGCACACCCTTTAGCTACTAACCTAGACTTAAATCGCTCGACGTAGCCTTCTTTGTCAACCTTTATGCCAAAGACCCATTTACTGCCAATAGCTCTCTTGCCCTGTGGCAAATCTACAAGCTCCCATGTTTTATTGGCTTCTAGCACATCTAACTCCTTCTGAATTGCTGCTGCCCATTCTTTACGCATTTTCGACGTATTAGCCTCACTAACACTTGCAGGGATTATGACCTCCTCTGCTCTCAACAGATTCAAAGTATTATACTGTTTACGGGGTCGACCTGGTTTTCCAGTCATCATTTTCTTTGGACGACCAGGGCCACGAATTTCAGATACTGGAGGCGGCTCCGCCTCAACACCAATGACACTCTCGTCATCTTTAGTATTTTCGTAGATATTATTAAGCCCATTTTGCTCAATTTCAATTTCTGCCTGTACCTGCTGAGCACTCTCTCCACTGTTACCTTCTACACTCATTGTCTGTGCCTGTTGGCCAAGTGGAATATTTCCTTCCAACAATACAATTTCTTTGTCTTCGCTTGCAGAGCTACTAAAACTATTTTCCACAAAAATAACATCTCTACTCTCAATAACATTTTGAGACTCCGGACAATATAATCTGTATGCTTTTGCAGTCTTGGAATAGCCTATCATAATATACTCAAAACCCTTTGGTCTGAAATTCTTATTATGTGATTTCTTTACCGCAATTGCCTTAGATCCAAAAATCTTTAAATGCGCCACTGATGGCTTTTTGCCAGTCCAGACTTCATATGGCGTTTCGTTGATCAGAGTTTTTGTTTCCGATCTGTTGCGTAAATAAGCTGCAGTATGTACAGCTTCGGCAAAAAGGCTCTCATTAACGCCCGCATGTACAATCATACTTCTGGCCATCTCCACTAGTGTGCGGTTTGCACGCTCAGCAACCCCATTTTGTTGAGGCGAGTAGGGTACAGTTAATTGCCTCTTTATACCATTTTCCGACAGGTATTTCTCAAAATCACGACTCAAGTACTCGCGCCCGTTATCACTACGTATTCGTTCAACTTTTTTACCGCATTGTTTTTCAGCAAAAACAACAAAGTCTTTGAATGCGTCTAATATTTGATCACGGGTCTTCAGAATATACACACAAGTATACCGCGAGTAGTCGTCAATAAATGTTGCGAAATAACGCGCGCCCCCGGCAGTCCGCTTGTTAATTTGCCCACAAATGTCTGAATGTATTAAACTCAATAGTTCATTTGCACGATTTTCAGACATCTTTGGGAATGGCTTACACGAAATTTTGCACTTTGCACAGGTCACACAGACATCGCCTTTTAAGTCAATATTTTTACAGCTCGAATTCAAACCACGAACGATCTCGTCACTTGCCATTTTCCTTATACTTGACATATTCAAGTGGCCAAGACGATAATGCCACTTCCACAATTCACTGCCACTAGCCTCTGAGTACATACACTTCTTTGTTTTTATGTCAATAGTGAACAGATCACCACACATTCTAGCCCGCAGAAATATCTTATTTTTGTTTTTTATTACGGCACTGTCTTTATTAAAAATCACTTTAAGTCCCATTTCAACAGCTTTCGATACTGATATAAAGTTTGTTTGCAAATCTTTAACGTACAGCACGTTAACCAGATCCACGCAAAAATTTTCGGATTTCACACACACAGTGCCAATGCCATCAGCAAACATGACATTCTCTCCAGCCAGTAATATTTTTTCTCTGTGCTGATTCAGTTCTACAAACAACGACTTGTCGCAACACATATGCGCCGTAGCGCCACTGTCCAGGCACCACATTGATCTCGTTAGTTTGTCATTTTGCTGCACACTCGCCAGAACACCAAACGCACAATTCTCTTTGCCTTCGTCATTCATTTTTTTCCATTTGCACTGCGCAATAAAATGACCCTCTCGGCCGCATCTAAAACACTTTTTGTTTTTCTTTGAACCTTTTTGTTTATGCGAATTTTCGTTGCTTTTGTTTTTTATTCTTGACACGAACGCTTGCTGTACACTGTTGTCCACACTTTCGTTGTACACTTGTTGTCTCTCTCCTTCCTCTACGATTTTGACTTTCAAATCCGACAGGGACGGCAACACCTCGCGAGTCCTGACAGCTTCAAAATTGATAGAATTTCATCAGAAATCACCACTTCGATTTCTTGTAGCTTGTCAACCAAATCGACAAACTCTTTCACATAATTTTGCACTAGCACACCCTCCGGCATGCTCATTCGAAGCAACCTTTTAAACAGCGTAATTTTTCTCGCTGGTCCGCGTGGTTGATAGACACCGGGAAGCTTCACCCATGCTTCTTTCGCTGAAGAGCAGTTTTTTATGAAATTGATCTCTGACGCCTTTACACCCAACAATATGCATGCTAGTGCCTTTTCGTCACGAGTATCAAAGTCAGCCTTTAGCTCTGCAGTATCTTCTTCATTTTTTACCACTCTACCGCAAACAATTGGCCACAGATCGCACTGTACCAAAACGCTTTTCATTTGCACTGACCACACTGCGTAGTTCTCGCCATCCAACTTTTCAATGGCGTTTAATCTATGTCCACTCATTTTAATTAATTTTTCACGTAATCACACAAAAGTAATTATAATTAATACACAGTTTCCTTTTTACGTTCCTGGGCCCATAACCTGTTGGTTTTGTGTTTTGTGGAAGTAAAAAGGCAAACGCAGTTGATTTAGGATTATGTTTATTACACACGTTCTGCAAAGAGCTTGTGAGAGACTAACTAAGTATACATAAGAATAATAAGGGGATAACGCAAAAGACAAATATTCAGTGTGACCAGGTTTCATACATATAGAGTGTTGCCAAAAACTTATTCATATTTCAATAAAAAGCTAAGGCTATTTCCTATAAAATGTGTAAATATGATAGTGGGACAACAATAACTTTAGAAATTAATTAATAACAAAATATGCTGCGAGCTCTCGCGATCGCCCGAACAGTGTCTGTTCTTCCTATGCATCTTTTTCAACAATAGCTCTCTACATTTAAACAGAATTCATAATTCATTATTTCCTAAAGTTATAGTTGTCCCACTATCATATTTACACATTTTATAGGAAATGACCTAAGCTTTTCAAAAAAATAAAATTTTTTTTTTAAAAATACCCATTTGGGTCAAAATTGAAAAATTAGGGTTAATTAAAAAAAAATAGGGGGTTAATTTAACTTTTTTATATTGTGTTGTTATTTTCAAAAAGTACATGAATAATGCTTTAAAATGTCATATTTAAAATTTAAAATCGATAAAATTTAATTTTTTAATTATTATTATTAATTCAATATTTCCAAAAGTTATTTTTGGCCCACTATCATATTTTCACATTTTATAGGAAATGACCTAAGCTTTTCAAAAAAAATTAAAATTTTTTTTTTAAAATACCCATTTGGGACAAAATTGAAAAATAACGGGTAATTTTGTAAAATAGGGGCTGAATTTTAATTTTTTTTTATTTTTGTTATTTTTTTCAAAAAGTACATGAAAAATGCTTTAAAATGACATATGCACAATTTCAAATCGATAAAGTTTTGTCATAGTTATACGATTTTAAAAATACCAATGTCACAAAATGTCAAAACTTCCACCCCCCCTAATTTCTACAATTTTTTTTTTAATAAGTTAATATTTTGGGAATTTATCCTTATATACCTTCATATAGGATAACAATTCACCAAAGTATTAAGCCAATCCAAAAATTTTCATTTTTTGTCTGGGACGTTTGAGAAAGAATGCCCCATATACATCTCTCTGCGTATTTTTTAGGGCAGCCAGTAGTTCTATGCTTAATCCATTCTATTGAGACCAGGAGACTTCCGTTTCGTGCCACTCGATGCGATTTGAGACACAAGGAGCTTTTAATTCTGAAGCCCAAAATACATTTCTTTGCAGAATTCTTTTGGCGAGTAGGTTCGGATGTCGTTCTTCTTTATATTCAAAAAGGACCTTTGAAATATAATTTATGTGTTGTCCAAATGTAAACAAGTGCGCATAGTCCACATTGCTTTCCAAGGCGAGTGCGTATTCTGGTGTTGTTGGTGGCAGATTGAAAATTTTTTTTAAAAAGAAAAATTGAAAGTTGTCGACCTCTTTGAAGCTGCTATAACCCCATATCTGTGCAGCATATGTTTGTATAGACCTACACACGGCATTGTAAACTTTCCATTTGGCATTTACTGGTAAATTTTTATTGTAAACATATTTACTCCAAGACACATTTATGCTAGTCTTAGCTAGCTCTGTACGCTTCTGAATATGTTTTTGAAATGACAGCTTTGGCGTAAGTATCACTCCAAGATAGCTGTATTCCGAGACTATTTTAACGGGCGAGTCTTTATACTTCCATTTTTCAGCTGCTGATAGACGTCCTCCTCTCCGAAAGATTATTATTTCAGACTTGGTCATATTTACTTCCATATTCCAGCGGTCACAGTATTCCTCTAAGCGAAAAATCATGCGTTACAAAACTTGGGGATCCTCGGCTAAGATGACGATATCATCAGCATATAACAACACACGGATGTTTAAGACTCCTATGTGCAGGCCTCCGCCCAGGCATTCGTGGATGTCGTTTAAAAACAGTGTGAAGAAAAGTGGTGACATTTGGTCTCAAATGACTGTGACAACTCCTCCCCAGTCCAGACCGCCGCTCGTGTATCGCTGTAAATTTATACACTTCAAAAGTGTATATTAATTTTGCCCAGAAGTTTGTAACGCATAGAAATATTCATTTCCGACCACATAAACTATATATATTCATGATCAGGACGACGAGCTGAGTTCAATTCCGTCTGTCCGTCCGTCCGTCTGTCCGTCTGTCTGTTTCTACTCAAACTAGTCCCTCAGTTTCAAAGCTATCGAGCTGAAATTTTGCACAGAGTCTTCTTTTTACTGCACGCCACTAATATGTCGGAACCGGCCGGATCGGATGACTATATCTTAGAGCTGCCATAGAAACGGTCGATCAAAAAAATTGATCTAGTGAGAAAAACTTTTTTGTTTTCCATCATAGCGACAAGACAAGTTTTTTTTATGAAATCAAATTTTTATTATTAATGATTTAAAAATTCAAAATAACTGATATCTATATATATTTTACCGGTTAAATCAGTTGGAGTAAACTTTTTCAAGTGTATTAAAACTTCGCCACAGTCGAAGTTAGCTTTGCCTTCTCGTTTTTCAATAAAATTGAGCATTTTGCTTGAGACTCCGAGCATGTGTAGCTTGTACCACAGAAGTTGTCTGGGTATTTTAGGGGTAACGACATAGCTCCGACGACATATCTCCGACGAGTTACAAACGTCTTATCTCCGATCGGAGTTATGTCGTTTTAAAGCGTCATAATTCCGATCGGAGATATTTCGTTTCAAAACGTCATAACTCCGATCGGAGATATGATGTTTGAAACTCGTCGAAGATATGTCGTTTTAAAGCGTCATATCTCCAATCGGAGTTATGTCGTTTTAAAGCGTCATATCTCCGATCGGAGATATGTCGTTTTTAACTCGTCGGAGATATGACGTTTTGAAGGCGTCATATCTCCGATCGGAGTTGTGTCGTTTCAAAGCAGTGCTGGGCGCGTCCCTATAGCGTGTGCATAGGCAAACGTCGCAGTAGCAGCGACGCGTCGCGACGACGAACACCGACACTATAAGCTCGCTGCGCTGCTAAGAATTTCGTATCGGTTGCCACGCACACATACAAAGCTAAAATATGATAGTATTGTGTGCCCAGCACTGTTTCAAAGCGTCATAAAAAGGAAATACAGTAGGTCAAAAAAGTATTTCGACACATGGAAAAATATTTTTTTTTTTTTACAAAATAAGTGACTTTATCAATTGTTAAAATTTATTTTAAATTTTATTCTGATTCTCAATGGTGCTTGAAGTAAATATCTTAAAGAAATTAACAAAATCAATTTAGTTCTACTATAAAACAAATTGAAGGCTAACGTCGGCTCCGCCGATGGTTAAATACCCTTGCAGTTTTTATACCCGTTACTCGTAGAGTAAAAAGCGTTTACTAAGTTCGTTCAAATGTATGTAACAGGCAGAAGTATGCATTTCCGACCCCATAGCATCAATAGCCGAGTCGATATAGACATGTCCGTCTGTCCGTCCGTCCGTATGAACACCTAGATCTCAGAGACTATAAGAGCTAGAGCTACCATTTTTTCAGTGTAGACTTGTATCGTCTGCACGCAGATCATGTTTGTTTCAAATTTTTGACACGCCCCCGCAATATGAAAAAACCTCATATCTCCCTCAATTTTGTAGCTAGGTTATTTGGACCTTCTAGAAATGTATTATAATCATCATTACGTATCGATCCGCCATACGTCATTTCCCGATCACTGAACGATAGTAGAGTTGCCACCCCCGCAATTTGGAAAAGACGTCATATCACCTACAATTTTAAAGACAGATTGTTTGAACCTTTTAGACATATATTAAAATCATCATTACTTATCGATACACCATACACCGTTTCACGATCAGATGCACTATTAATTACGCTGGGCATTTTGTGATTTAATTATATATTTTTAAGTTAACCTTTCCCTGAGTAACGGGTATATCGAAGTCGAGCAGGGTCGACTTCAACGTACGCTCTCGTTTATAAAGATTTAATTTTTTCTAAAGATAATTGCCCTTATTTAACCCTTCACAACAAAAACAACAAAAATTCAAATTTGATTTAAATCGACAACTTAAATTGACGATCTCCTTATTTTCGGGGTTGTATTTGATACAAATCATATGCTTAAATAAAAATAGTTTTAGACCTTTCAAGTTGCTTCAAGCCTGTAATATTTTGTTATCGACTTAAGAAAACACAAGAAAGCAAGACACAAGCGCATGAAACCCATTAATTGTGTTGTTTGAATCTAATAATAATTGTGGTTGTCCATTTTTTAATAAAAACTGTGCAACTACTTAAACCTCACTAAATCGATATATTATCAGCAGTTATCGGCACACCACATGGTTTGTGGGAAACCCGAATTTGTCACAACCCGAATTTGCGAGTGTGAACACTAAGCCAAATTCATTGCAAACTTTCGAAGTTGCGACAAATTCGTTTGCATATTAATTTCTCGTGTGTGTGAACACCCAGAAAAATTCGGACACAAATCATACAAACTCCGCCATGACAGTTTCCGTAAACACATTTTAAACAAATTTTTCCAAATAAAGATTGACCATTATAAATACTTGTGTTCGTATTTTCAAAACCAAAAAAAAATCAACCATACTTTGCAGATCGATCACGAACTTATAACTAATAAGATAAAATTATTATATATTGTATAGATATACGATAATACAATAACATAAAATATTTCTCAAGTTAGCTGTTTTCGAGAAAATTAAATGTAGATTATACATTTTCTACATTTTAAGGTCAAATTCACAATTAATCCATAGGCGATATGGAATTTCTGGGACCAGATTCAGGTTTAGCGTGGAAAACTTGTTTACCATTACCGTGTTACCGATAATTAGTTTACCATTTGAGCTACCGTCCTAAGAATAAATCAATTTGGAAATCATGTCAAAACACTTCCTTGACAATCTAATAAAAAGTATGTTTTCGTTTTTATTTTTATAGTATTGATTGTTGTTTGGGCTTAAGAATAATAGAAAATCAGAAAGAAATTTAAAATAAATTTTAACAATTGGATAAGCAACTTTTTTTGTCAAAAAAAGTGAATTTTTTCCTGTGTCGAAATATTTTTTGGACCTACTGTATTTCGTTTGTAACTCGTCGGAGATATGACGCTTTGAAACGACATAACTCCGATCGGAGATATGACGCTTTGAAAAGACATAACTCCGATCGGAGATATGACGTTTTTAACTCTTCGAAGATATGACGCTTTGAAACGACATAACTCCGATCGGAGATATGACGCTTTAAAACGACATAACTTCGATCGGAGATATGTCGTTTTTAACTCGTCGGATTTATGACGTTTTCAAGACCAAAGACTAATCAACAAAATGCTGCGCACCAACAAAAAGCGATCCAAGTAATTGGCAATTCGCAATTTTTTTTAGTACCTAAACGCGATTACGCGGTTACGTTAGATAAATATCATCGGATTTTGATACATTTTTTTAAAATTATGTGAAAGCATATAAAACTAATATATATATCAAGATTGGGGAAGCTACGATAGAAAACAAAAACGTTTTTCTCACTAGAAGTAGTTTATTGACCGACCGTTTCTATGGGAGCTGTATAATATAGTCATCTAATTTTGATGATTTTTTCCTGTATTATGTGAAAGCATATAAAACTAACATATTCTAAGATAAGTGACGCTACGATGGAAAAACAAAAAAGTTTTTCTTACTAGAACTAGTTTTTTCACCGATCGTTTATATGGCAGCTATATGATATAGTCATCCGATCCGGCCGGTTCCGACATATTAGTTGCGTGCAGTAAAAAGAAGACTATGTGCGAAAATTCAGTTCGATAGCTTCAAAACTGAGGGACTAGTTCGCGTAGAAACAGACAGACGGACGGACGGACAGACGGACAGATTGAATTGAACTCAGCTCGTCGTCCTGATCTAGAATATATATAGTGTATGTGGTCGGAATTGAATATTTCTTTGCGTTAAAACTTCTGGGCAAAATTAATATACAGTTTTCAAGTGTATAAAAAAATTTTTTTTTAATTATTGAAGATACGGCAGCCAAGCCAGGCACCGGTTGACGAAAATAATAACCAAATGGGAGCAAGGGTTTAACCCCTTTGCCAGCGATGGGAACCGTGCGGGGGGCATAAAGGCCGCCCCTTGCACCATCGAATGGATCAACATTTCAAAGACGCAGCGCCAGTGAAGCAGACGGACAAGCCGTCCTTAAGAGAAGCACTTGAGGAATGTCCCACCGCGGGATCAAGACCTATTACCATTGCTGAGTACCAGGCTCGGCAAGCTGCGAGGGAAAAACAACGATCCCAGGCCCGGGACGATAAATTAACAAAAATTTCAGAAACACTGCCACCCAAAAGGCAGAGAGGAGGAAGAAAAAGGCCCTGCTGGCCCAACGAAAAGTGTGCATCGGTCTTCTGAAAGACCACACTGCAACCCCGAGCCGTAAAGAAGAGGCAAAAGAAGACCTAAGACGAATCAACAAAATGCTGCGCTCCAACAAAAAGCGATCCAAGTAATTCGCAATTCGCAATTTTTTTTAGTACCTAAACGCGATTACGCGGGTACTTTAGATAAATACTAATACCATCATACATTTCTCTTAACACAAAAAACCATTAACTAACACACCATCATTAAACTCAATTTTAAAGATATAAAAATTTGGAGAAAAAAATAAATTACATTTACAATGGGAAAAACCCAATCAAAAGCCACCGGCAATACTGCCAATGTGGTAAATGAAATTGAAATTTTGGATCATACCCCACACTTCGACTCGATTTATATACTTGTGCTCATTCTTGTCATATTGGCAGCTGTTAACACAGCATTAAAGATTTATTTGATTCATAAGAGATCAATAAAAAAAAAATATTTGAGCCGAGGCAACGACCTCGATAAGATTTAAAAAAAAAAAGTAAATAAATAAATAAATATGACAACGACAAAAATAATTAGAAAAACATACGAACAAGACCCACATTTTAGTAGTAGAACAAGACAGGTTTTACTAGATTTTGACAGACCCATATCAGTTTATGAATTTGAACAGGCTTATATGAGCAAGTTTAGTTCAGAATTTTCTCCACTATTTCATTGCAGTAAGTCACAAAAGGGAATAGTATTAAGTACAATACCGGAAGTTCAAGTATAAATAAAATTAATAAAATGAAATTTTAGACAGAAGTTCGTCTTACATAATTAAATTTACATTTTAACATTCATGGAATGGCCAGAAATAGTAAATGAAGTCAACAAATATAGGGACGAATTTGCAAAGGCATACAAAGAGCAGCTGTAATTAAACATACAGCGGTATTTCTACACAATTACAATGCGATCACAAAAATATTTACCGCCAACTTGGTAAGGTTAGATAATACACACTTATTACAAGTAAGAACAATAGTAGATGCAGTGCGTGCGAGATTAATCAAAATATCTGAACTCCACAAATTATACTTATACACTCCTACATCTATGGAAGTACCTGCTAGCTTTGATCCACCAAATACTAAAACAGAAGAAAACACAATAGTAGAAGAATCATCCACCAGGCCGCAAACTATGGTAGAATTCTTAAAAACAGTATCGTCTCTACTTCCAAAGTTCGATGGCAAAACAGAAAATTTCCAAAGTTTTTTGGATGCTTTAACTCTTGTGGACTCCATTAAAGAGACACATGAGCAAACATCAGTATCCGTAATAAAAACAAAATTAAAAGGATACGCAAGAAACTTAATAGGCACAGCTACTTGCCATTAACCAAATAAAACATAAACTACAAACATCAGTGAAAGGAGAATCGGTAGAAGTGATTTCCGCAAAGCTGATGAACCTCCAACAGAAAAATAAAACTAACTAACATCCGAACTAGCAGCCAAATACAGTGTCCAACATGCTATCAAAGCAATGGCACAAAACTGTATTGCTGTTTTACTTGATAAAGTAAAACCTATCATGCAGGATGGCACATTTCACAATATGAATGATGCCATATCTAAATTTGTGAATAGTTGCACTGAAGCAACGGGTAAAACTGACTCACACCTATACTATTCAAATAGTGGAAATCGTGGAAATAATAGACGCGGAAATTACGGACGCGGTCAGTACCAAAACAACGGAAACAGAGGTAGAGGTTACCAAGGTAACCATGGAAATAGAGGTCAGGGATATTACAACAACATTAACGGATACAACAACAATAACGGTTACAACAACCGCGGCCGTGGTTCCAATAATGGTAACTACAGGGGCCAACACAATCAAAACGGAAATAATAATAATTATAACCGAAACAGTAATCAACAAGTACGAATTGCAAATTCGGAAAAACCAGCAACACCCCTAGAGCAATCAAAATGCAAACCAACAGTAAAGGTTTACAATATCAATCTAAACCTAAATAACTTAATAACTGATCAAAATGAAGATACAAAAAATAAATCACACTTTTAGTAGACACAGGTGCAGACATCTCTCTAATCAAAAATAACACAAGTCTATTCAATAATATAGGGCGCTGTTCCGAATATCGAGTCGAATTTCGTGTAAACGTTTTTATTTCGAATTCAATTTGAATAAAACTATATGCAAGTAACAATCAAATCTGAGGTTACTAGATTCCGTTGTCGTTTTCTCTCAAATTGAATTCACTTGGAATTAAGCAGCCGGATTCAGCTGCTCAAACAATTCCGAGTTTTTTAATACCTGACCTAGTAACCGTAGCTTTATTTGTCACGTTCTATACAACGCTATTGAATTCGATGGCAAAATACTAACGTTTACACGAAAATCGACTCGAAATTCGGAACAGGGCCGATAGTCACTTCGGTGGAATCCAAAATATCTGCCATTGGAGAAGGAATTAAACAATCGCTTGGTTCTACAAACATCCCACTATTAACAGGCAAATATGTCGTACCATACAATTTTCAAATACCAAATAATTTTCAAATTCCATGTGACGGAATTCTTGGCCTAGACTTCAGTAAAACCTCGTCGTTGCTTCCGTAAAGCTAATTTTACCCTGCTTAATCAACTTATTTGTTCAAAAGATTGGTCTCCTTTATACAATGCAGTTGACATTGACGTCGCTCTTACCTTTTTTTATGACTCTATTAACTCTCTCTTTGATGTTTCTGTTCCAAATAGTGTCGCTTCTTCTGAGTCACTTCTGTCCTAAGCTTTCTAATTTAAAAAATATTAAGTCTAGATGTAAAACTTCGACTTTATCTTCTTCATTCTTTTTACATAACCAAAAGGCTAGCAACGATTCCGCTGCCGTGAACTTCGCTGACTTCTTTCAATCAACTTACTCCTCTGTCCCTTTTAATAACTGTTATGTCTACCGCTTTCCCATTGAGTGGAAATGCGCTCCCGTTAGGCACGCTGGCAGACCGGCTTGGCTCGCCGGATGGGGTGGTCCTTTCGGATGCCTTTCCCTCACAGACAATCACAATACATTTATTTTAGTTCATGCCATCAACACCGCCCCCCTTGAACGGCTGTACAGGCTTCAACACGCTGGTAGAGGGGCCAGCTTATGAATGGCCCTCTTGTACAGACTGCCATTGGTCGTCCTAACGTCGACGACCCTGACCATGCCGTCCTGCCCGACGTGTATTGCCACGACTCTGCCCAGGAGCCACTGCTGGGGAGGCATGTTGTCCTCGGCGACGACGACGAGATCTCCCTCGGCGAGATTCGGCTGCTGCTGGTGTCACTTGGCCCGGGTCTGCAATCCCAGCACGTATTCCCGGGACCAACGCTGCCAAAACGTGCGCCTGAGAGACGAGACAAGTCGCCATCGCTTCAAGCAGCTGAGACCCTGCTGGTCCGGGATCCCGACTGCCGGTGGAGCGATCAACGACCCGCCTATCAGCAGATGCGCTGGGGTGAGAGCCTCTCCATCGCTTGGGTCGAGAGTTCATCACGGCCTCGACTCCCACCAGCACCGTCTGAAGCTCCTCTGCGCTTAGTAGCACGCTGCCCACCGTACGTTGGAGTAGGTTCTTGGCAGTTTTTACACCTGCCTCCCATAGACCCCCGAAGTGAGGCGCTCTTGGAGGTATGAACGCAAACGTGCATCCGCTCCTTGATGCGAATGCCCGAATTGCGCTCTCCTCTGCCTCGATCTTCCTTCGCAGCTCCTCGAAGTGGCGACTTGCTCCGAGGAAGTTCGTCGCATTGTCGCAATGGACGACTTGGGGAACGCCGCGGCGACCAACGAACCTTTGAAAAGCCAATAAAAATGAGTTAGTTGATAAGTCTGATACAAGTTCTAAGTGTACCGCCTTGGATGCAAAACACACGAATAGAGCAATATAAGACTTATACGGAGGCTTTCCACGAATCTTTAGGGACGTATTTATTGGGCCACAAAAATCAACGCCACATGTCGAAAATGGGCGGAGAGCACGAAGCCGATCTGCTGGCAAATTTCCCATAATTTGCGTCATCAGTTGAGGTTTGCACTTAAAGCAACGGATACATGACCGCACTGTCTGACGACAGACCTCTTGAGCGTTAACTAGCCACAGTCGCTCTCTGAGATGGCTTACGAGTGCTCGAGGGCCTGAGTGGAAGTTGGTCTGGTGAAGGTGGCGGACATAGCTCTGCACAAACTGCGAGCGTTTTGTCAACAAGAGTGGAAACTTGGCATCGTACGAAATAGGAGCATTAACTAGTCGCCCCCCAACTCGCAACAACGAAAAGGCACACCAAGTACCCCGGAACTCATTAATAAAAGGATTTAACCGCTGAAGACTTGGGCCTACACGCGCGCTCTTTCTAACCCTTTCGATCTCATCTTCGAACTCGTGTTTTTGGACAATTTCGACAATTTTTTCAAATGCTTCTTTGAGCTCAAGTGCAGACGGAATATTTTCAAATTTGATTGTTTTTTCTTTGCATTTTCGAATAAAGCGGAACATATAAGCGAACACTCTCAGCAGTTTAAGGTGTGACGAGTATCCCTCGATGATTTCCAACAAATCTAAATTTTTTCTTGCAACTGTCAGCCCGACAGCTGATTTCCGAGATTCCATTTCAAGAATTTCTTTCGACAACGAAAAGTGGGGGTTTATAGGCCAATCTTCTTCCGGTTCTAGTAAGAATGATGGACCAGTCAACCATATTGACTCTATCAACTCGTCAACGTCACAACCTCTCGATACAATATCTGCTGGGTTCTGCTTTGTTGGTACATGCCTCCAAGTTGCATTCTCTGTCCACTCTTGAATCTCGGCCACTCTATTCGACACGAAAGTCGACAACGATGAGGGATGTGATCGAATCCAATGGAGCGTTATTTCTGAGTCAGACCAGAACCTAATGCGTTCGATCGGAGCCTTAATCCAAGACTTGACTCTATGACAAAGTTCTGCTAGAAGGTGAGCTGCACATAACTCAAGCCTTGGGAGCGTTTTGGTCTTGAGCGGAGCTACTTTAGATTTAGAGGTCAACAACGACACTTTAAAACCTTCTGCAGTCCAACAACGTACGTAAATACACGCACCATATGCTCTCATGGAAGCATCGGCGAAGGCATGAATTTGAATCGGTGACGTAGGCTCTATTTGTACAAATCGTGGAACAGCCACCTTTTATATCCGACAAAGTTTGTTTTAGAGCTTCCCACTCGGTTTCCAACTTCATTGGAAGCGATTCATCCCAGTCCAGTTTTAATAACCAAAGTTATTGCAGTAATATCTTTCCTTTTATAATAAGGGGACTGAGCAAACCGAGGGGATCAAATAATTTAGACGTCACCGACAAACTGTTCCGTTTTGTCGCTCGTACACTCATGAAAGATTCGTCTAGTTTAAATTTGAAGACGTCTTCATGAGGTAGCCAGAGAATTCCTAACGCTTTTGTTGAGTCTGAGTCTGAGATCGTTATTGGTTTGACTGTGCTCTCAGATGCGGAAATCTCAGGGGAATTCGAAAACCATTTTGATAGCTCGAAGCCTGCCTCATGCAATACCTGAGACACTTCAGACTTAATTGTCTTTAGTTCTTCAACGCATGCAGCACCAGTCAACATATCATCGACGTAAAAGTCGGTCCGAATAACGTTTGCTGCCTTTGGGTGCGAGACTTGAGCAGTCTCACTCAACCTTTTTAAACACCGGATCGCAAGAAAGGGAGCTGGCGCAGTGCCATATGTCACGGTGTTTAATGCAAAAATTCTCAAAGGCTCTGTTGGATCTCTCCTCCAAACTATAAGCTGAAACTGTCTATCCGCTTCATTCACCATTACTTGGCGATACATCTTTTTAATATCCGCTGTTAACGCATACTTATTTAATCTGAAGCGGAGTAGAGTAGTATAGAGCTCCTCCTGAATCGTGGGACCAACCATCAGGATGTCATTCAACGCTATCTGAGTAGACGACTTGCAAGACGCATCAAAGACAACGCGCAGCTGTGTGGACGTACTTTGTGGCCTTAAGACGCATTGATGCGGAATGAAATAGTGATGTGCGTTAGGAATTTTGTTTTCAAGTTCTGTCATATGTCCCAGTGAAAGGTACTCTTCCATAAAATCAATATACATTTCCTTTACAACATTATCTCGGGACAACCTTCTTTCGAGCGACAAAAACCGCCGTTTTGCAACTTCAAATGAGTTGCCCAAAACCTTAGGATCGGATTTAAACGGCAGCCTAACTTCGAATCGGCCTGATGACAGAACTTGCATGTTACTGGCAAAATGTTTCTCACACAACTGTTGTTCTGGGGACATAACCATATTTGGAGATGGGAGGCTTTCCAGTGACCAAAATTTTTGTAACGTGTTATCTATAGAAACTATCGAGTCCTCTTGACAACTTAGGTGGACCACTTTCTCTTGGCTGTTCAACGAATTCAACGTATATCGTCCAGATACAATCCAGCCAAGCAGGGTTTTTTGTAAGATCGGACAATTTGGACCTTGTTTTATCTGACCGATAGCTAACAGTTCAAAAAATGTTTCAGCTCCTATCAACAAGTCTATTTTTTGTGGCTTATAAAAATAGGGATCCGCTAATTCAGGTTTTCAGGAATTTTCCAGCCGCTCACGTTCACTGTGTGGTCAGGCTGATAGCTCGAAATCGATTTTAATATCCAAAAATCTGCTGAAAATTCACTGCAATTAACTCGCGACTTCACCACTGTATGTATCTTTTTCTTGACTTGAGAATTGTCTTCTCCAATTCCTAGCAAGCTGATACATGAATCTTCCCTACGGATCTGCAATCGTTGTGCAAGCTCTTCATTTACGAAGCTGGTTTGCGAATCAGAATCGAGTAGCGCTCGAGCTAATATATGTTCGCCGCTTTTAGTTCGAACACTTACGATGGATGTAGCCAAAATCACCTTCTCTAATGCAGTCGCATGCATTGCATGTGATGTGGAAGGATGATCTGAAGTGGAAGTTTGGTCATTGGGTGGGGGTGGTAACGCTAAACTGTTACTAACAGCTGTATACCTGTGGAGGAGCGTATGATGAGAACGGCTACAAACTCGACACTTAGCTGTTCTGCACCTTGCAACAGTATGACCCCTTTGTAGACAGTTTATACATAAGGGAGCTGACTTTGCGAACACAAACCTCTGTGCGACTAATAATGACGAGAATGAAGAGCAATTGCCAATTGAATGCCCTTCTGAATTACAGTACACACATTTTTGTACCCTTGATGGGGCTTGAGCCGCAGAACACGAAAATGAGGTACGACTATGTTCGCCTGAATTGGCTTCGCTTCTGACGTTAGTTTGGTAGACTCTTCAGCTGACATATGCTGGTATCTGCGATTTAAGACCTTCTCGCAGTCTGCCCATATAGGAAGCTTATCATAATCTAGTTGCTCTTCCCATTTTCGCTTGGTCACTGGATCAACTTTGTTCATAACGAGATGAATAAGCATAGCATTTGCGATCTTTTTATCATCGCCAATTGATAGCAATGACCCATACACAGCTGAAACTGTGTCGATAATGCTTCGTAAAGCCGATGCTGAGGGTGATGCAATTTTGGGAAGACCGAACAACGCTGAGATATGATCCTTGAAGATAAGGCAGTCGTTGTCATAAACATTTTTCAAACTTGCTAATGCTTTTTCGTAATTGCTCTCGGTGACTTGAAATGCTCTGACAGTTCCTAGAGCTTCACCAGAGAGACAAGATATCAAGTGATTAAATTTTTATATCGATGGAATTGAATCATCGTTATGAACTAAAGTCTCGAAAAGGCTAATAAAATTTTTATACTCCGAATATTTTCCAATAAACTTCGGTAATGATAAATTCGGGAGACGAAAACGCATGTGTCCAGTAGAAGTAGAGGCAACTACTGTCGTATTATTAGCATTTGCCGTTTTGAGAGCAGTAATTAGGGATATAAGACCGGCCTTTGTCAAAATACATGTTTCTTCTAATTCTGCACCATCCTCATCTCCAACCTCTCCTCAGTCTGCACTCCAATTCTACTAATTGAAGCGCCAAGCTTCCTGAATCCAATTGTTTTTTCATCCTTAAAATATTTTTAATCGGACCTTTAATTTTAATTCTTAGCTCCTCTAGAGCAGCTTTTGATCTCTTCTGATCCTCATTATCCATTTTCAACTTTTTTTTTAAAAAACTTAAATGCTCGAATAAGTGTAGGGTAGCAGTATATATGTGGCAACACTAATTGAGAATAAATTTAATAAAATTAATTGGTAGCAAACGATTTGCAAAAATGCATATGCCTGACCAATTGTAGGGGAGCGCGCGTTACTTGATCTACAGCTGCACAGGCGCGCGCCAATATCTAAGCGTCAGCAACAACAACAATACCGGTGGGCGACAACGAAAACGAAAGAAAGGTACCGTTGCAGTTGCTAACACGTATGTACGTATGTGTGTGACGCGCTGCGCGGGAGCTGGCTAAGCAGAAAAAACGGTTCAAGTGTTTGTTTGTTGGTATGCGAGAGGGGTGAAGGGGCGACAGAACAGTTATTTTATCAAAGCGAATTTGCATCCAAGTTGGTTTAATATTAATAAATAACTCATGCAACTTAATAAAAATAATGCCAAGCTCTACTATTAGTACTAATGTGCCAAGAATTGAAAGGGACGTGCTTAAGTTTCAGCACCGACTTTAATAGAAATTAACTTATTCTTTTGACCTTTAAATTTTTAGCACAATACCTCTGGGATGTAGTCTGGGCTCTTAAGTCCAGCAGCCACTTTCCTTTTGCAGTCCAAGCAATCACAGGGCTTCTGATTTGTCTTTGGCATTACACGGCCGACGCGGATAATTGTGTTGTTTTGTTGTTGTTAATTGTATTAACCGTCGCGGGCCAATTTGTTGTATTTGTGTATGTGTAAATTTGTTTTCCAGTGGTTGCACTTGTATTTGATTTGTTTCAAATTTCACTTTTTCACTTTAAACTTTTTTATGTGTCACTGTCACTTCGATTTGATTGCCAAAATAAAAAAATTAAATCAAACTTGTCCCTGCTCGGGCGCCATGAAAATCCACAAGAGTTTTTGTGGCAGGATATAATTGAGAAGCGTTTGACTTAACTTCGAAAGAAAACTGATTTATTTGGCAAGTCGATTTAGGCGATAAAGAAATGATGCTGCGCTCGGGATCAATGATATACGACAACTAAACTTTAATATTTCAACAATTTTCTCTAAGCCTAACTTAAGCTAGGGTGGCGAAACGGGGCGAATTCGCTCAGAGCGACGAAAAGAGAGTTTTATTGCGCTCCCGCTCCGCCCTAAACTAACTTACACTAGACTTCAAATTTGACCTTAAACTAATAAAATTGAACATGCCATCTGCATCAACACTAGTAATTTATTTTATCTTCAAATATATTTTAAAACTAAAACAATTCGCATTCATAAACCTGTTCATATTTTCCAGAAATAATTTACAAAACTAAATCCGAAAGACAAATAATTCATAAAAAAAAAGAGAGAAGCAAATATGCATAAGAAAAAGGAATATATATATATAGTCACATATCCAACCCTCCACAATCCAATACAAGATCCCATACATTTATCATAATCCAACACTTGAGTAGTAACTAGACACACACACATAAACCCAAAAATTCAAACAAATAAATTTCCATATTTCTGGTGACAATAACAATTCAGGCGGCTCAGACATAAACATCAAAACGCAAGCATAAACATCCGCTCCAATCGTTATTCCCACCAAAAACAAAACGCTGATGCAGCTCAAATTATCGGCTGATGCAATCCGCTCTCAAATTATGAAATGAGAAAAGAGAGAAAAGCTTTTTGATCTTGACTCCCAAAAAAGCTATTAACCGAGGTTTGCTAAGCAGCAGCGGTAGAACCACACATTGAGTTTTGTTTATTTGTTTGTTTATTTGTTTGTTTATTTGTTTGTTGAAAAAAAAGTCGACAAATGGTGGCTGTCAACCAAAAAAAAAAAAAATGAATACGTTATAAAAAGGCTTAATGAACTAAGAAAGCCTAACAAGGAAAATCTAACAAAATTACAAATCGACTAGTAACGTCTCCGACACGGTGGGGGAATTTTATTTGCCCGTCCGGCCAGCTATGCCCCAGTTCACAGCCAATTGAAGCCAGAGACGTTACTAGACCTAACACAAATTTAAATAGTATAGAAGTCGAAAAAGAGAAAAAGAGAAGGGTGAGAAAAAGGAAAAGAGAAGGCTTAAAAATATGTTTACAAAATCATAAACACAAACAATAAATAAACAATAATATAGAATGAACAAAAATAATATAAAATAAAACAATAATGAAAATAAATTTTAAAATAAAAAGAATTAAAAAAAGGAAAAAATTAAATTAAAAAAATATAATAAAAATAAAATAAATATAAGCTAAAATACAGATGAATTAAATCATCCGGAAAATCTCTGACCCGGTGGGGGAATATTTATTAGCCGGTCCGGCAAGCTAGGCCCCTGCACCTGCTGGATGTGTTCAGAGATTTTGCCGGAGATGTGCAAAAAGAGATAACTTTATGGAGAAGAGAGAGAGTTCTGTTGAGAGCAGGTGATAAATATCATTATAATTTTGACATAAAACCCGAAAACGGTTGTGCTGTGCGTAATCGGTTGTGCATCTAGGCAAGATTAAAGGCAAATAATTTCTAGTTGGTCTAGAGGGAACAGAGAAGTTAAGGCGACCTAAAAGTTCAGAAGAGTCTACATCACCGATAATTAACTTATGAAGAAAAGAAACGCCTAGGACTGTTCTACGGTTAGCCAACGATGGAAGGTCAATAAGCAAAAGCCTACTAGAATACGATGGCAATCGAAGGTTGGGATCCCAATTTAAGCCGCGGAGGGCAAAAAGCAAGAATTGCTTTTGGACAGACTCAATACGATCTATATGCTTGTTATACTGCGGACACCAGACGGATGAGCAGTATTCAAGCACCGGGCGAACTAAAGATGTAAAAATAACTTTTGTTGTATATGGATCATTAAATTCCTTCGACCAACGCTTAATGAATCCAAGTACACCATTCGCCTTATTAACTATATAGGATATATGATCATTAAAGCTTAATTTGCAATCAAAAATAACTCCAAGATCAACGACAGTTGATATTCGTTTCAAGGGTTCATTGCCAATCGAATAGGAAACTAGCAAAGGTTTGCAACGATAAAAAGACATAAACATACATTTTGCGCAATTAAGAAATAAATGATTAACCAAGCAACAAAAATGAAGAGAATTTAAATCATCTTGCAACCTAATAGAATGCATCGGGTCGTTGTAAGATAACATTTTATCTTAGTTTAACGTCATCGGCATACATAAGTATCCGAGAATGAGAAATTGTCGAGGGGAGATCCTTGAGGTACACCGGAAGTTACGTAGACAGGTTTTGAAATATTAGATCTGAGCAGAACTTTTTGAGTTCTATCTTTTAAATATGAAGAGATCCAAAAAAGAAAAGGGGAGGGAAATCCAATACGATCAAGCTTAAGGAGGAGGAGATCATGGTTCACGGAGTCAAAAGCCTTACTGAAGTCAGTGTAGATGACATCAGTTTGGCATTTCATAAGGAATCCATCGTTAACTAATGATGTGAATTCAAGCAAATTGTTCGTAGTGGACCGACTCTTTACAAATCCATGCTGAAAAGGAGACAAAACCGATTTGCAGTAATGCTGCAAAGTAGAGGTTATAATTTCTTCGAACAACTTAGGAATAGCAGATAATTTGGCGATACCTCTATAATTGGAAATATCAGATTTTCCACCCATTTTGTGAAGAGGAATAATGAAGGATTCTTTCCAAAGATTTGGAAAAATAGTAGAGTCAAGCGATAGATTAAAAAGCTTTAGTAAAGGTTTGCAAAAAGAATTACAACACTCTCTGAGGACACAATAAGGGATGTTGTCAGGTCCAGGAGAATATGAAGACTTTAGAGATTTCAAATATGAAAGTAGAGAAGATTCAGTAATTATGGGAGCATTTAAAGAGTTTGACGAAAAAATGTCATAAGGATAAGATATGTTATTAAAAGGGACAGAGGAGTAAGTTGATTGGAATCGCGGAATCGTTGCTAGCCTTTTGGTTATGTAAAAAGAATGAAGAGGGTAAAGTCGAAGTTTTACGCTTAGAGTTAACAAATTTATAAAATTGTTTAGGGTCTTGTGCGAATTGAATTTTACAGCGAGCAAGATAATTATTATAGCATTGAGAATTAAAAAGGGTAAAGTTTGACTTGGCTATCGAGTATTTAGAAAAGTCAAGATTAGAACCAGTTTTTTTTATACTTTTAAAAACATCTACATAGACTTAATATTTTTTAAATTAGAAAGCTTAGGACAGTACCAAGGGGGTTGAAGAGACTCAGAAGAAGCGACACTATATGGAACAGAAATATCAAAGAGAGAGTTAATAGAGTCATAAAAAAAGGTAACAGCGACGTCAATGTCAACTGCATTGTATAAAGGAGACCAATCTTTTGAGCAAATAAGTTGATTAAGCAGGGTAAAATTAGCTTTACGGAAGCAACGACGAGGTTTTACTGAAGTCATTGAAGATGAAGGGTTAAATCCAGGATTTGTTAGAGATATTTCTAATGCAGAATGGTAAGAATCCTCGGGTAGTGTTAGGGGGGAAGACCTAGAGACAACAGCATTAGAACTGTCAGTGACAAAAACAAGATCTAACAATTTGTTTAAATGATTTGGAACTGAGTTTATTTGAAACAAAGACAGATCAAGCAAACAATCTAAAAAATCCTGCTTTGCAGATGGTACAAGATAAGTTGACCCATTAAGATTTGACCATGCGATGTTTGGCAAGTTAAAATCACCAACAACAACCATATTATCAATGTCTCATAATTGAGTAAAAACATATTTTATGCAGTTTATATGGTGCATATATACTTGAATATCGGAAGAAGGAGGGATATAAGAACAAGAAATGAATACAGAAAAGGAATTAAAAGTTACCTTAACGGCAACAAATTCAACATCATCAGGCACAATTACAGAAATGCATTCCGACCGAAGGTTAGATTTTACTGCTATCATAACACCTCCACCTCGGCGAGCCTGTCGATCACGACTGTAAACAATATAATCATTTGACAATATTTCACAATCAGAAACGGAGGGATTTAACCAGGTCTCTGAAAATGAAATAATGTCAAAATCAAATGATGCGCTATTCAAAAATAAAGAGGTAAGTTTGGACAAAAAGACCCCTAACATTTTGATAGACGATACTAAGAACGGAGGACTGGACTAGTTTTTTGGAGCACTATTAGAGGCAACTTGTGCCCCAAAACTGTTAGAGGGCAAGCTGACAGGCATTATCCTGCGATTTCTTTGCCTGTACTCGTTAACAATAGTAGTGGCGGCCAAAATTTTGGGTCACATATAATTGGGAATTCTTTTGAAGAGACACTAATTTTAAACGAAGCTATATCCCGAGGATCAGCAAAAATGAACTTCGAAATATAAACTCTTGCTGAGGATTTGTGAACAATGTATGCTGCAATTGACTCGCAAGTAGTTTCAGGAGACAACCTAGACACAAAAACTTGTCTACGAGGAGCTACAACTGTAAGAATGGGAGGCTAAGGAGAAATAGAAGCAGAACCAAAAACATTGTCTTGAGGTTCGAAGGGAACTATTAGCGAATTAACAGACCTATCTAATGGTGCATTGGACAAGTCGTTAGTAGGTTGAATCAGGGAGGGTAAGGGTGAAACATTCAGCAAGTTTCCTGGAGAGGCAGACAAAGAAATTGTTGGCGACAAGTCAAAATTCAAGGGAGTGCTTGGCAACGATGGGTGTGTGGGGATTTGCACTGGGAGGTGGAAAATAGGGGGTAGGCGTGATGAACTGTGGAGGGAGGGCGATCTGCAGCGGGTAAAAGGAGCAGTAATGCAACTGGGGCAGAAGATGCAACTGCGCAAGTGGCTTGCCATTGAATTATTGTTTGCATTTCATTGATTGATTTCAAGGGCAGGGATTGGTTGAGTCATTGTTTGGGGGCTTTTGCGGATGCGTAAAAACGAATTTTGTTATTGTTAAAGAGTTCTGTGACAAACTTTGATTTTTCTAGTAGAAAATTTGTGCGATTTCTATAAAACCTCTAAGTTTTAATGTCGTAGGCTTTAGTTGAACTCTAACATTCAAGAAAGTGAATACTGCTACAATGTCACTAAGTACCAATAATTCAGTTATGATTGCAAAGAATTTTTTTGATTTTAATTAAATGTTTCTTTATATTGTAGCTATTCAGTTGCAGATCTGTACTAGCTGGTCGACTAGTAAGTCTTCATGGTTTACGTGATTTGGTTTATAAGGTGCTTAACGAACAAGAGGCTCTATGTGAGAAAACTATGTGGACTTTCTACTAGAGCTATGATGAAATTCGAATGCAACTTAACGACTTTCCTTTATCGATAGAAGATGAGTACGCTTGGATATTGTTTCTCAAATCAATGACCAATGTTGACATTCATGTACAACATATAAATCTTTATGTGAACGAGTGTTATTTTGCAACATTTGTGTCATTAAAATAAAACAAAGCAAAAACGAATGGAAGCGCATTATTATACACTTGAAAAGTGTATATTAATTTTGCCCAGAAGTTTGTAACGCATAGAAATATAAATAAGAAAAGTTTTTTTTTTGTGGTATCAAATTTTTATTATCAATGATTAAAAAATTTTAAATATCTGATATCTATATCCTATATATATTTTACCGGTTAAATCAGTTGGAGTAAACTTTTTCAAGTGTATTAAAACTTCGGCACAGTCGAAGTTAGCTTTGCCTTCTCGTTTTTTATTTAACCTTAGTTAGTGAATTCCATTGGTAAGCTTATGATAATTAGAGATGAGTTTCATAAGCTTATTTTTTCGCCAGATATAGAAGTGACAAGCACATGTATCCGTTACACATGTTGCTAGATTTTTTATTAGCCAGCAGCATGACGATAAATGTTCGCCATACTCATCGATATTTAAAATCTTTGGATTTCCATGCTGCTGAAAGTATTCTCGGGTCTCTGTCAGAAACTGTGTGTGCTCATCAAAAAGTATATCCTTATATTCCGCTTGGAATTCATCAATCAGGTGAATAATTGTTTTTGCGGCATACTCATCTGTTGGAACGACTCCGCCCATTGGCATGGTGATGAACTTTACTCTTGAAGCGTCAAAGAAGAAATAAATCGAATTTTGAATTGAATGGATACAAAGATTTTTAATAGATCAATATTTCATGATTTACAGGGTGATGTTGATCTTAGTAGTAGGGTACTAAACTTTTAGATGTAAAGTCTATATATAATTCCAAAATGGTTCGAGAATTTTTTTGGGCACACTCATTATTATTATTTATATGCATACCGCAATTGTACAACTCATTGTAGCCCAAAGAATTAATTTTAGTATTGCTAAACTCTTCTTCCAAGTCTTCTACTGAAATTGCAAGAAATTTTTCAAGAAAATCTTTTTTCTTAAGTCCAGTTGTGATTACATGATTATCGCATATAATATCACGAAGCCAATTTCTGACTTGTAGGAAACTAGAGGATCCATCATTCCAACAAAGACCATGATAGTTTTTAGTCATCCAGAGTGCTCTTCTTCTTGCCATTGTAGTCAAGTGGAGAAAATCATAAGGGGGTAGTAAAAAGAAATGGCTGTCCAGGTGGGGGTTATTTTTAAATACTGCAGCTATTTCTTTTAATATGTATTCCTTTTTGTTGCCATAGAAGCCCTGTACATCAATGGAAACTACATCTTGATACATTTTTAAATTATTTATTTATTTATTTTTTTTTTTCTGTACTGCTGTTGTTGTTAGTGATGCTTTTAAACAATGCGTTGAACTAATCCACTTAGCGGTGAATATTCAACTAAACGATCATGTATTAGTAAGCAATTAGCTTCGGTGGACGAAGCACTTGGAGTCGATAAATTTATAGATAGTCTTACATCAATTGCTCCTGACTTTACGACTTCATTTTGATATGAAAGATCGATAACAACCATAGGAGTTTTTTCCAAAAATGTCTTTGGTGATAACAGCGGTTGAGGGTCTCTCATATAATAGCTTTGCTGGAATTTTGCATACACATCGTATAAAGTAGCGATTCGAGAACGGTCAAAACTTATATTTAGATCATCATACGGGTATGACTCAGAGTTTAAATGTACTTTCAAATTTGTTGTCATTGGAAATTAATTTTCCTTCCGACATGAAAGCCACTATTGCGAATCGCGGTCTCTCCCGGTTGGCAGCCAATTTTACGCTCCATATATGTTGGGTGGCATTAACAAGCGATGGGTTGATATAACAATCCCAACTGCGGAAAGCCAGCGGTAGAGTATTTCCGCTTTTTATAACATTAAACATCTGCAGTTTGGCTTGATCGTTAAGGGTTACGTGTGGTATTTTCCAAGTTATATTCAATATGCTTATTTTATACTCTATATTATTAACTTTTTGTTCAAATACCTTACTCATGTTCTTCTCCATGAGTAGTATGAGTTCATGCTTGCAGTTCAACAAGATTTTATTGTAGTCTCCGGCAAACCCAAGTAAAAACTTCAGCCGAAGAGAGAAATTGAATAATCCACTCGGTGATAGTAGTAATTCGCATTCTTTCTCAAGAAACCAGCCTCCATTTCGAAGCATTTCACTTTCGAGCTTATTTAAAGATAAATAATTTTTTAAGGTTGATGTTATACCCACGAACCGTGTGCGATCAATTTCAATTCCGTTTATCTCATAGCGAATTTCATCAAAAATCTGTGCAACGCAATTATTTTTAAGTTTGCCTGCATGAACTGCTGTAATGTCCGATGAGGTAATCGACCCCTCAACATTGATAAAACTTTCATGGGGTAGTACGTATAAATCTTGGTTTTGGATGCTTATTCGAATTTCATCGTTAGGCTTAAATGATTGCAGATAAGATGAGTGGGTGTGGTATTCTCTTTTACTTATACTCTCATCCCTTTGGGGTTTCTCACAAACATTTAATATATTGCTCATTGTTTACGGATTTTAAGGCTCAATGATTTTAAAAATAATTTATTTGCTGTTGTAAGAGCTCTCCGTACAGATCTTCCTCCTCGTCCTGTTCTATAACCGAAAGTGATTGGTGATGGAGATCTCTATACGCTTTAATTTATACTATTGTTATAAATGATCATTGTTGCAGTCTCAGGTGTAGCCGAAGTGTAATATCTTCCCCACGCAAATTAATCAAGTCTCCGTTCTGATCGGTGATGCGTACTGTTAATGTATTTATCTCACATGTATTCACAGGTGTTTAGTATTTTAATAAGACAAATCATAAATCAAATTTTATTTCAGCAATTTCACAACATCTTTTCTCTTCTCTTCTTTTCTCTATAATAGTATCGATATACAATATGTATGCTTAGACTAACAATTGATACTATGCAGTTTAAACTAATACTCGACATTTGCAGAGCGCGGTCCTACGCGAT
This sequence comes from Lordiphosa mommai, assembly GCA_018904225.1. Taxonomy (NCBI): domain Eukaryota; kingdom Metazoa; phylum Arthropoda; class Insecta; order Diptera; family Drosophilidae; genus Lordiphosa; species Lordiphosa mommai. Next base: position 357,925 of record JAEIFT010000065.1, on the reverse strand, counting down.
CATTCAAATTCATTTTAGCTGCGACATACAGCGGTCCCTAGTGCTGACTCCAAATCTCAGCACGATCATTATTGTCGTAGCGCTCAACTCCAATTCTGCATAGGCGATTAACCGGGCGACGATACGTATTTTTGGCAGTCTTTAAATCCACCACACGAACTATTCCGTCTTCACCAGGGTAGACCTTTATCACGCAGCCTAGCGGCCATTCTCCACGAGTGGTGTTGTCTTTCATTACGACTATTTCTCCGACCTTCAAATTTTCAATATTTTGGCACCACTTCGAACGATGTATTAGGGTCGGCAGATATTCTTTGATGAAGCGTTTCCAAAATGCGTCGACCAGGAACTGTGATACTCTCCACATACGCTTCTCGCCAGATTCATTGAAGAATTTTCCGGGACTATGGAGAGCGCAACTTTGTGGAACACAAATGTCATTTGGACAGAGACCAATTTCATCATCGGCGTCGTCCGACTCCAGTATATATGGTCGACTGTTGACCAAGTATTCGGCTTCCATGAATACTGTTTGTAGCATCTCATCGCTCGGATTTGCGTTTACCGATAGGACAGCTTCAAGTGCTCTTTTAAAACAGCCTACTTGGCGCTCCCAGCAGGCACCAAAGTTCGGTGCGTTAGCTGGAATGAAATTCCAAGTTATTTTGTTACTTGCCAAATAAGTTTTGATGTAATCTTCATCCAGTTCTTCAAGGGCTTCTTGTAACTCCCGTGCTGCACCTCTAAAATTTGTGCCATTGTCGGACAAAATTGTTTTTACAGGACCACGACGTGCTATCATTCTGCGTACCGCCAGTATACAGGAATCTGTATCCAGTGAGTGCGCTATCTCCACATTTATTTCTGTAGTTAAGCATGTGAAGATTACTCCATACCGTTTGCGAAGACTTTTCGATGCTCGTGTTCCACTGCCCGCCTTGATGTAAAATGGCCCAAAATAGTCCACGCCTGTTGCTGTGAACGGTTTTTTATGAGTCAAAAACCTCTCTTCGGGTAGTAGTCCCATTTTTGGTGCCAGTGATTTTGCTTTTTTGCGTTTGCACCAAAAGCAAGCATTGTGTTCCGACATGTTGTGCGTCGGTATGTATTTTATTGATCAGCATTCGGGTATACGCATGTTTGCCGTCCAGAACAATTGGACGGCGATTGGACGAATGATTTTGTTGTCGTCTAAATAAACACAGTATTTTGTGAGTCGTAGTTTTGGAGATGGTTTTCCAGTTTGCAATTTCGCAAAGTCCTCTGGGAAGGATTGTTGTTGGATCATCTTGCACCACTCTGCTTCTGCCCATTCGATTTCATCCACGTGTAATTCTCCGTTCTTACGATCGTTTGTGTTGTGTTTTGATGAGTTGTTGGTGAATCGTCGTATCCAGGCCGTACTGCGAATCAGTTTGTTGTGTGTAGAGATTCTTTGCAGCAATATGGTAAATGGATGCTCTGCTTTTTGAATTGTCATCACAATCTCAGTTAGTTCGTCCTTTTCTGCTGCCAGCTGCTGAAAATTCCAATCAGTTTCCGGTTTTTGTAGAAATTCTAGACCCGCAAGCCACCATTGTGACGAGATGTTGTCACGTGTTATGATGTCAGCAATATTCTCAATTGTAGCCAGCGCCATTCTGATCTTTCCGATTTTTCACATATTTCGCCAATTCGATTAGCAACGAAAACTTCCATTGGTTGTCGCTTTTTATCCAATTAAGAACATTTCGTGAATCGGTATAGAAATATCGCTTATTTGGTTGAATTTGTAATTCTTGTTGAACCATTTCAGCTAACCTGCAGCCTAATACAGCGGCCATGGTTTCCAGCTTTGGAATGGTTATATGTCTCATTGGGGCTACTCTCGTTGTGCCTTCAATTGACTTCAAGACCTTTAGCCAATTTCTCCATTTGTCCAGTAAGTCATCTTTGATTGTATCATCCCAGCCGATGCCGGACTCCCATACGTCTCGCATGAGGATTCGTCCCTTTATTGTCACTGGTGTCATGAGACCCAAGGGATCATATAATGAATTGACGGCCGACAATATTTTCCTCTTTGTGGGTGAGATGTTGCCATTCAACAGGTCAATTGAAAGTTTGTGCATAGTTGCCGTAGAGTATGTGAAAAAGTCGCCTGTTGCGTCCCACAACATACCCAGTACCTTTTGTTGTACATCTTTTTTATCTCCGATCTTAGCTACTGTGTGTGTTGCTCTCAGATTTTCCGGGATACTTTGCATCACCTTGTTGCTGTTTGATATGAATTGACGCAGTTCAAATCCAGCCTTTGAGTGTATTTTGATTATTGTTTTGATCATGTTGATGACTTCTGTAGCGTTGGCTTTGGAGTCCAAGTAATCATCAACGTGGTGATTTTCCAGAATGACCTTTACCTCATCTGGGTGCTCATCTTTGTATTTGCCCGCATTGTAGTTTTTTACAAATTGTGCTAAAAATGGCGACGAAGTGGTACCAAACAACATAGCTTTCATTTGGTAAATAGTTGGCTCTTTATTCCGGTCAAGCTTCCTCCATAGGAAGCACTGGGCTGCGGTATCGTTGTCTGCAATGCGGACCTGGTTGAACATTTCCCTTATATCGGCGTCCACTGCCACCGAATGTAGTCGAAATCGAATCAGAATTCCCACTATTGATGTTGACCAGTCTGGTCCAGTAAGCAGATTTTTATTCAGTGATGTGCCATTGCACTCTGCTGCAGCATCGAATACCAACCGGACTTTTCCGGGCTTACTTGGATTTATTACGGCGAAATGAGGCAAATACAATAGCTTTGGTGATTTAAGAACATCCTTGTCTTATAGCTTGATTGCGTAGCCTTTTTAAAGGAGTTTTTGGATTTCGTTCTCATATGCCGTTCAAGACATTTGAGCCGTTGAATTGCCATTGGTTTACTTTCTGGGAGTTTGACATCTTCTGTTTTCCAGGGTAGGTTTACCACATATTGGTTACCCTCTTTTTGGATTGATGACTCCGCTTTTTGTATTGCCAACTTGTCTTCCAGTGATTGTGTTTTGTCTGTTTTTACTGCGCACACTCCAAAGTTCTCAATGCTGAACTGTTGTTGTATCATTTGCATTAACTTGTCTTCGCCCATTTGGCAACAAATGAAATGTGCTGTATCCGATTCTGTTTGAACTGGTCCTTGTATTACCCAACCTAGCTTGGTCTTGGATAACATTGGACGGTTTTCATCTGTGTTGATGACAGCTCGTGAGGTGATTAGGTTAGCATGTCGTTGTCCAAGCAGTAGCATTGGCTGCTTGTTTTGCAGTATTTTGATTGTTGGAACAACCTCTTCCAGCTTATTGTAATCAAATTGTTGTGAGGGTAGCTTTAGATCATTTATCAGCCACAAATCATTTAGTTGATGGTTTGTACCATTTTTGGCACTGAGGTTTATTTTTTCCGTTTCTGCTTCCGCTTCGTATCTGTAGACACCACCTGTCCAACTGAAGCAAAAGGGTTTGATTGTACATGTACTGCCTTCATCCAGAAATGCTATGACTTCCTTCGAGCCTTTTTCGCCGTGGACTATGATTGGTACCATTTTTAGCAAAACTCTCTTTTTGGATTCTATGACGCATCCATTGAAGTTTTGGGGAGGTTGATTTAGTGGGGGTTTGTGTAGTAGTTTATTATGAATTTTCTCACAGTTGTCAATTTTGCATGCAAATCGTTCGCTGCATTGTTCTTTGTGAAATTTCAAACAACAGTAGCATGCTTTTTGACGGTTGGCTAAGTCCCATCTTTTTTTAACATCCGCTTTCATAAATATGTTGCATTTGCTTAGAGCATGCTTCTCCTCGCTGCAAATTGAGCACGTTGCTCTGTTCTTAGGCTTTGGTTGGTTTACCGCCTCCTCTGGTGTTTGTTGCTCATTTGAGATTGGTTGAACTGCATATGACGTCGGCTGGCTGTTGATTTCCGTTATCTTTCTGAAGAATGACACATCTTGGATTAGATCCGCCTGTTTTTGTGACCATTCAGCTAATTTGCTGAATGTGCAACAGGAAGCGCGTACTTTTTCCTCCCTTAGGAATGCACCCCATTCTTGAAGATAATTTTCGGACAACTTGTCGATTATTCTTGCCAGCAGTCTCTGTGTGTCAACGAGCTGACTATCTGTGTATTCCAATGCTGAGTTGATATTTTGGACACTGTTGTTGAAATCCTCGAAATCGGAAAGTTGTTTAACAGCTTTTATTTTGAACGCTTTGGTAATTAACTCCAAAGCTACGTTCTCAGGACCACCATACGCCTTGTCTAAAATTGATATAATTTTGTTTGGGTCCTTTGCGGAAATCAGCAATAGTGAAACTTTTTCCCTCGCAGCTCCTTTAAGCGCCTTTGAGAGCCGCTGAACATTTTTCTCCTTGGAAAATCCACATTGCCTTCCTGTAGCTTCGAATTCGTTGATGAAATGTTTCCAGTTCAATGCTGATGTGCCATCGAACTCCATGTGCTTGCCGTTGAAATTTTGTCGTGCCAGAATTTTGGCCATGACTGAAGCCGCATCGTTTGACTTGTGCTCGTCTTGCACTTCTGTCCAGCGGTCTTCGTTTTGCTGTGAGTGAACCCACTCCGATGTGCGCTCGAACAATTCGATGTTTTGCCGAGAAGAGTTTTTGGACCGTATTGTGTTGCAGGAAGAATAATTCGTTAGAACAGACCTGGCTTTTTGTACATTTTTTCTACTAACCAATGCTTCTTCTTCTACATGTAGAAGATCCAACTCCATTTGTATCACTCCGACATCGTTCCGCATCTCTTTAATGTCTGCCTCTGTAGTTGCCGTTGCGCAGTTTTCCGCCTCAATTAGCACCTGCTTCATTTGCCTCAGTTGACCCTCCTTGTCGCACACCTTTCGCTTTATTTGCACCTTTTCCGCATCCACGTCTTGTATTTGTTCCAGAATGACCAATTTCTCTGTTAGAACCGATGCATTTAACCCATCAGCGCTTTTGGTCGCGGCAAATGAGATAGCGTTTACAATTTTTGTCGCCATCTCATTTTTTGTCGCATTTTCGCCGGCGCCAATGTCCAGAAACGTACGGACACGCACAAGTGCGTTTTCGCCGAGTTCCTTCACAATTGTCTGCTCGTGTTTTGCTTTTTGAGATTTGTCGTAATTGAAGCCTCCGAAATTACGAAGTTGTCGCTTAATTAATGTTTCTGTTACAAATTTGCGGAATATTGCAAAATGAACATCTCGAAGTGTTTGCGACTTCCAGGCTTCGATGCGGCCAAGCTGCTCCTCGCTCCACTGCCACATCTCCTTTGTCGTTTTTGTTGTTGTGGAATTTATTTCTATAGTGCTGGTTGGCATTTAAGCGATCCGGCTCGAAGGACCACTATGTTTAGTATTTAAATAAGACAAATCATAAATCAAATTTTATTTCAGCAATTTCACAACTTCTTTTCTCTTCTCTTCTTTTCTCTATAATAGTATCGATATACAATATGTATGCTTAGACTAACAATCGATACTATGCAGTTTAAACTAATACTCGACATTTGCAGAGCGCGGTCCTGCGCGATCATTCAAATTCATTTTAGCTGCGACAACAGGCAAATAAATTAGATTGCGTGGTATCTCATCCATTTTATAACCAGGAGGAACGTTTAGAGCAAATTCATGAAGGGTATGCGATGGGATGTTATTCACATATGATCCGTTTATAATGTTACACTCCAAACGAATTGCATTCACCTTGAGAATATTCACAGGCATATCTGAGATGTGCTCAACAGCCGGTTCGAGGATTCTCGGCTTAAGTCCAAACAAAGATCCGATTGAACGCACCTTATCTAAATAAATTGGAAGTGTCCTACTGATAACCGACACTCGCAGTGTGTTGTTATTGCTTTTAATTTCAAGATTAGAGTCTGATCTGAACCTGCTGCAGACAGCTTATCGAGAATAACATCAGCAATATCGCTGAGCTCATAAGATCCCAAAGGTATCTCAATGATGTGTTCTCCAATATGAAATAGATTATTATACAAATCTACATTTGGGATTGAGTTGAACATATGAAAATCAATTAGACAACACTCGTATTCCCCCATCATTTCAAGGGGAGGAAAGAAGTTTGCCGTTAATGTTGAGCTGTTTCCAGTTAAAGTTAACGTTGTTGACATTTTGAGTTAGTATTTAGAAGTGAAACTATAATCAAGTTTTTTTTATCTTTTATTTACATGCGAGTATGCTTAAAAAATTTTAAATTGCTATAAAGACATCAAATCCCTTTCTATAGCGTTCGTTGTCTATACGATCATCTTTGTGTATCATCAGAAATCCATAGTTATCTCTCCAACATAATTGACAAATTTTCATAAATGTTTCAAAGCTCATGTCAATACCCACATGGTCTTGGTATATATGCTTCATATTTAGTTGATCTTGTTTAAACATTAAAATTATGTTAGCGTTATCACGCACAAGATGTTTGGGAATGCGTGTATATGACTGGCATAAATAGAACGAATCAACATTCTTATGCCTTCCCATACAGAAGTATGCGCGAATGTTCTCCTGTTTTTCGCATGCCACATCATCAAATATCATTATTGAATTTTTTTTCGCTTTCGTCGAAACAGAAAAAGACTCATTCTTAGAAAACGTATAAAACCCCTTCCCTTTACCGGGGACACAAGTTCTTTTAGATATTCATATTTCGGCTGATGTAACGACTTTGAGAACAAGTAGATATTTTCAAATTTCAATCCGTTTGGGCTTTCAATTAGGCTGATCATTACATTGGTTTTCCCACACCCCAACCCCGGGTCGTTTTTCTTTTTTTTTTTTCAAAAAAAAAAACTTACCAAAAAAAAAAAAATTTTTAAAAATTTCAAAGGGACAATTAAAAAGAATTGATGTAGATTTAAAATGAGCTAAAGCATGTCTTTGTAGGTCAACAGGGTAACTTAGGATCGGCTGCTAAAGTTCATATTTGAATACACTGACAAGATTTCATGAAATAGGCAAAACATTTTAATTTTTTTTAACGATTTATTGAAAATTATGTTTTAAAACTAACTTCAATTAACTAAATTTAATAAAAATATAATTTGAAATTACTTAAAAAAATTTATTTTCATAAAAAAATAGTTCTAACATTGGAATTGTTAATTTTCTTTAAACATGTTGTCAATATAGGTATTCATATCATTAGTACTTAATAGATATAATATTTCTGGTGAATATTCTTCAGTTAATTCGTCGAGTGTTCGGATGTGTCTGAGAGATGAGATACGGGGATCAGAGGAGGCCGACAACATGTTGAAAAGGTTCGTGTTTTCTTGATGTCGATATATTTTGCTCGTGTTCGCATATACCTTTTGTAGTCCTAGTTTTTAGATTCTTGGGCTTTTCTGACAACTCTCCTATCGATAATAGTTGTCGTTGTATTATCTGCTCACCATGATCTAATATTTTATGAACTGTAGGAGATAGTTTTTATTCGGATATTCTGTACATAAAAGATTCCTTGTCTCCTTAGCATATTTTCCATATTTGCATGCATCAACATTTTCACCATAGCTTAAGACATTGATAATGATCTTTTACCTTTTGATGACATCCAGATGAATTTCTGTTATCTGAGCAGTTGCCTCATCGTTATATCCATCATTTGTGTTTCAATAGCCCTGCTTGGGGTAGTCGACTTTTAGCCTGAGCTCTGACAAGAACTTTTTTTGTATATTCGGTTATCTTATACTTTCCCTTGGTTTTGAGTTGGCACTGTCATCAGAGTCTCCTCTTTGTTGTGAAAGAGTATATTCCCATTTAAGCATGAACTCCATACGTAAGATCCTTGCATGCAATGGAGAAATGCCGTATTCATAATTATGCTCGTCCGTTTCCGATGTCTCGAACTCCTGAAAGACCTTTTGCTTCCTCTTGCTGATAGCACATGCTAATTTTGATTTGGCATTGTGATATCACTCAAGACTTTTCCTTTATTCATAGTCAAGAAGCATTGAAATTCAATCAGAACATTTTTTCCTCTTTAATTTTCGACTGGGATTGGCCTGCTTTACCTGCACGTTACTTGGCATATATCATTGCTGCGACTAGTTATGCGAGGATATGCAGCTGCAACTTTTACAATACATTAATTATTATCTACTAAATGATTTTCATGCTTCAAATTCATGGCGACGAGCGAACCTTTTTTTTCCGAGACTATTAATGGTACTAAATTGACCCATAAATAGTGTCTACCCAAAACCTGAGTTCCAACATCCATATTTGAAATAATAAAAATGTGTAAATGCATTTCAATTAACAATTGATTCATCTTTTGAATAAAATCAACCAAATTCAAATCGCAATATCCGATTGGTTTTTATACGCTCCCAAAGTTGACATTTGAAACCAAAAAAATCACAAATTCAAATTTTAAAAAAATCATTCAACTTCGAACCACTGTAAAATCTAAAGTAATCGACCAAATTCCAAAAACAAAAGTTTTTCTGGCTATCTGGAGTTTCATTTATTGAAATAAATTATTTTGGTAAAAAAATTCGAACATCAAAATTTGATTTTTGCAACGCTAAATCGGCCAAACGAGCCACTGTGCGACGGACCAACGATTAGACCTCTTATTGAGTTAGGCAAGAGACTGCTGTGTGAGATTCGATTTTTTTGATTACCCCCAAATTAAAAATTTTTCACCTAAATGCTTTTGTTTTGTTTTATTAATCGCATATTGCAACAAAATGCACATCAGTCGTTAAGGAATCTTCAACGAGTAACCATCTATTATATTAGTTATGCACTTATATACAGGGTTGCCCATAATCGACGGGCCCATCTGGCAACGCCATAACTTTTGACAGAGATGTCAGATCGCTTAATGACATACCGCGTTTGAAGCGTCAGTCCAAGCAGATTTTTACCATGGAACAATACACGCCACGCGAGCGCTCTGAAATAGTTGAAATTTACATTCAACAGAACAAGTCAATTGTGAAAACTCAACGTGCAAAATTATCATGTCCGATGAAGCCCATTTCACATTGAATGGGACCGTAAATAAGCAAAATTGCCGTATATACGCCACTGAAAATCCTCAGGAGATTCAAGAAGTGCCTCTTCATGACGAAAAAGTCACAGTTTGGTGCGGCGTTAGTGCGAAAACGGTCATTGGACCGTTTTTCTTCCAAAATGAAAATGGCCATGCTGTTACCATCAACCAGGAGCGTTATCGCGACATGATGACCAATTTTGTGATGCCAATTATTCGTCGACAGCGTATGAGGCAGTTCTGGTTTCACCAAGACGGCGCTCCACCGCACACAAGTCGCATAACAATCGATTTTCTGAAGAAATTGTTTCCGGGCCGTTTGATGTCGAAAAGTGGTGATTAGGACTGGCCACCGCGTTCGCCCGATTTGACGCCGCCTGACTTCTTCTTGTGGGGATATTTGAAGTCAAAGGTTTACGTTAACAAGCCAAGGACCGTAGAAGACCTCAAGGACAACATTCGTGAAGAAATAGCCGCTATTCCGGCCGAAATGTTGGCGAAAACGATGGAAAATGCTGCAAAAAGGGCACAATACGCCATCAACGCCAGAGGCGGCCATTTGAGAGATATCATATTCAAAAATAGATGTAAACAAATCTACTTGGAACAAATTAAATGATTAAGATTGCCAACCGCCAAATTTTTATTTTTTTCTTTGATTTTTTAAAAAAAACATGGGTCCGTCGAATATGGGCAACCCTGTAAATCAAAAGCAAAGGGTGGTGGACTTGTGAATAAAATAAGTAACTCCCTCCCAGTGGAATTGCATTTGCCTGGCAATCAGTTCTGTGGTCCAGGAACCAAACTTTAAAAACGCTTGGAGCGCGTCGATAAGGGAATAAATCCATTAGATTCCGCTTGCAGGGATCATGATATAGCATATTTAGAGGAGAAAGACTTAAGCAAACGACATACAGCTGATTCAATCTTAGCAGATAAAGCTTGGGAGCGAGTTAAAGCACCTGACAGCAGTTTTGGCGAAAAAGCCTCTGCGTATTTCGTTACTAACGCCATGAAACTCAAGAAAAAATTTGGAATGGGTCTCACTCAAAAAATCAAGAAAAAAACAACAAGAAAAACAAAAAGAACGCTATGCGACAAAAAGAAAACATTTAGGAACGCTGTAAAAGCGGCCACTCGTATCTTGAATAAACAAAAGCCCCAAGACATAAGCAGCGCTATTACAATTGCACGCAAAGCAATAAATAAATCGTTTGGAAGGGGAAAAAAAGATGTTATTGTCCCACGAGTGATTAGCGCTCCAAAAGTTGGAGGCTTTTTACCATTGATGTCAATTTTAACTGCACTAGGAGCTCTTGGTGGAATCGCCTCGGGTAGTGCAGCCGTTGCTAAAACAATTAATAATGCGAAAAATGCCCACCAGCAGCTCGAAGAGAGTAAAAGACACAATAAGAAAATGGAAGCTATTGCTTTGGGACATGGACTCCATCTGAAACCATATCGACAGGGTTATGGTCTTACCACATCAGCGCACTCAAAAAACTTTTAAGTCAGCTACACAATAAGCCGCTTACCAATCTTGTTTTGATGGAGTTTGCCCGCAAGCATATTCGTTATTTCAGAGGTGTATTTATGAGAGATGCACTACCAAAGCGCCCATTGAATAGGGAATGCGGTATTATCAATTTGGCAAATACAGAATCAAATGATACACATTGGGTGGCTTATTATAGAACTAATGGAGAAAATCAATATTTCGATAGTTTCGGTAATTTGCAACCACCACAGGAACTAATTAGATATTTGGGAAAAAATATCACCTACAACTATGAGCAAAAACAGCGATTTAATTCCTTTAACTGTGGACACTTGTGTCCACAATTTTTGTTGTCATTATACTAAATCAAATAACTGTCAATAAAAACATTTATCGGAACAAAAACAAGTATTTGTTTACCTTTACAAAAAGCAATATATATTACAGCTCACACTCATGGGTCAACAGTCTATCTTGGAAAACTGATCTGCTCTAACAACATTTACCCGCAACTGATCTGTTAAAAGCTGTTTCACAATTTACCTGTTACAGTTGATCTGTTAAAACTGACCTGTTTCAAATAACTGAGCTATTAATATTGATATGTTGCTGACCTGTTCTAAATAACTGAGCAGTTAAAACTGATCTGCTGATTTTTCCCATACGAAAATGGTACAGCGCACCCTCAGCGAATTAACAAAGACAAGAAATATCTTAAAAAGAAAATTTCAAAGTCTAAAACTTGGCAAAGCCGAAAGTGAAAATAAACTGGAGGAAGTATTTAAGCAAATAACTCAACCTTTAAAGAAACTTATTAGTGAAAAGAAAAAAGCAAGATATTTAGCACTGACTAAAACAGATGAAGACAAAGGAGAAACACAAGTTGCATTTTATCCAATAAATAACTCCAGCATTGGGATTAAGCCGGAGCTGGAGTCGCTAAAATTTGGAAATCAAAATAACGTAAATGATACTGATGACAATGATGGTTATAATCTGTATGACACTATAAACAGGGAATCAAATGATACAGCTGAACAGTATTATTCACAATCTATACATCCAACAATGAAAGTCTTATTCTCAATTTAAGTGAATTAGCTAGAGGAGGAGAACTTGATAAAGCATATGGACCGTTCAAAGATTCTAATGGTCAACTTAGCTTGGGAAATAGTAAAATATCATTGGCTGATGGAAAAATCATTTTTGAAAACCGACAAGAATGGTTACTTACTCCAGGACTATATTCTTTAATTTTTCGAAATTCTCCCCAAGGTTATGATCAATTTGAATTGGAGCTATACAAAAAGATTTTGTTGAAATCTAATGCTCACAAAAGAGGTCACAGTGCTAGTGGGCAAGTTAAAGGTACCCGTTCAAAAAAATATACCAAAATAATAAAACACCTCTTCGAAAAATCTTCATCAGCACCTAATGCTAACTCAACCCCGTACCGTCAAAAATCTTTTCATGAGGGAAGTGGACTTATGAAACTCAATACAAATAAACCGAATTATATTTACTGGGATGATCCCAATGAAATTGTTGATAGATTAAAGCTTTTAGTTGCCTCACAAGCAGCTGGGCATAGTAATCATAATAATGAAATTGTATCGATAATTGAAGAGTTGCGAGAGGCAAAAATTATTTATTAACAAAATAATAATTAAAGAAAATACCACAACTCTTTCAATAAATAGCAGGGGGGGAGTTACTAGCATACTTATTACACCATCATCATGTCAGTTGACAAGTTCGGTCACTACTCTAGAGAAAAATACACTACTGAAAATATTAAGAAAAATGGAGCAAAATTGTTTGTGTTATTTATGGACAAGGATCAAAACATTGATACGCAAAGCAAACGTATTAAAAATATTGCAGACCCTATACAACAATCAGACGCTGTCAACAAACAATTTCTTCATTTTCACATCAACGCAACAACGAAAGACTTGCAAACACTGATCGAGACTAAAAATAAAAGACTAAAATCTCAACTGGAACAAAATTTAAATAACTTGTGCATTCTGCTTGACAAGTTTACTGAACATGTGGAAAAAGAGATAAAGATAATACAGGGAAAAATTGAAAGACTTGCTAATGTGCACATAATTACCTATACGAAATTTTGCTCCATTAAATATTAAGAAATGATTGTAGACAGTGTTTAACAGTTCCTTCTCATTCGATGAATTTACTTCAATGGGTGCCATTCCAATTGTTCTATGTAATTTTGTATTGTAATCAGAAAATAATTGTTTATAAATCTCAATCCACCGATATGATCCATTGAAACTGAACTCTTTCCACATCATTTCTTTCACCGTTCTATTGAATCGCTCAACAATAGAGGCTTTTAGACCGCTGAATGTTGAGTAGTGATTAATGTTGTGTTTATCAATTAAAGCCTTAAAGTCCTTATTAAAAAATTCTTTTCCATCATCAGTCTGCAAATTTTAAGGTATGCGACCCAACTTGAAAATAGATGACATTGCCCTTGTAACATCTCGAGCATTTTTGGTTTTGAGCGCAACATCCCAAGCATTCTTGGAAAATGTATCAATAACTGTTAAAAGAAATCGGTACCCTTTGTTTGATGACAAGTAGTTCCCCATCTCCAGCAAATCTGCTTGCCAATGATCATCGATTCCTTTCAGAATAACCCATCGCCGCTTGAAGTGTTTACGTGCTGGTGCATGTAGCTCATTTACTAATACTCTCTTACTCAAACTAATGTTTTCTGTCCAATATTCTCAAAAATAATAACACTTATTATTATTATGATACTTGTGATGTGGTTGTGAATTTTAAGTTGTTAGACTCCAATCTTTCAATTTTTCCATGTATTATCTTTATCTCTTTTTCCACATGTTCAGTAAACTTGTCAAGCAGAATGCACAAGTTATTTAAATTTTGTTCCAGTTGAGATTTTAGTCTTTTATTTTTAATCTCGATCAGTGTTTGCAAGTCTTTCGTTGTTGCGTTGATGTGAAAATGAAGAAATTGTTTGTTGACAGCGTCTGATTGTTGTATAGGGTCTGCAATATTTTTAATACGTTTGCTTTGCGTATCAATGTTTTGATCCTTGTCCATAAATAACACAAACAATTTTGCTCCATTTTTCTTAATATTTTCAGTAGTGTATTTTTCTCTAGAGTAGTGACCGAACTTGTCAACTGACATGATGATGGTGTAATGGGTATGCTAGTAACTCCCCCCCTGCTATTTATTGAAAGAGTTGGGGTATTTTCTTTAATTATTATTTTGTTAATAAATAATTTTTGCCTCTCGCAACTCTTCAATTATCGATACAATTTCATTATTATGATTACTATGCCCAGCTGCTTGTGAGGCAACTAAAAGCTTTGACCTATCAACAATTTCATTGGGATCATCCCAGTAAATATAATTCGGTTTATTTGTATTGAGTTTCATAAGTCCACTTCCCTCATGAAAAGATTTTTGACGGTACGGGGTTGAGTTAGCATTCGGTGCTGATGAAGATTTTTCGAAGAGGGGTTTTATTATTTTGGTATATTTTTTAGAACGGGTACCTTTAACTTGCCCACTAGCACTGTGACCTCTTTTGTGTGCATTAGATTGCAATAAAATCTTTTTGTATAGCTCCAATTCAAATTGATCATAACCTTGGGGAGAATTTCGAAAAATTAAAGAATATAGTCCTGGAGTAAGTAACCATTCTTGTCCGTTTTCAGAAATGATTTTTCCATCAGCCAATGATATTTTACTATCTTCCAAGCTAAGTTGACCATTAGAATCTTTGAACGGTCCATATGCTTTATCAAGTTCTCCTCCTTAGCTAATTCACTTAAATTGAGAATAAGACTTTCATTGTTGGATGCATTAGATTGTGAATAATACTGTTCAGTTGTATCATTTGATTCCCTGTTTATAGTGTCATACAGATTATAACCATCATTGTCATCAGTATCATTTACATTATTTTGATTTCCAAATTTTAGCGACTTGTTTTCTTGTGTTTCTCCTTTGTCTTCATCTGTTTTAGTCAGTAATCATTATCTTGCTTTTTTCTTTTCACTAATAAGTTTCTTTAAAGGTTAAGTTATTGGCTTAAATACTTCCTCCAGTTTATTTTCACTTTCTGCTTTGCCAAGTTTTAGACTTTGAAATTGTCTTTTAAGATATTTCTTGTCTTTGTTAATTCGCTGAGGGTGCGCTGTTCCATTTTCGTATGGGAAAAATCAGCAGATCAGTTTTAACAGCTCAGTTATTTATAACAGGTCAGTAACATATCAATTTTAATAGCTCAGTTATTTGAAACAGGTCAGTTTTAACAGATCAACCGTAACAGGTAAATTGTGAAACAGCTTTTAACAGATCAGTTGCGGGTAAATGTTGTTAGAGCAGATCAGTTTTCCAAGATAGACTGTTGACCCATGAGTGTGAGCTGTAATATATATTGTAATGTACAATTCTTGCCTTCTGATTATTTTTCATATACTTATTTGCGTATCCAAAACAATTCTATAACGGTCAGTTTAAATGGGTAACTGCCATTTCATTAAGATAAACAAAACCGCAGGGAAGATCACGACTGCAGCTGCAAGCTTGCATTCAAGTAAGCAAAAGCTCAGCAGTGTGCTTGTGTTAGTGATGTTTCGTTAACCTTCTTCAAGGGCATAGACTAGGCAAGCTAGGTCAGCGAGCAATGCCGAAATTCATTGCTTCGTTTTCCCAATTGAGCCCTCGAAGAAGACGGTCGACCCGCTGCTGAAAAAAATTTCTTAAAAGCACATGGCACTGAAAAGTTAAAATTTGAGACTTAAATTAAATTTTTATTAGCCATCCACACTGAGTTGGATATTTACCAACGAATTATTGGTTCTGGCCATATAAATCTTGGGCTAGGTAAGTAAAAAATTGAAGTTAACCTTTAATTTTTAAACCTAACCCAAAATTGCAAAAAAAAAAAAATTCCAGAACACGAAGGGTGCAGCCGTATTCAATTGGCTAAAATTTCCACTCAGCAGCTCTGCGGAGCAACAGCGGCCAAAAATCATTTTTTTGCAGTATTTTCCCAAACCTTAAAAATTTCCTATCAGGTAAAACACAAAAAAAATGCATTAAAATTAGCAGCCAACTAATATGCGAATTTTCAGCAGAGGCTCTTCACATCAATCACATAAACCCATCAAGAAAGTCGGGCGCATGCAGGCCCAAAGCACCCAAAGTCTCCAGCTGCAACAACCCCAACAACAACAAATACCTCAGTGCAGTGCAAAATAGTGTGCCAATGATACAGTTCGGCAGTCCAAAAAAAAAATAAGTTTAGTTTCTTGGCCACAGGGCATGAAATTGTTATTTAAAATTTTTTTTTCTTGTGGAAAATGCATCGTGAAAATGAAACATACAAAATATCAAAATCAAAAGTGTGTGTGTTCACTTGTGAATAAAAATATATTTAAAAAAAAAATGTAAAGTCATATATACATACAAATGCAAAAAAAAACATTTTTACCATAAGTTAGTCCACACACACCTTAACTCTAAAAAGTTAATAAATAAAATAAAAGAATCATATAAAATAACCTATAATTAAAATAAATAATATAAAATAAATCTAATAATTTCTAAATAAATTTTTTTTTGCTCTGATACCCAATCAAATACTAGTGTACATATATTATTTACCAGCAGTGTAAAATTTCATTTAATTAAATGCAAAGCATCTTAGCATACAAAACAAACATATTTACATGGTGCAATTGACAACATACATCCACATATATACAAAAAAAATCTAAACTAAAACAAATCATCAAAAACCATCATCGACTTTGGAGGCCTTCATTGTATTATGACTGGGTAAGTGAAAAAAAGAAAAACGGATAAACATATGTTCTTCCAAACGTATATGATCACCATGACCTAGTCCAAAGAAGGACAACATAAGCAAAACAAACAAACAAGTGCAATTGAATTTTTTTCTTAACCTTGAAATGCTTGTTATCAGCTATCAGCTGTTTTGCTTAGCTTACTGTTAATTGCACGTTGCTTTGCTTATGATCTCGCTCTTTGGTTTTGTTTTGATGCAATTCTTTTTATGATAACATGCCTTGTGTACAAAATTGGTACATACATATATAAACCTCATTTTCATCCATGCATAGTGCTGATAAAAAGTATGCGTACACAAAAAAAAATTTTTTAAGTATCTAATATCAATATATTTATTTATTTTATTGGTATTATAGCCCAGCGCGACAAGTACATTGAAACTTATAAATTAATGCGCCAGTCACTACGATGTCATCCTTAATACATTTTTGGTTTCCTAACTTAAAATAATAATAATTAAATATAAACAATGACAGACAATGAACTTAATTATGTAACAACACAGTTGGATTAATTTTAATTACAGCATTTTTTATTTTTTTTTAATTTTTTTTTTTTTTTAACCTATTATTAATTTTCCCTGTTTTGCATAATTTCCCTAACTTTACCCTCAAACTGAGTTACGCTTCCAATAATTTTTTAGTTCATGTGGTAGATCGTTCCATAGCCGAATAGCATTTATCCAGAACTGTCTCTCAGAGCATAGCAACTTCCATCTCGGGCATATGTAATTATTTGTACGCTGCGATGCCGCAGGTCTTAGAAAACTATGGATGTAGGATGGCTCTTTAGTTACAATTATCTTGTGCATGAATAAGAGAGTTCTAAGGTTAATCCACGACTTAAGGCAAAGGTCAAAAATTTTACGAGTTAGATGTGAAATTTGGTCGAGTCGTCTAACATTAAATACATATCTAGCTATAGAGTTAACAGTCACTTTGAGCTTTTGGAAATCTCTAGAGTCGCAGTGGCCAAAAATTTCTACTCCGTAAAAAGTGTGGGTACCAGAATTTGCTTTGCTATTGTCATTTTAAGATTAACTGGTAATATGGACTTATACATTGCAAGCTGTCGCAGCATTCCGTATGTTTTACCGGTTGCTTTGGAGATGTGATTAGACCATGTTAAATTATTATTAAAAGTTATTCCTAAATTGACTGCATGTTCCACATACTTAATTGGAGTGTTATTGATACAAATTTTTGGCAACTGGCTTGTGTCAAGTGACTTCTTGTATATAACTATACATTTGGTTTTAGCTGGGTTCAGGCCTAATCCGTTTTCGTTGGCCCATTTTTCAATTTTAGTTAACACATTACTGGTCACACACACACATTCATTAATATTTATAAACGGTCGACTAACATAAATTTAAACATCGTCAGCATACATATGGACTTCACAATCGGACAGGACATTAGGAAGATCATTGACATAGATTAAAGCTTTTAGTTGCCTCACAAGCAGCTTGGCATAGTAATCATAATAATGAAATTGTATCGATAATTGAAGAGTTGCGAGAGGCAAAAATTATTTATTAACAAAATAATAATTAAAGAAAATACCACAACTCTTTCAATAAATAGCAGGGGGGGAGTTACTAGCATACTTATTACACCATCATCATGTCAGTTGACAAGTTCGGTCACTACTCTAGAGAAAAATACACTACTGAAAATATTAAGAAAAATGGAGCAAAATTGTTTGTGTTATTTATGGACAAGGATCAAAACATTGATACGCAAAGCAAACGTATTAAAAAATATTGCAGACCCTATACAACAATCAGACGCTGTCAACAAACAATTTCTTCATTTTCACATCAACGCAACAACGAAAGACTTGCAAACACTGATCGAGACTAAAAATAAAAGACTAAAATCTCAACTGGAACAAAATTTAAATAACTTGTGCATTCTGCTTGACAAGTTTACTGAACATGTGGAAAAAGAGATAAAGATAATACAGGGAAAAATTGAAAGACTTGCTAATGTGCACATAATTACCTATACGAAATTTTGCTCCATTAAATATTATGAGATGATTGTAGACAGTGTTTAACAGTTCCTTCTCATTCGATGAATTTACTTCAATGGGTGCCATTCCAATTGTTCTATGTAATTTTGTATTGTAATCAGAAAATAATTGTTTATAAATCTCAATCCACCGATATGATCCATTGAAACTGAACTCTTTCCACATCATTTCTTTCACCGTTCTATTGAATCGCTCAACAATAGAGGCTTTTAGACCGCTGAATGTTGAGTAGTGATTAATGTTGTGTTTATCAATTAAAGCCTTAAAGTCCTTATTAAAAAATTCTTTTCCATCATCAGTCTGCAAATTTTAAGGTATGCGACCCAACTTGAAAATAGATGACATTGCCCTTGTAACATCTCGAGCATTTTTGGTTTTGAGCGCAACATCCCAAGCATTCTTGGAAAATGTATCAATAACTGTTAAAAGAAATCGGTACCCTTTGTTTGATGACAAGTAGTTCCCCATCTCCAGCAAATCTGCTTGCCAATGATCATCGATTCCTTTCAGAATAACCCATCGCCGCTTGAAGTGTTTACGTGCTGGTGCATGTAGCTCATTTACTAATACTCTCTTACTCAAACTAATGTTTTCTGTCCAATATTCTCAAAAATAATAACACTTATTATTATTATGATACTTGTGATGTGGTTGTGAATTTTAAGTTGTTAGACTCCAATCTTTCAATTTTTCCATGTATTATCTTTATCTCTTTTTCCACATGTTCAGTAAACTTGTCAAGCAGAATGCACAAGTTATTTAAATTTTGTTCCAGTTGAGATTTTAGTCTTTTATTTTTAATCTCGATCAGTGTTTGCAAGTCTTTCGTTGTTGCGTTGATGTGAAAATGAAGAAATTGTTTGTTGACAGCGTCTGATTGTTGTATAGGGTCTGCAATATTTTTAATACGTTTGCTTTGCGTATCAATGTTTTGATCCTTGTCCATAAATAACCCAAACAATTTTGCTCCATTTTTCTTAATATTTTCTGTAGTGTATTTTTCTCTAGAGTAGTGAGCGAACTTTTCAAATGACATGATGATGGTGTAATGGGTATGCTAGTAACTCCCCCTGCTATTTATTGAAAGAGTTGGGGTATTTTTTTTAACTATTTTTTGTTAATAAATAATTTTTGCCACTCGCAACTCTTCAATTATCGATACAATTTCATTATTATGATTACTATGCCCAGCTGCTTGTGAGGCAACTAAAAGCTTTGACCTATCAACAATTTCATTGGGATCATCCCAGTAAATATAATTCGGTTTATTTGTATTGAGTTTCATAAGTCCACTTCCCTCATGAAAAGATTTTTGACGGTACGGGGTTGAGTTAGCATTCGGTGCTGATGAAGATTTTTCGAAGAGGGGTTTTATTATTTTGGTATATTTTTTAGAACGGGTACCTTTAACTTGCCCACTAGCACTGTGACCTCTTTTGTGTGCATTAGATTGCAATAAAATCTTTTTGTATAGCTCCAATTCAAATTGATCATAACCTTGGGGAGAATTTCGAAAAATTAAAGAATATAGTCCTGGAGTAAGTAACCATTCTTGTCCGTTTTCAGAAATGATTTTTCCATCAGCCAATGATATTTTACTATCTTCCAAGCTAAGTTGACCATTAGAATCTTTGAACGGTCCATATGCTTTATCAAGTTCTCCTCCTTAGCTAATTCACTTAAATTGAGAATAAGACTTTCATTGTTGGATGCATTAGATTGTGAATAATACTGTTCAGTTGTATCATTTGATTCCCTGTTTATAGTGTCATACAGATTATAACCATCATTGTCATCAGTATCATTTACGTTATTTTGATTTCCAAATTTTAGCGACTCCAGCTCCGGCTTAATCCCAATGCTGGAGGTTTTTATTGGATAAAATGCAACTTGTGTTTCTCCTTTGTCTTCATCTGTTTTAGTCAGTGCTAAATATCTTGCTTTTTTCTTTTCACTAATAAGTTTCTTTAAAGGTTGAGTTTTTGGCTTAAATACTTCCTCCAGTTTATTTTCACTTTCGGCTTTGCCAAGTTTTAGACTTTGAAATTTTCTTTTTAAGATATTTCTTGTCTTTGTTAATTCGCTGAGGGTGCGCTGTTCCATTTTCGTATGGGAAAAATCAGCAGATCAGTTTTAACAGCTCAGTTATTTAGTACAGGTCAGTAACATATCAATATTAATAGCTCAGTTATTTGAAACAGGTCAGTTTTAACAGATCAACCGTAACAGGTAAATTGTGAAACAGCTTTTAACAGATCAGTTGCGGGTAAATGTTGTTAGAGCAGATCAGTTTTCCAAGATAGACTGTTGACCCATGAGTGTGAGCTGTAATATATATTGTAATGTACAATTCTTGCCTTCTGATTATTTTTCATATACTTATTTGCGTATCCAAAACAATTCTATAACGGTCAGTTTAAATGGGTAACTGCCATTTCATTAAGATAAACAAAACCGCAGGGAAGATCACGACTGCAGCTGCAAGCTTGCATTCAAGTAAGCAAAAGCTCAGCAGTGTGCTTGTGTTAGTGATGTTTCGTTAACCTTCTTCAAGGGCATAGACTAGGCAAGCTAGGTCAGCGAGCAATGCCGAAATTCATTGCTTCGTTTTCCCAATTGAGCCCTCGAAGAAGACGGTCGACCCGCTGCTGAAAAAATTTCTTAAAAGCACATGGCACTGAAAAGTTAAAATTTGAGACTTAAATTAAATTTTTATTAGCCATCCACACTGAGTTGGATATTTACCAACGAATTATTGGTTCTGGCCATATAAATCTTGGGCTAGGTAAGTAAAAAATTGAAGTTAACCTTTAATTTTTAAACCTAACCCAAAATTGCAAAAAAAAAAAATTCCAGAACACGAAGGGTGCAGCCGTATTCAATTGGCTAAAATTTCCACTCAGCAGCTCTGCGGAGCAACAGCGGCCAAAAATCATTTTTTTGCAGTATTTTCCCAAACCTTAAAAATTTCCTATCAGGTAAAACACAAAAAAAAATGCATTAAAATTAGCAGCCAACTAATATGCGAATTTTCAGCAGAGGCTCTTCACATCAATCACATAAACCCATCAAGAAAGTCGGGCGCATGCAGGCCCAAAGCACCCAAAGTCTCCAGCTGCAACAACCCCAACAACAACAAATACCTCAGTGCAGTGCAAAATAGTGTGCCAATGATACAGTTCGGCAGTCCAAAAAAAAAATAAGTTTAGTTTCTTGGCCACAGGGCATGAAATTGTTATTTAAAATTTTTTTTTCTTGTGGAAAATGCATCGTGAAAATGAAACATACAAAATATCAAAATCAAAAGTGTGTGTGTTCACTTGTGAATAAAAATATATTTAAAAAAAAAAATGTAAAGTCATATATACATACAAATGCAAAAAAAAAACATTTTTACCATAAGTTAGTCCACACACACCTTAACTCTAAAAAGTTAATAAATAAAATAAAAGAATCATATAAAATAACCTATAATTAAAATAAATAATATAAAATAAATCTAATAATTTCTAAATAAATTTTTTTTGCTCTGATACCCAATCAAATACTAGTGTACATATATTATTTACCAGCAGTGTAAAATTTCATTTAATTAAATGCAAAGCATCTTAGCATACAAAACAAACATATTTACATGGTGCAATTGACAACATACATCCACATATATACAAAAAAATCTAAACTAAAACAAATCATCAAAAACCATCATCGACTTTGGAGGCCTTCATTGTATTATGACTGGGTAAGTGAAAAAAAGAAAAACGGATAAACATATGTTCTTCCAAACGTATATGATCACCATGACCTAGTCCAAAGAAGGACAACATAAGCAAAACAAACAAACAAGTGCAATTGAATTTTTTCTTAACCTTGAAATGCTTGTTATCAGCTATCAGCTGTTTTGCTTAGCTTACTGTTAATTGCACGTTGCTTTGCTTATGATCTCGCTCTTTGGTTTTGTTTTGATGCAATTCTTTTTATGATAACATGCCTTGTGTACAAAATTGGTACATACATATATAAACCTCATTTTCATCCATGCATAGTGCTGATAAAAAGTATGCGTACACAAAAAAAAAATTTTTTTAAGTATCTAATATCAATATATTTATTTATTTTATTGGTATTATAGCCCAGCGCGACAAGTACATTGAAACTTATAAATTAATGCGCCAGTCACTACGATGTCATCCTTAATACATTTTTGGTTTCCTAACTTAAAATAATAATAATTAAATATAAACAATGACAGACAATGAACTTAATTATGTAACAACACAGTTGGATTAATTTTAATTACAGCATTTTTATTTTTTTTAAATTTTTTTTTTTTTATCCTATTATTAATTTTCCCTGTTTTGCATAATTTCCCTAACTTTACCCTCAAACTGAGTTACGCTTCCAATAATTTTTAGTTCATGTGGTAGATCGTTCCATAGCCGAATAGCATTTATCCAGAACTGTCTCTCAGAGCATAGCAACTTCCATCTCGGGCATATGTAATTATTTGTACGCTGCGATGCCGCAGGTCTTAGAAAACTATGGATGTAGGATGGCTCTTTAGTTACAATTATCTTGTGCATGAATAAGAGAGTTCTAAGGTTAATCCACGACTTAAGGCAAAGGTCAAAAATTTTACGAGTTAGATGTGAAATTTGGTCGAGTCGTCTAACATTAAATACATATCTAGCTATAGAGTTAACAGTCACTTTGAGCTTTTGGAAATCTCTAGAGTCGCAGTGGCCAAAAATTTCTACTCCGTAAAAAAGTGTGGGTACCAGAATTTGCTTTGCTATTGTCATTTTAAGATTAACTGGTAATATGGACTTATACATTGCAAGCTGTCGCAGCATTCCGTATGTTTTACCGGTTGCTTTGGAGATGTGATTAGACCATGTTAAATTATTATTAAAAGTTATTCCTAAATTGACTGCATGTTCCACATACTTAATTGGAGTGTTATTGATACAAATTTTTGGCAACTGGCTTGTGTCAAGTGACTTCTTGTATATAACTATACATTTGGTTTTAGCTGGGTTCAGGCCTAATCCGTTTTCGTTGGCCCATTTTTCAATTTTAGTTAACACATTACTGGTCACACACACACATTCATTAATATTTATAAACGGTCGACTAACATAAATTTAAACATCGTCAGCATACATATGGACTTCACAATCGGACAGGACATTAGGAAGATCATTGACATATACCGAAAACAATAAAGGACCCAGAACCGACCCCTGCGGGACGCCGCGAGAGAGTGAGGTGAAGTTTGAAATACTGGAGCCAGAGACCACTGCTTGCATTCTATTATTTAGGTATGACTTCAGGAGACAAACTGCGGTATCTGAGAAGTTGAATAAGTTTTTTAGTTTTGTACAGAGAATTCTGTGATTGACAGTATCGAATGCCTTACTGTGATCTAGTAGCGTCAAGAAGGTTACACAGCTATCATCCAGTTGTTTGCGAATATCCTCAACTATATTAGTAATTGCTGTTATGCATCCTCGATTCTTTCTGTACCCCGACTGTTTTTGGTTAAGTAGCTTGTATTTATTGAGAAAGAGCTGCATCTGTGTAGCCATTAGGTTCTCAAACACTTTGGACATATATGGTAAAATGGACACTGGTCTAAACTCGTTATTGTTTTTCGGGACCGGTAAGATTTTCGCATATTTCCATAAATGTGGAAACGTAGAAGTTGTTAAAGCAGTGTTCATTATATAAGTAATATGGTCAAGTAGCAATGGGAGTAAGATTTTCACAAATTTGGGACTGACATGATCTAGACCTTCTGCGTTTGACTTCACTTTTAAAATACATTCAACAACATCTCAAGAAGTTACACAAGCAAAACTAAAACTATTATCACAGAACGGTAAAAAATCATAAAATTAAAAATTCATTAATACGTAAAATTCATCACATGCATTTATCCACCTAGAAATAATTTAGTTCATTAGAATTAATTAAATATACTAAAAATATTAATGTTGGAAAATCACACATAAGACACATCATCATGTACAATTAAACATAGTAATGCTTACAGTAGACACTCATACATATAGAACAACTGAAATCACATTCATCATATACATTTAATTACTACTGGATCATCATATGTACTAAAGAGCTGCACGAGTACGTAAAAAAGTAACATGTTACTACTCGCCGAGTACGAGTAAAAATGAGTATGATTACATTTAATCAAACAAGGCATCGTCGTATCGTTCGCATCGTTGTACACGTCAATATTTTTTTTTATCATAGGCGCTTTCCTTTTATATTTAGTTTTTCTCAGTCAATCAGTTTGTTTCATCATCATTTTGATTTTCAATCCTATAAGTACACAGGCAACTAATTTGCCCAAATTTTGATGAAAATTAGTCTAAATAGGCCTAAATAGTGAATTTATCAAAACTTTTTGACCAGATTATTTGCGGGTGAATACATCGCTAAAGTTTTAAGTCCTGCAAAGTCTAAGGTAATAGTTATTTAGACAAATTTGGGCAAATTATTTGCCTGTCTGAACTTAACTAATGGCTTTTTAATTCAAAAACGTTAAAAACTTGACTCACTACGATTCAATTTATAAGACGATGCCACGAGTAGTACTCGGGAAATAATCACGAGTAGTAATCAGAAATAATCGTAATCAAACAAACGATTACATGATTACCCAATCGGCATCTTTGTACTAAAAAATGATTATTCTTACCTGTAATCGTACGATGCCGGAATTACTCGTGCAGCTCTCTAATATGTACAGAGACAGTACATAACCATTATGAAATTTTATATTACCTAATTCTTTAATTGTTCTTAATGCCTATTGAAATATATTACGTTATTTGAAGTAAAAATATGGAGATAATATTCTAATATTTGATTAATAATAATTATTTTTTTTGAATAAATTTTTAATTTGAAAATGAAATTCTAAAATATTTCCTATTCCTTTTTGAGGATGTTGTGGTAATATAGGGTGGTGTAAATACATTTAGGGATTTCCTACAACTATGTCCGCTAAAAGGAAATCAACGGTAGGGTGGGTGCAGAAGCGAATCTACAGTACACCTTAGTAGCTTAACCCAGGTAGACCTGTCCTCTCTTTTCTTTATTTTTCTTTCTCTCTTTTCTTATTCTAATTTGACCTTTTGTATTTCCGTTTCTAGTCTCTTCCTACTTTAAGAGGCTTTAAGGGATTCTATTTTAATGTGTATGGTAGTGTTTTAGGATTGAGTCAAAGAACCCCCCCACAGGCTGTTTCGCTGGCTGTATCTAAAAGAATCCCAACCGACGACATCTTAGCACGAGTAAACGCATTGCAGTCCATAGTACGTTAGGACGAGCATTAGTGGTGGAACCATGTTGTGTCGACAATATTAATTCAGATGCCACCTATGCCAGCTTGTGAGCTACACTAGGCCATTACATATTTGGCGCCCAACTGGTGGGGCTTGTTTGGAAAATAGTTTATTTTTCTGAACGTTGCCCAAAATTTTTTCCTTTTTGTAATTTCCAAATTCTTTAAAATTATATTTTTCTTATGAATTTCAGTTAAATCTCCAACAATAAATATCTAAATTTTCTTAACCCTTTTTAAGTAAAGGTGCTTATATTTTCCGTAGGGTTGCTGGAATTATGACTTTTGACATTGCTCGAAATATCATCCGCTTCCAATATAGAATTTATTTGATTTCTAATTTTGAGTTTTTACTACTAGGTGGATTTACGTGATCTTAAGGCTGTAAGCATTTTGATTAACCCTTAGACAAGGGAAAATTTTTTTAGATATTGGCTTAAATTTGACTGTCAATAAAGATTTCACGTTATATATATTTTGTGCCAAAATTTATTGCCTTTTAATAGTTTCGGTAGGTTGGAATACAAACATAGGATATGGCTCCATTGATTTGTCCACTTACTTGAGCATTAAATTGGTAATTTATAGAGCTAAATATATAAAATTGTTTTCTCTTTTTCTATTTTCTTCCTGAGAACTAAGTAGCAACATTTTTGTTAGCTATTATAGCTTTCCCTAAGAATAGGTTCTACACTCACCGCCCTATAAAACCCAACATACCAAGAAAAGGAATATATTATTAAGAAAATTGATCTAAAAATATTAAAATAAATTTTGTTTGAAAATTAATCTGATCAAAATGGTTATATCCAGAAGTAACGAACACTTGGCCGAAGGTGTCCAAGAAGATAAATGTACTATATGTTCCCAGCTACTATTGGAAACACAAGATAGCTTGCTCACCAAATGTGAACATCGTTTTCATAGAACATGTATTGTTACATACGTATCTGAAACACATGAGTGCCCCATATGCAAAACGCTTTTGCATGTCAGGGATATGCAAGAAGGGCAGCAACCTTCAAATCAAGCTCACCCAAGTGTAGGGACCATTCCCAAAAATTATAATACTCGCAGCAAAAACAGTGGTAACGCACCAAGTAGCAATTTGGTAGACACTCAAGGGCCTCTTGAGATTATTCAATCTCAGTCATTAGGTACAGCTTCTAACAGAGAAGTCCAAACTCTACCATCGGCTCGAAAAGGTCGGCCACCTAAGCAAAGACCTAATACTAGGTCATATAATAATAATGCAGGTAGAGGATCGGTACAGCAACCAAACGTAAATTATGATAGAATCTTCGAGCGTATAGACGACTTGGTCAATAGCAAGTTTGCGGAGTTAAATATTGGAAGCCAAGAACAACTTCGTAGGCAGCATCCACAGGCATCATTTGCAAGTTCACCTGTAGGAGCCACATCAATGTCTCCACTTCCAGTACACGTTAATTACGAAACAATATATGGGAGAATGGAAGATCTTATCAATCAAAGACTTGGTAACCTGAATATTCCTAGCCAGCATTCTAATCGTCTACAGACACAAGCGCAGCAGCCTCCAGTTTCAACTGCTAATGCAAATATTTCGTCCTTGCCTAGATCATCTCTTCATTCAGCTGAATTAAGCCAAGAAAAGGTAACACAGATAGTTCAAGGGTGGAATTTGAAATTTGATGGATCGCTTAGGGGACCGACTGTGCAAGAGTTTTTATATCGCATAAAAGCTCTCACCGAAGACTGCTTGCGAAATGATTTTTCTGCTATATGTCGCAATTTACACATTCTTCTAATCGGAAAGGCACGAGAGTGGTATTGGAGATACCGAAAGGAGACCACTGCAGCCGTTTGGGAAGAATTTTGTGAAGCATTTAAAAATGAATACCATGATAACAAGGATGATGATTCAATCATGGATGACTTAAGGGCTCGAAAGCAAAAGGAAGGAGAACCATATGATGTATTTTATGATGACTTTATGACCATTTCTTCTAGACTGTCGATTCCTTTAGATGAATATCGATTAGTGCAGCAACTAAAAAGAAATTTAGTTCCAGAGTTTCGTCAAGCCTTGCTGTACGTCAAATGGTACATTTGCGTGAGAACTTGCTTAGCGAAAGCGATAGCAAAAGTTTTGCGAAGCAGTCGAGCTTACAAAAGACCTTTAAAAGAGGAATTTCTGCAATTGAAGAACAATATGTTTCTTCTACTCAAACGGTTGAGACCAATGTAGAAGCAATACAACATTTAGCTAAGCCACCCATTTGCTGGAATTGTGACCAGCCGGGGCATGTATGGGACATGTGTCTCGAACAGAGGAACATTTTCTGCTATGGCTGTGGTGCAAAGAAAGTTTATAAGCCCCAATGTTTAGTGTGCATTAAGCGAGTGGAAAACTTGCGAAAGGGACCATCCCAAGATCACAACCGGATGGCCCCAAAACAATTTTAAAACACACAAAGCAACTTTCACTGCCAAGTCCGTCCGAGCCATCTTTTCCTTTAAAGGGAAACAGTGAAAATTTGCTATCTAATAGCCTATTTCCACTGCTACATATATGTACATCCGAGCTGATGTTGATGAGGATGGAAGTTTTTTCACAGGGCCTTCTATATGAAAATAAATGTTAAATGGATGTACATCAATTCATGATGTTGGTACTCGCCCCAAACAAACTGAGTACATCCCAGAAATTTAACATAAAGTACTCCATTTTAACATTAGGTATCGATTAACTATATATAGAAATTAAGCTACCTGATTTACGGAAAAGGCATTGGCTGAGTGGATAGGCTTGACGCCTTGTTTTTTTGATATGCTGGTTCGAATCCGGGTAATGGTTGGTCTCTTTTTTTCCTTTATTGTTCTTTTTTTTATGCTTTATTTTTATGTTTATGATTCTACTTAAAATTACCGTTTCTTGTAGAGTAAAACAGGTATACAAAGCTTATGCAAATGTTTGGATGTCAACCAAATTTTAACATGACATTAGAGCTTACATGTAAAGTTAACATTGATGGAACTTTTTGTAGTGGAACAGCAAAATTTGTTGATGTACATATATGTGGCAGTGGAAATAGGCTATAATACGGACATTCCTGAACAATCCAATAATCCAATTTTATATCCGATCAGTCCATACCATGAGCGTTATAAAAGATACATGGAAGCGAGAGCTCGAATTTTCGATAAACAAGTGCTTTGCCTCACTCGTAAGCAAAAGCGTTCTACTGTGCGTATGCGTAATTTTTGGCGCAACGTTAAAACAACTAGAAAATTGCTTGTTTCAGCAGTTGTCAATGATTTGACAGATGGTCGTCTCTACGCTCCTGTAACGTTTTATGAATTCTCTAAACTCGGCTTGCTTGATACCGGTGCCAACATCAGTTGCCTTGGTGAAAATTTAGCTAGCAGAGACTGGTCCAAATACCCAACATTTCAAAAAGTATCTTCGTGTATAAAGACTGCCGATGGAAAGAGTCATCGTGTCTTAGGACAAATCACAGTTGAGGTCGAGTACAAACAAATTAAGCAGCCAATAATTTTCTTCATTATCCCTTCCATATCAAAAAGAGTCATTCTTGGCATTGACTTTTGGAGAAAGTTTAAACTCGCTCCTGGTCTAATTTCTGCATTAGAATCCCCGTGCACTAAATCGATATTGGATAATAAGTTCCCTTTGACTGCGCAGCAGCAACTCCGACTTGAAGCAGTTATTAAACTTTTCCCCAACTTTGAAGAACAAGGTCCCGGCAAAACACCCTTACTGAGTCATGAGATAGACGTACAAAACGCGAAACCAATAAAACATCGTTTCTACCCCGTCTCCCCGGCAGTCGAGATTCTTATGTACAAGGAGTTAGATAGAATGCTCGATTTAGGAGTTATCGAAAGGTCGTACAGCTCGTGGAGTTCTCCAGTTAGACTTGTAGTCAAACCAAGCAAGGTACGCCTATGTCTCGATGCGCGTAAAATAAACGAGATGACAAAAAAGGATGCGTATCCTCTCCCTAGCATAGAAGGAATATTCTCTAGATTGCCTAAAGCCAATATCATCTCGAAGATTGATTTGAAAGATGCCTTTTGGCAAATTTCGTTAACACCAGAATCCAGGGCAATTACAGCATTCACGGTTCCAGGTCGCCCCCTGTATCAGTATACTGTAATGCCTTTTGGACTCTGTAATGCTCCACAGACGATGTGCCGTCTGATGGACGAGTTAATTCCCCCGGATTTCAAATATTGTGTCTTCGGTTACCTTGACGATCTCTGTGTGGTATCAAAAGATTTTGATCAACACTTGTCAATACTTGTTCGATTGTCCGAGCAATTTCGGAAGGCAAATCTGACCTTGAATGTTGCCAAGAGCCCATTTTGCGTAACCCAGGTAGCATACCTCGGCTATGTGATAGGCAACGGAGGCATTTCGACTGACCCAGCAAAGGTTGAATCGATTAAAGCGTGGCCTGGTACAGACGATTTATTGATAATTTCTCAGATGTAACTTTTCCCATCACTGAATTGCTGTCAAACAAGCGAAAATTCGTTTGGAATGAGGCAGCACAGAAAGCTTTTGAGAAACTTAAGGATTTGTTGACATCGGCTCCCATTTTAAGCAATCCCGATTTCAATAAGAAATTTTTTTTTTTACGTAAATTTATTGCGACGCAAGTGACTTCGGAATTGGCGCTGTTTTAGTGCAAAAATCTGACGATGGAGTAGAAAAGCCAATAGCTTTTATGTCACGAAAGCTAAATACTGCTCAGCGCAATTACAGCGTGATAGAGCGCGAATGCCTTGCCGCGATTGAAGCAATAGAGAGATTTAGATGCTATCTGGAAATGCATGAATTTGAGGTGATTACGGATCACGCTAGCCTTGTGTGGCTGATGAAGCAGGCCAATCTGAAGGGTAGACTTGCTCGGTGGGCAATGAAGCTGCAAGGATATAAATTTGTTGTTAGCCATAGGCGAGAATGCACAGTGAGGAAGTTTTAGTGTTAGAAGAAATCTTGAATGAAATAGATTTGAACTCTAGTCATTTTGATGATGATGATTATCAGGTATTAAAGAACAAGATTCTGCAAAATGAAAGTCTATATCCCGACCTAAAACTTGTTGAGAAATTCGTGTATATTAGAACGGAGCATGATGATGGTACAACGCAGCATCGACAGTCCATCTGGAAGCTTTGGGTTCCAATTGGCCTGGCAGCTGAGGTTATTAAAAGAGCTCATGATGCTATTATTTCTTGTCACGGAGGCATGGCGAAAACCTTAGAATTGATTAGGAGGAATTTTTATTGGCCAGGGATGTTATCACAAGTGCGAGAATATATTCGAAATTGCGATGTGTGCAAAGCCACCAAAGCACCTAATCACACACTTAAGCCACCTATTGGCAAACCCATCAAGAAAGTCGGGCGCATGCAGGCCCAAAGCACCCAAAGTCTCCAGCTGCAACAACCCCAACAACAACAAAAATCTCAGTGCGTAAAATAGTGTGCCAATGATACAGTTCGGAAGTCCAGAAAAAAATAAGTTTAGTTTCTTGGCCACATGGCATGAAATTGTTATTTAAATTTTTTTTTTCTTGTGGAAAATGCATCGTGAAAATGAAACATACAAAATATCAAAATCAAAAGTGTGTGTGTTAACTTGTGAATAAAAATATATTTAAAAAAGAAAAAAATGTAAAGTCAAATATTCATACAAATGCAAAAAAAAAAACATTTTTACCATAAGTTAGTCCACACACATCTTAACTCTAAAAAGTTAATAAATAAAATAAAAGAATCATATAAAATAACCTATAATTAAAATAAATAATATAAAATAAATCTAATAATTTCTAAATAAATTTTTTTTTGCTCTGATACCCAATCAAATACTGGTGTACATATATTATATATAATTATTTACCAGCAGTGTAAAATTTCATTTAATTAAATGCAAAGCATCTTAGCATACAAAACAAACATATTTACATGGTGCAATTGACAACATACATCCACATATATACATATAAATCATCAAAAACCATCATCGACTTTGGAGGCCTTCATCGTTTTATGACTGGGTAAGTGAAAAAAAGAAAAACGGATAAACACATGTTCTTCCAAACATATATGATCACCATGACCTAGCCCAAAGAAGGACAACATAAGCAAAACAAACAAACAAGTGCAATTGAATTTTTTCTTAACCTTGAAATGATTGTTATCAGCTATCAGCTGTTTTGCTTAGCTTACTGTTAATTGCACGTTGCTTTGCTTATGATCTCGCTCTTTGGTTTTGTTTTGATGCCATTCTTTTTATGATAACATGCCTTGTGTACAAAATTGGTACATACATATATAAACCTCATTTTCATCCATGCATAGTGCTGATGAAAAGTATGCGTACACAAAAAAAAAAATTTTAAAGTATCTAATATCATAAAATTAAAAATTCATTAATACGTAAAATTCATCACATGCACATATCCACCTAGAAATCATTTAGTTCATTAGAATTAATTAAATATACTAAAAATATTAATGTTGGAAAATCACACATAAGACACATCATCATGTACAATTATACATAGTAATGCTTACAGTAGACTCTCATACATATAGAACAACTGAAATCACATTCATCATATACATTTAATTACTACTGGATCATCATATGTACAGAGACAGTACATTACCATTATGAAATTTTATATTACCTAATTCTTTAATTGTTCTTAATGCCTATTGAAATATATTACGTTATTTGAAGTAAAAATATGGAGATAATATTCTTATATTTGATTAATAATAATTATTTTTTTGAATAAATTGTTAATTTGAAAATGAAATTCTAAAATATTTCCTATTCCTTTTTGAGGATGTTGTGGTAATATAGGGTGGTGTAAATACATTTAGGGATTTCCTACAACTATGTCCGCTAAAAGGAAATCAACGGTAGGGTGGGTGCAGAAGCGAATCTACAGTACACCTTAGTAGCTTAACCCAGGTAGACCTGTCCTCTCTTTTCTTTATTTTTTTTTCTCTCTTTTCTTAATCTAATTTGACCTTTTGTATTTCCGTTTCTAGTCTCTTCCTACTTTAATAGGCTTTAAGGGATTCTATTTTAATGTGTATGGTAGTGTGTTAGGATTGAGTCAAAGAACCCCCCCCACAGGCTGTTTCGCTGGCTGTATCTAAAAGAATCCCAACCGACGACATCTTAGCAGGAGTAAACGCATTGCAGTCCATAGTACGTTAGGTCGAGCATTAGTGGTGGAACCATGTTGTGTCGACAATATTAATTCAGATGCCACCTATGCCAGCATGTGAGCTACACTAGGCCATTACAATATTGCTTTTTGTAAAGTTAAACAAATACTTGTTTTTGTTCCGATAAATGTTTTTATTGACAGTTATTTGATTTAGTATAATGACAACAAAAATTGTAGACACAAGTGTCCACAGTTAAAGGAATTAACATCTTTTTTTCCCCTTCCAAACGATTTGTTTATTGCTTTGCGTGCAATTGTAATAGCGCTGCTTATGTCTTGGGGCTTTTGTTTATTCAAGATACGAGTGGCCGCTTTGACAGCGTTCCTAAATGTTTTCTTTTTGTCGCATAGCGTTCTTTTTGTTTTTGGTTTTGTTTTTCTTGTTGTTTTTTTCTTGATTTTTTGAAATTTTTTCTTGAGTTTCATGGCGTTAGTAACGAAATACGCAGAGGCTTTTTCGCCAAAACTGCTGTCAGGTGCTTTAACTCGATCCCAAGCTTTATCTGCTAAGATTGAATCAGCTGTATGTCGTTTGCTTAAGTCTTTCTCCTCTAAATATTCTATATCATGATCCCTGCAAGCGGAATCTAATGGATTTATTCCTTTATCGCCGCGCTCCAAGCGTTTTTCAAGTTTGGTTCCTGGACCACAGAACTGATAGCCAGGCAAATGCAATTCCACTGGGAGGGAGTTAATTACACTGCGCAACATTTTTACGGTCATCGATTCTGAACCAATTTTTGAGAATCGCCACTGAAAGTACTTGCAAAAACTAGAAATTCTGCATTATTACTTTTGCCAAATTGGTTCGGGTTTCGATTTTATGCTATCATCCATTTTTTTGCTCAAACTGGATTTTGACAACTTTTTCGATATTTTGATACGGCAATATCTCGTAAACCGAGAGAAAAATTTTTTTTCTGTCTTCAGCAAAGTTGTAGGTATCGAATCGGAGAAAAAATATGCGAAACAAACTTACCCGAAGAAATTGCATCTTGTGCCTCAAAATCGCAAAAATTTTAATTTTTTTACAATTTTTCTACAGTTTTTGGTCAATATAGCTGAACGCTGAAAATCTGTTTGCTGTCAACTTGAATTTAATTTTTTTTCTTGTTTACGCGATGTATGGTTGCGTCTTTGGTTTAACTTCAGACGCCGTCTGCAGCCCAAGTCTAGGTCGCACTCACTGCATATATTTTGTTTTTGTTTCCGTCTGTTTTTGAGACTTGACGCCATGAATTACATGCATTTTGTTTTGTTTTATTCATTTGCGTGCCCAAGTGCCCAAAAATAAATGATTTTTGTTCCGTTTGTGGTCATATAGTGTTGAAAAGAGACGAAAAGGAGCGAAAAAATTTGTTTAGTGCGGAATTCATAGAAGCTACTACTGAATATTTCGTTGAACCTGATTTAAGTGCTGAAGATATGCCAAACACCGTGTGCAGAAAATGCTACATAACACTTTTGGATTGGAAACATCTAAAAGAAGAACATTTTACTCGATTTTGAAGATGGTGGACCACAGAAATAGATATGCCATTGAATCCTTTATATTCAGATTATAATGAAATTGATAATGAAGACTCATATGATGATTTTGAACCACCCACGAGAAGATTGAAACAATCAGAACCAGGGTCATCAAATTCAATGGATGTCAAGAATTAACATATTTTCATCTCTATTTCATACACACATAACAACAATAAACTTATATTTTCTATGTAAAAAAATAAATTGAAAAACATTTGTTTCATTCGAAATAAAGCAAAAAAAAAACAAACGACGTATTTGAGGATGTGTGGTCGAGTTATTGACCAAAAATTGTATAAAAATTTTTAAAAAATTGAAATTTTTGCGATTTTGAGTCACAAGGTGCAATTTTTTCGGGTAAGTTTGTTTCGCATATTTTTTCTCCCATTCGATACCTACAACTTTGCTGAAGACAGAAAAAAATTTTCTCTCGGTTTACGAGATATAGCAGTATCAAAATATCGAAAAAGTTGTCAAAATCCAGTTTGAACAAAAAAATGGATGATAGCATAAAATCGAAACCCGAACCAATTTGGCAAAAGTAATAATGCAGAATTTCTAGTTTTTGCAAGTACTTTCAGTGGCAATTCTCAAAAATTGGTTCAGATTTTATGTGTTGCACTGTGTAATTTTATTCACAAGTCCACCACCCTTTGCTTTTGATTTATATAAGCGCATAACTAATATAATAGATGGTTACTCGTTGAAGATTCCTTAACGACTGATGTGCATTTTGTTGCAATATGCGATTAATAAAACAAAACAAAAACATTGAGGTGAAAAATATTTAATTTGGGGGTAATAAAAAAAATTGAATCTCACACAGCAGTCTCTTGCCTAACTCAATAAGAGGTCTAATCGTTGGTCCATCGAATTGTGGGAAAACCAATGTAATGATCAGCCTAATTGAAAGCCCAAACGTATTGAAATTTGAAAATATCTACTTCTTCTCAAAGTCGTTACATCAGCCGAAATGTGAATATCTAAAAGAACTTGTGTCCCCGGTAAAGGGAATGGGCTTCTATACGTTTTCTAAGAATGAGTCTGTTATTCCGACCGAGAAAGCGAAAAACAATTCAATAATGATATTTGATGATGTGGCATGCGAAAAACAGGAGAACATTCGCGCATACTTCTGTATGGGAAGGCATTAGAATGTTGATTCGTTCTATTTATGCCAGTCATATACACGCATTCCCAAACATCTTGTGCGTGATAACGCTAACATAATTTTAATGTTTAAACAAGATCAACTAAATATGAAGCATATATACCAAGACCATGTGGGTATTGACATGAGCTTTGAAACATTTATGAAAATTTGTCAATTATGTTGGAGAGATAACTATGGATTTCTGATGATTAACAAATATGATCGTATAGACAACGGACGCTATAGAAAGGGATTTGAATCATCACCCTTCGGGGGGGTAAGAGAATGGTGGGGGGGGGGGTGGTTGGTTTGTCTTTTTTGTTTTTTCTTTTTTTTTTTTTTGGGGGGCCCGGGGGGGGGGGTGGGGGCGGGGGCTTGGGTTCTTCCTCTATCTATATTTTCCTTTTCAGTTAGGTTATTAGTGGGTTGGGTGCCTGATGCCGGTCGGGGGTTTTTAGATTTTTCCTTTGGGGGTTGGGTCGGGGGCGCGGGGGGGGGGGGGGGGGGGGGGGGGGGGGGGCGGGGGGGGGGGGGCCCCGGTTGCGGGGGGGGGGGGGGGGGGGATAAAGCAAAAGGAGAAGGGACACAGGGCCCCCCCCCCCGGCCAAGAACACTAAAACAAAAATATATTTTTTAAAATTATAACAAAGAAAAAAAAATTAAAAGTTTATATTAATTTTTTTTTAAAAAAAAAAAAAAAAAAAAATAAAAAAAAAAAAAAAAATAAAAAAAAAAAAAAAAAAAATATATAAAAAAATATTTAAATTAAAATAAATTTAAAAAAAAAACAAAACCAAAAAAAAAAAAAACAAAACACACACCAAAAAAAAAAAAAAAAAAAAATAAAAATTTTAATAAAAAAAAAATTTTATTTAATTTTTTTTTTTTTTTTTTTTCGTCCAAACGAAAAAGGTGGGGAAAAGGAGCGGGGCGGGGGCGGGTAGCTCCGGGGGGGGGGGTGGGGGGCCCACCAAAAAAACAAAAGATGTAACCCCCACCGGGTGTGGGGGTGCCTCCTTTTTATTTATCTTCTCTCATAGCGTTCCCGGGGGTGGTGGGGGGGGGGGGGGGGGGGGGCTCGGGGTTCCCCCGCCCCCGGGGGGGGGGCCCCGGAGGCCGGGGGGGTGGGGTGTAAGGGGGCGGCGGCCCGTTTGTTGCCTCCGGGCTTTTTATATATATTTTTTTGTGCGGCGCGAGGAGAATATTCAGAGCGGGGGTGGGGGGTGATATTGCTCATCTCTCCAAATGGGTTTCCCAGGGGTGAGGGTTGAGGTAAAAATTAAACATGTTGTGTGTTGTAGGTGGTTGTAGAACTGTGAGCAAAAAAAAATTCGAATCCTGGATTTGATGTCTTTATAGCAATTTAAAATTTTTTAAGCATACTCGCATGTAAATAAAAGATAAAAAAAACTTGATTATAATTTCACTTCTAAATACTAACTCAAAATGTCAACAACGTTAAATTTAACTGGAAACAGCTCAACATTAACGGCAAACTACTTTCCTCCCCTTGAAATGATGGGGGAATACGAGTGTTGTCTAATTGATTTTCATATGTTCAACTCAATCCCAAATGTAGATTTGTATAATAATCTATTTTATATTGGAGAACACATCATTGAGATACCTGTGGGATCTTATGAGCTCAGCGATATTACTGATGTTATTCTCGATAAGCTCTCTCCAGCAGGTGTAGAGTCTGATCTTGAAATTAAAAGCAATAACAACACACTGCAAGTTTCGGTTATCAGTAGGACACTTCCAATTTATTTAGATAAGGTGCGATCAATCGGATCTTTGTTTGGATTTAAGCCGAGAATCCTCGAACCGGCTGTTGAGCACATCTCAGATATGCCTGTGAATATTCTCAAGGTGAATGCATTTCGTTTGGAACTTGTGCATTCTGCTTGACAAGTTTACTGAACATGTGGAAAAAGAGATAAAGATAATACATGGAAAAATTGAAAGATTGGAGTCTAACAACTTAAAATTCACAACCAGATCACAAGTATCATAATAATAATAAGTGTTATTATTTTTGAGAATATTGGACAGAAAACAATA
Organism: Lordiphosa mommai; assembly: GCA_018904225.1. Classification (NCBI taxonomy): domain Eukaryota; kingdom Metazoa; phylum Arthropoda; class Insecta; order Diptera; family Drosophilidae; genus Lordiphosa; species Lordiphosa mommai. The sequence goes on along the minus strand of JAEIFT010000065.1, from coordinate 320,061 downwards.
GTATGAGTAAGAGAGTATTAGTAAATGAGCTACATGCACCAGCACGTAAACACTTCAAGCGGCGAAGGGTTATTCTGAAAGGAATCGATGATCATTGGCAAGCAGATTTGGTGGAGATGGGGAACTACTCGTCATCAAACAAAGGGTACCGATTTCTTTTAACAGTTATTGTTACATTTTCCAAGTACGCTTGGGGTGTTGCGCTCAAAACCAAAAATGCTGGAGATGTTACAAGGGCAATGTCATCTATTTTCAAGTTGGGTCGCATACCTAAAAATTTGCAGTCTGATGATGGAAAAGAATTTTTTAATAAGGACTTCAAGGCATTAATTGATAAACACAACATTAATCACTACTCAACATTCAGCGGACTAAAAGCCTCTATTGTTGTGCGATTCAATAGAACGGTGAAAGAAATGATGTGGAAAGAGTTCAGTTTCAATGGATCATATCGTTGGATTGAGATTTATAAACAATTATTTTCTGATTACAATACAAAATTACATAGAACAATTGGAATGGCACCCATTGAAGTAAATTCATCGAATGAGAAGGAACTGTTAAACACTGTCTACGATCATCTCAAAATATTTAATGGAGCAAAATTTCGTATAGGTAATTATGTGCGCATTAGCAAGTATAAACATATTTTCGAAAAGGGGTATCCGCCCAACTGGACAACGGAAATTTTTAAAGTAAAACAAATAAAAAATACCAATCCAACCACCTATCAAGGTGCATCTGTCAAAGGTGGATTCTATGAAGAAGAGTTAAAAAGGACACGCTTTCCCAACACATACCTGGTTGAAAAGATTATAAAAAGAAAGGCCAATCAAGTATTTGTTAAATGGTTGTGATTCCCCAACGAACACAACTCTTGGATAAAAACAAAAGATATTCTATAAATTTCAATTTATTGTGAAATAAAAATAAAGTTTTTCATTTAAATCGTTCATATTTTTGGGTTGAGGAAGTGTATTTTTCTTCCTCCTTTTTATCAGAGCTTGTTCCTTTAGATGGATTGTGGGGGACCTGATACTGTCGCTCCTTGGCTTTATCCCTATCTCCAGTTTTTTATTTTATAAACAAAGAAAATCTAAAAAGCGTGTGATGCCGGCGGTGGTTAAAATGCAAATGTGGCAATGATCTGAAATTAGCTCCCTTCCTCTTCCCGGCTTCAAATAAATATATCAATACATATACAGATGAATGATTTTATTGAATCAAAAAGCAAGTATGTAATGTAAAACCCATTCTAAATCAGCTTGCTCCAGGTATAGTTTCCCATCCTGTCTTTTGATGACTTGATAGCCGCCATCCGAAAAAGCCGCTATTGTCGAGTTTCGCATGGTATTGTACCTGTGAGGTAGGTACAACACATGTTCCTTAAGTTCTAAGGTAATGGTCTCCCCGAACTTTGTTGTTTTACGACTCCCGCTTAGGATGGGATATCCGCTACCGACGATCATAGAGCTTTGTGAAAGCAAAGCCTTTTGACTTTTACTGTTGAAGTCAGCGATAACGTCTGCTGTCTCTGCACTCAGGAGAAGCACATGATCCTGAACTTCAACTGTTGGAACGTCTGAATATGATTGTGATTCCATTGTTCTAAACTGAATGATGGCTCAAGTCCAGATAAAAGCCTATTTTATAGCAGTTCAAAATGTTTACAATTTGTTGGATTTTGTTTGTTTTGCGCTCCTTTTTTCTCTTTGCTTAGAGAATGCTCAAGTCCAGATGAAAGCTTATTTTATAGCAGTTTGAATTGTTTAGAATTTGTTGGATTTTGTTTGATTTGCGTTCCTTTTTTCTCTTTGCTTAGAGAATCATATATATTTTTTGTTTATATCAATTTCTTAAAAGGAATTTTTTACATTAGAAGTACTATGACTAGTTACAATTTATAATACCTCATCAATTTCCATTTCGTTATGTAATCTTTCTAGCTTTAGAGTAGTGAGTGTCATATCAGTATTTGTCTCAATCATAGTTCTTCTGTTCTGATGGATTTCCTCAATCTTCCTCTTTCTATTCTCACGCGCTTCCTTAATTTTATAGTGACCCCAAGCATATGTACTTATCTAATTATTCCTAATCTTTCTTTTGTCATCATTGCTACTCAGGGTATTTTTGCGTAATTTTTCAGTGTACAATTCATGTAGCTTTGATCTGAACACTATCATGCTATCTGTCAATGTTATATTCTCGAAAAGGCATTCCTTATAGCTATTCAAATTAAGCTTTTGTAGGGCTGCTTTTTTCACTCCCTTGGATTTTTTGATGCACCCACCACCATCTAAGAGAAGAGAATACATTTTAGGTCTTAGACCAACAAACTCTAACAATTGTTTTCCATTGTTCTCATCCTTCATCATTCCCAACACTTTTTTGTTACACCTTTTGATCTTGAACTTTTCAGTCAACTCCTCAGGGTACTCTGAAGTATCAAATCGCATTTCTACGTCTTCGCGAATGTCAGCAAAGATATCATCAGTTTCGATTGAATATATGAATGAGTCTGTATCCATATAATTTAATGAAAGGTTATTTTGAAATTTGGGTTGCATGTACTCATAATGAAAATCATACATTAACCATTTGGACACTTCCAAAACTATATATCACATATACATTGGTTTGTTATACACATTATGCAACTGTTTCATTTGAATGGCATACATGTCTTCAGCAAATCTCGCGGAGCTGTGAAAATTGGACTTTGCGATTAGTGCGCCTGCTCCGAGATGTTTTCTATTTGTTGTCTCCCATGACGTTACTAATTTTATATTTTTTCGCTTCTCAACATTTTCCATGGTTTTGCCATAGACAGCATTGTTCAACAGTTTGAAAAAGTCTTTCTCGAATTTATTTTTCGCTTCTGTTCTATGCTTAGTGTTCAGATCAATATATGATTTTAACCAATTTTAAACGTAAAACACGATGAATCTTTGACAGCGCCAAACCATGAGCAATACACTGCTGTAGATTTCTGTAGTGTATTGGATACTTGACTTTATACCTAAGGTCAGCGATAAGTTTTTCAACCTTTGCATCTTTGGTGGGCTTTTGGTTACTGGGGCAAAAGGGTAGGTCATTGTGCTTGTCATGTTGACATTCTGGATATATCAAATCAACCTCAAGAATGTAACCGAATTCAGAGTCATGAGAGATAGAGCGGAAATCAAGTTCATTAATTTCATCATATGTCAATCACTGGAAAAAGCCATATGGGAGATACTGAGACATTGCCTATCCATATAGATTATTCGCATCCAAATACATTAAAAATTCGGAGGGTTTCGTGGGATCATAATCATTCATGTACTTGTGATTGGCTTTTGAGTACCTTTTACAACACTGAACTAAACCACCTCGAATTCCTCTTTGGATGAACTTGTACATATCGATATCTGTAAGCAATTCCAATTCAATTTTAGTGGTTACTAACATTGCATCCCAAGCTAAGCCTGGAGATGTATAATAATGAGCAGGGTCTAGTGAATAAATTTTTTTTCAAATTGTTCGGATATTTTCAAAAACATCTGCCAGCAAAAGCACATCAGTCTTGAGGTATATTTCCATATACTCTTCTAAATTTTTGCACTTGAAAGCGTTCCACACATTTTTAGCGTGAGCATAATTTTCAACGGTACATTCCTCGTTAGTTAATCTATTATAGAATTTTTCTCTTGGAGGAGAGAAATTTCTTTTAATCGTTCTGGGGAGTATATATATTCATATGAAAAAATTCCCTTCTTGCGTACAAGATTGAACTGCAAATCATCTGTGAAATACTTTCTGATTATCTGTAAGTTTTCATCTTTCAAGTTGGAACTCAAGCTAGCAGCCATAAATCGAAACGAATCTAAAAATCGCATTTCCAAATTAATATTATGACTCTCAATTTGTATATATTAAATATAAAATATATTTCGACATGGAAATATACAATTCTTTGTTGAGTGGTAGAACTTTAATTTCTCCATCGATCTTGGATAACTCTCTAACAAACAAATGAGCATCGTAATGAGAAAATTTGTGAAAAAACACAGGAACAAAAGGTGCAGTTTTGAAGTTAATGTTACAAGCTGTATGAGCAGGCCCTCTAAATTTCCCAGATATATGACAATGATCTCTTACACTATCAGAGCTTAAGGCTTTTCCACAAATATGACAATTTACCGAATTATAATAATCATCCATTTCTTCAGGAGTCAAAGTCATTGGCTGAATAATTGCAAGGTACTTGATGTAAATTTCATAAATATCTCTTATCAAGGAAGTGAAAAATTTAAGACCAGCATTCTTTCCAGTTTCCATTACAAATTTATCAAGTGTGGAATCGAAAGAACACTTTATGAAATATGAGTAGGCTATGGAAACGTGATGGTTTAAAATCTCCAATTTTTCGCTTACTTTTAGATTTTCTGGTGTAAGCATACACTCAAAATCAGCATATACCGCAAATGGTACATCTAAGGAATATGAAATGTAGAAAATTAAATTACTTTTTTAACTCTAACGTCTCAAATCATATGTTTTATTATCTTTGCTTTGAATATGTAATCATCTAACATACCGCTGTTATTAGCATAGCAGTTACACATACACACCTATCACACATTGTTAGATCTAAGAAAATAACTAGTCAGTAATAAAAACCAACACGCAGCATACAGTCGTTCTGTTCCGGACTTATTGAAGATTAGATATTATTTTTCACATGGTGCCGAAACCCGGGAAAGTAGCGATTGTCGGTGTTTAATGAAAATACCTAACGGGTGTGTTAAAAGCGAATTACTCAAACAGCGATTGTTAAAATAAATTAACAAATAAAGAACAAAATCAGCGAGCGATTTAAAAATAAAAAAAAAATGGATCCTGCGTATAGATCTTCATGCCGAACACAACTTACGAAGTTGTGTAATCAGATCGAAAAACATATAGCGAGCGCGGAAAAGTTGGAAGAAGAAAATTTAAGCGTGTTTCTTTACCGACTAAAAACGTGCATAACAACTTGAAATGGGCTGACCAGAAAACATTGAATGCGTCAGCGCAAAAGGGAGATATGGAGAAGGAATACGAAACAATAACGGAATATGACGACAAGGCAATAAGTACTGTTGCGAGACTAGAATTTTTGATAAAGCGATTAGCGAACGACGAAAACACATAGGGCTCAGCAAAAGAAGATAAAACGCATAGCGAAAGGAGCGAGGAGAGCAAATTGCAATTACCGAAGCTTAAACCAATTGAGTTGATGAAATTTAACGGAGCCTTTGAAAATTGGCTACCCTTTTGGACACAGTTCAAGATAGCGGTGCACGAGAATTCGATGTTGGACTCGGCCACTAAATTCAATTACCTTAACGATTGTCTTACCGGAGCGGCTGCGGCAACAATAGCTGGATTTATTCCAACCGAAGCGTGCTACAACGATGCCATCGATTTATTGCTTGAAGAATACGGAGACTCTGATAAAATTACTGAGAAATATGTCCAAAAGCTGCTTAAGTTTAAAAATGTTCAATCCGAAAACGATGTGAAGGGGCTGCGGCAGTTATATAACGAAACCCTAGCTACAACTCGAACCCTAACAGCCCTTGGAGTTCCAGCTTCTAATTATTGCATTATGGTCGTTTCTCTTATTCTAAAGGCCATTCCCACACATATACGCGTAGAATATCATAGAATGCGCAAGCGAGAAGAGATCAGTCCGAAAGCTCTCAGTTCAACAGTTATTGAGAACACGGACCAACTCACTACATTGCTGGAATATATAAAAGTGGAAGTGGATGCATTGGAAAAGGCGCAGTTGTCAGAGAGCGAGAGCGAGAGTAAGCGAACCAGAGAGCGAACATACATTCCAGGAACAGCTGTTGGATTGAACTCAGCGCAAGAAGCGAACAAGAAACAATGTATTTTTTGCAAGCGTACTAACCATGAATTGAAAGATTGTAAAGACAAAGGTAAAACTATTGCGGAACGTAAGAACATGCTAAGAAACGAAGGACGATGTTTTCGGTGTGGTAAACCAAACCACACGTCAAAATTCTGTAAGAATCAGTTCATAAAATGCACTTCATGTGGAGGCAGACATATGACTGCTCTGTGCGAAAGAACGTGTACAAGTGGAACAACGATTGAAACCCAAAACATAGCGAAGGAACAAAACACGACCATTCTGAGTACCTCTGTGCAGTGTATTGATAATGAAATTTACTTGCAAACAGCGAAGGCGTTTTTTGTGAACGGATCAACCAGAATTTTATCACGTCTTATTATGGATAATGGCAGTCAGTGTACATATGTGACAGAGAACTTGGTCAAGCGATTGAAACTGCCCATTATAGGAACGGAAAAAACAAGAATATACGCATTCGGAGAATCAAAACAAAACAAACGATTGATGCAGTTAAAGAGGGTTTTGGTGAATGTGCAAAGTCAATATTCTGATCAAATAATAGAAATTTGTGCTACCGTCGTGCCTCATATTTGTGAAGATGTTCTACCCGTTCCACGCGTAGCAAAACAAAGCCCCAAAAGAATAGCGGACAATAAAGTAACAAGCGATGAACTGTTCAAAGGCATACATATGCTTATCGGACAAGACAACTATTGGAGATTAAATTACGAAAATCGAGAAAATTTGGAAACAAACCTTGTGGCGATCGACACTTTCTTTGGCTGGACAATTCAGGGTCATGGCGGAGAAACTAAACCCGAGCAGAGATGTATTTTAAATGTTATTGAGCGACGCGATGAATTCGACATTGGGAAATTCTGGAGTTTGGAGTCCATTGGTATATCAGCGTGCAGCGAATCAAATGACAACACTCAGGTCGCTGAGATTAATATGGACAATGGGAGATATTCTGCAAAGATGCCATGGAAAATACCAAAGGAGGACTTGTGCGACAACAAGTGCGTAGCGATGTCGCGTTTGAGCCACCTGACCGGCAAGTTAATGAAGAGTTCAGGAAAACTAATGGAGTATGATAAAGGTATGCGAGAATTATTAGGGAAGGCATAGCAGAGCCAGTATCTACTAGATCCAGCGAATGCAAGGCATATTATATGCCGCATCGTCCAGTGTACAGAGAGGACAAAGACACAACCAAGATGCGAATTGTCTTTGACGCTTCCTCTAGCGAACATGGAACAGCGTCATTAAATGACCATCTTAATCCAGGTATCAATTTGTTAACTGATTTGACTGCAATTTTAATAAGATTTCGTTGCCAGCAAACTGCCGTTGTGGCCGATATTGAGAAGGCCTTTCTACAAATTGGTATAGATGAATCGGATCGAGACTGTCATCGGTTCCTGTGGTACCAGTCAACACCAGAGGTTGGATACAACTACCCAGACGTAGCAGAATACCGTATGGCACGTGTCACATTTGGAGTGACATCAAGCCCTTTTCTGCTGGCGTCTACGATTCAACAACATTTACGAAAGCAGCCACCAGGAAACGAATTTGTATGTAGAATTCTCGAAAGATCGTTCTATGTGGACGATTTGGTCACGAGCGTTGAAAGTTACTATGAAGCGATAAAATTATACAACTCAACGAAAAGAATTATGGAACTGGCCAGCTTTAATCTACGTAAGTGGAACTCAAATGATGTAAAATTAAAAGAGCTGTTCACAGAGAACAAACAGGCACCACCCATTGAGCAAAAGGTGCTAGGCATTAAATGGAATACGATTACGGATGAGTTAGGCGTCGATCTGGACATGACTGCGTCATATATACAAAATTTAATGCCAACTAAGCGAAACGTGATGAGGTCAATGGCACGTGTATATGATCCTCTTGGAATTCTGGGTCCATATACTGTCAACATCAAGATCTTGTTACAAAAAATTTGGAAGGATCATGCGGAATGGGATATCATATTGCCTGATCACTTAGCGAACGAATTTATAACATGGCAACAGGATATGGTATTCCTCCAGGATTTTAAAATAAAGCGATGTTTGACAACAAATGGCGAAGCTACGCTGGAGCTGCACGTATTTGCAGATGCAAGTCCAGCAGCGTATGGAGCAGTTGCTTATCTTAGAGAAATTTCGAACGAGCGAAGCATAAAAACCATGTTTATATGTTCAAAAAATAGGGTTAGCCCTATAAAGGAGGAAAATGCGAATACTGTGCCGAGGCTGGAGCTGACAGCAGCGCTGGCTGCTTCAAGATTGGCTAAGTATCTAATAACCGAAATAAATTTAAAAATAACGAATACTTTTATGTGGACAGATTCCAGCATAGTCCTGAATTGGATTTCTGGAGATGGAAAGCGGCCGAAGCCATATATCAAGTCCAAAGTAAGCGAGATCAACAAGTTAACTAATGTTTACGATTGGCATCACTGCGAGGACAAATGCAATCCAGCGGATTTGTTGACCAGAGGCATAAAGGCGATCAAGCTACAATCGTCAGAGCTATGGAAATATGGACCATCATGGCTCTCGGCTAGCAGCAACACTTGGCCAATAACAGCGACACCAGCCAAGGAGCAAACTACTTTATCGATCCATAACCACGAAGTTGAAGATTCAACAAGCGATATGGCGATGCAATCAATGTTTCCTGTTCAGCGATTTGGATCTCTAAGGAAAATGCTGCGGGTAACAGGATACGTAATGCGCTTTATTGGGCGCATAAAGGAAAAAAATAAATATCGCAAAAAAGACGAAACCGCAAGTAAGGAGGAGCTGTCAGCCGAAGAATTGAAGGAGGCTGAGCTCTACTGGATTAAATTCGTACTCAGCAATATTTTGGAGCGGAACTGAACGCGCTGCAGAAGGGTCAAGGAGTGTCCAAAGAATCAACAATAATTTGTCTGAACCCCAAATTAAGCGATGGAATCCTTAGATCTTGCGGTCGGCTACTACACAGCGAATTTGGGGAGCTATGTAATCCGATTATAATTCCGAAACATTCATATTTTTCAGAGTTACTTGTAAGGGACGCACATAAACAATTGAAACACTGCGTTATAAATGCAACATTGACTAAATTACGAAAACGATTTTGGATTATTAAAGGAAGACAACTTATAAAAGGTATACTAAAGCGATGCGTTATCTGCAGGAGGATGCACAGCAAAAGTGCAAACGAACCATGGACGAAGTTGACCATTGAGCGATTGGCTACAAGCAAACCCTTTGAGACGACAGGATTGGATTTTGCTGGGCCACTGTATACCGTTAGCGACTCAAGCGATACCCCAAAGAAGGTATATATAATGCTGTTCACATGCGCCGCCATTCGTGGCGTACACCTGGAATTAGTGACCGATATGAAAGTGGAGACTTGCATCAACGCGCTACGGCGGTTTATCGCCCGTCGTGGAGAAGTTCGAGTCATAATATCTGACAATGCAAAGACATTTAAGCGCACTAATTTGGAACTGCAGAAACTTGAAAAACTCATGGATACGAGTCAAATACACCAGTTTGCTGCTACAAATGAAATTAAATGGAAATTCATACCCGAGCGAGCAGCCTGGTGTGGCGGATTTTGGGAGCGACTTGTATGAACTATTAAAGATTGTTTAAAAGCTACAATTGTGAGAGCTAAACTGAATGTGGAGGATCTTCAAACGTTACTTACCGAAGTTGAAAGCGTGGTAAATCAAAGGCCACTTACTTATGTTAGCAGCGATTCGAAGGATCTGAATCCTCTCACACCTGCACACTTCATGGGCGACTGCCGCATATTGAGCGGTGAAAACTTTAAATCAGATGGAAGTCACATTGCCAACATCTGGAAAGCGAGAACGACGCGAGATACGTTGGACGAGACGGGCATGCAAGAGCCTGCGATGTTCGAGTCAAGAATCAGCAAGTGCTGCGACGACCAATACAACTTCTTTATCCGCTAGAGATAAATTCAGTCTTTGGCGGGGCCAAGGATGTAGAAAATTAAATTTCTTTTTGAACTCTAACGTCTCAAATCTTATTTTTTTTCTATCTTTGCTTTGAATATGTAATCATCTAACATACCGCTGTTATTAGCATAGCAGTTACACATACACACCTATCACACATTGTTAGATCTAAGAAAATAACTAGTCAGTAATAAAACCCAACACGCAGCATACAGTCGTTCTGTTCCGGACTTATTGAAGATTAGATATTATTTTTTACATGAAAAATTCTTAAATTTAAGACTCGCCTTATCCGCTGCAGGAAGTGTAGTAACCAGCTTGCCACATTGCTCCTTATGTCGTAGATGTAAGCTCTCATCTTTTGAATAGTTTAGACACAGGTTGCAGAAAAAAAGTTTATTGCAGTTTTTTGTGAGTTGTGTGTGAACAAGTCTAAAAACGAAAAATAATAAATAAATGAATATAGTTTATATTTTTTTTTTTTTTTTTTTTATTTTGTTGGTATTCTAGCCCAGCGCGACAAGTACATTGAAACTTATAAATTAATGCGCCAGTCACTACGATGTCATCGTTAATACGTTTTTGGTTTCCTAACTTAAAATAATAATAATTAAATATAAACAATGACAGACAATGAACTTAATTATGTAGCAACACAGTTGGATTAATTTTAATTACAGCATTTTTTATTTTTTTTTTAATTTTTTTTTTTTTTTAACCTATTATTAATTTTCCCTGTTTTGCATAATTTCCCTAACTTTACCCTCAAACTGAGTTACGCTTCCAATAATTTTTAGTTCATGTGGTAGATCGTTCCATAGCCGAATAGCATTTATCCAGAACTGTCTCTCAGAGCATAGCAACTTCCATCTCGGGCATATGTAATTATTTGTACGATGCGATGCCGCAGGTCTTAGAAAACTATGGATGTAGGATGGCTCTTTAGTTACAATTATCTTGTGCATGAATAAGAGAGTTCTAAGGTTAATCCACGACTTAAGGCAAAGGTCAAAAATTTTACGAGTTAGATGTGAAATTTGGTCGAGTCGTCTAACATTAAATACATATCTAGCTATAGAGTTAACAGTCACTTTGAGCTTTTGGAAATCTCTAGAGTCGCAGTGGCCAAAAATTTCTACTTCGTAAAAAAGTGTGGGTACCAGAATTTGCTTTGCTGTTGTCATTTTAAGATTAACTGGTAATATGGACTTAGACATTGCAAGCTGTCGCAGCATTCCGTATGTTTTACCGGTTGCTTTGGAGATGTGATTAGACCATGTTAAATTATTATTAAAAGTTATTCCTAAATTGACTGCATGTTCCACATACTTAATTGGAGTGTTATTGATAAAAATTTTTGGCAACTGGCTTGTGTCAAGTGACTTCTCGTATATAACTATACATTTGGTTTTAGCTGGGTTCAGGCCTAATCCGTTTTCGTTGGCCCATTTTTCAATTTTAGTTAACACCTTACTGGTCACACACACACATTCATTAATATTTATAAACGGTCGACTAACATAAATTTGAACATCGTCAGCATACATATGGACTTCACAATCGGACAGGACATTAGGAAGATCATTGACATATACCGAAAACAATAAAGGCCCCAGAACCGACCCCTGCGGGACGCCGCGAGAGAGTGAGGTGAAGTTTGAAATACTGGAGCCAGAGACCACTGCTTGCATTCTATTATTTAGGTATGACTTCAGGAGACAAACTGCGGTATCTGAGAAGTTGTATAAGTTTTTTAGTTTTGTACAGAGAATTCTGTGATTGACAGTATCGAATGCCTTACTGTGATCTAGTAGCGTCAAGAAGGTTACACAGCTATCATCCAGTTGTTTGCGAATATCCTCAACTATATTAGTAATTGCTGTTATGCATCCTCGATTCTTTCTGTACCCTGACTGTTTTTGGTTAAGTAGCTTGTATTTATTGAGAAAGCGCTGCATCTGTGTAGCCATTAGGTTCTCAAACACTTTGGACATTTATGGTAAAATGGACACTGGTCTAAACTCGTTATTGTTTTTCGGGATCGGTAAGATTTTCGCATATTTCCATTAATGTGGAAACGTTGAAGTTGTTAAAGCAGTGTTCATTATATAGGTAATATGGTCAAGTAGCAATGGGAGTAAGATTTTCACAAATTAGGGACTGACATGATCTAGACCTTCTGCGTTTGACTTCACTTTTAAAATACATTCAACAACATCACAAGAAGTTACACAAGCAAAACTAAAACTATTATCACAGAACGGTAAAACATTTAGATAATTATTGCACGTAGCTTCAGGTACGTCTATTCGCACGAACTTTTCATTTAGCTCATTTACATTCAAAATTTCGGTTTGGTGTGATTTAGTTTTTCCGATTCCGAATCCCTTAACTTCTCTCCAGGTTTGCCTGTTCATGGTAATATTACTAAATTTGGAATTAAAATAAATTCTCTTTGCATGTTTGATCATTTTCGTCACATTGTCCCTCTTCTTTTTAAAATCGGTCAGTAGGTTATTAGTTTTGTACCTCTTCCACCTAAGATACGCAATGTCACGCAATTTAATATTCCGCTTTATGTTGTAGTTAAACCACGGCTGCTGCATCGGTTTAATAACTTTTGTTCTTAATCGAACGCATTTGTTAAACATCGTGTTTATATTGGTGTTGAGAACGTGAAATTGGCAGTCAACGTCAGGCGAGTTGTATATAGTCGTCCAGTCACAAGCATTAAATTCTATCTCTAGTTCCCTATAGTCAATGTTCTTATTATCCCTACTGAGACCTGGTCATATATTAAAATTTTATTAGCATCGTTCACGAAAAATGCATCCAAGAGGGTGTCACAGGTACTGGAAAAGTGTGGTGGCATTGTTTTGTTGACAACGTTCAAACCGATGGACTCAAAACTGTCAGAGAGATGCGACTCGCTTAGAAGATTACTGTTAAAGTCGCCTGTCAAAATAGTTTCTGAATAGTCCGTGGAAAGATCTGTAATTACCTCTATCAATTGTGTGTAGTCAGTGTTGCGATTAGGTCTGTAAATACATCCGACAAGTGTCTTCGTTTCTAAGTTTTTATTGTTTATTACTAAAAATAGATATTCAATTGCACTTGTACTTGGATGTTTACACACTAGCTTACTATTCAGTCTTTTGTTAACAAAAATTGCAACTCCCCCTGCGTGTCCAACACGGTCAGCACGATATAACATATAACCATCACACATAACGGACAAATCACATATATCAGACATGAACCACGTTTCGGACACACATATAACATCTACGTTGGACCCTACAAAAATATATCTAAACTCGTCTATTTTGTTTACGAGACTTTGTGCGTTTAGGTGAGCTATTGTTAGACCGTTTGCCTGTTTCTTCAAAACTCTGACCATACTATTGGCTATGGATCTACTCATTTCATCCTGCAGAGTTAGTTATTGAAATTGAAAGCGTAATCTCTACAATAAAAACCCTAATATAAAACGGAAAACATGCAACATTAATTCTAATTTTAAATCTAAAGAAAATATTGTTGTTTCTAATTTTAATTGCGAAACCCACTGTCATTGTTTTGAGCTTCAAGACCGGCTGAAGCAGCGGCAGAAGATGTAGATGGGATGAGCTTTAAAGCTCATCATTGCTCTCAATACACTGCACATTCTCGCTGTTGGTGCATCGCACGTGCACAAATCCACGACGGGTGAATACTGCCGACAGCTGCTTGTGCTTTTTCAGCCACATTGCCTCTTTAAAGATGTTGTAATGCTCTTTCGAAAGCTGCTCGTTGATGTAAATCGGAGCTCCCGAATCAAAGCCTAACATTGACAAGTTCAGTGGTTGTTTTTGTTCATTCCTAATGCTCTTAGTAGCGTGTTCTTTTCTCTAGCATTTTCCAACTTAATTATAATAGTCGGATCAACATTGTGCGGAAAATATCTCTTATTTTGGGTGTTGGAGAGACATTAGGCCCAAAACAAAGCGAGTTGAAGTAGGCTCGAATGTTTTCCTCTTCAACAAAGGGAACTCCATGCAGCCTCAAGTCGTTTGCGTAGCTTGCCATGTGTTGTGCTGCAAGCTTCGACTCTAACCCTCCCACCCGCTCTCTCAGGCATTGCAGTTCTCCCACCTCATGCTCGAGATGGACAACTCTCTCCCCAAGCTGATCGCGCATTGTCTTTAGCTCACCAACTTCTCGCTCCAGACCGTTTATCCACTCAGCTAGCAGCTTTACCTCCTCATCCCATCGAACCGCTCTAAAAGGGCGTTGAGAATGCGCTTTTCTGCCTCTCGCATATTCCCGGAGATCAGCTCAGCCTGCTCCAAGAATCGCTGGTTAAGGGCCTCCAGTATTGGCGGGGACAGAACATCAGAGGATCGGGATGCCTTTAAGTCCGAGCCAGTGCTTTCGCGAGCACGCTTGGTCTGGTGGGCTGGTGCCATGGCGTTCGGTGTGTTCCAAGTTTTTGTGAGTGTTGAGTTGAGTAGAATGCAGTTGAGTGGAGTGTTGTGTGTTGTTGGTGTACTTCAGTTTGGCAGTTCACTTCAAGTCTGTTTTGTTTCAACTGAGTGTGTTTTAATGTGTGGACTTTGACCTTGATCCGTTTCAGCGTTAACGTTTGTGAATTATTTGTTATTTATCCATAAACCAAAGGCGTGAACAACGAATCGCTTAGGCGGAGTACGAGTGCGTGTTTAGTAATTTAAAAAATTGTGATTTAGAATTTTTGAGACTGTTTGTAGCGTTTTAATTAATATTTTTGTGGAGCTCATGGCAAATGCGTCTTTCTCCTTTCTCTTACTTTCTGAGAGAAATTATTATTTATGAAATAACAAATTAATTTCGATAGCGTAAGGAATATTTTTATAAAGTATTCGGAACGTTATATTGTACTTACGTTGACAAATTTTTGATCCAAGCAAAATGGGAGCGTTCATTCTGTTCCAAGAGAATTAGATTGATATGTGTTTGTCGTTCATGTTGAGTAATATATAACGGACCAATCACCTGGTTAGCTTCCTCATCATAGCCAAACACATTCACACTGATGAGCGGATTCTGGGCTTCGAAAATTTTAATCTGCTTTACGGGTATGGGGAAATCCAAGTTTTCAAAGTTGAGTGTCATTTCCGCATTAATTTCGATGGTTGAATCCTCAATCTCATTCACATTGTAGCTGTTGCATCTGTCAGAATTACAAGTTGACGATTTAAGGGCTGATATAATTGCCCATTTTAAACAAAACTGAACATTGTTTCTAACGTTAATGATCGCGTGTTTCTTTACGAGCTTCTTTGGTGTTTTGATGTTACTTGAACCCTTCAGCGGAGAGTACTTGTTAATGTTCATCTCAAGACGCATTATTTTCAGAAGGGTCCATCCACTGTCTTTCTCTTGGAATTCATCCATTTTTGTTCTGATAACCGACGAATGTTCGGTGAACAGTTGCTGAACATCTGTTGACAACAATAAAACCGTCATCTCGGTTTGGTGTGATTTTACTTCCAGGATCAGTTCTTCGTCATCCTTCATCTTCATGTATTCCCCAAATAGCTCGAAATTTACTTTGCACGCGTCATGTATATCCAGAATTTTTGTAATAATTGGAATAAAGGCAGCCCCAGCTTCCTTCAAAAACTCCTCAGGGATTATTACGTCTTTACTAGAATTCTCGAACGAATAACCGTTTAACCGATTTTTAAAGCCGCTCGAAGTCAGCTTTACTCTCGAATTACTTGCGTTTATCGGTATAAACGCACGAACTTTATGGTTATTAGACCGTAAATGATAATGCCACTGCTTACGATTTATATTTTCGTTGTAGGTGGTACAAAATACGGATACGTTAACACTATTGCTTGTGGAGGCCATTTCGGTTTTGATTTTCTTGAACTTCAAAGTTAAACTAAAAGTCTTTGGATTCCATAATGCTTAGTTTTACAGAAAACATACACTCACACACACAGAAATAAAACTCTGAGTTCAGATTTCTAATATATTATTCTCTCTCTTTCTCACTCTTTGTATACAAAATGTCTTCACACGCCCATTCTCTCAAATTTGCTAAGCTTGCAATCTTCTTCATTCTTCTCACAGCTGCACATCCAGCCTCTATAAACAATTACAGAGCCCCCCACCCCAACCTCATACAAATCCAAGTAATCGAAGATCAGAAAAATCAAAGTTTGTCACTGAACTCTTTAACAATAACAAAATTCGTTTTTACGCATCCGCAAAAGCCCCCAAACAATGACTCAACCAATCCCTGCCCTTGAAATCAATCAATGAAATGCAAACAATAATTCAAGGGCAAGGCACTTGCGCAGTTGCATCTTCTGCCCCAGTTGCATTTCTGCTCCTTTTACCCGCTGTAGATCGCCCTCCCTCCACAGTTCACCACGCCTACCCCCTATTTTCCACCCCCCAGTGCAAATCCCCACCCACCCAAAATCAGTCTGTTCAAGCCGTTCAAGGTCAAGTGATCTTGAAAACAAAAAACATACACACAAACAAAGAAACTAGATCTAAGTCGCTGGGACCGCTGCAGATCGCCCCCACCCCTCCACCGCCCCCACCACAGATCACCGCTCCTGTTCCCCCCACCCTTCTGACCAAAAATTCGAAAAAAACAACAAAAAAAAACTCCCGCCATACAACGCAAAATTAAAAATTCAAAAAAACGTTGAAAATTCAAAAAAGCCCTCCAACCAAGGATGGAAAACACCAAAAAAAATCAGAATTTAAATTCAAATTTCCCGCCATAAAAAAATCACTAATTAGTGTAACCATACACCAAAATTAAAAAGTCCACACAAATTCAAACTTCGCGCCATTACAATAGGGAAGGAAATTGATTCAGAACATACATTCCCCTACTACTAACCACGATGCAGATGCTCTTTCCAGAATAACAATTGGAGAGCTAATAAACATGAACAGACAAATATTGAAGGTCTCAACAAGATCATCAACAAAACAGGAAAATGTCAGGCCTGACACAACAAATAAATTGCTTGAGCATAAAGAAAAAGAAAAAATTAAGCACAAAGTCTATGACACTATTAACAACAATGATGTCAAAAAATGTAAATGTTGGTTCAAAATGGGAAAATGAGTTGTTTCACGATTTGCAGTAGATGACTTGTTCTCTAATGGAAAATTCGACTTAGGTCAATTCTTCCAAAGGCTTGATTCCAAATGTCACCAAGTGAGCAAATTTTCGAATTTGTCTCACATAAATTATTTAAAGAAACGGGCAATAGTACTCTCAAGAAGGTACAAATAAGCATGCTACAAAAGGTGATAATTATAGACAAAAATAATGAAGCTCAAATTATAGCAATCCTGTTTAAATATCATGACGACCCCATCGAGGGAGGCCACTAAGAGATTGCGCAAAACCTGTTAAAAATAAAAAGATACTATTATTGGCCACAAATGACAAAAACTATAAAACAGTATGTAAAAACATATCAAAAATGCCAAAAAGCTAAAACGACAACACATACTAAAAAACCATTGACGATAACACCTACGCCAGCAACAGCGTTTGACACAGTACTAATTGATACCATTGGTCCACTTCCAAGAACTGAGAATGGCAATAAGTATACAGTAACTATTATTTGAGACTTAACGAAATATTTAGTCACAATTCCAGTGCCGAACAAAAGCGCCAAAACAGTTGCTAAGGCAATTTTTGAATCATTTATACTCAAGTACGGTCCAAAGACGACGTTCATTACGGACATGGGTACTGAATATAAAAACTCATTAATATCCGATTTATGTAAATATATGAAAATAAATAATATACAATCAACCGCTCATCATCACCAAACTCTTGATACAATAGAGCGAAGTCATCGAACCTTTAACGAATATATACGTTCCTACATTTCGATCGACAAAGACGATTGGGACCTATGGTTGAATTATTTCACCTACTGTTTCAAAACTTCACCATCAGTAGTAGTACATGAGTAATGTCCTTTTGAACTTGTTTTTGGCAGAATACCAAAACAATTCAAAGATTTTAATAAAATTACTACTATAGACCCTATATATAACATAGACGACTACGCTAAGGAAGTTAAATTTAGACTTGAAGTATCATACATAAGAGCCTGAGTTATGCTAGATAAGGCAAAGGAAAAGCTCAAAACGCTTTATGACGAAAATTCAAATAATTTTGAACTATCATTAGGAGATCTAGTTTTACTCAGAAATGAATCAGGTGTAATATCTCCTCCTCATGTCCCAGTAAGTACTCAAGATTGTCTCTGGTTTTTAATATAGTTTTATTTTCATTAAACTTAAAAGATTAAAATGAACGCTGGCAACAGGCCAGACGTTCGTTCCTTTTGACTTCCAATAATTCTCTGTTGAGCTTGCCTTCTTTTTGGTCAAGCCAACAGCACGTAGCTTATTTACTTATTATATACTTATATATGTGTGAGCATGTGTGAGTGTATATATGTAAATATGCTGCGAAAGGGATCATATTTCGAATGACCACTTGAGTTTATGTATTTAATCGGCAACAATGTTAATGCCGCAAAACGTTTGTATGTTTTGTATGCATACTTGGAGTTAATAATTGGTTTATTGCAACACATATATATACTCACTACACCTCCCTTTTTTAGAGAAATATCGTAATATATGGAGATATTTGAAATGGTTGTTAAAATTATTAAAATATTGTTTAATTTTATTGTATTTTTAAAATTTTTTTTTTTTTTTGTTTTGCTTTCTTTTTTTTATAATTGTAATGAAATGAATGTTGTGATAGTTTATTGTTTTAATAAAAAGAAAATGAAATAATCAATGTTTTATTTGAATATTTGATAAACATTGTAATTTAAAAGTGTGAATAGTTGATCAGTCCATCACCTTCATTAATTGTGGGTTTTTAATTTTAATTTTATATTGTCGTGTCTATGTGTGATAAGCTTTTAACCTATCCTTGTGTACCTTCTGTTTTTTCTGTTTGCTATCACTAATTGAAATATTATCATTATCTTCTACTTTTTCTACTGTAAAAGGTCTAAAATATATTGGTTCCAGCATATGTCCAGTTTCGTTTTTCAATAAAACTTTATCTCCTATTTTTAAATCAAAGTTTATTACTTTTTTATCGTAATATTCTTTATTCTTAGCTTTATGTTTTTCTAACATTATTCTTGCTCTTTTATAAGCTTCTTCTAATCTGAACTTAGATTCCTTAGCTTCTTCTATGTTATATAAAGGATTAATGTTATCTATGCTATTAAAATATGTTGGCAAGTTACTAGGTTTGCCGAACACTAACTCATATGGACAGTAACTATGTGTCATAGAGGGGGTCGTGTTAAAATAGTAAACAAAATATTGAAGCCATACATCCCAATCTGTCTTATCTACAGATATATATGAGCGTATATATTCATTAAATGTTCTGTGACTTCTTTCTACTGCTCCAACTGTCTGGTGGTGGTGTGCCGTAGACGTTATATTGTCTATTTTCAAATATTTGCACAGGTCACTTATTACGGAATTTCTATATTCAGTTCCCATGTCCGAAATGAACGTCTTCATTGGACCGAACTTTAGTATAAAATATTCAAATATTGCTTTAGCAACTGAATTAGCATTTTTGTTTGGAATTGGAATAGCTACAAGATATTTGGTTAAATCGCATATCAATGTTATAGCATATTCCTTACCATTCTCGGTTTTCGGAAGAGGACCTATAGTGTCCACTATCACCCTGTCAATACGTATGTACTCTTTTATTTGAAGCGTCATATCTTTCCAATAGTTGTGTCTTTTGATTTTAGTTATAGTTTTTGTAATGCCAGTATGTCCTCCTTGTAAAGGATCGTCATGAAACGTAGACAGAATTGCTTCTTTTTCTTTATCTTTATTTATTGTGATCACCTGGTGGAGTAGCGCTACTCTTAATGATTTTAATATTTTGTTGCCCATTTTCTTAAAAGTATCTATTGAAACTTGTTCAAAGACCTTTTCCCACGGTGCCACTTTAAGATGGTTGATTTTATGTATACCGGCCTGCATTTCAAGCCTTTGGAAGAACTGACCTATGTCGAGAATTCCATTTGTGTACAAATCACTAACATCAATTCTTGCAATAACTTTATTTCCATGTTTAAAAATACATATCATGTTTGTTAAATGCAAGGCCACTACTTTTCGTACATCGTTGTTTTTGATGACTTCATATTCGTTGGGCTTAGAAGCTTTATCAAGACTTTGCCTTGGCATAAGTTCTTGTTCATTTCTTTTTTCATTACCTGCGCAGGTATTGTTTTGTCTACTTTGTTGCCTCGTAGTGACTTTCAGGACTTTAGTTTGTAAATCTTTTAGTTCGGATATTGTTATCCTAGATAAGGCGTCTGCCACGAAATTGTCTTTGCCCTTTAGATACTCAACCGTAAAATCGTATTCTTCTAATTCGAGTCTAATGCGTGTTAGCTTTGAGCTTGGATTGATCATAGAAAATAAATAAGTTAATGGTCTGTGATCTGTTTTCACATTGAAATGTTTTCCATAGATATATGGTCGAAAATGTGTAATTGCCCAATGAATGGCTGCTAATTCTTGTTCTGTTGTGCTCTTGTTACTTTCACCTTTTGTGAATGAGCGAGATGCGTATGCTATTGGTAGCTGAAGTCCATTATGGTTTTGAGTTAAAATCGCTCCACAAGCCTGTTTGCTTGCATCAGTTATTATGCAATATTTTTTGCGAAAATCGGGATATTGTAATAAGGTTGGTTGAATAAGTTTATTCTTGAGATATTGGAATGCATTTTGGCATTCGCTTGTCCATTCAAATGGAACATTCTTTTTACATAATCTAGTTATGTGCCGTGAATAGTCGGCGAAGTTTTTAATAAAACGTCTGTAATAATTGCAAAATGCAACGAAACGTCTAGCGCTGTCCGCATCGTGTGGGACTGGGTAATTATTGATGACGTCATATTTCTTGTCATCTGGCAAGATTCCCTTGTCTGTGCATTTATGACCATGAAAAGTCACTTCGTGCATAAAAAATGAACATTTTTGTGGATATAACTTAAGGTTGTGTTTTCTACAAAGTTGAAAAACATCTGTTAAATTTTTAATCATATGTTTTTCTGAACAACCAATAACTATTAAGTCATCCATATAGAGGAATGCTTGAGAAGGTTCAAGTCCAGAAAATGCTATAGTTATCATTCTCTGAAATGAATTGGGCGCTTTTTTTAATCCAAATGGTAGTCGCGTGAAACGATGTGAGCCATTGCTCGTTGAAAATGACGTTATATTTCTTGAACTTTCTTCGAGTTTAATCTGATGAAATCCTGACATTAAGTCAAGGCATGAAAAATATTTAGCTCGACCTAGTTGATCTAAAATGTCATCAATTCTAGGGAGTGGAAATTTGTCGGATAGAAGTTTTTTATTAATTTGGCGATAATCAATTACTAATCGCCATTTTTTCACATCTGAGCCCGGTAGGGCTTTCTTTGGAACAAGTAAAAGTGGGCTGTTGTACTCGGACACAGACGGTTCGACTATGTTGTCGGAGATCAATTTATCAACTTGACTTTTTATTTCGTCTGTTTGGCTATGCGGGCTTCGATAATTTTTTGTATACACTGCACACTGGCTCCAATTGCCAAAATTTTGGCATAAATTAAAAAAAAAATTGTTGGAATTTAAGAAAACAAATTAATTGCCTTTAAAGGTGATAGAACCATGTACCAAAATAACAGGGTCAAAAAATTTGCGGTGCATCCCTGGATTTTCGCGCGACCCTGAAGATGATTTTTTTTTCTGCAATCATTTTATTCTGCTTTTGTTGCTGCAGCAAGTGTACTTTAAAATGATGAAATCAGATATTAATATCATGTTTAATAATTGTCTTGAAATGGGAAATTTTGAGTCAGGAATATCTTATTCTAAAGAAACAGAAAAGTTTATGATTATTATGTGTTGTGACTTTGTTTTTATGTGATGTTGCTGTGCTGTTTTTTAGACGAACCTAACCTAAAAGTCACGTGTTTTGTAGAGTAAAAAGTTTTAAGCTACTCCAGTATTCTCGCACCTAAAGATGCAGTTATGTTCATTGGAATGTATATAATATAGAGTAATCAACCGCTTTAGCTCATTTTTGCTCGTTTGGAAAATATTTGTTTATGTTGCAGGCAGCTTTGAATTCAGCCATGCCGAAATGTTCCAAAAATGGATTGAAGGTGGTCGTAAATCGCAGATAATTTCTGATTGGATCTTTAAAACGCTTGTTAAAAAATCTTAAACCTATGGAAAATCAACTAATTCTAATCAAAATCTGTTATTATACCGCTTATTTTTAAAAGAATCTGACAAAATGCATCAAACTCATTGCAAGATTCAACCAAGAACATTATAAATAGCTTCAACCAAGGTCGTCGAGGAAGATGATTTATTAGGAAATGCCAAAGGACGCCCATTGGATCTATAAAGAAGGTGGAATGCGTTTATAAAGAATACAAGCTGCAAATATTTTCATAAAGCAAAGTCAATACACTTATTTCTCACGTAATCAAAAAATTTTATGTAAAAAATTTGATTAAATCTTGTAAAATTGTTTAATATACCGTTTGTTAGAAGAAAATTAAGCTATGTTATGCAGGAAATATTTTAATTGTATTATGTGAACTTTGGAAAATTAATTTTAACATGAAATCGTAATGTTATATGGGCGGTTCAGGTGGGCGTGGTCGGATCGGTCCAACATTTTTTTCGTTTCTTATATATGATATTACAATTAAATGTTCCAAGTTACAGCCCTCTAACTTTATTCGTTTAATTTATGCCAAAATTTTTGCTTTTGGCGCCACTGTGCACTGGTTCGATATCCTTCAGTCTCAATTTTTGTTTATAAAAATTATTTGTTGTGATTGATTCGGTTTCAAGTCCGAATACGTCACTGTATTTGGTGCATAAATCCACCAATTGTGATTTGAATTGGGGGGGGGGGGGAATTTTTTCATAGTTGAGATATGACTGTTTTTTCTCTGATCTCTTGGTTAGTTTGAACTACGTCATAGTTCGAAAGCGGTTCAAATTTTAAATTGTTTATATCAACTAATTGATCGGTACTGGTTGTATTCAGTAAACGGACGAAAGTATTTTGGGATGTTGAAACAGTGTTTGCAACGTAAATACCAGGTTGAATTTCCTGATTTGGGATAAAAACACTATCCTCTCTTGAAGTTAGTTCTATTTTTCGGACAACTTGGGATCTTGCTGGTAGAAGTATAGAATTGTTACCAGAACTATATGTTATTGGGACATAAATTGGAAATTTTAAATTATTGGGTCTAATTATTAACCAATCTTCCGATGGTTGAAAATCTAATTGGCAATTGAATCTTTTTATAAAGTCAATGCCTATTATTCCATCACACGGTATTGCAAAATTTGAATCAACTATGTGAAAATTGTGTGGAATAATATATTTATCTGTTTGTAGCTCAATTGAGGTTAGGCCTTGTGATTTTATTGTTCCTTTGCCTATACCTTGAATATTAATTGTATTGTTTGTTTGAATATCATGATAGACATCAGCGAAATGTCTGCTCCTGTGTCTATTAAAAACGGTAGCTTTTTGCCTGTTGCTACATGGTCAAATGATACGAAAATATTGAGACTGAGGTTTATTGTGTAAACATGGGAGTAGTTTAGTTGTGTGTATCTAAAGGCTGCTGGGCGTTTCCCGAAGTGTTCTGGGTCACTCTGACATTGTTGTTATGGTTGTTGTTATTAGTCTGGCCTCTGTTCGAGTTGCCACGACCTCTATAGTTGGAGTTGCCACGGCCTCTATAGTTAGAGTTTCCTCTGTATTGGCCTTGTCCATTAAAATTATTGTTTCGGTTTCCGTTATTTTGGTAATTACCTCTGCCACGATAGTTGCCTCGATAATTACCTCTGTTATTATATCCTGAGTTTTGTCGCTGTTGATAGTACAGAACAGTGTTTGTCTGTCCTGTAGTTTCTGTGCAACTGTTGACAAATTTTGATATAGCATCATTCATAGTATTGAATGTGCCTGCTTGCATGATAAGTTTTACCTTATAAAATGCGCAGTTTTGCGTCATGGCCTTAACAGCTAATGTTGTGCTGTATTTACTGGCCAGATCAGGGGTTAAACCATCATTAATGTAAGCTGCTTCCCTGGACTTGGTCAGTTTTTCGACTTCTTGTGTGTACAGATTAGCAGTCTTACTCTTTTGCTGTAAGTTTAGAAGTTTAGCGGATATTACTTCCACTTATTCTCCTTTTACTGTCTTTGATAATTTTGTAATGATAGCAGCAATAGTCTGCTCATTACTTATCAAGTTTCTAGCATTGCCTTTTAACTTTGTTTTTATTAGGCTTACCGCTGTTGATTCATGGTTGCCTTTTAAAGAGTCTACATGATTCAATGCGTCTTTGAAGCTCTGCAGGTTTTCTGCTTTTCCATCAAACTCTGGTAAAAGAGTAGAGGCTAGCCTCAAAAATTCTACTACCGTTTGACTCATATTGGTATTGTTTGAGCTTCCGGCTCCAGTTGCCATAGTGACTGTTGGATTTGAAGTTATGGCTGGTTTGGTGTTTGCTGAATCTGTAGTGTTGGCTGGTTCAGTGTTTACTGAATTTATAGTATTAGTTGGTTTGGTGTCTGCAGGACCAGATTCCATTAACACTGATTTATCAAATGTAGCGGGTGAATTTAATATAGTCGGACAGAACAGTTGTAAATTGTGTCTGTTCGATATATGTATTAAATTCTCTCTCAGATGTTTAATAACATCTGATGCCTGCGTCCATTGAAGTGCGATAAGTCTATTTTTATTATTATTTATAATTTCTCGTATGGCATTGTATGTTGTTATTAAAATTTCAACATGCTGAATTTTTGTATCATTCTTGATATTTGCACTTTTATTTAAACATTTAAAGGACTTGTCGAACTCCTCTCTTTGGCTTTTAATATATATGGATATTTCTCGCCATTCCATGTGGAGAATTATTCAACAAGTTGTTTCTTCTTTTTTTTTTATATGGCATTTATTATTTTCATTTTAGTACAACATAGAACGTAAGAGTTCTACCTAGAATCTTATTTTCGTCTAGTTGAGAGTATAGCGACACACCAGGTATGGTTGTCAGTACTATGCCTTTTAGGGTTTTATTACAATGAACCAATGGAGAAAAGTCCATATTAAATCTGTTCATGTAAATTTGTTCGAATTCGTACACTGAGATAGCCTTGTCTTGTTCTGATAATATTTGTTGTGCTCTGGCTATGAATTCATAGTCATTTTCTACGTTCTGTCTTATAGCTTTGCTGGTCATAATTGGATATTGGACTATCGGAAATCTAAACCTTGTCTAAATCATTAGCTCTACTGATATATTTTTTTTTAAGCACTTATTATGCATCTGATATAATTTAATAGAGATGCTAACGCACAATAATACGACAATTATGATCAATAAAACTGTAATTAACTTTTGGTCGGGTGAAGTTACTTCGACTGTGTTAATCACATTGGCGGTTGAATCCACCGTTTTTGTATCGATAAGCCACATTGTGGGCCAGGAGTATAATAAAATTAATGGATTATCCAGTTTTGATTTATTTTATTATTGTTTTTATTAATAAAAATTCTATTATTTCATTTTATTTTTCTGTATATATGTAAAAAAAAATTTTTTTTTACAATAATTTTTTTGTTATATACGTGCAAGTATATATATATTAAACTTTAGGTAAAATTAATTTTAAATGTTTTAATTGGTCGGGCGCTCTTGGTGGCGCTGTCGGACTTCTTGTCTTTGGGGCCTTTGTGCAGGCGATGCCGGTGCCGGTCCTCGCACAGGCTGCTGCATTTGTCCAGGGCCTATGGGCTCAGGCGGTGCCGGCGCTGGTTTTGCGCAGGCCGCAGGTATACAGGCAGTGCATACTTATCAGTGGTCCCTCGCAGTCTGGTGGGCACATCGTTTTTTGTTGTGGTATCTGAATTTTATTGGGTGGTTTATTATTTTCTCCAACTACTTTAATATTTAATTGTGAGTGTGTGTGTTGATCTTTCTTTTGCTCCATTGTTGATTTCACAAGTGACTCTAAATAGTCAACTTTACTTTGTATTTTATTTGCAGTATCCCATGGAGGGGGAATTTCTGCATTCAATAATTCTTTAAGTTGAGCAATTTCTTTCTTTGCTCTATATATTACGCCACTGCGTCTGCTCTTGGGCATTCTGTGGTTTTTTATTTATCACTGGGAATTTTTTTTTTTTCTCAACAACACACTACTCACTCAAATTTTAAATTTTTCCTAGGTGGGTGCCAGATCTTCCTTCTTGTTTATTGTGCCTTTTTCTTTAGTTTTTCTTTGTCCAGCTCGTGTCCACGGACGCCATGTAATATCTCCTCCTCATGTCCCAGTAAGTACTCAAGATTGTCTCTGGTTTTTAATATAGTTTTATTTTCCTTAAACTTAAAAGATTAAAATGAACGCTGGCAACAGGCCAGACGTTCGTTCCTTTTGACTTCCAATAATTCTCTGTTGAGCTTGCCTTCTTTTTGGTCAAGCCAACAGCACGTAGCTTATTTACTTATTATTTACTTATATATGTGTGAGCATGTGTGAGTGTATATATGTAAATATGCTGGCGCAGCTATTTGTTGGCGCTGCATGCGAAAGGGATCATATTTCGAATGACCACTTGAGTTTATGTATTTAATCGGCAACAATGTTAATGCCGCAAAACGTTTGTATGTTTTGTATGTATACTTGGAGTTAATAATTGGTTTATTGCCACACATATATGTATATACTCACTACACAGGTCATAAGTTAGATAATAAATACACCGGACCTCACTCGGTCGAACTTATTGACAACGATGATATAACTATTAGATTAGGACCAAACAAACTACCAATAGTACATAAAGACAGATTAAAATTATACAAAAACGAGAAGGCAAAGCTAACTTCGACTGTGCCGAAGTTTTAATACACTTGAAAAACTTTACTGCAACTGATTTAACCAGTAAAATATAGATAGGATATAGATATTTAAAATTTTTAAATCATTGATAATTAAAATTTGATACCATAAAAAAAACTTTTCTTAGTAAAACACATTTTCCGACCGATCGGTCCTATGGCAGCTATATGCTATAGTCATCCGATTTTGATAAATTTTTTTAAAATTATGTAAAAGCATATAAAACTAATATATACCAAGATTGGGGATGCTACGATACTAGTTTTTTGACCGACCGTTTCTATGGCAGCTATATGCTATAGTCATCCGATTTTAATAAATTTTTCCTGAATTATGTGGAAACATATAAAACTAACATATACCAAAATTAATGACTCTACGATGGAAAACAAAAACGTTTTTCCCACTAACACTTGTTTTCCGACCGATCGTTTCTATGGCAGCTATTTTTTTTTTTTTTTTTTATGGACGATAGAAGCATTGAAAGCCAACTTGATCGCGGGACCACGATCAAAGTGTGGGACTTTCACCGCACTAAACTACCGCCTCCTTGCCCGTTTCCCCGGCGGGACTGCCTTTCGGTATTACTTCGCCGGGGGGGGAATGCCCGTAGGCTCACCTAGGATTCTCTCCTATGAATGCAAATGCGCTTAAGTTCGGCGCGACGCAATTTGTGATATACTATTGTGGCCATGTTGCTTACTGCAGACCAATTCTCTTCGGAGTCAAGCATGATGCTTACCAGGTTACAAGAGTCTGGTGTCCTCCCTACCCTCATGCTAAGCTCATTTCTTTCTTGATTAAATGTCGGACTGACGAAATATACATGTTCTGCGTCTTGGTTAACCCCCTGACAGTCTGTACAGTATGGGTCATCTTCGTGCTTAAACCTCCTCAGCAGTTGCGTAAGGTAGAAATTCAGCTGTCCGTGTCGTCTGTTTAGCCATACGGCTATGTCCGGAATAAGGCGATGTGTCCAACGTCCGTCTGTGCTCAGGTTCCATCTTTCCTGCCACAGTTTAATTGTCGCTGCTCGTTGCGCATTCCTATCGCAGCGTTCTTCTCTGGGCGCAGCCAAGAGCTTTCTCTCTCTCGAAAGTAAGTCGATAGGGATCATGCCCGCTACCACAAGTGCTGCCTAGTGGGAGACTGTGCGATATGCAGACACCACTCGCAGCGCGCATAGACGATAAGCCGATTCTGCATCTGCTCTGTAGGAGGGTGTTTCCATAGCATGTGCCCACACTGGTGCTGCATATAGCAGGATCGAGGTGACCACGCTAGCCAGAAGCCTTTTAGTGCTCTGTTTGGGTCCGTGGGTGTTAGCCATGATGCGAGCTAACGCCACGCTTGCCGTTGCAGCCTTTTTGCTCGCGAAGCGTAGGTGTGCACTATACGTGAGCCGCCTGTCTACCATTACACCCAAATATTTGAGGTATGGGCTGGATTCTATGGTAGCGTTTCCTACCCGAATGCTGGTTGATTTGACTACTTTTCTGCTACTGATGAGTACAGCTTCAGTCTTATGTTCAGCAAGTTGGAGTCCATTTTGGGTCAACCAGTGATTAACGATGCGGATGGCCTCGTTGGCTGCTTGTTGTACTTTACATCGTCTGTACTGAGCCTTGGGGAACTCCTGCTGTAATCTGCTTCTGTTTTGGTCCGGACTCGGCGACATACTCCAGCACTCTGTTAGTGAAATAACTTTTCGTGATTTCAAGCAGATAGCTAGGTACCTCGAAACGTCGGAGTGCTCCTACGATGTTAGGCCACTTCACCGAGTTAAAAGCGTTTTTTACGTCGAGCGTTATCACTAGGCAGTAATGCTTTTTCCCTCGAAGCCACCGTGTGCCCTCAATGGCCTTCTCGGCAATTACTGCGACCTCCTGAATGGCATTAATGGTGTATCTCGCCTTTCTAAATCCGAACTGCCTTGTCGCCAGTCCTCCGTTAATTTCGATTGACTCCTCTAGCCTGTTGACTATCAGTCGCTCGAGAACTTTACCGGTTGAATCCAGCATACAAAGGGGCCTGTATCCTGTTGTATCGCCAGCATTCTTTTCTGGTTTGGGTAAGAGAACCAACCGCTGCCTTTTCCACTGATCAGGAAACTTTCCGTCCTGCAAAAACTGGGTGTAAAGCTTGATGAATACCGTAGTATGTTCCCGAATAGCCATTTTAAGAATTTTTTTTGTGATGCCATCTGGTCCCGGAGATTTCTCGTTTTTTATCCTTCTTGCTACGTCCAGCGGTTCGTTTTCAGTGATGGCGGAGATGATGTTCTCTCGAGAGATATTATCAAGCTGCCAGATAATCGTTCCCTGGTTTGGGAATAGCGTTTCCGCGATCTTATGTAGCAATATCAGACATGTTGGCATCGAATGTTTCTTCATTTTTTTCATAGCTAGCTTATAGGCAGATCCCCAAGTGTTTTCGTCTAGCTCCTCAATCAGATTTGTTAAGCAGCCTTTTTTACTAGCGTGTATGGCCTGTTTAAGCTGCTGGCGGGCAGTTCGGTGCAGCGCTTCCTTGTCAGCAAAGGAATCCGTGCCTCTGGACCTCTGTGCAACTCTTCTAGCTCTTAGACAAAGACTCCTAATTCGTGCGATCTCTTCAGTCCACCAGTAGGCTGGGCGTCTGTTTCCATTCCCGGGCTTTCTTTTTTGCATTGAAGCGTCGCATGCTCGTATTATAACCTCCGTCAGGTGATCAGCTGTGTTCGGCTGCTCGTTGCTTAGCTCCTCTAGGAATAGTGAGCATGACTCTATATCCAACGTTTCCATTTTGTAACCGCCCCTCCTTGGGATACTGGTTATTCGGCATGCTGGTTTTACCTCCGTGATTATAGCTTGGTGGTCGCTCAAAGTATAAACGTCGCTGACTTTCCAGTTGGAAGACGCAGCTAGGCTTCTGCTAATGAATGTCAAATCGATCTTTGACCCAGAGTCCGCTCTACTAAAGGTATTTAGTAGTACCACATCCAGACTAGCTATGGACTCCAGCAATTGCATTTGTGGATGAGCAGCCCCATTCTATTGCCCATGCGTTAAAGTCGCCTCCTATAATGTTTGCGTGCTTTCCTCTGGCTTCTTCCAATATTTCGTCCATGCCCATTCCAAACTCTTGGAGTGTGAGGCTGGGCGGGAGGTATCAGCTAACAATATATATTCCGCATACTTTAGCGATAGCGCAGTGGTTTGTTCGTCCCTCTTGTTCGGGGTGTGCGGGTAGCAAGCCTTTGTTGCAGCACCAAATCGCTGCTTTTTCAAGATCGCTTTTTACCCATTTTGTGTCGTCTATGTCTTTGTAGGGATCACTGATTAGAGTTGCTTCGATAGCCTCGTCCAGGACCGTTTGGTGTCCAGGACCGTCTGGGCTTCCCACATTTCATACAGTAATCTGATCGGTCGACCTCGCTGTTGCACGCCTTTGAAAGGTGGCCGAATCCTAAGCAGCGATAGCATCTGGTGGGGGTAATTTTTTCCCGTATGCGGCAGCTGACCCATCCAATTTTAATCTTCCCTTTCTCCAGTAATTTTTTGGCTTTTGACTCCTTGACTTTAAGTACTGCCGTCTGGGTGTTGTAGTATGCCTCCATAAGTGACTTAATGCAGTCCTCACTAATATCGTTATCCTCGGGTAGGAGCTTGTGAACTGCCCCTATGATCTCCTCTTTGGTCGTAGCTTCGTCCAGATCTCTTATCTCGATAAGGGTTTCCTTAGACAGCGTGCGGATAGTGGCTTGTTCTCCAAGGACTTTAGTTATTCCCGCTTTATATGAATCTGTATGTTGATCCTTATTGCGGTCAAGCTCTACCAATAGTTCTCCCTTTGCCGTCCTTTGAACCTTGTGAACGCTATCTCCCAGCTCTTTTAAAGTGGGGTCGAATCTCATTGCGCAAAGGATGTCACTATAGGACAGATTTCCAGTTTTTGCAATAAGCAGTGCGTCGGGTTTATTGGCCTTTTGTGTAGGCCTAAGTTTATGGCGCTTTGTTACTTTTTGCCAGTTATCAGTGATTGGCTCTGCTGTGCTTTTGCCGTCCTTAGGGCCCATATCTGCAGCACTCTGGTCAGTTCCACGGTCGGACACCTTATATGTTGAGGGCTTTGTTGTGAAAGGGCCGGCAGAGCTGCCTGATGGTCCTTTTTGCCGCTTTGGGGCGGACTTTTTCTGTGGTGGCTCTTCTCGTTGCCGTTTTTCGGTAATATTTTTCCTGGATGTCGGTGACCACTGTGTACCTTGAGTTTTTACTTGGGCTTGGGACGCATTTTCTTCCTTCTCCTCAAGGTTATAGGAAAAAAGAGCCGACATTTGCATCGTCGAGATGCGTTGTGCTAGCTCTTTCATTTCCTTTTTTACGTACCTTGCATCCTTAAGCATCTGGGAGAGTTCGCTCATTTTCTCCACCAGCTTGTTAAGTATGGTACGGAGGTCGTTCTTTCCGACATTTCCTTGGGAATCAGCGCTTGATGCACAAAATTGGAACATATTAGGCGTTCCAGACGGCGCTGCTGCTGTCGGTAGGCTTATTTCCATAGCCTGCTCCACCTGTTTAATTGTCGGTACCTCTGTACCCGGATCGCTTTCGCCATCTTCAGGGCCAACTGCCCGTTCGGCTCTGACCGTTGCCCATTGTAGCGGCGGTGATCTCGACAACGCTGGGCGTCGTGCGAACGCCGCCAAGCTATCCTTATCCAGGCAGCTATATGATATAGTCATCTGATCCGGCCGGTTCCGACATATTAGTTGTGTGCAGTAAAAAGAAGAATATGTGCGAAATTTCAGCTCGATAGCTTCAAAACTGAGGGACTAGTTCGCGTAGAAACAGACAGACGGACGGACGGACAGACGGAATCGAACTCAGCTCGTTGTCCTGATCAAGAATATATAGTGTATGTGGTCGGAAAAGAATATTTCTTTGCGTTACAAACTACTGGGCAAAATTAATATACACTTTTCAAGTGAATAATTAAAAAATATATATATACATGAATGAATGAATGAATCAACATACGAATCTTTTAAATCAAATAAATCTGAAAAATTAATAAAAAAAAAAAAAAAAATTAATTATAAGTATATAACATCAAAACTCAAAATTTGTATACCATTAATACATTTTCTTTATTTTCTTTCATAAATAAAACAAAAAAAATTTTTTTAATATATTTATATACACCATAAAATAATAATAGAATAACTTAATAGGTTAAGTTAGGTTGGTTGCTGAAGGGGGGGGGGGAGACCCTTCAACACACTTAGGCCATTGAGTTGGCCCGTTGTGATGCCTCCAATTTGTGGGGCCTAAAAATTTTTACAAATTAATTTTTTTATTTAGTTCCATTGTAGTAGGAACATATTATGGGGCTAGGTCCATCCTGATGAATTTATGTATCCTGAGATTTGTCTTGGGGATATGACAGAGAGTTCGGAAATATCGGTTAGGAAGTATGAGCTTAGGAATTTCTTTCTTTGACGACTTAAAGCAGGGCACGAGCAGAATAAGTGTGAGGTAGATTCTACTTCTTCCTCGTCCCTACAGCTTCTGCAGAAGTCGTTGTAGGGGGCACCTGTTCTGGCGGCATGTGTTTCGACCAGCCAGTGTCCTGTGATGGACCTGACAACTGCTGCGCAGTTTGCTCTGCCGAGCTTGAATAGGTCCAATGAGCGTTTTACGCTGCGGTCTGGCCAAGTCAGTCGCGCTGTCCTGCAGGTACTGACTGACTGCCATTTTTGAGTAGCTTTCTGCTCGAATAGTTCTTTAATGATGAGCCTACACGTAGCCATGGTCATACCTACATTTTCCTTATCAGGAAGGAGGTCGGGTAGTCCCTTGTCACGCGAGTTCGTCTGCTTTGCAATTGCCCTCTATATCCCTGTGACCTGGGACCCAGATAAGGCTTATATCGGACTGTTCTGCCATCTCCTGGAGAGATCTGCGACAGTCGCTAACCGATACCGAGTTGGTGGATATTGAGCCAAGTGCTTTAATGGCGGCTTGGCTGTCAGAGTAAATGCTTATTGTACTCAGCGTCTGAGCTGAGTACTGTGCGCATATTAAGGCTTCCTTGATTGCAAGGATTTCAGCCTGAAAGACACTACAGTGTTCGGGTAGTCTGAAAGAATGACTTATGCCTAGTACGTCGGAGTATACACCGCCACCCACTCTATTATCGAGTTTCGAGCCATCAGTATATATTTTTATTGATTTCTGCGGTCCTGGCGGACCCTGATTCCACTCTTCTCTAAAAGGGATGAAGATGTGGAAGGGGGTGGAGAGGTGTTCTATTGGGATACAGTAGTCAGTGACTGTAGGAAGAAGGGAGTTTCCCTGAAGAATGCAGGAGTGACCGAAGTTGGCTGTGCGCCATTGTTTCGGGTATCTCAAGCGAAGAGCAGAAAGGGTAGCTACTCTGTATCCCATCTGCTCAATAGGGGATATGTTCAGGATAGCATCTAGAGCGTCACTAGGAGTGGTGCGGAGTGCACCAGTGATGCATATTTCAGCCATGCGCTGAACCTTGGAGAATCTGCGCTGCTGGGCAGTCTTTTCTAGGACCGGCAACCATACTGTTACTCCGTACAGTAGGACCGGTCTAACGATTGCTGTGTAGATCCATCGAACTATGTTTGGGGTCATACCCCATTTAAGTTCGATAGTTTTCCTACACGGGTAGAGGGCGACTGTGGCTTTCCTGACCCGTTCATCGGAGTTCAGGTTCCAATCAAGCTTCCTATCTTATGTGAGGCCTAGGTATTTGGCGCCGTTACTGAGTTTAAGAGATTCTCCACTGAGCTTTGGAGGGACAACAAGGGGGATTTTGTACTTCCTAGTGAAGAGTACAAGCTCCGTTTTGGATGGGTTAACGCTTAATCCACTTTTCCTTGCCCAGTTGGTTAGGGTTTGAAGGATGCGGTCATGCGATCGCATAAAGTTTGAGGGAACTTTCCCGAGAAGACGATAGCAACATCATCCGCGTACGCAATCACTTTGCAGCCACCCCCTTCCCCGCATTCGCAGCTACCCCCTTGTGGGGTACCTCTACTGACGAATCTGCTGCATGTCGACGTCCCCAGTGATGCCTTGACTGTCCTACATACTAGTAACTGACTGACAAGACTCACTGTTTGGGGGTCGACCCTCAGATTCGTTAGCGGTTCGGTGATTACGGATGGGAGAATGTTGTTAAAGGCGCCTTCAATGTCAAGAAATGCCGCGAGGGAGTATTCCTTACATTCAAGAGATTTTTCTATAATCGTAACAATTGAGTGCAGAGCTGTTTCAGTAGACCTGCCTTTTCGGTAGGTGTGCTGGGATTCTGACAGGTGAGAGAGCGGAATGGTTGCTCTGAGGTGAAGACCTAGAAGTCGTTCCATGGTCTTGAGCATGAATGACGATAGACTTATGGGCCTGAAGTCCTTGGGGGAGTCTGGGGGAGGCCGTGGGTATGAAGACCTCCTTGGTTTGTAGCCATGGTTCTGGTATTATGCCATCCGAAAGTACACCCTCGAAGATGTTTTGAAGCCATCTGATGGCTGTTTTTCCGGCATGGATGAGCTGAGCCGGAATAATTCCATTCGGTCCAGGGGATTTGTAGGGGCTGACTCTTCTAATAGCCCAATTTATGTTATTACTTGATAGTAAATTAGGAATTGATGGGTGGTCAATGGTCGTTTGGGGATTGTAGTCATGCTTTGCGACCGTACATCCCGGAAAGTGAGTGTTCATGAGGATGTCTAGAGATTCCTCGCTGGAAGTGGTCCAGGAGTTGTCTGGTTTCTTTAGATAGCCTAGGGAGGGGGTTGTCTTGGATAAAATCTTCCGAAGCCTTGCGGCTTCCGAAGTGTCTTCTACTTCACTGCAGATCTTTTGGCTTTCCTTAGTTCTATCTTGTAGGAGGAAAGGCCAACTTTATAGCTCTGCCAGTCCTGCTCGCCTCCACTCATTTTTGCAGAGTTAAAAAAACTCCTAGCGTTTTTCTTTAGCTCTCCTAGTGTGGGGTTCCACCAGGGGGGTTTTTTTCCCTTCCCCTTCGAGGTGCTAAGGGGACAGGATCTTTTCAGAGCAGTATTGCACGCATTCGTGAAAGTGCTGATGAGGGACATCGTACGCTCTGGACTGTTTGCTCCAGTCGGAGGAGTCTCTGGTAGCGTTCGATGAAGGATATCTGAATATTTTGCCCAGTTGGTTCGCCTAAAGTTTCGGAACTGAACTGGTGTAGGTTTGGAAAAATTTATGACTTTCAATGTATCGGTGGTCGGAGAAAGAATGATCCTCAAGTACCCTCCAAGACACCACCTGATCTTGAAGGGCGCGGAAATAAGAGTGAGGTCCAGGACCTCCTTCCTATTTCTGGTTATTAAAGTCGGTTCATTATCTCTCTTGCAGATGACCAACTTAGACAGGATGTGTTCGTACTTCCCCATTGGCTGTGGTGAGCATTTGCATCGCAGCCTATCAGGAGTACAACCTTCCTGGCCTCGCTATCCGCGATACATGCTCGGAGAAGTGCGTGTGGTGGTGGTCCAAGGTGGTCGTGGGCCTGATTGTCACCGGACCTTCCAGACTAATCGCTGTATTGTCTTCATTACTGAAATTGTTAAGAAAAAATACTGGGAGCCCTTTCTTTGCAAGAATACAGTTACGAGTTTTATTTTGAGTGGGAGCTACTATTAGCGTGTAGTCCGGTGATCTTAGTCCTAGAACACTGCCTCCACTTACCCAGGGTTCCTGTATCAGGACTATGTCTGCCTCGTCCTTGGCTAGACGAAGCAGGAGAGCAGCTGCTGCTGCTTTACTGTGGTGGAGGTTTATCTGGAGTATCCGGAAGAACAGTTCCAGAAACCGCCACCACCGTCGTGCTGCTTTAGTCGGCGAAGGGGTCTCCAATTAAGGAGTTTTCCTCCTCTTCACCAACGTCCGAGATAAGTGTATTACGTTATTCTTTCTAAAAGGGGAGGTGTAGCGAGTACATGTATGAAGTTATGCAGTATAAGGACATTAATGTGTCACTTTGTTGCATTTAATTATTCAAACAAAACTCACTTAAATTCTAGCGCACATAATCGCAATGCTCATGCGTTACATGATACCATTGCTTGCGCTCAACTAAATTGCAGCTTAAGCTGTTTGTACAATTCTTTGCATACACTTTAAAGTACTTAACGCAGATATATATATATACATTTATTCGCCACATACTCAAACTGGCTTCAGCCAACATATTTGAAAGGGAACAAGTCAGTTCCGTTTGACCAGCCACACAACTAAGACACCATTGCTATGTGTCGAATATATTTTAACATTTAAAAATACTAATTAATAAAACCACCTTCGGGAAATAAATATTGTGTTTATTATATTGGTTTAAGGAGCCCACCTCACTGCACTGTCGGAACCGGCCGGATCGGATGACTATATCATACAGCTGCCAAAGGAACGGTCGGTCCAAAAAATAATTCTAGTTAGAAAAACTTTTTTGTTTTCCATCATAGCGTCAGTTATCCTTGGTATATGTTAGTTTAATATGCTTCCACATAATTCTGGAAAAATGTATAAAAATCGGATCACTGTAGCATAAAGGTGCTAAGAAAGGGTCGGTCAAAAAACTAGTTCTAGTGAGAAAAACTTTTTTCCGTCGTAGCATCACTGATCTTGGTAAATGTTAGTTTTATATGATTTCACTTAATACAGGAAAAATTTATTAAAATCGGATGACTATATTATATAGCTTCCATAGAAACGGTCGGTCAAAAAACTACTTCTACTGAGAAAAACTTTTTTGTTTTCTATCGTAGCGTCTTCAATCTTGGTATATATAAGATGCATATGCTTTCACATAGTTTTGAAAAAATTAATCAAAATCGGAAGACTTTAGCATATAGATGCCATAGGATCCATCGTTCGGAAAATGGGTTTTTCTAAGAAAATTTTTTTATGGAATCAAATTTTTATTATCAATGATTAAAAATTTGTAAATATCTGATATCTATATCTTATATATATTTTACTGGTTAAATCAGTTGGAGTAAAGTTTTTCAAGTGTATTAAAACTTCGGCACAGTCGAAGTTGGCTTTGCCTTCTTGTTTTTATTATTTTTTATACACTTGAAAAGTGTATATTAATTTTGCCCAGAAGTTTGTAACGAATAGAAATGTTCATTTCCGACAACATAAACTATTAGGATATTCACGACAACTTGTTATTTGAAATTGAAAAATAATATTTAATTTTCATCTGTCGTGAACATACCTGTGTGTAAATATTTTGATTATTAAGACTCAGTAAATCAGAGCCAACTTTGATTACTTTCAAAAAATAGAAATGGAAATGACATTTCAACAAAACAAAATGAATGAAATTGAAACAAAAAGTTGGGTAGTTCCGGCTGTGTCAGTCATACATAGACTATACCCTGTAGTTCGGCCGCACTGGTGCAAACCTTGTGATTCCGCAAACTCTTCAAAGTGAGGACCGGAGGATACTAACCTTACCACCCGCTATGTAATTTGCTAACGAATTTTGTATGGGCATGTCCGCGGTATAAGGCTAACAACCAGGAATGAGAAAAAATTGACTTTGGAATTATTTTTTTTTTTTTTTTGACTTGTCTGGTACTTGAACTCGCAACTTTGGGTAGTTTGATTTCAATGCGGACGTCAGCATCTTAGCGCATTCTGCTACCAGCCCTCTCGCGTGGGACGCAGCTAAATGTGACATAAATGCGTGCAAAGTAGTTGGGCGATGATGGCTTAGGGGTTAAGACCGTTGCCCAGAAATACCGAGGTCGTGGATTCGAATCCAAAGTTTTTTTTTTCTCTTTTTTATGTGTGGTGTTTTAAAAAATTTATTTAATTTTTAAAATCACTTTTTCATTGTGGATTCTTGACTTAGTATGACTCTTTCGATTGCGAGACTGTCTGTCATCTCATTTCCATCAATACTCCCGTGGCTAGGAATACAGTCAATTAGCATAACAGGACATTTATTAAAATAATAGCGTGTTTCAAGCGTTCTTTTTAATGCAAAAATGGAAAATGACAGAGGCCGCCCTTTTAAAGGATTCTTTTTGTTATATAGTAAATATAATACCAAACAGATAAATTAAATTATCATTTGCGACGAGGACATTTAGTTTTAACTAAAAATACTCATACGCCTCGTGAGCAAAAGAAATAATTTCAAAAATCAAGACATTACTACATTGTTCAGTTTGTCAATTTTTTAAATCTGTTAAAATATTTTCATTGTATTTAGAGAATTTGTTCAAATATGAATTTAAGCTGCTTCTCAATTACTGAATCTATAGCCCACCGGGTAGAGCGGCATGTCAGACCCTGACATTCGCATGCGGGAGGCGATGGTTCGAATCCCAGTTTTATTGTTTTTTATACCAGTTACTCGTAGAGTAAAAAGGGTATACCAAGTTCGTGCAAATGTATGTAACAGGCATAAGGAAGCATCTCCGACCCCATAAAGTATATATATTCTTGATCAGCATCATTAGCCGAGTCGATATAGACATGTCCGTCTGTCCGTCCGTCCGTCTGTATAAACACCTAGATCTTAGAGACTATAAGAGCTAGAGCTACCATTTTTTCAGTGTAGACTTGTATCTTCTGCACGCAGATCATGTTTGTTTCAAACTTTTGCCACGCCCCCTCCAGCCCCCGCAATATGAAAAAACCTCATATCTTCCACAATTTTGAAAATATATTGTTCGGAACTTCTAGGCATATATTTTAATCATCATTACCTACCGATCCGCGATACATCATTTTCCGATCAGATGACCGATAGAAGAGTTGCCGCCCCCGAAATTTGGAAAAGACCTCATATATCCCACAATTTTGAAGATAGATTATTCGAACCCTCTAGACATATATTTTAATCATTATTACCTATCGATTCGCCATACATCATTTCTTGATCAGAAGAACGAAAGAAAAGTTCACGCCCCCGCAATTTGAAAAATACCTCAAATTTCCCCCAAGTTTTAAAATAGATTTTTCCAACCTTCTAGACATATATTTTAATCATCATTACCTATCGATCCGCCAGACATCATCCGCCAAACTCATATCTCCCACAATTTGGGCATGTTGTGATCTAATAAAATATTCTTAAATAAACCTTACCCTGAGTAAAGGGTATATCGAAGTCGAGCAGGGCCGACTTCAACTTACGCTCTCGTTTTTTTTGAGTGTGTCATTTTCATTTTTTTTTTTAAATAATCAAATATAATCTTTGAAAGTAGTCAAATTATTTTTTTGATTATTTTTTAATAATTTTGATTATTTTATCGTAATTTCGAATAATCCTGATTTTTTCTGAATATTTATAATCGAAATCAAAAATTTATCGTGGGAAACTAAAAATAATCGTAATTAAATTGATTATTTTACTTTCAAAAAATAAATAATCTAATTAGTAATAATTACACAGGGCAACAGCCATTTTTAAATCTAGTACTGCCGGAATGTTATTGTACATTTGTTTGGCTATTAATGTAAGAGCTATGCTAAATCGAGTAGCCTTTTCATATATCCTATACACATTTTGTGAATTAATCAAGTAGTCCTGCCATAAAATTGAATTCACTTTTTAGTGAAAAAACGGCTGTAACTTAGTCCAACAAGCTGATAAAAGTGCAACACAATTTGTAAAAATAGCGGATATGTTGGGCTATATGCTAAAATAGTTGTTTTGGTTTTCCGATTTACGCACTAGGTTGTAGACGACGGTTTATTTTGAAAAATTTGCTATAAATTGAGAAAAAATTATCTTCAAGGTCCAATTTAGTCACTATCGGGTTTGCTGATGCGGCTCGCTTGATTTTTTATGGCTGCATTGATGTATGAAGTACCGTATAAAACTTATAAACCTACAAATTTGTGCTTGGTGTGACCCCCATAATTTTCCATAAGCTAAAAAAACAGCAAAATGGTTTTTACGCGATTTCTCGCAAACAAGAGCTGATGGAAAAAAACCGAGACCACTTTTGGAATCAGGGCGCAGAACAGGAACAGAATTTTGCCGTCCGTCCGTCCGTCCGTATGAAAACCTAGATCTCAGGAACTATAAGAGCTAGAGCTACCATTTTTTCAGGGTAGACTTGTATTGTCTACACGCAGATCAAGTTTGTTTCAAATTTTTGCCACGCCCCCTCCCGCCCCCGCAATATGAAATAAACCTCATATCTCCCACAATTTTCAAAATAGATGGTTCGAACCTTCTAGACATATACTTTATTCATCATTACCTATCGATCCGCCATACATTATTTCGTGATCAGATGAACGATAGAAAAGTTCCCGCCCACGCAATTTCAACAAATCCTCATATCTACCACAATTTTGAAAATAGATTGATAAAACCTTCTAGACATATATTTTAATCATCATTACCTACCGATCCACCATACATTCTTTCTTGATCGGATGAACGATAGAAAAGTTCCCGCCCACGCAATTTGAAAAATACCTCAAATCTCCCACAATTTTGAAAATGGATAGTTCGAACCTTCTAGACATATATTTTAATCATCATTACCTATTGATCCGCCGTACATCATTTCCCGATCAGATGAGCTATAGTAGAGTTGCCACCCCCGCAATTTTGAAAAAAAAACTCATATCTTCCACAATTTGGGCATGTTGTGATCTAATAAAATATTCGTAAATAAACCATACCCTAAGTAACGGGTATATCGAAGTCGAGCAGGGCCGACTTCAACTTAAGCTCTCGTTTCAAATCAAATACTGCCGGAATGTTATTGTACATTTGTTTGGCTATTAATGTAAGAGCTATGCTAAATCGAGTAGCCTTTTCATATTTCCTATACACATTTTGTGAATTAATCAAGTAGTCCTGCCATAAAATTTAATTCACTTTTTCGTGAAAAAACGGCTGAAGCTTAGTCCAACAAGCTGATAAAAGTGCAACAAAATTTGAAAAAATAGCGGATATGTTAGGCTATATGCTAAAATAGTTGTTTTAATTTTACGATTTATGCACTAGGTTGTAGATGACGGTTTATTTTGAAAAATTTGCTATAAATTGAGAAAAAATTATATTCAAGGTCCATTTTAGTCACTTTCGGGTTTGCTGATGCGGCTCGCTTGATTTTTTATGGCTGCATTGATGTATGTAGTACCGCATAAAACTTATAAACCTACAAATTTGTGCTTGGTGTGACCCCCATAATTTTCCATAAGCTAAAAAAACAGCAAAATGGGTTTTCCACGATTTCTCGCAAACAAGAGCTGATGGAAAAAAACCGAAACCACTTTTGGAATCAGGGCGCAGAACAGGAACAGAATTTTGCATAGAGAAGGCCAGGTCATTTTGTTGCCCTGTGTAATCATTATTTAACAGCTATGCTAAAAATTAATGCCTTAAAATAATATGTGATTGCATTTTATGTAATTGCAATCGATAAAAGGTTCTTGAAGAACAAAAAAATAGAAATTAGTTGACGACCGACCTTTCTGTAATTTGAACTCAGGTCTTGTTGACTTTCAGTCCCACATCTTAACCTCTACACCATTGTCACCAAGGTGGAAGTGTGCTTTATAAAATAGTGGCGCTTTATCAACAAAATATTAAAATTCTTGCACCCAAGCAGCACTGTTTGAAGTGTTTACCAACACTAAAACTTAATTTCCGTCTGTCTGGTTCTACGCAAACTAGTCCCTCAGTTTAAAAGCTATTGAGCTGAAATTTAGCACGAGTCTTTTTTTTACTGCACGCAACTAATATGTCGTCCGGATCTAATGACTATATCATATAGCTGCCATAGGAACGATCGGTCTAAGAACTAGTTCTAGTTAGAAAAACCTTTTTGTTTTCCATCGTAGCGTCACTTATCTTGGTATATGTTAGTTTTATATTTTTTCACATAATACAGGAAAAATTTTATCAAAGTCGGATGACTATATTATATAGCTCCCATAGAAACGGTCGGTCAACAAACTACTTCTAGTGAGAAAAACTTTTCTGTTTTCTATCGTAGCGTCCCCAATCTTGGTATATATTAGTTTGATTTGCTTTCACATAATTTTGAAAAAATTGAGTCCAGATCCAAATAAAAAATTAAAACATTGGAGCTTTAAAACTTTATTTGCAATAAGATGTGGGTTGGTTGTTGGTGATCTGAAGTCTAAAGTACAATTCGAGGCTTATGCTCTATAAAAAGGGACAACGACGCAGGCGTACGTGCCAATGGGCATGTGATAAAGACAAAGGAATGGTCATTTGTTTAGATCCTGCTACGCTGGCATCTTCTGATTGGTCAGTTTAATTATTTCACAATTATTATACCCGTTACTCGTAGAGAAACAAAGGGTTTACTAAGTTCGTGCAAATGTATGTAACAGGCAGAAGGAATCATCTCCGACCCCATAAAGTATATGAAAGTAGGAGGATGGAATTTCCGTGGAAGAAATAAACTCGGGCTTAATTCTTGGTTAAACGTTATAACTTTTATTTTTTGTAGTAGTACGTATGATCGGGTCGAGCTCTCATTTCAGACTGACCTTACTCACAAACTTAGAACTAGCTTATACCTACATTCGCAATTCCATTCTGTTCCATTTAAGACTTCTGGCCTGAACATCCCGGCCCCCTTGCAACGCAGTTTGCAATCGATCAAATCGAAGAACTTCTTTAAACTTAAGGCTAGACTTCATAAATTGGCACTTGAACTAGAAACTTAAATAGAAATAGTCACTACGCTTAACATGTACTACTGGCTACACGTCCCAGACAGAATCCAACCAAAATGAGTGGCTTGAGCGACAGGGAAACCTGGCAAGAATCCTGGCAGAATTATGGAAGGGTACACTTCCGCACCCAACACCACACATACGGTGGAAGGCTTATAAAAATCCTGATCGGACAGTACGATGTCCTTGAATTTTTCCCGCACGCTCTCGTCGATCGGCTTGATCGGAGTGCGGCAGGTCAGCTGAGGATCCACTTGAAAAATAACCTCCAGCCGGAAGTTCTCATTCGTCAAGGATCGGATCACCGCTGTGCACGCCTCCTCGTTGCCAATACGAGTAATAGGCAGCCGAAAAGCCTTAGCAAAGGGATGCGCTAATACGGGATACCGGCGTGCAGGAATCAATCAGCACCCGCGTGGCGTACCGCGTGGCGCCGTTATCAATCAGCACGCTGGCTGTCGGCACGACCTTGGGGTTTTTGTGCAGCAGAGGCGTGATCAACGACGGCGACTGGATGCTGGATCTCGGCTGAGTGGAAGGGGATGATTTCCGGCTTCGGACAGGAGGGGACGAGCCTCGGCTTAGGACCGGAGTGGACGCTCCGCGGCTCTTCTCATGGTGATGAACCAGTGTGTGGTGATCACGCTCAAAAAACGCCTGCAGTTCCGCAACGGGTGGATGCCTCGACAGACTCGGCATCGGAAGGACTCAGTTCCTCGGGCACGTCTGTCTTCGTTGGCTTTCGCGTTGTCTCGGGTCATCTTGGTTTTCCTTTTAAAAACTGCGCCGGCGAATCAAAAAAATATCTTTATTAATAATGTGATTAAGAACGTAGTGAACAAACGAGGACATGGAAACTACACTGAACAGGAACGGACACGTTTAAGAACTTAGTTGGAGGAAGGAGTGGATTGAAAATAGGAACACATGGATTGAATCCTGCTATCTACTGGGAGGAGTATAAGTTTGGCTATCGGGCGTTTTATGATACCGCGTGTGGTGAACACATCAACCACACGGACTTTGCCATCAGCTCCAGGGTATCCCTTCTGAACCCTGTCTAGACGCCATTCGCAAGCAGCAATGTTGTCCTCTTTGACGACCACAATATCGCCTTCTTGCAGGTTTTGTGTAGAAAGCTGCCATTTGTTCCTTTTGTGGAGCTGCATAAGGTACTCGTTCTTCCACCGCTGACAGAAATGTTGATATAACGCCTTTAACCGCTGCCAGCGGTTTCGAATTGACTCAATCCTTCCTTGGATTTCAGGCTCGGCCACTGACAACAAGGGAGCTCCAATGAGAAAATGACCCGGACTCAGAGCGAGTGGATCGGTTGGATCTTTGGACATTGGTGAAATGGGCCTGGAGTTGAGACACGCCTAAATTTTTGATAAAAGCGTGGAAAATTCTTCGAACGTGTATGTATGGATTTGTAAAATAAGGATTAACAACTTTTTACTCCAGCCTCCCACAGGCCTCCCATGTGTGGAGCACCTGGTGGGATAAAACGCCAGGATACGTTATTATAGATGTAAGTAGAAACAACTCTGTCCCTGGTTGCCTCTAAGAAATCGCTTTGAAGACCCACGAAGGTTTTTCCATTATCAGATTGTATCTGGTGTGGACAACC
Source organism: Lordiphosa mommai (assembly GCA_018904225.1). Lineage (NCBI taxonomy): Eukaryota > Metazoa > Arthropoda > Insecta > Diptera > Drosophilidae > Lordiphosa > Lordiphosa mommai. Next base: position 275,769 of record JAEIFT010000065.1, on the reverse strand, counting down.
TCGCCTTGCCGCAAATCGAGCAAAGGCAGCCAGGAAAGTGTCCGTTGTCAGATCAGAAGTCGCCTCCAAGTGGATTGCCTTCGTGCTGAAGCACACGAACACTCTGACGTATCCTTTTGTCACACGACATGCTCGCCCAACATAACTCTTTATGTCAAACGGCCCGGCGAAATCTATGTCCGTGTACGTGAACGGCCTTGAAAATGTGACTCGCTCTGCTGGTAAATCGCCCATTAACTGGGTTTGCAGTTTTTTTTTGTGGACTACGCAGATCTTGCTCGCTTTACGATCGCTTTAACCATATTTTGCAGTCACGGAATCAAATATTTCGATCGAATAAGACGAACAATTAATTGCTATACGATGAGTGAATTGCACTAGAAGTCGGGACAGAGGACTATCGTATGGAAGCAGGATTGGATGGCGTTCATCATAGCTTAAGGAACCGGAAGCTCTTATTCGACCTCATGCCCTCTTTCCTCTGAGCGCACATGGCGCCAGTTGCTTATGCGGGTGGCGTGGGAGATCTTTGTCACTCTGTTGGCTACCAAGGTTATCTATTTGCAGGGTGACTGGCGGATCCATGCCAATACTACTGTCGAATCCGTCCAATAAAAGGTTTCGTCTTCGGAAATAGGTAGCTGAGGAAAAATTGTCGCTGACAGGACAGCTCCGCACAATTCTAAACAGGGTAAGGATACTGTTTTTACTGGAGCCACTCGTGTTTTGGAAGTAAGAAGAGAACAATAAACGGATTGGTCGCACTCTACTCGGATATAAAAGGCTGCGCCATAAGCACGCTGCGATGCATCGCAAAACCCATGTATTTGTACTTTACTCGTAGGACCAAACTTTATCCATCGGGGAACTCGAATGTGGTTTAGCCAACTATAACTTTCTAGGAATTCACGCCATTGCTTTAGCAGGTCATTGGGGAGCAGATCATCCCATCCCAATTCTCTGAGCCAAATCTCTTGCATGAAGATCTTTGCCGTGATCACAAATGGCGATAGCCAGCCTGCTGGATCAAATAATTTAGCGATTTGGGATAGAACTTCGCGTTTGGTAAAAGACGTCTTATTTGTTGACTTATCCGGTATAAAATAAAATTCGGTGGTGGCTCGCCACCGAATTCCCAACGTTTTCGCGGTGCGTCATCAAGTTCAAGAAAATAAGTGAGAACTAGGAATATCTCTAAGCAAAACTTTTTTATTGGAGGTCCATTTACGCAACGGAAAACCTGCTGAGCTCAGAGCCTCCCGGAGCTCGCCAATAGTGGACAAGGCTTCTTCTTCTGAGTGAGTCCCAGCCAGCACGTCATCAACATACATGAATTCGCTTAGGACCTCGTGGAAATTGGACTCGGATATCACTTGCGAGCTGTTGCAATACACGGATGGCTAGGAAGGGTGCACAATTTACACCGAAAGTAACAGTATTTAATTCATAGTCGCACAGATCACCATTTGCATTGCGCAACAGTATTCTTTGGAATTAAAAGGTCTGACTGAAGGACTGGCCCTGTATGGAGAACGTCGTTTAAGCTGAGCCCATTTGTAGACTTACTGGAAGCATTAAAAACGACGCGTACACTTGTAGTTGTGCTCTCGGGTTTAAACACCGCATGGTGAGGAAGATAAAAGTGAATTGACATCAGCCGAAACCTGCTCCATGTGGCGTAAGTCTAAGTATTCCTGGATTACGGAATCATATTCGTTTTTCAAGGCGGCGTTCTTTTTAAAACGGTTTTCAACCTTTAAGAAGTGAGCTAACGCTATCGATCTTGAGTAGCCCAACTGAACATTCTCAGGGTAACGGAATGGAAGCGAAACAATATATCTACCGCTTTCATCTCGCTGGGTTGTCTGTAGGAAGTTTTGCTCACACACGGTGTCAGACTCTTTTGCCACTTGGGTTGTTAGTTGTTCTACTTCCCAAAATCTTGGGAGCAGTTCATCAAGCGATTCTTCCGTAGAGACTGTGACTTGAGTAGAAAAGGAAGAGATTCTTTCACATGTGGATGTTGGTACTGGCCCGGTAAGAATCCAGCCGAACACAGTTTCCACTCAATAAGATCGATGGAAGGATGTCCGCGCCGATTAAACATCAATCGGCCAACTTATTGAAAAGGATGGATCTGCTAACTGAAGATTAGGCAGATCAACAAGAACTGATTCGAGGGTCATACTCGATGGTAAATTTCCAGCCAGCTTCGGAAGAACATATGCAGACGTGTCTACCAGCAACCTTGGCTTGTGAAGGGGTACTAGCTGGAAGTGGCACAGTTTGCGTGGCTTGCCGAAATCGCCTGATGAAGACCCGAGACCTGGGCATGGATTGTTTGGAAGGAAAGCTTTATGGTGTTGAAAAGCCGCTCAGATATAAATGTGGCCTCGGATCCTGAGTCAATAAGAGCTCGCGCCTTATAATTGACTCCCAGGTGGCTAATATTTACTAGAGCGGTGCCCAACAACACTCCCTGGTTATTGGAAGCATAGTAGGTGTTTAATGTTACTTTTTCACGAGAGGAAGTGGACTGTATATTTTCGTTTGGATTTGAAGACATTGCAATTGGAGTTGCTATGGCTGAAGTGGAGTCATTTCTGTGCAGCAGCGTGTGGTGTCGCCCTTTGCACGTAAAACAACAATGAGCGCTGGGACACTCTCGCATTTGATGCCCGCTGGCAAAACAGTTCAGGCACAATTTCTTGTTTCGGATGTAGGTGGTTCGTTTACCAACAGGCATTTGAATGAAATTAGGACACATCCGAACTGGATGATCTTCCTTAAAGCAAATATCGCATGTTTTGGCTTTTACTAGAACATTAGCCTTAAAGGAATTAACTCTTTTGGATAGGAAGAGCAGAGGAATACGAGTAAACAGTCCCAATTCTCGGTAGAGATATTGGAATGCTCAAGCCCTATTAAACAACTTTGAATCGTGCTTTGCAGATTTTTTAAACCTACCTCGGACAGATTGAATAGGATTTTAAGCTGGCTATTTACTAAAAGCCGCTTGTTCCCGCGCTGTTGAAGCGCTTCACATGCTGATTTAAAACCTTCATTGGTAAGTGGAGATTTCGCGACGATGGCTTTAGCTTCTCCACTGGTCTTGGAATTGAGATGAAACAGTTTCTCGACCGGACTTAGCCTAGGATTGTTTAGGTATATGGCTATGAAAAGATCGCGAAAAGTTGGCCATCGAAAGTAGTCCCCATGGAACACCTCAGTATCACAAGGTGGGAGATTAGAACCTCTTGGCGCTGGAGGCTGCATCTCCTGTCGAAGTTCGAAGCCTGCTCGATTTGTTCACTCAAAACAGCTGTTGCGCGTTCGTAGACGGAATAACAATAATGATATTTGGCCTCTAGGATTGGAAGATGTTCACTGCCATCCTCGGCACTTCAAGTTCCGAAACAAACCTCATACTCTTTTTCAACTTTATTCCACAGTGACAGGATCTGATCCCGACGGACCTTGAGTGTAAATAAAGTCACATCATCTGCTGCTACCGAAGAGTTAATTTTTGACTCGCTGACGGCAATAAAATTATTCAACACCATTTGGCCTATAGAATTAGTGGATTGCGATATTGAACGGGTTTTTCGCGAAGAGGATGTGGTTGGAGTGCCTTTTATTGCTGACACAGAACAGGAGCTTTCCTTCGACTTACTATAGACAGGCATTGCCAGTTGATTTTTCTCGCTCTGGAAACTCATATAAATGCCAAGCTGATATCAGTAAGCGAATTGGACAGGAGTGCCGACCGGAATATTTTTTCTTCAAAGGGAATAAATCTTTAAATTTTCTCGAAAATATTTTAAAAACGAGAGCGTAAGTTAAAGTCGGCCCTGCTCGACTTCGATATACCCGTTACTCAGGATATCAACATGTCCAAATTGTGGGAGATATGAGTTTTTTTCCAATTTGCGGGGGAGGCAACTCTACTATAGCTCATCTGATCAGGAAATGATGTATAGCTGATCGATAGGTAATAATTATTAAAATATATGTCTAGAGGGTTCAAACAATCTATTTTCAAAATTGTGGGAGATATGAGGTATTTTTTAAATTGCGGGGGCGTGAACTTTTCTATCGTTCATCTGATCAGGTAAGTTCGAATAATCTATCCTCAAAATTCTGGGAGATATGAGGTATTTCCAAATTGCGTGGGTGGCAACATTACTACCGTACATCTGATCGGGAATTGATGTACAGTGGATCGATAGGTAATGAGGATTAAAACATATGTCTAAAAGGTTTGAACAGTCTATTTTCAAAATTGTGGGAGATATGAGGTTTTTTTTCAAATTGCGGGGGTGGCAACTTTTCTATCGTTCATCTGATCAGGAAATGATGTATGGCTGATCGATAGGTAATAATTATTAAAATATATGTCTAGAAGGTTCAAACAATCTATTTTCAAAATTGTGAAAGATATAAGGTATTTTACAAATTGCGGGGGCGGCAACTCTACTATCGTTGATCTGATCGAAAAATGATGTATGGCGGATCGATAGGTAATGATGATTAAGATATATGTCTAGAAGGTTTGAACAGTCTATTTTCAAAATTGTGGGAGATATAAGGTTTTTTTCAAATTGCGGGGGCGTGAGGGGGCGTGGCAAAAATTTGAAATAAACTTGATCTGCCTGCAGACAATACAAGTCTACACTGAAAATTTGGTAGCTCTAGCTCTTATAGTCTCTGAGATCTAGGTGTTCATACGGACGGACGGACGGACGGACGGACGGACGGACGGACGGACGGACGGACAGACGGACAGATCTATATCGACTCGGCTATTGATGCTGATCAAGAATATATATACTTTATGGGGACGGATATGCTTCCTTCTGCCTGTTACATACATTTGCACGAACTTAGTATACCCTTTTTACTCTACGAGTAACGGGTATAATTAATTGGCTGTGATTCGGAATTTTAATCAAGATTATATAAATCGATTGAACTAGGTGGATTGAGATGTGATTTATATCATTAAGATTCAATTATTGATTTAAAAAATATGATCAATTGACATAAACGGAACGAGTGGAAATGGGAATGTCCGGACCTTGGACAACTGTATTTAAAAAAGAAACCCAAAAATCAACCACTCTACTTCGAGTAAAAATAAAGGCGACGACACTGGAATTATTTTGATATTTATTCTTGTGTTTTGTTTATTGGAATTTAATTTTGTAAATTAATTTATTTATTATATTTATTCAATGTATGTACGCTCCAATCGTTTGGTTGGCTGGTGTAGATATGGCCGCGTAGATCACGTCGTGTAGAAAACCCGGTTGGCCTCCTAAATATGTTTATATATTTTTTAATTTGATTTATGCAAATTGCAAATTGGCGATGTGACGATGAATGTGTGTATATTGTTGTATGGATGAATGTGTGTTTGTGTAAAATGTAAATTTGGCGGCAAAAAGGTGTATGTGTGTATATTGTTGTATGGATAAATGTGTGTTTTATTAGGAATTTGGATTTTTGTGTTTTATTTGTAGAATTGGTTAGCACATGCACTGAAGATGTATGTATGTATGTATTCATGGAAGTGTGGATGTGGGTGCAAGTGTTTTGATGTTAATTACTTAATTAATTTGGCGACATAGATATGTATATATGTATGTATGATAACGAATGTACGTATGTATGTGCCTTTGCTTACTCAACTTTGAAAATTCCAGCGATGCGTAGGGGGGTGGATATCAAATCCGGCTCGAAGGACCAAAATGAAAGTAGGAGGATGGAATTTCCGTTGAAGAAATAAACTCTGGCTCAATTCTTGTTTAAACGTTATAACTATTATTTTATTTTTTGTAGTAGTACGTATGATCGGGTCGAGCTCTCATTTCAGACTGACCTTTCTCACAAACTTAGAATAAGCTTATACCTACATTCCCAATTCCATTCTGTTCCATTTAAGACTTCTGGCCTGAACAATATATATATTCTTGATCAGCATCAATAGCCGAGTCGATATAGACATGTCCGTCTGAACACCAGACTTGTATTGTCTGCACGCAGATCAGGTTTGTTTCAAATTTTTTCCACTTCCCGTCCCGCCCCCGCAATATGAAAAAAACCTCATATCTGCCAAAATTTGGAAAATAGATTGTTCGAACCTGCTAGACATATATTTTGATCATCATTACCTATCGATCCGCCATACATCATTTTCCGATCGGATGAACGATAGCAGAGTTGCCACCCCCGCAATGTGAAAAATACCTCATATCTTCCACAATTTTGAAGATGAATAATTCGAACCTTCCAAACATATATTTTAATCATCATTACCTATCGATCCGCCATAAATCATTTCCTGATCAGATGAACGATAGAAAAGTTCCCGCCCCCGCAATTTGTAAAATACCTCACATTTCCCACAATCTTGAATATAGATTGTTCAAACCTTCTAGACATATATTTTAATCCTCATTACTTATCGATCCGTCGTACATCATTTTCCATTCATATGATAGATTGAGTTGCCGCCCCGCAATTTGTAAAATGCCTCATATCTCCCACAATTTTGAAGATGGATTATTCGAACCTTCTAGACATACGATTTCATTATTATCTATCGATTCGCCATACTTTATTTTCTGATCAGATGAACTATATTAGAGTTGCCACCCCCGCAATGTGGAAAAAAATCTCCCACAATTTTGAAAATAGATTGTTTGAACCGTTTAAACAACTATTTTAATCATTACTTATCGATACACCATACATCATTTCCTGATCAGATAAACGACAGAAAAGTTCCAAATTTAAAAAAATTTCTCATATCTCCCACAATTTTGAAAACAGATTAATCAAACCTTTTAGACTTTTTGTTTATGTTAGCGAATCTAGCGCTTTAAATTACCGTGGGCATGAGGATGGTAAAACAAGGTTGCACAGTGGGTATGAATATGATAAAAAAGGTAGGGTGAATACTGGATAAGTCACTCCTCCACACCTAAAGTAAAGCGTGTCCTCACGTATAAATAATATGATTTTATATTTCTGGATTCATTTTGTAAATGTGTAATATTATTTCTGACATATATGCTTTGTGTGTAGTCAGAGTTTATATTAGTTGCAACGATTTTATTAAGTATTACTGAACAATTATAGATTTTGAGCAAATTATTACCTTCAATTGAAATTTCATTCTTCTTGCAATTTTGATTTAAAGTGGATTTTGGTAGCTGCTAAGTTATAATAATATTGTGTTCAATAAAGATAGTTTGTGTAAGTAAATGGGATTTAGTATATCTGCAGCTACACCCAAAAAAATTCGTATCAATATTAATTTGATAAGCGTTGTCTCAAATTGAAACTACAACCAGTATCTTTATTTTTGTATCAATATAATTCAAGAAAGTATCAAATTAATATTAGAGGTGTTAACTTGAACCTATTCCTATTAAATTGTTACGTAAAAGTATCAATTCGAGACTCACACATTATCGATGTTATCGAATACTAGTTCGAAAATTACAACTGTCATACTCGGTTCTCTCTAGCAAAGCAAATTGCATAAATGCTGACACTTGTAATTCTCAAATTGTTATTCAGCTCATTGATGATATAAATAGGGCACTTGATAGTGAGCGACAAATGCGCAGCAGCAAGAATGAGTCTAATGAGATATATGGCAAACTTTAAACAGTCTTTTTAACTCTCATCAATTTGCCCTTGCCGTCTTGCGATTGAGCCGTTAAACACACGCTTTTGTGTATGCCTGCTAAATTATTGCAACAAAGGCTAGTTTTAAAATGATACAAAAAGTTTCAAATTGATACAACTTGATACTTTGAGTATTGAGCATAATTCGATACTCAATACTTACAAATTAATGTCTAAATTGTGTCATTTTGATGATTACTTTTTTTTTGGGTGTAGTTTTTGTTTGATTCAAAATCCCTAGTATGCATGGATTAGTTGTTAGTTTATTTGTGTTTTTGTTGTACAAAGTATTGTTCTGTAGATAGTATTTATACTGTGTGTTCGTCTTGTAAAATATTTCCATTTTCGTCCGGATAAGGAAGAATTTCGTATAGAGGACTTTTGATTATTTTTCTTGGAATATATGAGATAATTACGATCTAAGCCAAGTTGATGTATTTATATTTAGAATCTTTTCAGAATTAACATGTAAAAAATAGTCGAGTTTTAATAGTTTTGGGTTAAAGATCCCTATTCTTGTCAGTTGCATTCCCATATCTTGATCTTCAATGTATTCTGTAAAACTTTGTAAATTAAAGATTAGTTTCTTTTTTTCTTTGTCTTCTAGGCGTCGTCGTTACGGTCATCGCTGGTTCTGATGGCAAAGTGCGAGTAGCAGAAGTTAGGACAAAAAGGGGCATTTGCAAACGTGCTATACAGCGACTAGCCCCACTTCCCATTGATTGAAGGCCGGTACCCTTCAACGCGGCCAATGTTTAGTCAGATAATATAAAATTGCTAATGAAATTTATATTAATGAATATAGTTAGTAAAGCCTGTAGTTGAAATGTATCTAAACATAAAATGTAAGAGAAACTTGTGAATTACTCGGCATATATAACGCAATGAAGCTAGCTGTAGCTATACTGTACTCAAAGTTCTCTATATAACATATACCAAGTTTAGTGACGCTACGATGGAAAACGACAAAGTTTTTCTAACTAGAACTATTTTTTGGACCGATCGTTCCTATGGCAGCTGTATGATATAGTCATCCGATCCGGCCGGTTCCGACATATTAGTTGCGTGCAGTAAAAAGAAGACTCAGTGCAAAATTTCAGCTCGATAGCTTTAAAACTGAGAGATTAGTTCTCGCAGAAACAGACAGACGGACAGACAGACGGACGGACGGACAAGCAGAAATGAACTCAGCTCGTCGACCTGATCAAGAATATATATAGTTTATTGGGTCGGAAATGAATATTTCTATGCGTTACAGACTTCTGGGCAAAATTAATATACACTTTTCAAGTGTATAAAAATACCTCATATCTTCCACAACTTTGAAAATAGATTGTTTAAACCTTCTAGACATATATTTTAATCATCATAACTTATCGATCCGCCATACATCATTTCCCGATCAGATGAACTATAGTAGAGTTGCAACCCCCGCAATTTGGGCATGTTGGGATCTAACAAAATATACTTTAATAATCCTTACCATGAGTAACGGGTATATCGAAGTCGAGCAGGGCCGACTTCAACTTACGCTCTCGTTTTTTCGACAGGTTTAAGCAAATCAGCAGGCAGCTCATCACCACCAATTGCTTTATTGATTTTGTGAATTTTTATGAGTAAACGATAATATCCTGATACGGTGGATCTATCTTCTATATCGACGATTAAAGCACACACTGAAATGTAAGCACACTAAAAATAAAAACGAGAAGGCAAAGATAACTTCGACTGTGCCGAAGTTTTAATACACTTGAAAAACTTTACTCCAACTGATTTAACTGGAAAAATATATATAGGATATAGGATATAGATATCAGATATTTAAAATTTTTAAATCATTGATAATAAAAATTTGATACCATAAAAAAAAACTTTTCTTAGTAAAACACATTTTCCGACCGATCGGTCCTATGGCAGCTTTACGCTATAGTCATCCGATTTTGATAAAATCTTACAGAATTGTGTTGACGCATATAAAACAAATATATACCAAGATTGGTGACGCTACGATGAAAAATAAAAAAGTTTTTCCCACTAGAACTAGTTTCTTTCGTTTATATGGCAGCTATATGCTATATTCATCCGATTTTGATCAATTTTTCCACATATATGTAAAATCATCTAAAACTAATACATACCAAGATTGGTGACGCTACAATGGAAAACAAAAAAGTTTTTCCCACTAAGACTTATTTTCCGACAGATCGTTCCTATGTCAGCTTTAAGATATAATCATCCGATCCGGCCGGTTCCGACATATAGTTGCGTGCAGTAAAAAGAAGACTCTGTGCAAAATTTCAGCTCGATAGCGATATATAGGATAAAGATATCAGATATTAAAAAATAGAAGGCTAACATCGGCTACGCCGATGTTTTAAATACCCTTGCAATTTTTGAAAGGTGCTACCATTTATAACAAAAAAGTTTTTCTCACTAGAATGAGTTTTTAGACCGATCGTTCCTATGGCAGCTATATGCTATAGTCATCCGATTTCGATAAATTTTTCCAAAATTGTGTGGAAGTATATGAAACTAATATATACCACGATTGGTCATGCTACGATGGAAATCAAAAAGTTTTTCTCACTAAAACTAGTTTTTGAACCGACCGACTTTGATAAATTTTTCCAGAATTGTGTGGAATCATATAAAATTAATATATACCACGTTTGGCCCGGCTACAATGGAAAACAAAAAAGTTTTTCCCACTAGAACTAGTTTTTGGACCGACCGTTTATATTGCAGCTATATGCTATAGTCATCCGATTTTGATAAGTTTTTTCAGAATTGTGTGGAAGCATATAAAACTAATATATACTACGATTGGTGACGCTACGATGGAAAACAAAAAAGTTTTTCTCATTAGAACTAGTTTTTGGACCGATCGTTCCTATGGCAGCTATATGATATAGTCATCCGATCCGGCCGATTCCGACAAATGTGCAGCGTATTTGTATTTAAAGACTTTTTGCAAAGTTTGGTCAAGATAGCTTCAAAACTGAGGGAGGATATAGCATAGAAACAGACGGACAGACGGACGGACGGACGGACAGACGGACATACGGAAATGAACTGAGCTCGTCATGCTGATCAAGAATATATATACTTTATGTGGTCGGAAATGCTTCCTTCACTGCGTTACAAACATCGTGACAATTTTAATATACTCTCTGCAAGGGTATAAAAATTTGAAATCATTGATAATTAAAATTTGAATCCATAAAAAAAAACTTTTCTTAGTAAAACACATTTTCCGTCCGATCGGTCCTATGGCAGCTATATGCTATAGTCATCCGATTTTGATAAATTTGTTCAGTATTATGTAGAAGCATGTAAAACTAATATATACTAAGATTGGTGACGCTACTATGGAAAACAAACAAGTTTTTCTCACTAAGACTTTTTTTCCGACCGATCGTTTCTATGGCAGCTATACTATATAGTCATCCGATCCGGCCGGACATATTAGTTGCGTGCAGCAAAAAGATGACTCTGTGCAAAATATCAGCTCGATAGCTTTAAAACTGAGGGACTAGTTCGCATTGAAACAGACAGACAGACGGGCAGACAGACAGACGGACAGACGGACGGACGGAATTGAACTCAGCTCGTCGTCCTGATCAAGAATATATATAGCTTATGCGGTCGGAAATGAATATTTCTATGCGTTACAAACTTCTGGGCAAAATTAATATACACTTTTCAAGTGTATAAAAATCGCTTAAAACAAAATAGTTAAACCAATGGTGGGTAAAGTTGAAATTTCATAAAAAAGGGTGAAATTTCCATATCTGTAACCCGCATTTCTCAGCCATCGCGTTGAATCTATATAACCACTGATTACAATATATTAGATTCATTCCGTTGCTATCAGAATTGAAACAATCGGACGGTCAATGCGCGAATTATTTCAACTTATTGGAGGAAAAGAGGCAAAAAGCGGTTTTTGGCCCATAACTTCAGATTTTGGGGGTGTATTGGTATGAGGAAATGCTATACTCGACCTCCTCTACAGCGTACGATAGGTCATTTCAAAAGTATATTTTCACTGTCACTCGGTGTAATTAAACTAGCTTTGTTCGGAGCAGCAGCTGATTCCAATTAGCCTCTAAGTTCTGCCAAATCTGATTCTCTTTTACTCAATTCAAATATTCGCTGTTGCGCTCTTTAACATGTAACCTTACTCATATCTTTAACTGTCATACATGTACTTTTTTGCTTAATCGTTTGCCTAATGATTTTGAGTCGTAATCTGAGAGCCATCGAGTGCAGCAGCATATTCGCGATCATTTAATTTGTGTTCCAATTTACCCACGGCCACGACCTTTTGAACATTTTTGAATAATAAAATAAGTGAAATTAATATAGAGAAATTGTTTGGATTTTTATATTTCTCAAAGTTGTCGAAAAAGCTCGGCAGCTTCCAATATTTTGGTGACCCCGACGTGATTGCCGTGGTGTTAATATAGTGCATAAACAATTAAAAACATTTTGTTAAATCAACATTCAAATTGTCTTCACTGTGCATAGACAAATATTGCGGTTTCAATCAGCATTGAAGCACATAAGAACAGCATCCGTTATATTTTTCCGTTATATTTTTCGTCTTTGCTTTCGCCTTCAACTTTGGGCACCGCGACAAGCAAAGCAGTTATTGTCATATCTGCTTTGGCTTGCAGCAATCGTGCGATCGTAGCCAAAGAACATATACATATTTTTCTTGAGGCTGCACACACGCGCTCGCATAACCAACATAACCTTCGTGGTGACGACACTTAGTTTTTTGGAATTCATCGACATGGCTAACGAGTCTCTACCTAATGGAGCGCCAGCTGATACCACTCCACCCGGCGACCCATTCAGCAGCGCTGCTGCATCCAGTGAGCGCACACCTATAGACCGAATTGGTTTTTTAAACCTCAAAACAAACGCTATTTTCGACCGGCTTAAGTCTATTTGTGCTGAGATGGATGTTCAACGGCAACAAAGCATGGATAAATATGGTTTAAAGGGATTGCTGGAATCATTGAACGAGCTAAAGTCTAATTTTGTTATAGCACACACAGGATCTAGTGAGCTGCCTGGCAGGTTTGAGTCTACATTATTGAGCTTAAGAACTACTCTTCAGCGTGAGCTTGGCAAAAGTGAGCCGGCGCAACACTGTTCCACCTTTAAAGTGAATACAAACAAGTCCCAATCAGTTGTGGTTACGGCCAATCAATCCCGTTTGCCTCAGGCCGAATGGGAGGAAGGTTCTCCGAGCGACGAGATGCCATCCTGGAAGAAGTTGTCTGTTTTTCTAGAGAAGCGATGTCGAACGCTTGAAAATGTACAGCATGCCATCCAAGAGCAAGATGGTCAGGTTTGCAAGTCCGGAAAAACTGTGAGTACGCATCAGAGAAAATCGTTTATTGCTGCAAAGACCAATTCAAGCACGCGTATTTTGCGACGGCACGGATCACCAGATTTACCATTGCAAGCGCTTCGAAAATCTATCGCCAATCGTTCGCCATAAGGAGGCTAAGAGGCTCTCGCTGTGCCTTAACTGTTTGAAAAAGGGCCATCAGATGAGAGATTGCAAATCTGGTTCTTTTCGCACTTGCCAATTGCATCATCATTCACTTTTGCATTATACTCGTTCGTCATCACCTGCAGCTCAATTTGCCACCCAAGGTTCTTCTCAATCAACCACTTTGCTATCCAGTGCTATGATCGCAATGTCGCCAGCCTTGTCCCAAAGCCTTGTGTCTCACTCTTCTTCTGCTGCTGTGTTGTTAGATACTGCTGCTGTCCTAATCAAAAATCGTGCTGGCACTCTCGTACCTTGCCGTGCCCTTTTGGACTCCGGTTCTCAGATTCATTTCGTTACAACTCGATTCGCAAACCAACTCCAACTTCGTAAAACTAAATCGCAGGCTGTAGTTTCGGGCATTGGTGATGCCAACTTCTCAACAGAATGATACTCAGTCGACCTCGTCCGTACTGACAATCAGCCTGGCATGTCAGTGAGCACTACTACTTGGAACATTCCCTCGAATATACAGCTGGCCGATCCCTCGTTTCACTTGCAGCAACGGATTGATCTGCTCATCGGAGCAGGTCTCTTTTTCGAGTTGCTGTGTGTGGGGCAGATTCAGTTGGCCTGGATTGCCAATGCTTCAAAAAACGCATCTTGGCTGGATCCTCTCTGGTGGCGGTCATCGGACCCCCAAACGGGTGGATGGTTTGTCTTAGAATGATTTTATTAGGGCACCAAGGACACTATTTATACGATTTGGTTACATTGCTTCTTATGGCTAGGTATGCTTACATGCGTTAAAGTAGATATTAATGCTAATCTTTTGCTAGGCTTAAATAACTGTAAGTGCATCTATGTCTTATCTGCTTTGATGCCTAGGCGTCGGAGCTTTACTAAGATAAGCTTTTAGATGTATACATTAAGAATAATGCTTTGGCTTAAGTTCTAATGGCTTAAGCTTAATGATCGACCCGAACACTGGTTCAATGTTTAGTGTTTGCTTATCATAAATATTAATACATATTTATACTACATCTCCCTTTTTCGCAAAAAAAGATAAATTTATTGTTCTTTTTTTTCAGTAGGGTTTTTAATTAAGATCAGAATTATACATCTCAGCGTATGCTGTGATTCACGTACTCATAGAGTTACGCTCTGTTGCTCTTATGTTCTTTTATTGAAGATAAGAGATCTTAATTTTATTATACACTTGAAAAGTGTATATTAATTTTGCCCAGAAGTTTGTAACGCATAGAAATATTCATTTCCGACCCCATAAACTATATATATTATTGATCAGGACGACGAGCTGAGTTCATTTCCGCTTGTCCGTCCGTCCGTCTGTCTGTCCGTCTGTCTGTCTGTTTCTACGCGAACTAGTCTCTCAGTTTTAAATCTATCGAGCTGAAATTTTGCACAGAGTCTTCTTTTTACTGCACGCAACTAATATGTCGGAACCGGCCGGATCGGATGACTATATCATATAGCTGCCATAGGAACGATCGGTCTAAGAACAAGTTCTTGTTAAAAAAACTTTTTTGTTTTTCATCGTAGCGTCACTAATCTTGGTAAATGTTAGTTTTATATGCTTTCACATAATTCTGGAAAAATGTATCAAAATCGGATCACTATAGCATATAGCTGCCATAGGAACGATCAGTCGAAAAATAAGTCTTTGTGAGAAAAACTTTTTTGATTTCCATCTTAGCGTCTCCAATCGTAGTATATATTTGTTTTATATGTTTCCACACAATTTTGAAAAAATTTATCAAAATCGGATGACTATAGCATATAGCTGCCATATAAACGGACGGTCAAAAAACTACTTCTAGTGAGAAAAACTTTTTTGTTTTTTATCGTAGCGTCCCCAATCTTGGTATATATTAGTTTTATATGCTTTCACATAATTTCGAAAAAAATTGATCAAAATCGGATGACTATAGCATATAGCTGCCATAGGAAAGTTTTTTTTTAAAGTATCAAATTTTTATTATCAGTGATTTAAAAATTTTAAATATCTGATATCTATATCCTATATATATTTTTCCAGTTAAATCAGTTGGAGTAAAGATTTTCAAGTGTATTAAAACTTCGGCACAGTAGAAGTTATCCTTGCCTTCTCGTTATTATTTTATTTACATTATTTATATTTAATCTATTAATTTTACTCGGTCTAAATTTACAATTTGTGTTTTGTTTTTTTCGTTACTTATAGTTATATTGTTATTTTTCCCAAATTTACTACCTTATATTTTCCTAAATATTGATTGTCTAATTTATGGCCTGTTTCATTCTTAAGTTAAACTAATTGTCCTATTTTAATTTCTACTTCATTTGTTTTCTTATCATATTGTTCCTTTTGATTTTCTTTATATTTTTGTAACATAATTCTTGCCTTATTTTGAGCTACCTGTAATTTATATTTAATTTCTTTATTATAATCTCTAAATTATAAACTGGATCAACTGTTGTTGTTAAAAATGGGAAATCGGTTGGTTGTTTACCAAAGACTAGTTCAAAAGGACAATAGCAGTGTACTGTGGATGGAGTAATATTGAAACAGTATGTAAAGTATTGAAGATACTCATCCCAATCATATTTTTCAATTGATATGTATGATCTTATATACTCATTGAATGTTCTGTGGCTTCGTTCCACTGTTCCAAGAGTCTGATGATGATGGGCAGTTGAATTTAATTTTTCAATTTTAAAGTTTTTACATAATTCTGTTAGTATTGAGTTCATGTATTCTGTCCCCATGTCTGTGACTAACGTCTTCATCGGACCAAATGTCAGAATACATTTCCCAAAGATCGCTTTTGCGACAGTTTTTGCACTTTTGTGCGGTATTGCTATTGTGATAAGGTATTTGGTCAAATCACATATCATTGTTAATGCATATTCGTAACCGTTTTCAGTTTTTGGTAATGGACCAATAGTGTCAATTAGATCAATGTCAAAAGCTGTTGCAGGCGTTGGTGTCAATTTAATTCAATGTCATAGGTGTTTTATTATGTCTGGTAATTTTTGCTAGCTTGCATTTTTCACATGATTTTACGTACGTCGTTACTTGTTTTCTCATATTCTTCCAATAAAATTTTCTTTTAATCTTTTTTAACATTCTTGATATTCAGCAGTGGCCACCTGCTATTGGATTATCATGGTACCTATTCAAAATATTTTTAATTTCAACATCATTTTCATTCAATTTTCTTATTGATGGCAGTACAGCTATTTTTAGTTTCTTTAAATTTTTATTACCTTTGCTCTTAAATTCGTTAATTGAAACTATACTGAATATTTCTTCTGAAGAAGCTATTTGCAAATAATTTATGCTTTGTTCACCGGCCTGTCGTTCAAGCCTTGGAAAGAATCGATCTAGGTCAATTATTCCATTAATAAATAAATCATAAACCGCAAATGCTGTTAAATTCGTTTTACCTTTTAATAATGAGCATTTTTGTTTGTCCAATTTTAATTTTTTGGCATCACAAAAGTTGATTGCCTCGTAAATATTTGCTGTTTTTTCATTTGTTATTTGGTTTTTAAGATTGTCAGGGGTTGTGTTGTTCTTTTCGTGTCCGATTTTGTGGTTACTTTTAATATGTTATTATTAGATAATTCAGTAATTTCTTTAAATTCAATTCTTGATAGCGCGTCTGCTGTATAATTTTCACTTCCTCTGATGTATTCAATAATAAAATCATACTCCTCTAAGTCTAACCTCATTCGTATAAGCTTGGATGCTGTGTTTTTTAATGAAAATAGATAGGTAAGTGGTTGATGATCTGTTTTGATTAGAAACTTTTTCCCATAAATGTAAGGCTTAAAATACTGTATAGCCCAATGTATTGCTGTCAGTTCTTGTTTTTGATGCGTATGCAACTGGTAATTGTTTACCGTCATATTCTTGGCTCAGCACTGCTCCACACGCTTTTTTGCTTGCATCCGTTGTAATGCAAAATTCCTTACTAAAATCAGGATATTGAAGAATTGTTGGAGCTAACAGTTGCTTTTTTAAGTATTTAAATGCTAACTCGCTTTCAATTGTCCATTCGAAAGCTACATTTTTTCTAGATAACCTGGTTATATGTCGTGCTGACTCAACGAAGTTTGGAATGAACCTGCGATAGTAATTGCAGAATGCTATGAACCGTTTAGCTTCATCTACGTTTTTTGGAGTAGAATAGTTTCTTATTACCTCGAATTTATTGTCATCCGGTAAAATTAATTTGTTTGTGCACTTGTGACCTAAAAATGTTACCTCGTGTCTAAAAAATGAGCATTTGCCTGGATGTAATTTAAGGTTATATATTCTGCATGTTGTTTTTACAACACACAAATTTTTTAACATATGAGTTTTTGAACATCCTATAACACAAATACATCACACAAATTTTTTAACATATGAGTTTCTGAACATCCAATAACTATTAGGTCGTCCATGTATAAGAATGCTTGGGATGGTGTTAATCCACAAAAAGCGAGTGACATCATTCTTTGGAATGAATTTGGAGCTACTTTTAGACCATAAGGTAATCTTTTAAACCGGAATGAACCCTTATCCGTTGAAAATGATGTGATGTCTCTTGAATTTTCTTCCAATTCTACCTGATGAAAACCTGACATTAAGTCCAGACAAGAGAAATATTTTGCTCGTCCTAGTTGGTCAAGAATGTCATCCATGCTGGGTAAAGGGAATTTGTCGGCTATCAACTGCTTATTAATTTTTCTGTAGTCTACAACAAGACGCCAACGTTTTTCCTTCCTGGAAGGGATTTCTTTGGTACTAAGAGAATTGGACTATTGAACTCAGACGTTGATGGTTCTATTATGTCATCATTGATCAGTTTGTCCACCCGCCTACTTATCTCAGCTTTTTGGCTATGTGCTATCCTATAATTCTTCATATATACTGGGGTTTCATCTTTGAGACGTAGCTTTTGCTTGTAAAAATTATTGGATAAAATTTGCTCGGATTCTGTTGCAAATATATCATTAAACTCAGAACATAAGCTATACAGTTTGTCCTTTACAAAGGTTGGGAAATTTTTATTGAGCTTGTTCATAACATCGGTTTTATGTGTTTTATTGCTTGTGGGTATTTTAAAAATATCATAATCTGATAGTTTTTCAGATTGAATTTTAGTTTTGTTAATTTTTGCTTCTACTGTATTGGTGTTTATTATTCTTATATATGGGCTATTTTTTGATACTATTGTGTTTGCAATGAAAACACCTGCTTGAATTTCTTGATTCGGGATCAATAGGTCATCTTCGCTATTATTTATTTGTATAGGTCTAATAACTTCGGATTTGGATGGGATTGTAAAAACATTTTTTTGTGAGCCCAATGCCATAGGGATGATAACCTCTTTGTGTAAATTGTTCGGTCTTATTGTGAATAAGTTTTGATTTTGTTCATAATCTAGCTTGCAATTGAAAGTTTTAATGAAGTCGAGTCCAATTATCCCGTCACAAGGAATTGGAAAGTTATCTTGGACTACTTGGAATTTGTGCTGTATTAAAATGTTTTCAATTTCTAAGTCTAGTTCAGCTTCTCCTAATGATTTTACACTTTCCTGACATATCCCATTTAAGCTAGTGTATTTTGCTGTGTTTATATCTATTGTATATATAAGTTTACTTTGCTTAACCAAACATATATCCGCACCCGTGTCTACAAGAAATTTAAGTGAATTTGTTTTAATATTAAGAAAAATGAAACTATTGTTGTTATACACTTGAAAAGTGTACAGGGTTACCCATATTCGACGGACCCATCTGGCAACGCCATAGCTTTTGACAGAGATGTCAGATCGCTTAATGACATACCAAGTTTGAAGCGTCAGTCCAAGCAGATTTTTACCATGGAACAATACACGCCACGCGAGCGCTCTGAAATAGTTGAAATTTACATTCAACAGAACAAGTCAATTGTGAAAACTAAATTATCATGTCCGATGAAGCCCATTTCACATTGAATGGGACCCTAAATAAGCAAAATTGCCGTATTTACGCCACTGAAAATCCTCAGGAGATTCAAGAAGTGCCTCTTCATGACGAAAAAGTCACAGTTTGGTGCGGCGTTAGTGCGAAAACGGTTATTGGGCCGTTTTTCTTCCAAAATGAAAATGGCCATGCTGTTACCATCAACCAGGAGCGTTATCGCGACATGATGACCAATTTTGTGATGCCAATTATTCGTCGAAAGCGTATGAGGCAGTTCTGGTTTCAACAAGACGGCGCTCCACCGCACACAAGTCGTATAACAATCGATTTTCTGAAGAAATTGTTTCCGGGCCGTTTGATGTCGAAAAGTGGTGATTTGGACTGGCCACCGCGTTCGCCCGATTTGACGCCGCCTGACTTCTTCTTGTGGGGATATTTGAAGTCAAAGGTTTACGTTAACAAGCCAAGGACCGTAGAAGAGCTCAAGGACAACATTCGTGAAGAAATAGCCGCTATTCCGGCCGAAATGTTGGCGAAAACGATGGAAAATGCTGCAAAAAGGGCACAATACGCCATCAACGCCAGAGGCGGCCATTTGAGAGATATCATATTCAAAAATTGATGTAAACAAATCTACTTGGAACAAATTAAATGATTAAGATTGCCAACCGCCAAATTTTTATTTTTTTCTTTGATTATTTAAAAAAAAACATGGGTCCGTCGAATATGGGCAACCCAACACTTTTCAAGCGTATACAAATTGTGGGAGATTTGAGGTATTTTTCAAATTAAGGGGGCGTGAACTATATTATCGTTCATCTGATCGGGAAATGATGTATGGCGGATCGATAGGTAATGATGATTTAAATATATGTCTAGAAGTTTTTAACAATGTATTTTCAAAATTGTTGAAGATATGAGTTTTTTTTACAAATTGCGGGGGTGGCAACTCAACTATAGCTCATCTGATCGGGAAATGATGTACGGCGGATCGATAGGTAATGATGATTAATATATATGTCTAGAAGGTTCGAACAATCTATTTTCCAAATTGTGAGAGATATGAGGTAATTTCCAAAATGCGGGGGATTGAACTTATCGTTCATCAGATCAAGAAATGATGTACGGCGGATCGGTAGGTAGTGATGATTAAACTATTGTCTAGAAAGTTTTAACAATGTATTTTCAAAATTGTGGGAGATATGAGGTATTTTTCAAATTGCGGGGGCGACAACTCTATTATCTTTCGTGTTTTTTTTTAAAGCTTTTTTTTGGTATTTATTGAATCTTCTCTAAATGAGACTAACAATAATTTTGCAAATCTTAATCTAAAAACTATTTATAAGAAAACTATCTCCAATTGGATGTAGTTTTGTGTTCAGCGGCCCTTTAGTACAATCGCTGGATTGGGAGGTCTTTTCTTCGGAGTCGGGTATGCGATGCTTGCAGGGTGAGAGATTGGGCAAGTTGATTAGGGTGGGTATGGAGCTTCTCGATATATTTGCGTTTTATTTGGGCTATTTCAGTATCGACCAATGGGATGTTGAGATCGTTGTGGATACACTCGTTTCAAATGTACAATGGCGCTCCAGTGAGGATTCTAAGAATTCGTGATTGTGCTCTTTGGAAGATGTCCACGCTGCTCGCACAGGCATTTCCCCATAGCTGGGAGCCATACGTCCAAACAGGCTTTATGATGGTTTTATACAGTAAGACTTTATATTCCAATTTTAATGGGGAACGGGAGATAATAAGCCAGTGGAGGCTATTGGCCTTCAGCTTTATTTGAAGTTTGTTCGAATCTATGTGTTTGCGCCAAGTTAGCCTTCTGTCGAGGTGAATACCAAGGTATAGGTTAGGTTAGGTTGCGATGGCTAAGAGCGACAAGTCACTCTCCCACTTAGGCCTCTTGGGCCCATTGCGATGCCATATATATTCCCTGTTAACCCTTTTTATACCCTTTACTCGTAGAGTAAAAAGGGTATACTAAGTTCGTGCAAATGTATGTAACAGGCAGAAGGAAGCATTTCCGACCCCATAAAGTATATATATTCTTGATCAGCATCAATAGCCGAGTCGATATCATGTCGGTCTGTCCGTCTGTCCGGCCGTCTGTCCGGCCGTCCGTCCGTCCGTCCGTCTGTATGAACACCTAGATCTCAGAGACTATAAGAGCTAGAGCTACCAAATTTTCAGTGTAGACTTGTATTGTCTGCACGCAGATCAAGTTTGTTTCAAATTTTTGCCACGCCCCCTCCCGCCCCCGCAATTTGAAAAAAACCTCATATCTCCCACAATTTTGAAAATAGACTGTTCAAACCTTCTAGACATATATCTTAATCATCATTACCTATCGATCCGACATACATCATTTTTCGATCAGATGAACTATAGTAGAGTTGCCGCCCCAGCAATTTGAAAAATACCTCATATCTCCCAGAATTTTTAAGATAGATTATTCGAACCCTCTAGACATATATTTAAATCATCACTACCTATCGATCCGCCATACATCGTTTCCTGATCAGATGAACGATAGAAAAGTTCACGCCCCCGCAATTTAAAAAATACCTCATATCTCCCACAATTTTGAAAATAGATTGTTTGAACCCTCTAGACATATATTTTCATAATAATTACCTATCGATCAGCCATACTTCATTTCCTGATCAGATGAGCTATAGTAGAGTTGCCTCCCCCGCAAATTGGAAAAAAAACTCATATCTCCCACAATGTGGACTTGTTGATATCCTGAGTAACGGGTATATCGAAGTCGAGCAGGGCCGACTTTAACTTACGCTCTCGTTAATATTGAGGTGGGTCCTCTGAACTGAACCATTGTGTGGACAGAGTAAACTTAAGTAGAGCTCGGATTTCTAGCACGGATATTTCAGAAAGGTTGAGCAAAAGGGGGTGACCTAGGATTCTAAGTCTTCTTCTGCTCAGGTCGGGACAATGACAGAGAAGATGTTGTACTGTTTCTTCCTCCTCGTCATATCTGCAGCTTCTGCAGAAATCATGGTGTGCTACGCCAAGGCGGGCTGCGTGTGTGCCGATGAGACAGTGACCCGTCAGGGTCCCTACCAGAAGCGAGATGTGTTCTCTTCTCTTCTTCTGGCCACGTAAGTCTCGCAACGGCACAGGAGGAAAGGTTTTTCCACCGATTTTTAGCGAGACGTAGTGTTTCGGCTTTTGTGTGAAGCTTAAAAGTCGCCATAGGCATGCCTATAGCGCTCTTCTCTGAAAGGAGCTCGATGGTGGTGCCTAATCTGGCCAGTTTGTCCGCAGATTCGTTTCCGTCTATGTTCTGATGTTCAGGCACCCATATCAGGTGAATACTGAAGTGTTCTTCTGTTGAATGTGAACGTAATCCTTATGCGCCAATTGGCCAGCCACTCTTCTACTTCAGCTAGGTGGCTTGGCAAAAGTCTTGTTGCGTTAATTGGACATCGTGATCTGCTTAGAATTGCCGTATCATCCGCAAATGTGGATATTGTAAGTCGGGGGTCTGTTGGGATGTCAGCAGTGTATAATACATAAAGAAAAGGGCCAAGAACGCTACCCTGTGGCACTCTGGCTCCAATGGTGAACTCTTGCGTAGTGTACTCGTTATGACGTATAGAAAATACTCTGTTCCTGACGTAGCAATCGAGGAGTTTATGTGTGTTCGGCGGAAGCAGTGTCTTAATTTTGAAGATAAGACCTTCCAGCCAGACACGGTCAAATGCTTGTGCAACATCTAGGAAAATTGCGGAGCTGTATTCGTGGTGCTCATACGCCGTCCGAATATCTGAAGTTAGGCCGTTGACTTGTTCAATGTTCCCGAAACCCAAATTGGTGAGATGGAATGATATTTTGTGCATGAGAATCAATTTTGCGGAGTAAGATCTTCTCAAATAGTTTTGATAAACAAGGTAGCAGGCTAATGGGTCTATAAGACGACGCTTGTGTTTTATCCTTTCCTAGTTTGTGAATCATTATAATTGTGGACTTTTTCCAGTGATTTGGAAAGTACAGGGTTGCCCATATTCGACGGACCCATGTTTTTTTTTTAAAAATCAAAGAAAAAAATAAAAATTTGGCGGTTGGCAATCTTAATCATTTAATTTGTTCCAAGTAGATTTGTTTACATCAATTTTTGAATATGATATCTCTCAAATGGCCGCCTCTGGCGTTGATGGCGTATTGTGCCCTTTTTGCAGCATTTTCCATCGTTTTCGCCAACATTTCGGCCGGAATAGCGGCTATTTCTTCACGAATGTTGTCCTTGAGCTCTTCTACGGTCCTTGGCTTGTTAACGTAAACCTTTGACTTCAAATATCCCCACAAGAAGAAGTCAGGCGGCGTCAAATCGGGCGAACGCGGTGGCCAGTCCAAATCACCACTTTTCGAAATCAAACGGCCCGGAAACAATTTCTTCAGAAAATCGATTGTAATGCGACTTGTGTGCGGTGGAGCGCCGTCTTGTTGAAACCAGAACTGCCTCATACGCTTTCGACGAATAATTGGCATCACAAAATTGGTCATCATGTCGCGATAAAGCTCCTGGTTGATGGTAACAGCATGGCCATTTTCATTTTGGAAGAAAAACGGCCCAATGACAATACAATCGCTGGATTGGGAGGTCTTTTCTTCGGAGTCGGGTATGCGATGCTTGCAGGGTGAGAGATTGGGCAAGTTGATTAGGGTGGGTATGGAGCTTCTCGATATATTTGCGTTTTATTTGGGCTATTTCAGTATCGACCAATGGGATGTTGAGATCGTTGTGGATACACTCGTTTCAAATGCACAATGGCGCTCCAGTGAGGATTCTAAGAATTCGTGATTGTGCTCTTTGGAAGATGTCCACGCTGCTCGCACAGGCATTTCCCCATAGCTGGGAGCCATACGTCCAAACAGGCTTTATGATGGTTTTATACAGTAAGACTTTATATTCCAATTTTAATGGGGAACGGGAGATAATAAGCCAGTGGAGGCTATTGGCCTTCAGCTTTATTTGAAGTTTGTTCGAATCTATGTGTTTGCGCCAAGTTAGCCTTCTGTCGAGGTGAATACCAAGGTATAGGTTAGGTTAGGTTGCGATGGCTAAGAGCGACAAGTCACTCTCCCACTTAGGCCTCTTGGGCCCATTGCGATGCCATATATATTCCCTGTTAACCCTTTTTATACCCGTTACTCGTAGAGTAAAAAGGGTATACTAAGTTCGTGCAAATGTATGTAACAGGCAGAAGGAAGCATTTCCGACCCCATAAAGTATATATATTCTTGATCAGCATCAATAGCCGAGTCGATATCATGTCGGTCTGTCCGTCTGTCCGGCCGTCTGTCCGGCCGTCCGTCCGTCCGTCCGTCTGTATGAACACCTAGATCTCAGAGACTATAAGAGCTAGAGCTACCAAATTTTCAGTGTAGACTTGTATTGTCTGCACGCAGATCAAGTTTGTTTCAAATTTTTGCCACGTCCCCTCCCGCCCCCGCAATTTGAAAAAAACCTCATATCTCCCACAATTTTGAAAATAGACTGTTCAAACCTTCTAGACATATATCTTAATCATCATTACCTATCGATCCGACATACATCATTTTTCGATCAGATGAACTATAGTAGAGTTGCCGCCCCCGCAATTTGAAAAATACCTCATATCTCCCAGAATTTTTAAGATAGATTATTCGAACCCTCTAGACATATATTTTAATCATCACTACCTATCGATCCGCCATACATCGTTTCCTGATCAGATGAACCATAGAAAAGTTCACGCCCCCGCAATTTAAAAAATACCTCATATCTCCCACAATTTTAAAAAAAAGATTGTTTGAACCCTCTATACATATACTTTCATAATAATTACCTATCGATCAGCCATACTTCATTTCCTGATCAGATGAGCTATAGTAGAGTTGCATCCCCCGCAAATTGGAAAAAAAAACTCATATCTCCCACAATGTGGACTTGTTGATATCCTGAGTAACTTTAACTTACGCTCTCGTTAATATTGAGGTGGGTCCTCTGAACTGAACCATTGTGTGGACAGAGTAAACTTAAGTAGAGCTCGGATTTCTAGCACGGATATTTCAGAAAGGTTGAGCAAAAGGGGGTGACCTAGGATTCTAAGTCTTCTTCTGCTCAGGGCGGGACAATGACAGAGAAGATGTTGTACTGTTTCTTCCTCCTCGTCATATCTGCAGCTTCTGCAGAAATCATGGTGTGCTACGCCAAGGCGGGCTGCGTGTGTGCCGATGAGACAGTGACCCGTCAGGGTCCCTACCAGAAGCGAGATGTGTTCTCTTCTCTTCTTCTGGCCACGTAAGTCTCGCAACGGCACAGGAGGAAAGGTTTTTCCACCGATTTTTAGCGAGACGTAGTGTTTCGGCTTTTGTGTGAAGCTTAAAAGTCGCCATAGGCATGCCTATAGCGCTCTTCTCTGAAAGGAGCTCGATGGTGGTGCCTAATCTGGCCAGTTTGTCCGCAGATTCGTTTCCGTCTATGTTCTGATGTTCAGGCACCCATATCAGGTGAATACTGAAGTGTTCTTCTGTTGAATGTGAACGTAATCCTTATGCGCCAATTGGCCAGCCACTCTTCTACTTCAGCTAGGTGGCTTGGCAAAAGTCTTGTTGCGTTAATTGGACATCGTGATCTGCTTAGAATTGCCGTATCATCCGCAAATGTGGATATTGTAAGTCGGGGGTCTGTTGGGATGTCAGCAGTGTATAATACATAAAGAAAAGGGCCAAGAACGCTACCCTGTGGCACTCTGGCTCCAATGGTGAACTCTTGCGTAGTGTACTCGTTATGACGTATAGAAAATACTCTGTTCCTGACGTAGCAATCGAGGAGTTTATGTGTGTTCGGCGGAAGCAGTGTCTTAATTTTGAAGATAAGACCTTCCAGCCAGACACGGTCAAATGCTTGTGCAACATCTAGGAAAATTGCGGAGCTGTATTCGTGGTGCTCATACGCCGTCCGAATATCTGAAGTTAGGCCGTTGACTTGTTCAATGTTCCCGAAACCCAAATTGGTGAGATGGAATGATATTTTGTGCATGAGAATCAATTTTGCGGAGTAAGATCTTCTCAAATAGTTTTGATAAACAAGGTAGCAGGCTAATGGGTCTATAAGACGACGCTTGTGTTTTATCCTTTCCTAGTTTGTGAATCATTATGATTGTGGACTTTTTCCAGTGATTTGGAAAGTACAGGGTTGCCCATATTCGACGGACCCATGTTTTTTTTTTTTAAAAATCAAAGAAAAAAATAAAAATTTGGCGGTTGGCAATCTTAATCATTTAATTTGTTCCAAGTAGATTTGTTTACATCAATTTTTGAATATGATATCTCAAATGGCCGCCTCTGGCGTTGATGGCGTATTGTGCCCTTTTTGCAGCATTTTCCATCGTTTTCGCCAACATTTCGGCCGGAATAGCGGCTATTTCTTCACGAATGTTGTCCTTGAGCTCTTCTACGGTCCTTGGCTTGTTAACGTAAACCTTTGACTTCAAATATCCCCACAAGAAGAAGTCAGGCGGCGTCAAATCGGGCGAACGCGGTGGCCAGTCCAAATCACCACTTTTCGAAATCAAACGGCCCGGAAACAATTTCTTCAGAAAATCGATTGTAATGCGACTTGTGTGCGGTGGAGCGCCGTCTTGTTGAAACCAGAACTGCCTCATACGCTTTCGACGAATAATTGGCATCACAAAATTGGTCATCATGTCGCGATAAAGCTCCTGGTTGATGGTAACAGCATGGCCATTTTCATTTTGGAAGAAAAACGGCCCAATGACCGTTTTCGCACTAACGCCGCACCAAACTGTGACTTTTTCGTCATGAAGAGGCACTTCTTGAATCTCCTGAGAATTTTCAGTGGCGTAAATACGGCAATTTAGCTTATTTACGGTCCCATTCAATGTGAAATGGGCTTCATCGGACATGATAATTTTGTTCCAAAATTGCTCGTCATCTTCGGCCATTTCGATGACTCTTTGGGCCCATTGCAATCGACGAGGCTTGTCCGCAGGCAACATTCTTTGCGTCAATTGAATTTTGTACGGGAACAAATGCAAATCAACGCGAATAATTCGTTGTAAAGTGGACCGAGCCATGCCCAACTGCTGAGAACGGCGTTTTTGGGATGTTCTTGGGGACCTCTCAACACTGGCTCGTACGGCAGCGATATTCTCGGCCGATCGCCTTGGTCGACTTTTATTTGGCCTCTTCAGATTAGAAAGAGCCCCACCAGTCGAAAGTTTTTCGTATAAACGCTTAATGGTGTTCTTAGAAGGCGCACTTTTCATTTTTTTAATTTTTTAAAAGCACGTTGAGTTTTCACAATTGACTTGTTCTGTTGAATGTAAATTTCAACTATTTCAGACCGCTCGTGTGGCGTGTATTGTTCCATGGTAAAAATCTGCTTAGACTGACGCTTCAAACGCGGTATGTCATTAAGCGATCTGACATCTCTGTCAAAAAGTTATGGCGTTGCCAGATGGGTCCGTCGAATATGGGCAACCCTGTAAATTAATTTAGCCCAGAAGTTTGTAACGCATAGAAATATTTATTTCCGACCACATAAACTATATATATTCTTGATCAGGACGACGAGCTGAGTTCAATTCCGTCTGTCCGTCCGTCCGTCCGTCCGTCCGTCCGTCTGTCCGTCTGTCCGTCTGTCTGTTTCTACGCGAACTAGTCTCTCAGTTTTAAAGCTATCGAGCTGAAATTTTGCACAGAGTCTTCTTTTTACTGCACGCAACTAATATGTCGGAACCGGCCGGATCGGATGACTATATCATATAGCTGCCATAGGAACGATCGGTCTAAGAACTAGTTCTAGTTAGAAAAACTTTGTTGTTTTCCATCGTAGCGGCACAAATCTTGGTGTATGTTAGTTTTATATGCTTCCACATAGTTATACATAAAATGCGCATATTTGGCATTAAGTGAACCTCTGATGTCGAGGGTGGGAAGATCAGCCTTATACACTGTGTACAAAACAGGGCCATGCACACTTCCTTGTGGAACACCAGCACGAATAGGATGTAGAAGTATTAATAGGCGATTTATCATCAGTAAATCCCAGTTTTTGTTACTTTATTTTCTTGAAAGCAAAACAAAAAAATTTTTTTCAAAATAGAAAACGGCTGACCACCAGTATGACCGTTACTTTATTTGGCCTCTTTGGCAGATATAAGGTCACACTGGACGTTTATGTGGATGCTAAATTTATTATGAGCAATTTAGATTTAGATTTATTCTTTTCCCAATACAATTAGACAGAGTCTTATAGATTAGCATTGGTCACGACAGTATAACAATTTTTGTAAAAGCTAAGTATACCCTAACTTACTAGCTATAGAAAATATGCATTCTTAATATGTTAAATTTATAAATTATTAATTAGATATTATTAAATCAATATTATTATATATATATTTATTTAATTATATATATTTTTTTTGGTTTTTTTTCTATTTTGTCTTGTAAGATAATCTGATAATTTTTCTTTAAATTGCGAGACGCTTCCTATGTCTTTTTGATAGTTTGGGAGTTCGTTCCAGCAACGAGCAGCGTTAATATAGAAATGTTTCTCGTATCCTGCTAATTTTATCCGTGGAGTTATTAAATTTTTAGTACGTGATGATGCTGCGAATTTTAATTTATCAAATAGATATTTCGGTTGACGCGTAAAAATAATTTTGTGAAGAAAGATGAGAGTTTTCAGTTTTATCCAGGATTCGAGAGTCATATTAAAAATCTTTTGGGCAAATATAGAAATATGGTCAGTTCGTCTACGGTTAAATATATATCTGGCAATGGAATTAAACGCTACAAGTAATCTTTGCATACTACGCGCGTCACAGCTGCCGAAAATTTCGATGCCGTAAAGTAATGTGGGAGTCAGACACGTTTTTGCCACAAGCATTTTCAGATTTTCCGGAATCAATTTCTGGGATAATGACAGCTGCCTAATAGCCTTGTTCCACTGACAAACATTCAACAACATTCTCGAATGTGAATGTTTTCTTGTTCCACTGACGAATGTTCATCTCGGTTACAAGTGAATGCTCAAATTGACAACCAAGTAAATAAATTACAAAAATATTATTTGAAATATACTTTTCTGCCTTGCTGTTGATTTGTGACAAAATTCAAGACTTCATATTCATATGCCGGATTCTAGTGAGCGAGGACCACTTCGAAGAGTTGGTTGTAAAGAAAGAGAGGAAAACTGGAAAATACCTTTTGATCTCGCTGTACCTCTAACGCACACTTCAATTATCCAACTGCCTGATCCTTTAGCCGCCCTGCTCGTCAGCTTCCTTTATCTCGAGAACGTAGCTTTTAAGCTGGTTTTGGGCTGGAATTCTCTTTCGATGCATGTCTTTCTCCTTGGCGTACTATTTGGCCTCGCTGATGATGCGGTCGGAGTCCGCCTGCGAGAGACTCCTCTTGTTCTTGATAGTTATGTTATTGGCGATCTTGGTAGTCTCCTAACGTAATGGCCAGTTTTCGGAATTTCTTTCTTGATTATTTTACAAGTTTTGACACTTGACTCATTGATAGCATGTCGATTTCGGAAAAAATGTAAACGTAACCGGGCGAATAACAAATGTTGTAACAGTGATGTCAATATTTATCACCAATGTTGTGTCAGTGATGGCAACATTCGTCACGCATGTTGTAACAGAAGTCACAACATTCGTGACGAATTAACATTCAATATACACTGAACGAATGTTAACATTTAGAACATTCAGAGAATGTTGTCAAGAATGTGCCAGTGGAACAAGGCTATAAGAGAACTATATAATTTTCCAGTTGCTTTAGCAATATGGTTACTCCATGATAGGGTACCATCTATAACTATACCTAGGTTAGTGGCTTTTGTAACGTATTCTATAACGGAGTCATTTATAGTTAAGTTAGGCAGCTGTCTGAAATCTACGGATTTTTTGTGAATGACTAAACATTTAGACTTAGACGCATTTAATGACAACGCATTGGCTTTGGCCCATTCGCACACAACGGCTAGGTTATTATTACATATACGGACACACTCACATATATCGTTTAACGGTCGACTTACATATAATTGGACGTCATCAGCATACATATGGACTGCACAATTTGTCAAGTTATCAGGAAGGTCATTGATATAAACAGAAAACAGAAATGGACCAAGGACGGAGCCTTGGGGCACACCACGTGTGGTTGACATCATTTCTGATGATCGGTCTCCCTGAACCACGGATTGCTGTCTCCCAATTAAATATGTTTTGATTAGATTTGTGGCTGAGGTTGAAAAATTATATAAATTGCTCAATTTTGAACAGAGTATAGTGTGGTCCACGGTATCAAAAGCTTTGCTAAAATCTAATAACGTCAATAAAGTTACGTGACTGTCATCTACTTTTAAGCGGACATCTTCAACAATATTTGCGATGGCTGATATGCAGCTGTGATTCTTCCGGAAACCGGATTGCAGTTGACTTAGAAGGCAGTTTGTGTCGAAGAACTTTTTCATCTGCTTAGCCATTATGTGCTCAAACGCCTTTGAGAGAAAAGGGAGAATTGTTATTGGCCTAAATTCGTTGTTTGTTTTGGGTATAGGAAGTACCTTCCCAATTTTCCAAATGTTTGGGTAGACTGACGTTGTTAGAGCTGTATTAAAAATATGAGTGATATGATGAATAAGAAGTGGTAGCAATATTTTTAAGAACCTGGGATTCATTTTATCAAGTCCCTTGGCATCCGACTTGACCAACAAAATATATTCTAGAACATCACAGGGAAGTACACACATAAAGCTAAAACTATTATCACAGCGAGATTCTACAGACAGGTACTTATTTACTGATGGTGCAGGTACGTTTGCTTGTATAAATGTTTTATTTAATTGATTGATGTCAACATCACTGTTCAACTGCGGTCGTTGTCTGCCTATTCCTAACTTTTTAAGCTCCCTCCAGGTTTGTCCAGAATTTATTGCACGATTTAAATGCGAAGGGTAGTAGCTTCTTTTGGCAGTTTGAATTTGTTAAACCACCAAGCGTCTTAAGTTTTCGAAGTTAAAGCGTAGCGGTGGTGTTTTATATCGCTTCCATTTCCTATAAGCTTCATCCCGCAGACAAATGTTATGCTTAATTTCGTGGTTGAACCACGGACTTTTTGACGGTCGACTAATTTTAGATTTTACAGGTACACAAGTAGTAAGAAGGTAGTCAATATTGTGGTGAAATAGAGAGAGTTGAGCTTCACATGTTGTCAAGTTAAAGATAGAGTGCCAGTCACATTTATTGAACTCGTTGATGAGCAAATCGTACTCTATATTTCTGTAGTCTCTGTATGTAAATAAACAGTCAGTGAGGTCAAGAGAAAAATCATACGTCAGAAAAATAAGATCATGTCTGGAAAATGCTGAAACTGATACCTGGTCATATAATAGAATTTTACATTTATCACTAACAAAAAACCCATCTAACAGGGTATTACAGGTACTTGAAAAATGAGTGGGTACGGTAGTATTGACTGCGTGTAATCCCATTGACTCCATATCGAGCAAAAGATGTTGTTCAATTACTATGTTGCTGTTCATGTCGCCGCACAAAATAACATTAGAAAAAGTAATTGATAGATCAGCTATTACATTTATTAGGTCAGTATATTCTGTGTGGCGATTCGGCCGATAGATACAGCCAAGCAATAATTTCTGATCGAATACTTTGCTGGCAAGTTCTATAAATAGATACTCGATGTATCCGTCAATGGGATTCTTACAGACAAGCTTACTCTTAATGTTCTTCTTAATATAAATTGCTACCCCCCTGCATGGCCTACGCGATCGGACCGATACAACAAATAACCATCACATTCAAACAAAACATCACTAGAGTTACAGACAAACCAGGTCTCAGATACACAAACAACATCGACATTAGAACTTACAAATAGGGTGCTTAAACTCATCCATTTTGAGCGTTTATATGTGCTACTTTCAGACCATTTCTTTGATTGCTCAAAACTTTAATTAAGCTGCTCGCTATGGAACTAGTTAAACTCGCTTGTATTGTTAGATGAACTATGATAGACAAACAGAAACGCTCGCAAAGTATTTTGACAAAAATTTAAAAAGACAAAATTATACTTAACAGTAGAAATAGAAAATGTTAAGCATATGCTCTTAAAAACTAGGGTAAAATTTAATAGAAGATTATTCTTGAAAAGTGTTCTCTTGCTGTTGGGGAGCACCTGGGCACGCAAGAGCAATGACGGGAGCGTTGAAATCCGTGTTTTGGGCATTGATAAGAGAGTATGAATTTGTCTGCATAGGGCGCTCACGATTTACAAGCTGTGAAAGCTCCTCCAAGCGCTGAATGCATTGAGGACTGACGTATGCACTTTTGCGCACGTGTACAAGCCCACGGCGAGTAAAAACGGCAGAGAGAGCTTTTTGCTTTTTGAGACGGATTGCCTCTTTGAAGATCTCATAACTCTCTTTAGACAGCTGTTCGTTTAGGTAAAACGGAGCAGGTGACTCAAAGCCCAACAATCCCAGGGTAAGTTGTTGTTTTGATTCGCGTCGGTGAGAAGCAGCCGCTTTTAATAGGGAGATTTTGTCGCCCATATATTCAAATTGGATGACAATCGCCGGGTCAACAACTGATCGAGCCGTGCTCTTCAGCCTAAAAATATTTTTAAGACGTGGTGCAGGGGAAATGCTGAGTGAAAGACTCAACGTGCGGAACAGTGCGTTTAAATTTTCGCCATCAGCACAAGGGACTCCATGCAAGCGTAGATCGCGTGCAATGTTGGCGTTTCGTTCTGCCGCCAGATGGGATTCCAGCACCCCAACACGATCTTAATAGGAACTGACCTCAGCCTCCAGGGAAACGACACGCTCACAGAGCAGCCGCATCTCACCGGACATGCATTCGAGTCGCTACATAAGGCCGTCCAATAGGCGTTTTTCGGCCTCACGCATGTTGGTGGAAATTTGACCAACCAGCTCCTGGAACCGTTGGTCAATAAGTTCCAGCAAGTGTGAGGCAGAAACCTCGGATGTGCGACCGGTCTTAAGGTCTGTGCCTGTGTTTTGGCGTTGGCGCTTAGCATTTTGAGTTGTAGTTGGTGCCATGTTTAGAGTGATTTGTGATTTTGCCGGCTTCAGTTGTTTGTGTAATGGATTTATTTGATTGTTTGTGTAGTTGTTTGATTGTGTGTGTTGTTGTAATTGTTGAGTGATTTTTGTCCACTTTGATTTCACTTTCTATTTAGAATGTTTGTTTGTGTTAGTGCGTGTGTTAAATTGACCAGTTTTTCACTGTTTATGTTTATTTTCAATTGGAAAAGTTTTGTAAATGCACAGCACTTCGTTGTAGGCGAACTTGCCTTAAATTTGTTTATTTTTTGCAGGTGTTTAATCGGAAATAAAGTGACAAAAACTAGAATTGCGCGGAGCGGCTCAAAATTGCGTCTTGTTTCGATGAAGATCGATAACGAGTTTTCATCATAGCATCATAAATTTTCCGCGGATCTGAGAATAGGCCTTGAGCGTCTAATATTTGCAGGCGTCTCTGCAAATTGTCTTTTAACACTTTCTTTTTAATCACTTTAATTAACTTTTTTCGACGTTTTTCACATTCATTCAGCTTCTCGTAGGTTGGGCCCCCTTATTTGGGGGATTTAGGTTGCAAAAAGTCAGAAAATCCCAGTTGTTTAGTTAAGTTGATATTTATTTAATATTAAAGCAAAAAATAAATGATGAAGTGGAGTCATTTGTGGGTGGGGTGTTGCCCCCTTCACATATAAAGGTGTGAAATCGATTTGATCCCGTAATAAAATAAAAATTTTTTGTGGCGTGGGGTGTCGCCTTCGCTTAAAAAAAAATAAGGGGTGATATCATTATTTTTACCCGCGGTTGAAAAAAAGTTTAGGGGCAAATTTTGTTTCGGATGTAGGTGGTTCGTTTACCAACAGGCATTTGAATGAAATTAGGACACATCCGAACTTGATGATCTTCCTAAAGTTGTTTTGCTTAATAGAACATTAGCCTTTAGGAAGTAACTTTTGGATAGGAAAGCAAAAATAAGTGGCTATCGAAAGATGCGAGCCCCATGTTAAAGGAGGCCCCATGAACACCTCAGTATCACAAGGTGGGAGATTAGAACCTCTTGGCGCTGGAGGCTGCATCTCCTGTCGAAGTTCGAAGCCTGCTCGATTTGTTCACTCAAAACAGCTGTTGCGCGTTCGTAGACGGAATAACAATAATGATATTTGGCCTCTAGGATTGGAAGATGTTCACTGCCATCCTCGGCACTTCAAGTTCCGAAACAAACCTCATACTCTTTTCAACTTTATTCCACAGTGACAGGATCTGATCCCGACGGACCTTGAGTGTAAATAAAGTCACATCATCTGCTGCTACCGAAGAGTTAATTTTGACTCGCTGACGGCAATAAAATTATTCAACACCATTTGGCCTATAGAATTAGTGGATTGCGATATTGAACGGGTTTTTCGCGAAGAGGATGTGGTTGGAGTGCCTTTTATTGCTGACACAGAACAGGAGCTTTCCTTCGACTTACTATAGACAGGCATTGCCAGTTGATTTTTCTCGCTCTGGAAACTCATATAAATGCCAAGCTGATATCAGTAAGCGAATTGGACAGGAGTGCCGACCGGAATATTTTTTCTTCAAAGGGAATAAATCTTTAAATTTTCTCGAAAATATTTTAAAACGAGAGCGTAAGTTAAAGTCGGCCCTGCTCGACTTCGATATACCCGTTACTCAGGATATCAACATGTCCAAATTGTGGGAGATATGAGTTTTTTTCCAATTTGCGGGGGAGGCAACTCTACTATAGCTCATCTGATCAGGAAATGATGTATGGCTGATCGATAGGTAATAATTATTAAAATATATGTCTAGAGGGTTCAAACAATCTATTTTCAAAATTGTGGGAGATATGAGGTATTTTTTAAATTGCGGGGGCGTGAACTTTTCTATCGTTCATCTGATCAGGAAACGATGTATGGCGGATCGATAGTTATGATTAAAATATATGTATAGAGGGTTCGAATAATCTATCCTCAAAATTCTGGGAGATATGAGGTATTTCCAAATTGCGTGGGTGGCAACATTACTACCGTACATCTGATCGGGAATTGATGTATAGTGGATCGATAGGTAATGAGGATTAAAACATATGTCTAAAAGGTTTGAACAGTCTATTTTCAAAATTGTGGGAGATATGAGGTTTTTTTCAAATTGCGGGGGTGGCAACTTTTCTATCGTTCATCTGATCAGGAAATGATGTATGGCTGATCGATAGGTAATAATTATTAAAATATATGTCTAGAAGGTTCAAACAATCTATTTTCAAAATTGTGAAAGATATAAGGTATTTTACAAATTGCGGGGGCGGCAACTCTACTATCGTTGATCTGATCGAAAAATGATGTATGGCGGATCGATAGGTAATGATGATTAAGATATATGTCTAGAAGGTTTGAACAGTCTATTTTCAAAATTGTGGGAGATATAAGGTTTTTTTCAAATTGCGGGGGCGTGAGGGGGCGTGGCAAAAATTTGAAATAAACTTGATCTGCCTGCAGACAATACAAGTCTACACTGAAAATTTGGTAGCTCTAGCTCTTATAGTCTCTGAGATCTAGGTGTTCATACGGACGGACGGACGGACGGACGGACGGACGGACGGACAGACGGACGGACGGACAGACGGACAGATCTATATCGACTCGGCTATTGATGCTGATCAAGAATATATATACTTTATGGGGACGGATATGCTTCCTTCTGCCTGTTACATACATTTGCACGAACTTAGTATACCCTTTTTACTCTACGAGTAACGGGTATAATTAATTGGCTGTGATTCGGAATTTTAATCAAGATTATATAAATCGATTGAACTAGGTGGATTGAGATGTGATTTATATCATTAAGATTCAATTATTGATTTAAAAAATATGATCAATTGACATAAACGGAACGAGTGGAAATGGGAATGTCCGGACCTTGGACAACTGTATTTAAAAAAGAAACCCAAAAATCAACCACTCTACTTCGAGTAAAAATAAAGGCCTTAGGCCTCTTGGGCCCATTGCGATGCCATATATATTCCCTGTTAACCCTTTTTATACCCTTTACTCGTAGAGTAAAAAGGGTATACTAAGTTCGTGCAAATGTATGTAACAGGCAGAAGGAAGCATTTCCGACCCCATAAAGTATATATATTCTTGATCAGCATCAATAGCCGAGTCGATATCATGTCGGTCTGTCCGTCTGTCCGGCCGTCTGTCCGGCCGTCCGTCCGTCCGTCCGTCTGTATGAACACCTAGATCTCAGAGACTATAAGAGCTAGAGCTACCAAATTTTCAGTGTAGACTTGTATTGTGTGCAGGCAGATCAATTTTGTTTCAAATTTTTGAAAAAAACCTCATATCTCCCACAATTTTGGAAATAGACTGTTCAAACCTTCTAGACATATATCTTAATCATCATTACCTATCGATCCGCCATACATCATTTTTCGATCAGATCAACGATAGTAGAGTTGCCGCCCCAGCAATTTGAAAAATACCTCATATCTCCCAGAATTTTTAAGATAGATTATTCGAACCCTCTAGACATATATTTAAATCATCACTACCTATCGATCCGCCATACATCGTTTCCTGATCAGATGAACGATAGAAAAGTTCACGCCCCCGCAATTTAAAAAATACCTCATATCTCCCACAATTTTGAAATAGATTGTTTGAACCCTCGACATATATTTTCATAATAATTACCTATCGATCAGCCATACTTCATTTCCTGATCAGATGAGCTATAGTAGAGTTGCATCCCCCGCAAATTGGAAAAAAAAACTCATATCTCCCACAATGTGGACTTGTTGATATCCTGAGTAACGGGTATATCGAAGTCGAGCAGGGCCGACTTTAACTTACGCTCTCGTTAATATTGAGGTGGGTCCTCTGAACTGAACCATTGTGTGGACAGAGTAAACTTAAGTAGAGCTCGGATTTCTAGCACGGATATTTCAGAAAGGTTGAGCAAAAGGGGTGACCTAGGATTCTAAGTCTTCTTCTGCTCAGGTCGGGACAATGACAGAGAAGATGTTGTACTGTTTCTTCCTCCTCGTCATATCTGCAGCTTCTGCAGAAATCATGGTGTGCTACGCCAAGGCGGGCTGCGTGTGTGCCGATGAGACAGTGACCCGTCAGGGTCCCTACCAGAAGCGAGATGTGTTCTCTTCTCTTCTTCTGGCCACGTAAGTCTCGCAACGGCACAGGAGGAAAGGTTTTTCCACCGATTTTTAGCGAGACGTAGTGTTTCGGCTTTTGTGTGAAGCTTAAAAGTCGCCATAGGCATGCCTATAGCGCTCTTCTCTGAAAGGAGCTCGATGGTGGTGCCTAATCTGGCCAGTTTGTCCGCAGATTCGTTTCCGTCTATGTTCTGATGTTCAGGCACCCATATCAGGTGAATACTGAAGTGTTCTTCTGTTGAATGTGAACGTAATCCTTATGCGCCAATTGGCCAGCCACTCTTCTACTTCAGCTAGGTGGCTTGGCAAAGTCTTGTTGCGTTAATTGGACATCGTGATCTGCTTAGAATTGCCGTATCATCCGCAAATGTGGATATTGTAAGTCGGGGGTCTGTTGGGATGTCAGCAGTGTATAATACATAAAGAAAAGGGCCAAGAACGCTACCCTGTGGCACTCTGGCTCCAATGGTGAACTCTTGCGTAGTGTACTCGTTATGACGTATAGAAAATACTCTGTTCCTGACGTAGCAATCGAGGAGTTTATGTGTGTCGGCGGAAGCAGTGTCTTAATTTTGAAGATAAGACCTTCCAGCCAGACACGGTCAAATGCTTGTGCAACATCTAGGAAAATTGCGGAGCTGTATTCGTGGTGCTCATACGCCGTCCGAATATCTGAAGTTAGGCCGTTGACTTGTTCAATGTTCCCGAAACCCAAATTGGTGAGATGGAATGATATTTTGTGCATGAGAATCAATTTTGCGGAGTAAGATCTTCTCAAATAGTTTTGATAAACAAGGTAGCAGGCTAATGGGTCTATAAGACGACGCTTGTGTTTTATCCTTTCCTAGTTTGTGAATCATTATAATTGTGGACTTTTTCCAGTGATTTGGAAAGTACAGGGTTGCCCATATTCGACGGACCCATGTTTTTTTTTTTAAAAATCAAAGAAAAAAATAAAAATTTGGCGGTTGGCAATCTTAATCATTTAATTTGTTCCAAGTAGATTTGTTTACATCAATTTTTGAATATGATATCTCTCAAATGGCCGCCTCTGGCGTTGATGGCGTATTGTGCCCTTTTTGCAGCATTTTCCATCGTTTTCGCCAACATTTCGGCCGGAATAGCGGCTATTTCTTCACGAATGTTGTCCTTGAGCTCTTCTACGGTCCTTGGCTTGTTAACGTAAACCTTTGACTTCAAATATCCCCACAAGAAGAAGTCAGGCGGCGTCAAATCGGGCGAACGCGGTGGCCAGTCCAAATCACCACTTTTCGAAATCAAACGGCCCGGAAACAATTTCTTCAGAAAATCGATTGTAATGCGACTTGTGTGCGGTGGAGCGCCGTCTTGTTGAAACCAGAACTGCCTCATACGCTTTCGACGAATAATTGGCATCACAAAATTGGTCATCATGTCGCGATAAAGCTCCTGGTTGATGGTAACAGCATGGCCATTTTTCATTTTGGAAGAAAAACGGCCCAATGACAATACAATCGCTGGATTGGGAGGTCTTTTTCTTCGGAGTCGGGTATGCGATGCTTGCAGGGTGAGAGATTGGGCAAGTTGATTAGGGTGGGTATGGAGCTTCTCGATATATTTGCGTTTTATTTGGGCTATTTCAGTATCGACCAATGGGATGTTGAGATCGTTGTGGATACACTCGTTTCAAATGCACAATGGCGCTCCAGTGAGGATTCTAAGAATTCGTGATTGTGCTCTTTGGAAGATGTCCACGCTGCTCGCACAGGCATTTCCCATAGCTGGGAGCCATACGTCCAAACAGGCTTTATGATGGTTTTATACAGTAAGACTTTATATTCCAATTTTAATGGGGAACGGGAGATAATAAGCCAGTGGAGGCTATTGGCCTTCAGCTTTATTTGAAGTTTGTTCGAATCTATGTGTTTGCGCCAAGTTAGCCTTCTGTCGAGGTGAATACCAAGGTATAGGTTAGGTTAGGTTGCGATGGCTAAGAGCGACAAGTCACTCTCCCACTTAGGCCTCTTGGGCCCATTGCGATGCCATATATATTCCCTGTTAACCCTTTTTATACCCGTTACTCGTAGAGTAAAAAGGGTATACTAAGTTCGTGCAAATGTATGTAACAGGCAGAAGGAAGCATTTCCGACCCCATAAAGTATATATATTCTTGATCAGCATCAATAGCCGAGTCGATATCATGTCGGTCTGTCCGTCTGTCCGGCCGTCTGTCCGGCCGTCCGTCCGTCCGTCCGTCTGTATGAACACCTAGATCTCAGAGACTATAAGAGCTAGAGCTACCAAATTTTCAGTGTAGACTTGTATTGTCTGCACGCAGATCAAGTTTGTTTCAAATTTTTGCCACGCCCCCTCCCGCCCCCGCAATTTGAAAAAAAACCTCATATCTCCCACAATTTTGAAAATAGACTGTTCAAACCTTCTAGACATATATCTTAATCATCATTACCTATCGATCCGACATACATCATTTTTCGATCAGATGAACTATAGTAGAGTTGCCGCCCCAGCAATTTGAAAAATACCTCATATCTCCCAGAATTTTTAAGATAGATTATTCGAACCCTCTAGACATATATTTAAATCATCACTACCTATCGATCCGCCATACATCGTTTCCTGATCAGATGAACGATAGAAAAGTTCACGCCCCCGCAATTTAAAAAATACCTCATATCTCCCACAATTTTGAAAATAGATTGTTTGAACCCTCTAGACATATATTTTCATAATAATTACCTATCGATCAGCCATACTTCATTTCCTGATCAGATGAGCTATAGTAGAGTTGCATCCCCCGCAAATTGGAAAAAAAAACTCATATCTCCCACAATGTGGACTTGTTGATATCCTGAGTAACTTTAACTTACGCTCTCGTTAATATTGAGGTGGGTCCTCTGAACTGAACCATTGTGTGGACAGAGTAAACTTAAGTAGAGCTCGGATTTCTAGCACGGATATTTCAGAAAGGTTGAGCAAAAGGGGGTGACCTAGGATTCTAAGTCTTCTTCTGCTCAGGGCGGGACAATGACAGAGAAGATGTTGTACTGTTTCTTCCTCCTCGTCATATCTGCAGCTTCTGCAGAAATCATGGTGTGCTACGCCAAGGCGGGCTGCGTGTGTGCCGATGAGACAGTGACCCGTCAGGGTCCCTACCAGAAGCGAGATGTGTTCTCTTCTCTTCTTCTGGCCACGTAAGTCTCGCAACGGCACAGGAGGAAAGGTTTTTCCACCGATTTTTAGCGAGACGTAGTGTTTCGGCTTTTGTGTGAAGCTTAAAAGTCGCCATAGGCATGCCTATAGCGCTCTTCTCTGAAAGGAGCTCGATGGTGGTGCCTAATCTGGCCAGTTTGTCCGCAGATTCGTTTCCGTCTATGTTCTGATGTTCAGGCACCCATATCAGGTGAATACTGAAGTGTTCTTCTGTTGAATGTGAACGTAATCCTTATGCGCCAATTGGCCAGCCACTCTTCTACTTCAGCTAGGTGGCTTGGCAAAAGTCTTGTTGCGTTAATTGGACATCGTGATCTGCTTAGAATTGCCGTATCATCCGCAAATGTGGATATTGTAAGTCGGGGGTCTGTTGGGATGTCAGCAGTGTATAATACATAAAGAAAAGGGCCAAGAACGCTACCCTGTGGCACTCTGGCTCCAATGGTGAACTCTTGCGTAGTGTACTCGTTATGACGTATAGAAAATACTCTGTTCCTGACGTAGCAATCGAGGAGTTTATGTGTGTTCGGCGGAAGCAGTGTCTTAATTTTGAAGATAAGACCTTCCAGCCAGACACGGTCAAATGCTTGTGCAACATCTAGGAAAATTGCGGAGCTGTATTCGTGGTGCTCATACGCCGTCCGAATATCTGAAGTTAGGCCGTTGACTTGTTCAATGTTCCCGAAACCCAAATTGGTGAGATGGAATGATATTTTGTGCATGAGAATCAATTTTGCGGAGTAAGATCTTCTCAAATAGTTTTGATAAACAAGGTAGCAGGCTAATGGGTCTATAAGACGACGCTTGTGTTTTATCCTTTCCTAGTTTGTGAATCATTATGATTGTGGACTTTTTCCAGTGATTTGGAAAGTACAGGGTTGCCCATATTCGACGGACCCATGTTTTTTTTTTTTAAAATCAAAGAAAAAAATAAAAATTTGGCGGTTGGCAATCTTAATCATTTAATTTGTTCCAAGTAGATTTGTTTACATCAATTTTTGAATATGATATCTCTCAAATGGCCGCCTCTGGCGTTGATGGCGTATTGTGCCCTTTTTGCAGCATTTTCCATCGTTTTCGCCAACATTTCGGCCGGAATAGCGGCTATTTCTTCACGAATGTTGTCCTTGAGCTCTTCTACGGTCCTTGGCTTGTTAACGTAAACCTTTGACTTCAAATATCCCCACAAGAAGAAGTCAGGCGGCGTCAAATCGGGCGAACGCGGTGGCCAGTCCAAATCACCACTTTTCGAAA
This sequence comes from Lordiphosa mommai, assembly GCA_018904225.1. NCBI lineage: Eukaryota > Metazoa > Arthropoda > Insecta > Diptera > Drosophilidae > Lordiphosa > Lordiphosa mommai. The sequence goes on along the minus strand of JAEIFT010000065.1, from coordinate 233,844 downwards.
TCAAACGGCCCGGAAACAATTTCTTCAGAAAATCGATTGTAATGCGACTTGTGTGCGGTGGAGCGCCGTCTTGTTGAAACCAGAACTGCCTCATACGCTTTCGACGAATAATTGGCATCACAAAATTGGTCATCATGTCGCGATAAAGCTCCTGGTTGATGGTAACAGCATGGCCATTTTCATTTTGGAAGAAAAACGGCCCAATGACCGTTTTCGCACTAACGCCGCACCAAACTGTGACTTTTTCGTCATGAAGAGGCACTTCTTGAATCTCCTGAGAATTTTCAGTGGCGTAAATACGGCAATTTAGCTTATTTACGGTCCCATTCAATGTGAAATGGGCTTCATCGGACATGATAATTTTGTTCCAAAATTGCTCGTCATCTTCGGCCATTTCGATGACTCTTTGGGCCCATTGCAATCGACGAGGCTTGTCCGCAGGCAACAATCTTTGCGTCAATTGAATTTTGTACGGGAACAAATGCAAATCAACGCGAATAATTCGTTGTAAAGTGGACCGAGCCATGCCCAACTGCTGAGAACGGCGTTTTTGGGATGTTCTTGGGGACCTCTCAACACTGGCTCGTACGGCAGCGATATTCTCGGCCGATCGCCTTGGTCGACTTTTATTTGGCCTCTTCAGATTAGAAAGAGCCCCACCAGTCGAAAGTTTTTCGTATAAACGCTTAATGGTGTTCTTAGAAGGCGCACTTTTCACATTTTTTAATTTTTTAAAAGCACGTTGAGTTTTCACAATTGACTTGTTCTGTTGAATGTAAATTTCAACTATTTCAGACCGCTCGTGTGGCGTGTATTGTTCCATGGTAAAAATCTGCTTAGACTGACGCTTCAAACGCGGTATGTCATTAAGCGATCTGACATCTCTGTCAAAAGTTATGGCGTTGCCAGATGGGTCCGTCGAATATGGGCAACCCTGTAAATTAATTTAGCCCAGAAGTTTGTAACGCATAGAAATATTTATTTCCGACCACATAAACTATATATATTCTTGATCAGGACGACGAGCTGAGTTCAATTCCGTCTGTCCGTCCGTCCGTCCGTCCGTCCGTCCGTCTGTCCGTCTGTCCGTCTGTCTGTTTCTACGCGAACTAGTCTCTCAGTTTTAAAGCTATCGAGCTGAAATTTTGCACAGAGTCTTCTTTTTACTGCACGCAACTAATATGTCGGAACCGGCCGGATCGGATGACTATATCATATAGCTGCCATAGGAACGATCGGTCTAAGAACTAGTTCTAGTTAGAAAAACTTTGTTGTTTTCCATCGTAGCGGCACAAATCTTGGTGTATGTTAGTTTTATATGCTTCCACATAGTTATACATAAAATGCGCATATTTGGCATTAAGTGAACCTCTGATGTCGAGGGTGGGAAGATCAGCCTTATACACTGTGTACAAAACAGGGCCATGCACACTTCCTTGTGGAACACCAGCACGAATAGGATGTAGAAGTATTAATAGGCGATTTATCATCAGTAAATCCCAGTTTTTGTTACTTTATTTTCTTGAAAGCAAAACAAAAAAATTTTTTTTTCAAAATAGAAAACGGCTGACCACCAGTATGACCGTTACTTTATTTGGCCTCTTTGGCAGATATAAGGTCACACTGGACGTTTATGTGGATGCTAAATTTATTATGAGCAATTTAGATTTAGATTTATTCTTTTCCCAATACAATTAGACAGAGTCTTATAGATTAGCATTGGTCACGACAGTATAACAATTTTTGTAAAAGCTAAGTATACCCTAACTTACTAGCTATAGAAAATATGCATTCTTAATATGTTAAATTTATAAATTATTAATTAGATATTATTAAATCAATATTATTATATATATATTTATTTAATTATATATATTTTTTTTTTTTTTTTTCTATTTTGTCTTGTAAGATAATCTGATAATTTTTCTTTAAATTGCGAGACGCTTCCTATGTCTTTTGATAGTTTGGGAGTTCGTTCCAGCAACGAGCAGCGTTAATATAGAAATGTTTCTCGTATCCTGCTAATTTTATCCGTGGAGTTATTAAATTTTTAGTACGTGATGATGCTGCGAATTTTAATTTATCAAATAGATATTTCGGTTGACGCGTAAAAATAATTTTGTGAAGAAAGATGAGAGTTTTCAGTTTTATCCAGGATTCGAGAGTCATATTAAAAATCTTTTGGGCAAATATAGAAATATGGTCAGTTCGTCTACGGTTAAATATATATCTGGCAATGGAATTAAACGCTACAAGTAATCTTTGCATACTACGCGCGTCAGAGCTGCCGAAAATTTCGATGCCGTAAAGTAATGTGGGAGTCAGACACGTTTTTGCCACAAGCATTTTCAGATTTTCCGGAATCAATTTCTGGGATAATGACAGCTGCCTAATAGCCTTGTTCCACTGACAAACATTCAACAACATTCTCGAATGTGAATGTTTTCTTGTTCCACTGACGAATGTTCATCTCGGTTACAAGTGAATGCTCAAATTGACAACCAAGTAAATAAATTACAAAAATATTATTTGAAATATACTTTTCTGCCTTGCTGTTGATTTGTGACAAAATTCAAGACTTCATATTCATATGCCGGATTCTAGTGAGCGAGGACCACTTCGAAGAGTTGGTTGTAAAGAAAGAGAGGAAAACTGGAAAATACCTTTTGATCTCGCTGTACCTCTAACGCACACTTCAATTATCCAACTGCCTGATCCTTTAGCCGCCCTGCTCGTCAGCTTCCGTTCTCGAGAACGTAGCTTTTAAGCTGGTTTTGGGCTGGAATTCTCTTTCGATGCATGTCTTTCTCCTTGGCGTACTATTTGGCCTCGCTGATGATGCGGTCGGAGTCCGCCTGCGAGAGACTCCTCTTGTTCTTGATAGTTATGTTATTGGCGATCTTGGTAGTCTCCTAACGTAATGGCCAGTTTTCGGAATTTCTTTCTTGATTATTTTACAAGTTTTGACACTTGACTCATTGATAGCATGTCGATTTCGGAAAAAATGTAAACGTAACCGGGCGAATAACAAATGTTGTAACAGTGATGTCAATATTTATCACCAATGTTGTGTCAGTGATGGCAACATTCGTCACGCATGTTGTAACAGAAGTCACAACATTCGTGACGAATTAACATTCAATATACACTGAACGAATGTTAACATTTAGAACATTCAGAGAATGTTGTCAAGAATGTGCCAGTGGAACAAGGCTATAAGAGAACTATATAATTTTCCAGTTGCTTTAGCAATATGGTTACTCCATGATAGGGTACCATCTATAACTATACCTAGGTTAGTGGCTTTTGTAACGTATTCTATAACGGAGTCATTTATAGTTAAGTTAGGCAGCTGTCTGAAATCTACGGATTTTTTGTGAATGACTAAACATTTAGACTTAGACGCATTTAATGACAACGCATTGGCTTTGGCCCATTCGCACACAACGGCTAGGTTATTATTACATATACGGACACACTCACATATATCGTTTAACGGTCGACTTACATATAATTGGACGTCATCAGCATACATATGGACTGCACAATTTGTCAAGTTATCAGGAAGGTCATTGATATAAACAGAAAACAGAAATGGACCAAGGACGGAGCCTTGGGGCACACCACGTGTGGTTGACATCATTTCTGATGATCGGTCTCCTGAACCACGGATTGCTGTCTCCCAATTAAATATGTTTTGATTAGATTTGTGGCTGAGGTTGAAAAATTATATAAATTGCTCAATTTTGAACAGAGTATAGTGTGGTCCACGGTATCAAAAGCTTTGCTAAAATCTAATAACGTCAATAAAGTTACGTGACTGTCATCTACTTTTAAGCGGACATCTTCAACAATATTTGCGATGGCTGATATGCAGCTGTGATTCTTCCGGAAACCGGATTGCAGTTGACTTAGAAGGCAGTTTGTGTCGAAGAACTTTTTCATCTGCTTAGCCATTATGTGCTCAAACGCCTTTGAGAGAAAAGGGAGAATTGTTATTGGCCTAAATTCGTTGTTTGTTTTGGGTATAGGAAGTACCTTCCCAATTTTCCAAATGTTTGGGTAGACTGACGTTGTTAGAGCTGTATTAAAAATATGAGTGATATGATGAATAAGAAGTGGTAGCAATATTTTTAAGAACCTGGGATTCATTTTATCAAGTCCCTTGGCATCCGACTTGACCAACAAAATATATTCTAGAACATCACAGGGAAGTACACACATAAAGCTAAAACTATTATCACAGCGAGATTCTACAGACAGGTACTTATTTACTGATGGTGCAGGTACGTTTGCTTGTATAAATGTTTTATTTAATTGATTGATGTCAACATCACTGTTCAACTGCGGTCGTTGTCTGCCTATTCCTAACTTTTTAAGCTCCCTCCAGGTTTGTCCAGAATTTATTGCACGATTTAAATGCGAAGGGTAGTAGCTTCTTTTGGCAGTTTGAATTTGTTAAACCACCAAGCGTCTTAAGTTTTCGAAGTTAAAGCGTAGCGGTGGTGTTTTATATCGCTTCCATTTCCTATAAGCTTCATCCCGCAGACAAATGTTATGCTTAATTTCGTGGTTGAACCACGGACTTTTTGACGGTCGACTAATTTTAGATTTTACAGGTACACAAGTAGTAAGAAGGTAGTCAATATTGTGGTGAAATAGAGAGAGTTGAGCTTCACATGTTGTCAAGTTAAAGATAGAGTGCCAGTCACATTTATTGAACTCGTTGATGAGCAAATCGTACTCTATATTTCTGTAGTCTCTGTATGTAAATAAACAGTCAGTGAGGTCAAGAGAAAAATCATACGTCAGAAAAAATAAGATCATGTCTGGAAAATGCTGAAACTGATACCTGGTCATATAATAGAATTTTACATTTATCACTAACAAAAAACCCATCTAACAGGGTATTACAGGTACTTGAAAAATGAGTGGGTACGGTAGTATTGACTGCGTGTAATCCCATTGACTCCATATCGAGCAAAAGATGTTGTTCAATTACTATGTTGCTGTTCATGTCGCCGCACAAAATAACATTAGAAAAAGTAATTGATAGATCAGCTATTACATTTATTAGGTCAGTATATTCTGTGTGGCGATTCGGCCGATAGATACAGCCAAGCAATAATTTCTGATCGGATACTTTGCTGGCAAGTTCTATAAATAGATACTCGATGTATCCGTCAATGGGATTCTTACAGACAACCTTACTCTTAATGTTCTTCTTAATATAAATTGCTACCCCCCCTGCATGGCCTACGCGATCGGACCGATACAACAAATAACCATCACATTCAAACAAAACATCTCTAGAGTTACAGACAAACCAGGTCTCAGATACACAAACTACATCGACATTAGAACTTACAAATAGGGTGCTTAAACTCATCCATTTTGAGCGTTTATATGTGCTACTTTCAGACCATTTCTTTGATTGCTCAAAACTTTAATTAAGCTGCTCGCTATGGAACTAGTTAAACTCGCTTGTATTGTTAGATGAACTATGATAGACAAACAGAAACGCTCGCAAAGTATTTTGACAAAAATTTAAAAAGACAAAATTATACTTAACAGTAGAAATAGAAAATGTTAAGCATATGCTCTTAAAAACTAGGGTAAAATTTAATAGAAGATTATTCTTGAAAAGTGTTCTCTTGCTGTTGGGGAGCACCTGGGCACGCAAGAGCAATGACGGGAGCGTTGAAATCCGTGTTTTGGGCATTGATAAGAGAGTATGAATTTGTCTGCATAGGGCGCTCACGATTTACAAGCTGTGAAAGCTCCTCCAAGCGCTGAATGCATTGAGGACTGACGTATGCACTTTGCGCACGTGTACAAGCCCACGGCGAGTAAAAACGGCAGAGAGAGCTTTTTGCTTTTTGAGACGGACTGCCTCTTTGAAAATCTCATAACTCTCTTTAGACAGCTGTTCGTTTAGGTAAAACGGAGCAGGTGACTCAAAGCCCAACAATCCCAGGGTAAGTTGTTGTTTTGATTCGCGTCGGTGAGAAGCAGCCGCTTTTAATAGGGAGATTTTGTCGCCCATATATTCAAATTGGATGACAATCGCCGGGTCAACAACTGATCGAGCCGTGCTCTTCAGCCTAAAAATATTTTTAAGACGTGGTGCAGGGGAAATGCTGAGTGAAAGACTCAACGTGCGGAACAGTGCGTTTAAATTTTCGCCATCAGCACAAGGGGACTCCATGCAAGCGTAGATCGCGTGCAATGTTGGCGTTTCGTTCTGCCGCCAGATGGGATTCCAGCACCCCAACACGATCTTAATAGGAACTGACCTCAGCCTCCAGGGAAACGACACGCTCACAGAGCAGCCGCATCTCACCGGACATGCATTCGAGTCGCTACATAAGGCCGTCCAATAGGCGTTTTTCGGCCTCACGCATGTTGGTGGAAATTTGACCAACCAGCTCCTGGAACCGTTGGTCAATAAGTTCCAGCAAGTGTGAGGCAGAAACCTCGGATGTGCGACCGGTCTTAAGGTCTGTGCCTGTGTTTTGGCGTTGGCGCTTAGCATTTTGAGTTGTAGTTGGTGCCATGTTTAGAGTGATTTGTGATTTTGCCGGCTTCAGTTGTTTGTGTAATGGATTTATTTGATTGTTTGTGTAGTTGTTTGATTGTGTGTGTTGTTGTAATTGTTGAGTGATTTTTGTCCACTTTGATTTCACTTTCTATTTAGAATGTTTGTTTGTGTTAGTGCGTGTGTTAAATTGACCAGTTTTTCACTGTTTATGTTTATTTTCAATTGGAAAAGTTTTGTAAATGCACAGCACTTCGTTGTAGGCGAACTTGCCTTAAATTTGTTTATTTTTTGCAGGTGTTTAATCGGAAATAAAGTGACAAAAACTAGAATTGCGCGGAGCGGCTCAAAAATTGCGTCTTGTTTCGATGAAGATCGATAACGAGTTTTCATCATAGCATCATAAATTTTCCGCGGATCTGAGAATAGGCCTTAAGCGTCTAATATTTGCAGGCGTCTCTGCAAATTGTCTTTTAACACTTTCTTTTAATCACTTTAATTAACTTTTTTCGACGTTTTTCACATTCATTCAGCTTCTCGTAGGTTGAGCCCCCATACTTGTGGGATTTAGGTTGCAAAAAGTCAGAAAATCCCAGTTGTTTAGTTAAGTTGATATTTATTTAATATTAAAGCAAAAAATAAATGATGAATATAACGTTACGGTAGATTAAGTGAACTTATTTTATAACTTTAGTCTTTAATGTTTCTTCTTAGTTTTAAGTCTTAGTCGTCTTTACGTCTTTTGAGCAGCGGCAGAACCTCTCGACTTAGATTCACGACACAAACTAATACTCTCTGGCGGCCGTCTTGCCGTCTCTCTTGTGGGTAGTGCGGTTAGCTGATCTGGCAAGGCATGTCAGAGTAGGGATGCCAGACCCATTCCCACATTATAATCAATTATTAAATATTAATTAATGGGCATCACAAAAAGAAATGGCTTGAAAACGTGTGAGAAAAATCACTCAACCAAGGGTTGGTGACGGCGCTAAATTGCACTCCAAGCTTAGCGAGGCGTGAGTAGGAAAGAAAGATTTGTTGAGCACAAACTTTTATTTTATATAATTTTTCCCTTTGTAGATCCCACACGATAGTCTCATTTACTCAATTGAGTGATTTCCTATTTTCCAGTGAAATTTGTCAAAAGGCTTACCAATAAAATTGATTTTTTCACCTTGATCGCACCCCGGGATAGCTGCCTCGATGTGTATGCCGCTTGCCGGTTGTGTGTAAGATTTTATTTGCCTCTGTGTGTTGTGTGCTTTGCTTATTTGTGAATTTTCTTATGTTCGCCAGGAGCTCCACAGAAACGCGTCTAACTTGGAAGTAACTTTCACTCATAAAAAATATATAGGAAAGTATACATGATAAGAAAAAAACATTTCGAATGTTTTTAACCACTTTAATTAAATAAATCGCAAAAATAACCAAAGATAACCAAACATCCCAGGAAGAAAGCTGCAGAGTGTGAAGAGAATTGAATGTGTACAAAGTCGTTTGCATCGTCTTCAGAAAGAAGATCAACTATCTCGTAATTTTGAAGGAGGTGGGAAGCCTTTTAAAATGGCGGGCTTGCAAGTCCCGCAAGATAAACTACTTTATCCTCCGACTCAAAACCGTCGTCACATAACTTATTAGTTTGCAAGTCGAAATAAGAATGTTTCAAAGTGGATTAATTAGTTATAACTTATAAGTATGACAAGTTCCTTACCAAATATGTACGGAACTTCGCTTCGAAACTAAATTCGTTTTGTGCTTCGCCTTGTGACTTGTATGAGGAGAGAGACGTTTTCGATTACGAAATTCTGGTGTCAGTGAGCGGAACTATACAGCTAGCATCTTGGGATATTGATAAAGAAATAAGTGATGATGTTGAAAAGAAAATATTTGAAAACTCTTAAAGTGGAGCGATATAAAGATAGACTTCGGAGGTGTATGTATATTTATTTAAAAATATTCCCCTTCTACAAAACACTTTTCAATTTCCTGTTTATTTTCTTAAATTTTTTATTTGAAAAGATCATTGACAAGCTCTAGTGAAATATTTGTGACCAAATCATCGATATACCGCCCTAGATGCTCGAGAAAAATGGCTGCAAAATCCAGCAAAGTGAGGAAAATGGCTAGAAAATGCACAAAAGAATGAAAAAACGTTCCGAACTGGATCTGGATAGTACAGATTCTCAGTCCACGGCCAGCACTGGTTTTGATCGTGGTCTGGAGGCTGATAAGATATTGGGTGCCTCCGATAATAATGGTCGCTTGACATTCCTTATACAATTCAAAGGAGTTGATCAGGCCGAAATGGTGCCATCGACAGTGGCCAATGTTAAAATACCACAAATGGTCATACGTTTCTATGAGGAGCGTTTGTCATGGTACTCGGACAACGAAGATTAAACGCTGATTTAGCTGTGCTACCAACTAGAAATCACAACAAGTTATTAACTAATTAAGATGGAGAATAAAACAGTCTTGACTTGCGCTTAAACCAAATATGAAAATCCATTTATTTTTGCTTACGTTATTCCCTTGTCATAAAAGATTCAACTAATATTAACATATGTGGGACAAAAGACGCTGCTGCACATTTTGAGTATCAGCCATTTGCTTTGTAATGAATACCTGCAAATATAATCACGATTATTAAAAATAAAATAAAGAAATATTTATTGGAAATCTTCATCGGTTTCCCCAGCATTTCTAAACACAACAGCCGAAAGTTTTCTGAAGAAAAAAAAAATTATGAAAAATGTTTCGGTTTCCCCAAGGTAGCTCAAAGAGCACCCTCTTAAAACCTTTGCAAATAATTTGATGAAAAAGAAAAGAAAATAAAATGCAGCAAGGGAGAACTTGTCCCTTGGGCTGCCAGCAGTCATAGCCTACTTATTTATTTAAAAACAAATTCCAAATTGCTTTTTTAATTTTGTATAGCTCAAAGAGTTTAACAGATTGCAATATAGCCTCAGGATTCGCTGAAATCGGCTTGTCAATTGTTGTAATTATCGTTTTTTTTTATACACTTGAAAAGTGTATATTAATTTTGCCCAGAAGTTTGTAACGCATAGAAATATTCATTTCCGACCACATAAACTATATATATTCTTGATCAGGACGACGAGCTGAGTTCAATTCCGTCCGTCCGTCTGTCTGTTTCTACGCGAACTAGTCTCTCAGTTTAAAAGCTATCCAGCTGAAATTTTGCACATAGTCTTCTTTTTACTGCACGCAACTAATATGTCGGAACCGGCCGGATCGGATGACTATATCATATAGCTGCCATAGGAACGATCGGTCTAAGAACTAGTTCTAGTTAGAAAAACTTTGTTGTTTTTCATCGTAGCGGCACAAATCTTGGTGCATGTTAGTTATATATTCTTCCACATAATTGTGAAAAAATTTATTAAAATCGGAAGACTATATCATATAGCTGCCATATAAAGGGTCGGTCAAAAAACTAGTTCTAGTGGGAAAAACTTTTTTGTTTTTCATCGTAGCGTCACCAATCGTAGTATATATCAGTTTTATATGCTTCCACACAATTTCGAAAAAATTTATGAAAATCGGATAACTATATCATAAAGCTGCCATAGGAACGATCGGTCGGAAAATAAGTTTTAGTGAGAAAAACTTTTTTGTTTTCCATCGTAGCGTCACTAATCTTGGTATATGATAGTTTTATATGATTTCACATAATTCTGGAAAAATGTATCAAAATCGGAGCACTTTAGCATATAGCTGCCATAGAAACGGTCGTTCAAAAAACAAGTTCTAGTGAGAAAAACTTTTTTGTTTTCCATCGTATCGCCACCAATCTTGGTAGATATTAGTTTTATATGCTTTTACAAATTTTTTAAAAAATTTATAAAAATCGGATGACTATAGCATATAGCTGCCATAGGACCGATCGGTCGGAAAATGTGTTTTACTAAGAAAAGTTTTTTTTGTGGTATCCTATTTTTATTATCAATGATTTAAAATTGTTTAATATCTGATATCTATATCCTATATATATTTTACTGGTTAAATCACTTGGAGTAAAGTTTTTCAAGTGTATTAAGTCGAAGTTAGCTTTGCCTTCTCGTTTAGACTTAGGGTGTATATTTTATGTGTACTGGGAAAAGCTGGCAAAATTCCTCCTACATGCAACACGCTACAGAAAAAGAATCCTCGAAGAAAATTTCTAAATGTTTTGTATGTTTCCAGTTTATAAAAATTTCATTAATTTATGTACGTCCAACTTAATGTTTATAACTGTATAAATTTAAAAGGCTGACGGCACTATTGCCATGCTATTTATATTAATTTCTTTATATTGTAAAATTAATTCAGTACTGAGCTAAAAAAAATCCAAACAGAAAAAATAAAGAAACATTACTTACTTTACTTACTTACTTTTACGTGTACTTAATTTTAATTCAGAGGACGTTCGGAGTTTTCCTGATGTGTATTTTCAGTCGCAACTCGTATACTATTATTTCTGTTTTAGTTGTTATTATTCCTGTTAGTATTATTATTAGATCCATTGTTTTGGTTATACCTGTTATTGTTATTATTGTTGTTGTATCGGTTGTTGTAATTATTGTTGTAGTATCGGTTGTTGTTATTGTTGTTATAACTGTTGTATCTGTTATTGTCATAGTTTCTGTTATTCCAGTTTCTTCGACTATTATTGATCAGATGTGAGATTGCAAATCTGGTTCTTTTTGCACTTGCCAATTGCATCATCATTCACTTTTGCATTATACTCGTTCGTCATCACCTGCAGCTCAATTTGCCACCCAAGGTTCTTCTCAATCAACCACTTTGCTATCCAGTGCTATGATCGCAATGTCGCCAGCCTTGTCCCAAAGCCTTGTGTCTCACTCTTCTTCTGATGCTGTGTTGTTAGATACTGCTGCTGTCCTAATCAAAAATCTTGCTGGCACTCTCGTACCTTGCCGTGCCCTTTTGGACTCCGGTTCTCAGATTCATTTCATTACAACTCGATTCGCAAACGAACTCCAACTTCGTAAAACTAAATCGCAGGGTGTATTTTCGGGCATTGGTGATGCCAACTTCTCAACAGAAGGATACTCAGTCGACCTCGTCCTGAAATCTCGGACTTCAGATTTCGCAACCAGTCTCTCTGCCATCATTGCGCAAACGATTACTGACAATCAGCCTGGCATGTCAGTGAGCACTACTACTTGGAACATTCCCTCGAATATACAGCTGGCCGATCCCTCGTTTCACTTGCCGCAACGGATTGATCTGCTCATCGGAGCAGGTCTCTTTTTCGAGTTGCTGTGTGTGGGGCAGATTCAGTTGGCCTGGATTGCCAATTCTACAAAAAACGCATCTTGGCTGGATCCTCTCTGGTGGCGGTCATCGGACCCCCAAACGGGTGGATGGTTTGTCTTAGAATGATTTTATTAGGGCACCAAGGCCACTATTTATACGATTTGGTTACATTGCTTCTTATGGCTAGGTATGCTTACATGCGTTAGAGTAGATATTAATGCTAATCTTATGCTAGGCTTAAATAACTGTAAGTGCATCTATGTCTTATCTGCTTTGATGCCTAGGCGTTGGAGCTTTACTAAGATAAGCTTTTAGATGTATACATTAAGAATAAAGCTTTGGCATAAGTTCTAATGGCTTAAGCTTAATGATCGACCCGAACACTGGTTCAATGTTTAGTGTTTGCTTATCATAAATATTAATACATATTTATACTACATCTCCCTTTTTCGCAAACAAAGAGAAATTTATTGTTCTTTTTTTTCAGTAGGGTTTTTAATTAAGATCAGAATTATACATCTCAGCGTATGCTGTGATTCACGTACTCATAGAGTTACGCTCTGTTGCTCTTATGTTTTTTTATTGAAAATAAGAGATCTTAATTTTATTATTATTTTATTTACATTATTTATATTTAATCTATTAATTTTACTTGGTCTAAATTTACAATTTGTGTTTTGTTTTTTTCGTTACTTATATATTGTTATTTTTCCCTAATTTTACTACCTTATATTTTCCTAAATATTGATTGTCTAATTTATGGCCTGTTTCATTCTTAAGCCGGGTATCCAGCACTGCGAAAACAAAAAATTCCTGGCATACTTCATATAAAAAAAACTGTGCCAGGAATTTTTTGTTTACCTTTTCCTGTCATTGGTATCCAGCAACATGAACGAAATCCACAGTTTGTTATCGATAGTTGGCCTATCGTTTGCGTGTGTGGATGCTAAAAATTCTGACACACAACACAGGAATACATGTTCTACAATTATTTTTGACGTGATGAGCGAAAAGATGGAGGCAAATGCTGGGTGCAAAACAATAAAAATGAATTGAGGATTTCCAAGTTGGAGAGCAAACAATGGAGAATGTTTATAACGTTATGTTATATAAAATAATTTGATATTTTATTATTGTTGCACACAGTAAATTCATCTTGCCAAGATACTTGGCTTTGCAGTTGACAAAGTTCTCAGTATTATTTTGAATATATTAGGGGTAATCCTTTGGGGTATACGACCACGAATGGCATTAATTGGCTATCACTAGAGAGCCGGCTATTTTTTGGGCTTCGTCGTTTTGTGGTTTGGCCCAGGCCCGTAATAAGCCCGGATCGATTTCAAAGATTGGCCTTGGGTACAAAAAAACCATACCCGGCCCTGTGCCCACATCTACATACTTCCTACTTTGGATATTATCTAGAGCCTGTCGGCTTTCTATGGCTTTTTTCCAAGCGAACAATGTGTGGACAATGTGGCTGAAGAGGCCATATCTGTCTACGGTTTCTGATGCTACATCCTCCTACAAAGACTGCACATATGTGGAATCCAGTCGCTAGACCGAATTTAGCATTTCGTTCATAATTTTAATTTATTTAAATTAAAGCGCCTTACAAAACACAGCAGATTAATCAGTGTGACCTTGCACCGTTGAGGCCTTTTTTACCTTTCTTGGTCTTTTTTACCGTTTCTGGTCACACTTTTTTAGTTTGGTTCCACACACTTTTAATAAATAGCAAATTCCTGACAGGAATTTTCCGCAGTGGTGGATACTAGCCTTTAAGTAAAACTAATTGTCCTATTTTAATTTCTACTTCATTTGTTTTCTTATCATATTGTTCCTTTTGTTTTACTTTATATTTTTGTAACATAATTCTTGCCTTATTTTGAGCTACCTGTAATTTATATTTAATTTCTTTATTATAATCTCTAAATTATAAACTGGATCAACTGTTGTTGTTAAAAATGGGAAATCGGTTGGTTGTTTACCAAAGACTAGTTCAAAAGTACAATAGCCGTTTACTGTGGATGGAGTAATATTGAAACAGTACGTAAAGTATTAAAGATACTCATCCCAATCATATTTTTCAATTGATATGTATGATCTTATATACTCATTGAATTTTCTGTGGCTTCGTTCCACTGCACATTGGGCCAGCGAGCCGATTTTTCGACGAAAATTCAAACTTTTTATAGAAAGTAATCCTATTTTAATAATAAAATTCGAATAGTATATACTTTGACTAAAATGAATCAAAAGATTTTGAATGTTTTGATGCATCCCAGAAATTTTGGCAGCCCTTCAAAGTCAGCTGTTTGATAGCATGCGTGCGAAACTAAAAAGTGCGGGAAAGATTTTGTTTACTTGCGAGCGTGCCAAAATTGTTGTGGTTTAAGAAATTTTCACTAAAATTATGGAAAAGAAAGACCAAGGTATGTAGAATATTTGTATTAAAAAAGACTTTGTTCATGTTTGATAATGTGTTTTTTGTGTGCGTTTATTGGTGTTGTCCAAAAGTAGAAAAAAGCTAACTTGCTAACCCGTCTGTTGTGGATTATAACAAATTTTGTGCCAACTTGTGCCAAAAAGTAATTATGTGTCATTAAAGTGCAAAGTGTATATAAACTAATTTTATAAAGCTTTTTTGCTCCATTTTGCACCGATGTCTATAAATCCCTAATATTGTAGCTGTGGTTGAGTTCGCCTATGAGCAACTGCTTAATATCTACATACAAAACAATCGTAGCGCATCTGCCGTTTCGAGTTGGATTTATGATGAACTGAAAGAATTCGACTTAAGCACGCCCACCCATTGAATATGGTAACGCCGGTCCTCGTCAGAGGAGAAAATTGGCATCCGATTTAGCTGTTAATCAGGGTCAAAACACATCTCTTCTTGTGCATGCCGCCGCAGTTTCGGCCGAAAAAAACTTAATATATTTTTGTAACATGAACAATAATAACAATGTTCCCGATTTTGATGCTAGCAATAGTGATAGTGATTCAGATTCTGACTCTGAAAATCCGTTTTCAATAGAAATTGATGTAGAAGACGACTTTTAGGAACATTTTTAAATGTAAAATACTTATTTATAGTCATTTTGAATGCATTGTTATTTTTTACATATTAATATTAAGGCTAAGTGTTAAAAAAATGAATTAAAAACATTTGTTGAATTTAACAAGTGCTAGCATTATTTATTACCGTACAAGTATCAATAAGAGGAAACCTATCTCATATGGGCGGCTAGGGAAGGCGTGGTCAGATCGGTCTGAAACTTATATGTATTTTTATGTGCATCGACACTATCATATGTACCAAATTTCAAGAACCTAGCTTTAAAACTTTAATTTTCGTCGAAAAATCGGCTCGCTGGCCCAATGTGCACTGTTCCAAGAGTCTGATGATGATGGGCAGTTGAATTTTATTTTTCAATTTTAAAGTTTTTACATAATTCTGTTAGTATTGAGTTCATGTATTCTGTCCCCATGTCTGTGACTAACGTCTTCATCGGACCAAATGTCAGAATACATTTCCCAAAGATCGCTTTTGCGACAGTTTTGGCACTTTTGTGCGGTATTGCTACTGTGATAAGGTATTTGGTCAAATCACATATCATTGTTACTGCATATTCGTAACCGTTTTCAGTTTTTGGTAATGGACCAATAGTGTCAATTAGAACAATGTCAAAAGCTGTTGCAGGCGTTGGTGTCAATTTAATTCAATGTCATAGGTGTTTTATTATGTCTGGTAATTTTTGCTAGCTTGCATTTTTCACATGATTTTACGTACGTCGTTACTTGTTTACTCATATTCTTCCAATAAAATTTTCTTTTAATCTTTTTTAACATTCTTGATATTCAGCAGTGGCCACCTGCTATTGGATTATCATGGTACCTATTCAAAATATTTTTAATTTCAACATCATTTTCATTCAATTTTCTTATTGATGGCAGTATAGCTATTTTTAGTTTCTTTAAATTTTTATTACCTTTGCTCTTAAATTCGTTAATTGAAACTATACTGAATATTTCTTCTGAAGAAGCTATTTGGAAATAATTTATGCTTTGTTCACCTGCCTCTCGTTCAAGCCTTGGATAGAATCGATCTAGATCAATTATTCCATTAATGAATAAATCATAAACCGCAAATGCTGTTAAATTCGTTTTACCTTTTAATAATGAGCATTTTTGTTTGTCCAATTTTAGTTTAATAAATTTTTTGTCATCACAAAAGTTGATTGCCTCGTAAATATTTGCTGTTTTTTCATTTGTTATTTGGTTTTTAAGATTGTCAGGGGTTGTGTTGTTCTTTTCGTGTCCGATTTTGTGGTTACTTTTAATATGTTATTATTAGATAATTCTTTAATTTCTTTAAATTCAATTCTTGATAGCGCGTCTGCTGTATAATTTTCACTTCCTCTGATGTATTCAATAATAAAATCATACTCCTCTAAGTCTAACCTCATTCGTATAAGCTTGGATGCTGGGTTTTTTAATGAAAATAGATAGGTAAGTGGTTGATGATCTGTTTTGATTAGAAACTTTTTCCCATAAATGTAAGGCTTAAAATACTGTATAGCCCAATGTATTGCTGTCAGTTCTTGTTTTTGATGCGTATGCAACTGGTAATTGTTTACCGTCATATTCTTGGCTCAGCACTGCTCCACACTCTTTTTTGCTTGCATCCGTTGTAATGCAAAATTCCTTACTAAAATCAGGATATTGAAGAATTGTTGGAGCTAACAGTTGCTTTTTTAAGTATTTAAATGCTAACTCGCTTTCAATTGTCCATTCGAAAGCTACATTTTTTCTAGATAACCTGGTTATATGTCGTGCTGACTCAGCGAAGTTTGGAATGAACCTGCGATAGTAATTGCAGAATGCTATGAACCGTTTAGCTTCATCGCCGATTTTTGGAGTAGGATAGTTTCTTATTACCTCGAATTTATTGTCATCCGGTAAAATTAATTTGTTTGTGCACTTGTGACCTACCTCGTGTCTAAAAAATGAGCATTTGTCTGGATGTAATTTAAGGTTATATATTCTGCATGTTGTTTTTACAACACACAAATTTTTTAACATATGAGTTTTTAAACATCCAATAACACAAATACATCACACAAATTTTTTAACATATGAGTTTCTGAACATCCAATAACTATTAGGTCGTCCATGTATAAGAATGCTTGGGATGGTGTTAATCCACAAAAAGCGAGCGACATCATTCTTTGGAATGAATTTGGAGCTACTTTTAGACCATAAGGTAATCTTTTAAACCGGTATGAACCCTTATCCGTTGAAAATGACGTGATGTCTCTTGAATTTTCTTCCAATTCTACCTGATGAAAACCTGACATTAAGTCCAGACAAGAGAAATATTTTGCTCGTCCTAGTTGGTCAAGAATGTCATCCATTCTGGGTAGAGGGAATTTGTGGGCTATCAACTGATTATTAATTTTTCTGTAATCGTAAAAATGAGTATTTTTACTCATGATTCCGGTATCGTGTAATCACTCGTGCAGGTCTCTAATCAGAATTATACATCTCAGCGTATGCTGTGATTCACGTACTCATTGAGTTACGCTCTGTTGTGTATGTTCTTTTATTGAAAATAAGAGATCTTAATTTTATTATTATTTTATTTACATTATTTATATTTAATCTATTAATTTTACTTGGTCTAAATTTACAATTTGTGTTTTGTTTTTTTCGTTGCTTATAGTTATATTGTTATTTTTCCATAATTTTACTACCTTATATTTTCCTAAATATTGATTGTCTAATTTATGGCCTGTTTCATTCTTAAGGAAAACTAATTGACCAATTTTAATTTCTACTTCATATGTTTTATTATCATATTGTTCCTTTTGTTTTTCTTTATATTTTTATACACTTGAAAAGTGTATATTAATTTTGCCCAGAAGTTTGTAACGCATAGAAATATTCATTTCCGACCACATAAACAATATATATTCTTGATCAGGACGACGAGCTGAGTTCAATTCCGTCTGTCCGTCCGTCTGTTTCTACGCGAACTAGTCTCTCAGTTTTAAAGCTATCGAGCTGAAATTTTGCACAGAGTCTTCTTTTTACTGCACGCAACTAATATGTCGGAACCGGCCGGATCGGATGATTATATCATATAGCTGCCATAGGAACGATCGGTCTAAGAACTAGTTCTAGTTAGAAAAACTTTGTTGTTTTCCATCGTAGCGGCACAAATCTTGTTGTATGTTAGTTTTATATGCTTCCACATAATTGTGAAAAAATTTATTAAAATCGGATTACTATATCATATAGCTGCCATAGGAACGATCGGTCGGAAAATAAGTTTTAGTGAGAAAAACTTTTTTGTTTTTCATTGTAGCGTCACTAATCTTGGTATATTATGGTTTTATATGATTTCACATAAGTCTGGAAAAATGTACCAAAATCGGATCACTATAGCATATAGCTGCCATAGAAACGGTCGGTCAAAAAACAAGTTCTAGTGAGAAAAACTTTTTTGTTTTCCATCGTATCGTCACCAATCTTGGTAGATATTAGTTTTATATGCTTTTACAATTTTTTTAAAAAATTTATAAAAATCGGATGACTATAGCATATTGCTGCCATAGGACCGATCGGTCGGTTTTTTTATGGTATCCTATTTTTATTATCAATGATTTAAAATTTTTTAATATCTGATATCTATATCCTATATATATTTTACTGGTTAAATCAGTTGGAGTAAAGTTTTTCAAGTGTATTTAAACTTCGGCACAGTCGAAGTTAGCTTTGCCTGGAAAAGACAAGAAGAAAATCCGCAAGCCCGCATTATTTGTACGGTTTGCGGTGGGGAGGGAAGGGGCCCGTCTTATAAGCGCCCGTTTGGCGCTTCCACTTTCACTTCAGCGACTCACACACAACTTCTCCTGCCGACATTAGGGGGACACGATTGGCGATTGTTTTTATAATAATTAGCTGCCATCACATTCAGCGGATTCTCTGGATTCGGATCCGACAATAATGATATAATCGAAAGTAACAAGGACTCGACTGTATAAATTGGATACCATTCCGTATAGAGTATGTCCAGACAAATAACACCCTCTGTAGAGATATTACAGTGATAAATCCGTGTCTTGAATATCACAGAGGGCGGTTGAAAGGGATATCGCACGGTAAATAGTAGATCAAGTATAAATTGACCCCCCTGATAGGGAGTGTCAGGGGGGCCAATTATCTTTGCTAGCCAATGAAATAAGTTATCATTCACTAACTCCACCAAACAAAAGTCGGAAGGCTTGCTGATCAACATTGACAAATCACGTGTGAGACGACGAGCGGCGGTCGCACTATTCTCCGTAACAGCAGCAATACTTGGAGTTTTTGGTGTAGGTATAGGTATAGGTGTAGATGTTACCTCTGCTACGGTAGGTAGATGAGGCATAGGCACAGGCACACTTCTGGGTCGTCCGCGACGAGCGGGTACTACTACTTGGTCCGAAACCACTCTAATTGCATTTTCCAAAGTACGCCTTGTGTTGGTTTGTCGCCTGTTTCTAGTGTTCCTTTCTACTCTTCCAACTGTAGTTCTGTTTACTGCAGCTTCCGCTCATTGCCTTATCCGCTCGCTGTGACGTGTTGTAAATTGTAAATTTTCTATAAAATATATTTTCCGACTTGATTGTTGTATACACAATATACTTCTGTACTGAATTCTGTGCTCTGTTTAATGGTTGTCTTTGAAATTTCAGCTTGCTAGAATTTTCATTTTCCTTTTTAAGGAAATTTTGTACAAAATTTCAACTCGATAGTTTAACAAGTAAGAGCGCTACGATAAACTCTATACCGTGATTTACGCATATGTAAAGTGTACACACTTAGAAGGAAGCATCTTTGACCCCATAAAATATATATGTATTCTTGATCAGCATGACGAGCTGAGTCGATTTAGTCAATCAGTTTATCATTTGTTTCAATCTCCACAAAATTCTTGAAATGATAAAACATTCGTTTCTGATGAGGCTATCAATAAGCACTTGGTCCAGTTTTTTGACAATAGGAAGGAAATGTTCTACAAGATCAAATGTCTGTATGAAATTTTGAGCAAAGTTAAGGGAAAAAAGAATTCTCCGATACGGGAAAATCCACCCCCAAAAGAGGTAAAATGTCGAGAGTATTAAATAAGTTAGAGAATAGTTCTCCAATTTGGAAAATGTAGGCCAAACTTTTTTTTTTTCTATTTTTATGAAGAATTGTGAAAAAATGAATATTTTGTTGTTCTCCATATTAGGCTTTAAAAGTTTCTGTAAAATGTAAAAATTTTGTTTTAAGTTTTACACTATTTAAAAATCAAATTAAATAAAAAAAAAAAAAAAAAATTTAAACCGATCATTTGTCCTCATTTTGGAAAAAGCTCAGCCAAGCTAGTTGAAAGTTGGTTTCTAGTATTGTGAAATACAACACCAAGAAGAAGAACAATTTATGGGCCAAATAAATATACAAAATAATATTTTCTTCTTTGACGAAAATAGTAAAATGGTAGATTCAGCCACGCGGCTGAGACTATGTAAGCAAAGAGCACTGCAACCAAACTGAATCTTCCCATTTTCGTCATGTACAGAATTCTGGCCATTCGTTTTTCAGTGATTTTTTGTTTTTTGTTTTTTTTTGCTAGTTATGGCTATGTTTGCTTTGCTACTTTTCTCTGCGGCTGCTTTTCCATTTGCATGCCAAACCAAATGTTGGTTTGATAGGTGTGCACCCTCATCCCGCTCCCCATTTGCTTGGGGGGCTGTTGGAAATGGTTGTGCAAATGGCGAAGGCTATTTGCGTTTGTCGCCTGCTTGGTTATTTTTATTTTTTTTTTGTACACTTGAAAAGTGTATATTAATTTTACCCAGAAGTTTGTAACGCATAGAAATATTCATTTCCAACCACATAAACTATATATATTCTTGATCAGGACGACGAGCCGAGTTCAATTCCGTCTGTCCGTCCGTCCGTCTGTCTGTTTCTACGCGAACTAGTCTCTCAGTTTTAAAGCTATCGAGCTGAAATTTTGCACAGAGTCTTATATTTACTGCACGCAACTAATATGTCGGAACCGGCCGGATCGGATGAATATATCATATAGCTGCCATAGGAACGATCGGTCTAAGAACTAGTTCTAGTTAGAAAAACTTTGTTGTTTTCCATCGTAGCGGCACAAATCTTAGTGTATGTTAGTTTTATATGCTTCCACATAATTGTGAAAAAATTTATCAAAATCGGATGACTGTATCAAATAGCTGCCATATAAAGG
The DNA here is from genome assembly GCA_018904225.1 of Lordiphosa mommai. NCBI lineage: Eukaryota > Metazoa > Arthropoda > Insecta > Diptera > Drosophilidae > Lordiphosa > Lordiphosa mommai. Next base: position 212,734 of record JAEIFT010000065.1, on the reverse strand, counting down.
GTCGGTCAAAAAAATAGTTCTAATGGGAAAAACTTTTTTGTTTTTCATCGTAGCGTCACCAATCGTAGTATATATCAGTTTTATATGCTTCCACACAATTTCGAAAAAATTTATCAAAATCGGATGACTATATCATATAGCTGCCATAGGAACGATCTGTCGGAATATAAGTTTTAGTGAGAAAAACTTTTTTGTTTTTCATCGTATCGTCACCAATCTTGGTAGATATTAGTTTTATATGCTTTTACAAATTTTTTAAAAAATTTATAAAAATCGGATGACTATAGCAAATAGCTGCCATAGGACCGATCGGTCGGAAAATGTGTTTTACTAAGAAAAGTTTTTTTATGGTATCCTATTTTTATTATCAATGATTTAAAATTTTTTAATATATTAAATCAGTTGGAGTAAAGTTTTTCAAGTGTATTAAAACTTCGGCACAGTCGAAGTTAGCTTTGCCTTCTCGTGTTTTTTTTGGCTTCTTGTATTTGTGTCTCATTTACGATGGCGGCAGCGGCTCGTCCTCAAGTGGGTGCAAATAGTTGTTGGCATTTTCGGCAATGGCCAAGAACTACACCAAGAATCATTAGCAGGGCAAAGCATCAGGCCACGGGGCAACTCTTGGCGTCAAGTGTACGTATAATTTTATTGCCTGGTTAATTCAGGCGGCGCCGAGAGTCGACAGTGTTGCGTATCGCGCTGTCATTTCAGTTAATAATTTAAACATTTTGAAAACTGGCGCCCCGAGTAGCTACTGGTTGGTTGGGCCAACCACCCTTAAGATAACACCCATCCGACTGTCTGTACATCCTTCCGTCCGTTCATTGCGTTGCCACTTCCGGTCAAATCTTGCTTCAGGCCGCAATGTGTTTCTTTATGTGTATGTGTGTTTGTGTGTTTGGGAATGTGTTTAGCTGTGTTCACCGGTGCGTGTGTTGCCTGTAAATGTCGCATTTCGCTTGGCAAAACATTCCAGACGCTGCATTTCAATTATCATTGTTTTATTTATATTCCATAGCGTGTTTGTGTCTGTGTGTGTGTGTATCTGTGTGTGTGTAGGAGCAGGATTAATGTCTTTTGGTGGCAATATATTGCCAAAGGGCAACCAGCAGCTTGTTCAAGGCATATGATGTCATCAATGCCCTCGCAGAATTGTCACCAGCTGTGTCACATGTCAACAAAAACGCCACACAGAGAAAAATAGCTCAAATATCAAACTAAATAGTGAAATTCAGTAGATTATTCAACACACATTTTTTTTTTTTTTTTTTTGAAGCAAGAATAAAAGTCGAGACACAATTTTCCTCAAATTGATCATTCAGTAATTAACAGTGGCTCCAAAACCCTTTTTGCCTCTTTAAGTTTGGACACAATTTCCTCAAACTGTATAAATTAGCTCTAAAACCTTGTTTTCTAGCCTAAGTCTAGAAACAATTTTCTCAAACTGTACATGAAGCTATCAATAGCTATCCAAAACCATTATTTCTTACTAAGTCTAAACACAATTCCCTCAAAATATACATTTTGCTAGTAATAGGAATACCAAAAACTTTTTACATCATTAAGTCTATACATAATCCCCTTAAACTGTATACGTAGCTTTTAGCAGTGGTTCTTAAACCTTTTTACCTCACTGAGTCAGGACAAAATCTTCTCAAATTGTACATTTATCAATAAACAGTGGTTCCAAAACCATTTTAACTCATTAAGAATGGACACAAAACCCTCAAACTGTATATTTAGCTATTAACAGTGGTTCTAAAACCTTTTTACTTAACTGAGACTGGACACAATTTCCTTAAATTGTACATTTATCTATAAATAGAGATTCCAAAACCTTTTTACCTCACTAAATCGGGACACAATCCCCTCAAACTGTACATATAGCAATTAACAAAGGTTCCATAACCTTTTTACCTTACTAAGTTTGAACACATTTTGCTATTAATAGGGATTCCAAAACCTTTTTACATCATTAAGTCTGTACACAATCCCCTCAAACTGTAAACTTAGCTATTAGCAGTGGTTCTTAAACCTTTTTACCTCACTGAGTCAGGAACAAATTTTCTCAAACTGTACAGTTAGCAATTAGCAATGGTTCTAAAACCTTCTTTACCTCATTAAAAGTGGACACAAAACCCTCAATTAAGTCTGGACACAATTCCCTCAAACTGTACATTTTACCTTACTAAGTCTTAACTAAATCCCCTTAAACTGTATAGTTTGCAATTAACTGTGGTTCCAAAAGCTTTTTACTTCATTAAATCTGGACACAGTTCCCTCAAACTGTACATTTGGCAAATTAACCGTGGTTCCAAAACCTTGTTTCCCACTCAGTCTAGACACAGTTTCCTCAAACTGTATATTTAGTTATTAACAGTGGCTCCAAAACCATTTTATCCCTCAAAGTCTGGTCACAATCCCCTCAAACTGTACATTTAGCAATTAACAGTGGTTCCAAAACCTTTTTACCTTACTAAGTCTGGGCACTATCCCCTCAAACTGTACAGCTAGCAAAAGACAGTGGTTCTTAAACCTTTTTTCATCATTAAGTCTGGATACAACCCCCTTAAACTGTACATTTGGCAATTAACAGTGGTTCCAAAACCTTTTCTCCTCACTAAGCCTGGACACATTTTCTCAAACTTTAAATTTAGTAATTAACAGTAGTCCCCAAACCTTTGTACCATATTTTTTCAATAACTTTTTCTCTGTGCATTACCTGTGTACTATCGTCAACACTTTAATCAAATGGTAAACGACAAAAGATTATCAGCTTCATTCATATTACATATTTACTCAATTATGCGCCAATAAACGCGGCCTCAACTTCGTCAATAAAAATGGAACGTGCGACGCATGCCAAAACCAAATTCATGCAGCAAAACCCAACTCGTCATATGCAAACCCAACGCCATAGTCCTAGATCAGGCAAACCATAACCATATCCCCGTCCTCGTCCATTTCCATAACCCTATGTCATCGTCCTTTGCCCCAGCCTTTGGGCTAATGAAAACATAAGCAATTGTTATGACCCTTCACCAAAAAAAAAAAAAATATATATATATATGCAGGTTGCTGAATCCGCATCTGGGCAGGAGCTCAACAAATTGCTGCGACACGAAACGCATAAAACAACATGCCTAATTTCCATGTAATAACGACTACAACCCCCCCGTCAAGTGCCTAAGTGGATAGAGAACCAAAAAAAAAACTACTTTGCCCCTTTGCTCGTCCTTTGAAATGATAATTCGTGCAGTGTATGCAAATTATGCCATTCTAATCAATTTTATGCAAAATTAGCAATTCATGGGTAAAAACTTTTTTAACGATTTTCTACAATTTCTCTTCTTTTTCTCGTCCCAGCCTGGCAATTCCATAGTTTAAGAGTGTTGGCCATTTCTAGTTTGTTTTAAGCTTCAAGATATTTCGTAAAATAAGCCTGCACGTTGCCATAGGCATACCTAAGTTTGCTTAAGTGAACCGAGGATCGAGGGGTTCCAAGAACCGGTACGCGAACCGAATTTATAATGAACTCACGAGTTTGAACCCCCGAACCGAACCTCATCTAAAATATTTGATTTTAGGATTGAAGGAAACATTTAAGACCCTATAATGTCTTTATATATAAAGGAAGTCTGTATAAACGCGTCGATCCCAAAGACTATAAAAGATAGAGTCACTTGTTTGCGCATGGAGTGGATGTATACCATAAGCAGATCGAGTTGGTTTCAAAATTGAAAATTTTCATATTAGAAATGGCCATTATTTTTAAGTACATATTGAAGTTATTAAATATACATTTTTCGATCCAAAAAAAACGTAAAATAGGGGCATAAGATCCAAAACAAGACAATTTGTGTGATTCCCCAAGTGATTGACCATCACAAAAGAAGTTTGTTGAATGGAAGCTAAACGATATATTTGTCCGATTTTTATCAAACGCGACCAAATTGTGTTGAAGCAACTAATACGTAGGTTGCTATATATATATTTCTGGCCTAATAATGAAAACACAAATATTTTTGATCAAAAATGGTTTTATTGTTTTTCAAAGTATTCTTCAGCATGAATTATACACTTTTGCATGTGCTCAAACCAATTGTCGAAGCACTTTTTTCACTCCGATTGAGACAACTCCAAAACATGGTTTTTGAACTCTTCAACTGCGTACTTCTGGCGACGAAAATCGTTGACCACGGAATAAAAAGATGTCACTGGGTGCCAAATCAGGGCTGTACGGCGGATGACCCATCTCTTTGACGTTTTGGGCGACCAAAAAGGCGCTGGTGTGAGCTGATGTATGAGAGCTCGCATTGAAAAGTGTATATTAATTTTGCCCAGAAGTTTGAAACGCATAGAAATATTCATTTGCGACCACATAAACTATATATATTCTTGATCAGGACGACGAGCTGAGTTCAATTCCGTCTGTCCGTCTGTCTGTTTCTACGCGAACTAGTCTCTCAGTTTTAAAGCTATCGAGCTGAAATTTTGCACAGAGTCTTCTTTTTACTGCACGCAACTAATATGTCGGAACCGGCCGGATCGGATGACTATATCATATAGCTGCCATAGGAACGATCGGTCTAAGAACTAGTTCTAGTTAGAAAAACTTTGTTGTTTTCCATCGTAGCGGCACAAATCTTGGTGTATGTTAGTTTTATATGCTTTCACATAATTGTGAAAAAATTTATAAAAATCGGATGACTATAGCATATAGCTGCCATGGGACCTATCGGTCGGAAAATGTGATTTACTAAGAAACGTTTTTTTATGGTATCCTATTTTTATTATCAATGATTTAAAATTTTTTAATATCTGATATCTATATCCTATATATATTTTACTGGTTAAATCAGTTGGAGTAAAGTTTTTCAAGTGTATTAAAAGTTCGGCACAGTCGAAGTTAGCTTTGCCTTCTCGTTGTAACATAATTCTTGCCTTATTTTGAGCTACCTGTAATTTATATTTAATTTCTTTATTATAACCCTTCAGTTCCGATCAGGCCTGAATCAGACCTGAATTCAGGGCTGAAATGGAAGGGCTGGTCATGAATTCATGGCAGCCTTTATATGAGTTTCAGGCATGAATTTAACATAGGCATGGCCTAGGACTTCATGACGTTCGCTTCTTTTAGCCATGAGAAGCATGGGTGAACTCATGGGTCAGTTTCATGAATGATTTCACTGATGATTTAAGGTCGATTTCATGAGTGATTTCTGGGGTGATTTTAGATCGAATTCATGGCTGCACAAAAAAAATGTGTACTGGTGGAGGAGGGGGGGAGGTTCTAACTCCACCCCCCCGCAGTGTCTGCCCCGCCGCCTCCCCCACACTCAGATTTTTTTATCTAAGTAATATTAATTCTCATGGTGAACCGCTCTGAAATAAACTAAGAAATATAAATATTATTGAACACAGATTACCTTGTCTGGGGATCGAACTCGGAACTTAGCACAAATCGAATGTCGTCTCAACGCAAACGCTAAAGAGGCTACTTATATGAGCAACATTGTTTGTCTCTTTCCACAGTTACACAGTTACGCACACTTTTGCATTCGTTTTGCTTCGTTGTTGTTTTTTTTGGCCTACGTTGCGTGAGAGAGTCAGCGTGCAGCTGCATTCTCTCTCTCGCTCGTTTTTTGTTATGTTTAGTCATAAAAATTACAATAATTATTTTATAAAAAATATATCATTATTTGAATAAATAATTATTCATATAATTAATTATTTATATATATACTGAATTTTATAATAAATTCTGATTTTTCGCCACAACATTTGAGTTGCGAATATGAGCAGAATATCGGTCATGAATTTGCAGCGCCAACTCAGCTCTGAATTCACCCATGAGTTCAGCCATGAAAGGGAGTAATTGCTCCCGCTGGAACTGAAGGGAATCTCTAAATTATAAACTGGATCAACTGTTGTTGTTAAAAGTGGGAAATCGGTTGGTTGTTTACCAAAGACTAGTTCAAAAGGACAATAGCCGTGTACTGTGGATGGAGTAATATTGAAACAGTATGTAAAGTATTGAAGATACTCATCCCAATCATATTTTTCAATTGATATGTATGATCTTATATACTCATTGAATGTTCTGTGGCTTCGTTCCACTGTTCCAAGAGTCTGATGATGATGGGCAGTTGAATTTAATTTTTCAATTTTAAAGTTTTTACATAATTTAAACATTTTTTTGTGAGCCCAATGCCATAGGGATGATAACCTCTTTGTGTAAATTGTTCGGTCTTATTGTGAATAAATTTTGATTTTGTTCATAATCTAGCTTGCAATTGAAAGTTTTAATGAAGTCGACTCCAATTATCCCGTCACAAGGAATTGGAAAGTTATCTTGGACTACTTGGAATTTGTGCTGTATTAAAATGTTTTCAATTTCTAAGTCTAATTCAGCTTCTCCTAATGATTTTACACTTTCCTGACATATCCCATTTAAGCTAGTGTATTTTGCTGTGTTTATATCTATTGGATATATAAGTTTACTTTGCTTAATCAAACAGATATCTGCACCCGTGTCTACAAGAAATTTAAGTGATTTTGTTTTAATATTAAGAAAAATGAAACTATTGTTGTTTAGACTCAGGGTGTATATTTTATGTGTACTTAATTTGAATTCAGAGGACGTTAGGAGTTTTCCTGATTTTCAGTCGCAATTCGTATACTATTATTTCGGTTTTGGTTGTTATTATTCCTGTTAGTATTATTATTAGATCCATTGTTTTGGTTATACCTGTTATTGTTATTATTGTTGTTGTATCGGTTGTTGTAATTATTGTTGTTGTATCGGTTGTTTTAATTGTTGTTATAATTGTTGTATCTGTTATTGTCACAGTTTCTGTTATTCCAGTTTCTTTGACTATTATTGATGTAGTTCCATCTATTATTTTGTCTGTTGGGGTTAGAAAACCTGTTGTTAAAGTTCTGTCTCGTAAAAAGTAAAGTGTTGTTTTGACCAACTGCGTCTGTGAAACTACTAACAAACTAGGATATTACTTCGTTCATATTATTAAATTGTCCAGCCTCCATTATTGTTTTTACTTTTTCTATTGAGCAATTTTGCGTGATTGCTTTAACAGCTGTCTGTGTAGCGTATTTGTTTGCTATATCTGGTTTCAATTTGTCTAGTATATATGCTTGCGTGAGTGCTTTTGTTAGGTTTTCCAGTTCTGTTGTATATGCCGTAGCTGATTTTCCGTTGTCATAATTTTAGCTTCGAAAACTCCTACTGATTCTCCCTTAATAGTAGTTTTTAGTTTCAATATTATTTCGGAAATTGTTGATTCGTTCGTTAATAGTATTCTTGCGTCACCTTTTAACTTTGTCTTAATGAATCGCTCTGCTGTTGCTTCATGTGATTCTTTAATGTCATTTAGTAGTTCGAGTGAGTCAATAAAACTCTAAAGGTATTCAGCTTTTCCATCAAAATCATGAACAAGTCTTGAGGCGGAGCTCTGAAATTCAAGAGTTGTTTGTGGCATATTGTTAGCTTTTGTTTTTTCTTTATTTGTAATAGAAAGTTTTTCTTCGTTTATTATTTTCAAATCTTCTCCTTCTTCCATTTGACTATATTCATAACTGGCTGTACGGTCCAGTTGTCTAGGCAAAAATACTATTATCTTATGTTTGTTTGTAATATACTCTAGGTTATTTCTAAAAGATAAGAAAATATCATTAGCCTGAAGTTCTTGTAATGTACTGCATTTAGTATAGTTTTCATGTAATATAGTCCTAATTTCATTAAAGGTGTCAAATAATTTTTTAAATGTTTTTCTATAGTAACTGGTCTTATATCTATGCTTTTGTTCAGGCATTTATATGATTTAGAAAAATTTTCTCTAAGGGGCTGAATTTTAGATTGTATTATTGTCCAATCCATATATATTCATTTTTACTGTGTAATTAATAATTTATAGCACTCTAAATGCTTTGTTTTTGTTTTGCTATATATTTATTTATTATTACATTTTATTGGTTTTTTGAAAATTCTAACTACTGTGCTCGTTAAGTTATTTTATCAAAAAATTCTTTTTTCTTTGTGAAATTTTTGGTTGACATTGTACTACTGTGCAATGATTTTCAAGCTCAATTTTTGTTGGATGCTCTGTTATTTTTTTTGTTTGTTTTCATTCTTTTCTTCTCAATTAATGTGCGTGGGAAAATTGTGTTTCTGTTTTTTTTTTTTTTTTTTTGATATTTCTGTGTTTTATGCTTTTAACATTTGTAAAACATATGTCATTTTTAAAATGTATTAACAAAATTAGGTATATATATATATGTGTGTCCGTACCGTAAACAATCTAAGCTGGCATCTAAATAGAGAACACCATGACGTTGTAAAAGAATTTAAATACCTCGGAGTCACGGTAACGCAAAATTTAAATTACTCCAACCACCTACAGCAGAAACTTTCTGACTCAAAAATTGCCAAGAATAGCACATGGAACTCTTTCCTCGGCAGACAAAATGTGTTACCAAGCGTAAAGTACAAGCTTTTTAAGGCCACTGTGCGTTCAATAATGCTGTATGCGTCGCAAATTTGGGGACATACCTACCATGAGGAAACAGTGAAACTGCAGCGTCACTTTATCAAGAAAATCTTTCAGTTGCCCAGAAGTACACAAAATTACGAAATTTACTTTGAAACGGGTCTGTCGCTGCTATACACCGAAGCATTGCAGGCGCACTTCTCATATATCCGAAAAATAATGAAGATGCCTGAAAACAGGTTACCAAAAATAATATCGAAATACCTTCAGAGCGAAACAAGCCAGTTTTTTGGAAAATGGCAGAGCCTGGCCGACGAACATGGTATAGATCTGGATATAACTGACTCAAGCACGTGGGAATCAGCACATGAGAAAATTGTGGATCAAGTCAATCGCGCATTTGTGACAAAGTTTGCTTTCCAGGCCAGCCAAAGTTCGTCTAGAACAACTTACAAAATGCTTAACCATAGTCTAAATGATTCAAACTACTTTCATGATGACTTAAAAATATGGCAAATATCCTTAATATGTAAAGCACGAACAGAAATGCTGCTTCTAAACGCCATGCCATACAGAACCAACACTCAATGCAACCTGTGCAATTTAAGGACCGACGAAAATACCATGCATTTTATTGCCAAATGTCCCATTTTGAATGAAGTTAGGAAGCTCCACCTCAAAAAACCACAACTCACTCATCAGGAAACAATTAGCATTCTGAATGTATCGAATTGGAATGCTCTCGCCAATTTTCTAAAACTTGCTCTTAACTATAGGAGGCAGATTCAAACTGAAAACTTCTGAACATAGGCACACATTATCAATAGTATCCGACGGCAAATAGGCTCGAATATAACAGAAATATTGTAACACCAAACCACGATTCCATACTACAAGGTGAACGATCTGGTATCTGGGGAAGTCCCGGGCAGCCAGGTGTATTAACCGGAGTAGCAGCGGATAGGTGTAAGGTGAACGACAGACGGTTATAAACCAAGACGATTGAAACTTGTTAACTTTATTTTTAGTTAAATAATAGAAAAAACACAAAATATATGTTAAAACAACTAAAACTGTAAAATAAAGACACTCTACTACTACTACTACTATATATGTGTGTCTAAATCTATGTATACGTTTATGTATAGTGTATGTATTAGTGTTTGTGATTTTGTATTTGTTTATTATTTTGCGAGGGCGAGTATCGCCGTAACGACAAGTTGCCGTTAGGCACTCTTGTTTATTTTTATTTATTGTTTTTGTTGTTTTTTTTTATTATTATTATTACTGCTGCTCTGCTTTTGGCTTCTGAGTGGCTGCTGCTCTTCGCTGCTGCTGCTGCTGCTGCTCGATGGCATCTATTTTTAGCCAAATTGATGCTGCTTCGTTCCAGGGTGGGGGTGGGTTTGCATTAACCCGTGCAAGAAGGGCAGCCCTGTTGCGCCTTAATTTGGCGTTAGCTCCTCCTCGTCTCTTTGGGGTCCTTACCACTGGGATTTGGGTGAGTCGAGCCTCTTCCTTGGCTCTTAGCTCCTTTGCAGCCCTGTATGCCGGTTTGGCCCAACCTTTGGACGTGCCGCATTGGCCTGCTGAAGAGCGAAGTAGTAGGGGATTGTATGTTCTGAATCAATTGACCTTTGACCTTTGGCTTTGGGGAATACGGTCACACTAATTTTGATGTTTTTATTTTTGGTATTTTTTGTTTTGCGACATGGTCACACTAATTAGGGATTATTTGAATTTGGGTGTTTGGTCACACTGATCGTTTAATTTTTTCCCACCTCTGATAAATGGCGCGAAGTTTGAATTTGTGAATTTTTAAGGTTTTCCCTTCCCTATTGTAATGGCGCGAAGTTTGAATTTGTGTGGGCTTTTTAATTTTGGTGTATGATCACACTAATTAGTGATTTTTTGATGGCGGGAAATTTGAATTGTTGTCTTTTTGGTGTGTTTCCATCCATATTGATGTGGCGGGAAATTTGAATTCTAATATTTTTTAATGTTTTCCATCCATGGTTGGAGGGCTTTTTTGAATTTTCAACGTTTTTTCGAATTTTTAATTTTGCGTTTTATGGTTGTATGAATTTTTGGTCAAAATGGTGGGGGGGGGGGACAGGAGCGGTGATCTGTGGTGGGGGGCGGTGGAGGGGTGGGGGCGTTCTGCAGCGGTCCCAGCGACTTGGATCTAGTTTCTTTGTTTGTCTGTATGTTTTTTTTTTTTTAGTGTTTTTTTTGTTTTCAAGATGAGGGAAACCGATCTGCAGCGGTCCCAACGAATTTGATCTAGTTTTTCTTTTTTGCTTGTGTGTATGTTTTTTTTTTTGTTTTCAAGTGTTTTTTCTGTGACAATTTTTGATTTTCGTGGAATGCGTGTGGGCTTGGAGAGGGAGTACTCTCATTGTTTACAGAGGCTGGATGAGCGGTCAATATGGACAGCGGTCTCAAATACTGTTGCTCAGCTTGTGAGGTTTGTTCTCCTCAAAATTCAAATAAACATATTGTAGCGAAATTTGGTCAACTCAGTTGAGTTCGCCTTGGTGGGTTAGCCGAGCGGAACTATTTAGTTAGGTTATGGGGAAAAGCGATGCCGCAGTTGGCCAGGCAAGCTAAGCGATGGAGAGAAAACAGCCAGCCAATAGGTTATGTGAGATCCAGAGGTTTTTATTCGCTTCACGTGTGTCTTCGTCACGTGTCTTATTAGATCTCCCAAAAACTAGACTTGAGCTTAAAGTTAAAGAAAAGAGTAAAGCTCGCTATGTGAAAAGTACTCGAATCGTTACATTTCCCTTAGCACTGAAAGCGGACTGTTGACCCGGGGGACTAGTTTGCGGAGTAGGAACCTAGGTTCGCTACATTACCCCCTTCTGAGACTCGAGACTCCTGGCCGAGTAGGGTGGGCGCAGATCCTTGATAAGGGGAAAGGTTGTTCACATAAGTCCAGTGGGCAAGCGCAGTTTGCGGACCAGGGCCTTGGTGAGGGACGTATAACGCCTCGTGACCTTAAAGCAGCAATAAATCGCTCAAGCGCAGCCTTCCGTGATAGTGTGAGCCGTCGAGGAGGCTTGATGGGATGCGCTTGACCAGTATCGAAATGGTGATGGGTTACGCTATCACGCTCGGTGTCGTCTTTGTACTGGGCGAGCTCCGGTTCGTCCCCGCAAAGCAGATGTATCAACTTAGCTGCTTGGGTGACAAAAGGTTTTGGGTTGTATGGCAGCGCTTCGACTGGTTCCAATTGACCCAGGATCGTAAGTGCCGGCAGCTTGCGTGTCTGCGAGCAGAGATTTAGTACACGCAGTGTGGCGGTGCCGCGGCTTGTGTCTATGAGACTACTTCCTATGACCAGGTCAACAGGCAATTGGGAATCGGTCCCATGTTCCAGTATAGCGCGGGCTTGCTGTTCCTGTGCCTCACAGTCAACATGAATGTGAGTGTCGCTATATGGCGGTATGCTGGTGGAGGCCGTAGTATATAGGAGGTTGGGTTCCTTTGAAATGGGAACAATTAATCGTAACGAGCCCCATGAAAACTTCAGATGAAGCGTCTTTAAGTCCACGGTGGCTTCGTGGTGCAGCAAAAAGTCGATGCCCAACAGACCTGGGGTATCTCCTTCTACTATTAAAAATTCGTGCTGAAGCCTTTGGCCAGCTTTAGTCAAACTCGTAGTGGCTTTGGCTGTAGCCACAAACTGCTCCGAAGAAGGGCCTTGTAAGGTCACCTGACAAGGTGTTACAGGCAGTGGCTCCTTGAGGTCGGTGGCGTTCAGCAGCGACACGGCGGCGCCGGTGTCGACGATAAGTCGAACGATGCGATTCTGTAAAAAAATAAAACAGTGTAGGTTCTGGTCGTCAAGGGTACCAAGTGTATACGTAGCTTTGGCAGGCGGAATGGTGGTCCCACGTGGGCCATTGTGGAGTGCCGGCCTCCTGGTCGATGTCACCAGAAATGGGAAGCAGGATGTGGGACTTGATAGACGTTTGCTCATCGGAAATCTCGTTGTGCGGCGGCTCGGAAAACAACAAGGCTAGGACGGCCTCGGCTTCTTCAGAAGGAGGACTAGGTCAGGCGCGTGGTTGCTTTGGCTGCGGCAGGCTCAAGGCGGGATGCTTCGATGAGTCGCAAGCCAACAATGTGGGATTGGTCAACTCTAGTCGCTGTGATTCCTTTTTCAAAACTGGTGGCAGAGGAGGATAGGACACATTCAGTGGCCGTTTCGTAGAGCTAGGCTGGTCCGGAGTTGCCTGGTGGTAGCTTTTGCGGCGATGTGCTTTTTCGGGCAAGATGGCTGAGGCGGCCTCTACTTCAGTTGATGCTGATAGCAATGCTGCAGTAGGCGGGCCTGTCAGTGACAAGCTTGAGGAGGCCTGCATGGATGGAACGCGAGTTAAAGGCTCGTGGGCGTTCGATTCTCGACAGGGCTTCTTTTGGTTTAAACTTGACGATTTGGCAACAGAAAGCATCTTAAGGGCACAGACTCGTGGATCGGAGATCGAAGTCATGTGCTGAGCTCGGTCCACGGGTGTTTCCGAGGTCGTGGTAACATTCGCGATCTTTTTTGGTAAAGCGAGAGATGCGAGTAGCAACTCACTGGGGGCGTTGTGGTTTATGGCCAACCTCAGCCCCGAGAGGCTGGCGCTTCCTAGTTTCCCGAATGCTGCACAGGGGAAAGTGATTGGTCTAGGCTGCCCGCGGAATTCGTGCGAGAATTTCGACCAATTCTTTTAGGAGATTGAGGTGGCGACTCAGTGGACACTGCAGTCACGTTTAACACAAAACCAGCTGGACGTCGACGACATTGTGCGTTAATGCGGTTAGCCATATTCAGTGCTTCCATAAGTGTGCTAGGATTGCTAGCGAGAATCATAACTTGATAATTGGTCTCGCGAATGCCATCGATGAAACGCTGAACCAAGATGTTGTTATAAGTCCCGGGTGATAGTTCATGAAAAACTTCTCGACCCATGCGCTCTAAGTCCATTGCAAAGTCATCCAAGGATTCCTTTGGACCTTGCATGCGATTGTGAAACACGTGGTATCCCGTATGCGCACTCACAGTAAAATGATCGCGCATAGCTGACGCTAGGTGATCATAAGACCGCAAGGTGGTCTCTGGCAGCGTGGCATGAAACTTTTTGGCCCGGCCGCGCAAGCTCATATACAGCTTTCGGCATTTCTTTGACTCCGACCAACGACATTCCAGAGCCATGTCATCTAAAAGGCGTTGAAATTCTGCCCAGGGTCTGGTGCCGTCGTACAAAGGAGGTGGTTCCATATCTGGCATTTCTAACACCTCCCAATGATGAGTATGGTTGGCCGCCAGTGGGTGATTTGGTGGAGTAGTTGAAGATGCGACCGAATTGGCTCCATGCGCTTCTGGTGGTGAGGGGGCGGAGTATGCCCTAGCATCGGCACTCTGACCTTGGCGCGGTGGCTCAGTTGCTGCTGATTGCCACGCTGTGGCCTGTTGCGGGGCTACAGTTGGCGTTACCTTTTCCCTGGGTTCGGTTATTCCCAAACCGGACCCTCCGGTTATGCGCGGAGTACTGGAGGCAGGACCCTCTCTACTAGTGCACATGGTGGGCGCGGTGCTTGCCGCTGGGTCGGTAGCATCTTGCCGATCAATTTGCAAGCCCAACATTGTACGTTGAAAAGATGCACACATTTGCTCAAACTTCAGCTCCAGGTTTATCAAAGTCGTTGCCAGCTTCTGTTGACCCTCTTGTAAGCTCTTGACTGCTGCAGATGTCTCTCTTTCGCTGTCAAGCGTTGCCTGGCGTTGGCGAGATAATTTTTTAGGCATCGTGGTCTAGGCTTTTGCAAGCCTGATCGAAAACCCCACACCTGACACCAATGTAGCGAAATTTGGTCAACTCAGTTGAGTTCGCCTTGGTGGGTTAGCCGAGCGGAACTATTTAGTTAGGTTATGGGGAAAAGCGATGCCGCAGTTGGGCAGGCAAGCGAAGCGATGGAGAGAAAACAGCCAGCCAATAGGTTATGTGAGATCCAGAGGTTTTTATTCGCTTCACGTGTGTCTTCGTCACGTGTCTTATTAGATCTCCCAAATACTAGAGTTGAGCTTAAAGTTAAAGAAAAGAGTAAAGCTCGCTATGTGAAAAGTACTCGAATCGTTACATTTCCCTTAGCACTGAAAGCGGACTGTTGACCCGGAGGACTAGTTTGCGGAGTAGGAACCTAGGTTTGCTACAATATCTTCGATTACTTGGACTTGAGTGTTGAAATCTTTTCGCTAGTTGTATCCAAACCATTTGAACACCATGGAACAACTTTCGGAAGAAAATTGGTTCCTTAATCAGAGCTGTCGAATAATATCGAACACAGTGGATACCGGAGACATAGTATATTTGAGACTACAGCTGAGACAGAACTATTACGGTCCGCTCCAAGACCACATGGTATCCTCAACATCGGATGAACCTGAAGTTGCACCTGTACCAGTGCCTGTACCAGTGCCTGTACCAGTACCTGTAGCTGTACATGCGCCGGATGATGAAGTTGAGGATGAATTTCTTATACAGGACAACTTTGATTCGGATGATGATGATGATGATGGTGATGATGATGACGACAATGAGAATGATGACGACAATCAGAATGATGATAATGAGAATGAAAATTTTTATGAAGATGATGACTCAACACGAAGCCTGGAGTGGATCATTCAACATTGTAATAATCAGGAGCAGTTCAGGAACTTGATACGATTGAGACGACTTCCTCATAATAATAATAATGTTGAGTATGATGCTGATGATGATGATTATAATGCCTAACACAAAAAAAAAAAAAAAATAAAAAAAAAAAAAAAAAAAAAAAAAAATTATTTGTGTTATTTTTTGGGGGGTGGTTTTCCATCTAGGATGGTTGAAGATTGCGGACGATTGCCAATACTTTCAAACTTTCAGCCACACATCAATAACAATATCTATCAAAACTAGTGTTATTGTTAAAGAGTTCGGTGTGGGAGGGAGCGCAGTTTTTGTTTTCAGAGGCTGGATGTGCAGCCGTGAGAAGATTGCAAGCTTAGCAAAATTTGCTTTTAAATTTGAGAGAATGGGAGTGTCAAGGCATTTTGTATACAAAGAGTGAGAAAGAGAGAGAATAATATATTAGAAATCTGAACTCAGAGTTTTATTTCTGTGTGTGTGTGTGAGGTCATGTTTTCTGTAAAACTAAGCATTATGGAATCCAAAGACTTTTAGTTTAACTTTGAAGTTCAAGAAAATCAAAACCGAAATGTCCTCCACAAGCAATAGTGTTAACGTATCCGTATTTTGTACCACCTGCAACGAAAATATAAATCGTAAGCAGTGGCATTATCATTTACGGTCTAATAACCATAAAGTTCGTGCGTTTATACCGATAAACGCAAGTAATTCGAAAGTAAAGCTGACTTCGAGCGGCTTTAAAAATCGGTTAAACGGTTATTCGTTCGAGAACTCTAGTAAAGACGTAATAATCCCTGAGGAGTTTTTGAAGGAAGCTGGGGCTGCCTTTATTCCAATTATTACAAAAATTCTGGATATACATGACGCGTGCAAAGTAAATTTCGAGCTATTTGGGGAATATATGAAGATGAAGGATAACGAAGAACTGATCATGGAAGTAAAATCACACCAAACCGAGATGACGGTTTTATTGTTGTCAAAAGATGTTCAACAGCTGTTCACCGAACATTCGGCGGTTATCAGAACAAAAATGGATGAATTCCAAGAGAAAGACAGTGGATGGACCCTTCTGAAAATAATGCGACTTGAGATGAACATTAACAAGTACTCTCCACTGAAGGGTTCAAGTTACATCAAAACACCAAAGAAGCTCGTAAGGAAACACGCGATCATTAACGTTAGAAACAATGATCAGTTTTGTTTTAAATGGTCAATTATATCAGCCCTTAAACCGTCAACTTGTAATTCTGACAGATGCTACAGCTACAATGTGAATGAGATTGGGGATTCAACCATCGAAATAAATGCGGAAATGACACTCAACTTTGAAAACTTGGATTTCCCCATACCCGTAAAGCAGATTAAAATTTTCGAAGCCCAGAATCCGCTCATCAGTGTGAATGTGTTTGGCTATGATGAGGAAGCTAACCAGGTGATTGGTCCGTTATATATTACTCAATATGAACGACAAACACATATCAATCTAATTCTCTTGGAACAGAATGAACGCACCCATTTTGCTTGGATCAAAAATTTGTCAGCGTAAGTACAATATAACGTTCCGAATACTTTATAACAATATTCCTTACGCTATCGAAATTTATTTGTTATTTCATAAATATAAACTATATTGATTTATTTATTATTTTTCGTTTTTAGACTTGTTCACACACAACTCACAAAAAACTGCAATAAACTTTTTTCTGCAACCTGTGCCTAAATTATTCAAAAGATGAGAGCTTACATCTACGACATAAGGAGCAATGTGGCAAGCTGGTTACTACACTTCCTGCAGCGGATAAGGCGAGTCTAAAATTTAAGAATTTTTCACATTCCTTAGATGTACCATTTGCGGTATATGCTGATTTTGAGTTTATGCTTACACCAGAAAATCTTAAAGTAAGCGAAAAATTGGAGATTTTAAACCATCACGTTCCCATAGCCTACTCATATTTCATAAAGTGTTCTTTCGATTCCACACTTGATAAATTTGTAATGGAAACTGGAAAAGATGCTGGTCTTAAATTTTTGACTTCCTTGATAAGAGATATCAATGAAATTTACATCAAGTACCTTGCAATTATTCAGCCAATGACTTTGACTCTTGAAGACATGGATGATTATTATAATTCGGTAAATTGTCATATTTGTGGAAAAGCCTTAAACTCTGATCGTGTAAGTGATCATTGTCATTTAACTGGGAAATTTAGAGGGCCTGCTCATACAGCTTGTAACATTAACTTCAAAACTGCACCTTTTGTTCCTGTGTTTTTTCACAATTTTTCTCATTACGATGCTCATTTTTTTGTTAGAGAGTTATCCAAGATCGATGGAGAAATTAAAGTTCTACCACTCAACAAAGAATTGTATATTTCCATGTCGAAATATATACAAATTGAGAGTCATAATATTAATTTGGAAATGCGATTTTTAGATTCGTTTCGATTTATGGCTGCTAGCTTGAGTTCCAACTTGAAAGATGAAAACTTACAGATAATCAGAAAGTATTTCACAGATGATTTGAAGTTCAATCTTGTACGCAAGAAGGGAATTTTTTCATATGAATATATATACTCCCCAGAACGATTAAAATAAATTTCTCTCCCTCCAAGAGAAAAATTCTATAATAGATTAACTAACGAGGAATGTACCGTTGAAAATTATGCTCACGCTAAAAATGTGTGGAACGTTTTCAAGTGCAAAAATTTAGAAGAGTAAATGGAAATATTCCTCAAGACTGATGTGCTTTTGCTGGCAGATGTTTTTGAAAATTTCCGAACAATTTGTAAGAAAATTTATTCACTAGACCCTGCTCATTATTATACATCTCCAGGCTTAGCTTGGGATGCAATGTTAGTAACCACTAAAATAGAATTGGAATTGCTTACAGATATCGATATGTACAAGTTCATCCAAAGAGGAATTCGAGGTGGTTTAGTTCAGTGTTGTAAAAGGTACTCAAAAGCCAATCACAAGTACATGAATGATTATGATCCCACGAAACCCTCCGAATTTTTAATGTATTTGGATGCGAATAACCTATATGGATGGGCAATGTCTCAGTATCTCCCATATGGCTTTTTCCAGTGGTTGACAAATGATGAAATTAATGAACTTGATTTCCCCTCTATCTCTCATGACTCTGAATTCGGTTACATTCTTGAAGTTGATTTGATATATCCAGAATGTCAACATGACAAGCACAATGACCTGCCCTTTTGCCCCAGCAACCAGAAGCCCACCAAAGATGCAAAGGTTGAAAAACTTATCGCTGACCTTAGGGATAAAGTCAAGTATCCAATACACTACAGAAATCTACAGCAGTGTATGGCTCATGGTTTGACGCTGTCAAAGATTCATCGTGTTTTACGTTTCAAGCAGTCGCCTTGGATCTTAACACTAAGCATAGAACAGAAGCGAAAAATAAATTCGAGAAAGACTTTTTCAAACTGTTGAACAATGCTGTCTATGATAAAACCATGAAAAATGTTGAGAAGCGAAAAAATATAAAATTAGTAACGTCATGGGAGACAACAAATAGAAATCATCTCGGAGCAGGCGCACTAATCGCAAAGTCCAATTTTCACAGCTCGGCGAGATTTGCCGAAGACATGTATGCCATTCAAATGAAACAATTGCATAATGTGTATAACAAACCAATGTATTTGGGATTTATAGTTTTGGAATTGTCCAAATGGTTAATGTATGATTTTCATTATGAGTACATGCAACCCAAATTTCAAAATAACCTTTCATTAAATTATATGGATACAGACTCATTGATATATTCAATCGAAACTGATGATTTCTTTGCTGACATTCGCGAAGACATAGAAATGCGATTTGATACTTCAGAGTACCCTGAGGAGTTGACTGAAAAATTCAAGATCAAAAGGTGTAACAAAAAAGTGTTGGGAATGATGAAGGATTAGAACAATGGAAAACAAATGTTAGAGTTTGTGGGTCTAAGACCTAAAATGTATTCTCTTCTCTTTGATGGTGGTGGGTGCATCAAAAAATCCAAGGGAGTGAAAAAAGCAGCCCTACAAAAGCTTAATTTGAACAGATATAAGGAATGCCTTTTCGAGAATAGAACATTGACAGATAGCATGATAGTGTTCAGAACAAAGCTACATGAATTGTACACTGAAAAATTACGCAAAATTACCCTGAGTAGCAATGATGACAAAAGAAAGATTAGGATTAATAAGATAAGTACATATGCTTGGGGTCACTATAAAATTAAGGAAGCGCGTGAGAATAGAAAGAGGAAGATTGAGGAAATCCATCAGAACAGAAGAACTATGATTGAGACAAATACTGATATGACACTCACTACTCTAGAGCTAGAAAGATTACATACCGAAATGGAAATTGATGAGGTATTATAAATTTTAACTAGTCATAGTACTTCTAATGTAAAAAATTACTTTTAAGAAATTGATATAAACAAAAAAAAAAAAAAAAAAAAAAAAAAAAAAAAAATAAAATCACACTCGTATATGTTTTATTATAAAATTAGAGCCGTATAGCAAGTATGCGTATTTTCTAACTGTATTCAAAAATTTAGTTGATTGGATTTTTGCTGTTGGATTTTTTGCTGATCTTAATCAAAAAATATATATGATTCTCTAAGCAAAGAGAAAAAGGAACGCAAATCAAATCTCCTGAGTGCAGAGAGAGCAGACGTTATCGCTGACTTCAACAGTAAAAGTCAAAAGGCTTTGCTTTCACAAAGCTCTATGATCGTCGGTCGCGGATATTCCATCCTAAGCGGGAGTCGTAAAACAACAAAGTTCGGGGAGTCCATTGCCTTAGAACTTAAGGACAAAGAAACAAATCCGAGTGCAGAGGAGACGTTATCGCTGACTTCAACAGTAAAGTCAAAGGCTTTGCTTTCACAAAGCTCTATGATCGTCGGTCGCGGTTTCCATCTAAGCGGGAGTCGTAAAACAACAAAGTTCGGGGAGTCCATTGCCTTAGAACTTAAGGAACATGTGCTGTACCTACCGCACAGGTACAATACCATGCGAAACTCGACAATAGCGGCTTTTTCGGATGGTGGCTATCAAGTCATCAAAAGACAGGATGGGAAGCTATACCTGCAGCAAGCTGATTTAGAATGGGTTTTACATTAAATACTTGCTTTTTGATTCAATAAAATCATTCATCTGTATATGTATTTATATATTTTTTTGTGAAGGGAGCTCGTTTCAGGTCATTGCCACATTCGCATTTTAACCACCGCCGGCATCACACGCTTTTTAGATTTTCTTTGTTTATAAAATCCTACTAAAAAAA
The DNA here is from genome assembly GCA_018904225.1 of Lordiphosa mommai. NCBI lineage: Eukaryota > Metazoa > Arthropoda > Insecta > Diptera > Drosophilidae > Lordiphosa > Lordiphosa mommai. The sequence goes on along the minus strand of JAEIFT010000065.1, from coordinate 192,240 downwards.
ATTTATAAAATCCAACTATGGATGATTCTCAGCGGCTTTTAACGGGAGATAGGGATAAAGCCAAGGAGCGACAGTATCAGGTCCCCCACAATCCATCTAACGGAACAAGCTCTGATAAAAAGGAGGAAGAAAAATACACTTCCTCAACCCAAAAATATGAACGATTTAAATGAAAAACTTTATTTTTATTTCACAATAAATTGAAATTTATAGAATATCTTTTGTATTTATCCAAGAGTTGTGTTCGTTGGGGAATCCCAACCGTTTAACTAATACTTGATTGGCCTTTCTTTTTATAATCTTTTCAGCCAGGTATGTGTTGGGAAAGCGTGTCTTTTTTAACTCTTCTTCATAGAATCCACCTTTGACAGATGCACCTTGATAGGTGGTAGGATTGGTATTTTTTATTTGCTTTACTTTAAAAATTTCCGTTGTCCAGTTGGGCGTATACCCCTTTTCAAAAATAAGTTTTATATTTGCTAATGCGCACATAATTACCTATACGAAATTTGGCTCCATTAAATATTTTGAGATGATTGTAGACAGTGTTTAACAGTTCCTTCTCATTCGATGAATTTACTTCAATGGGTGCCATTCCAATTGTTCTATGTTATTTTGTATTGTAATCAGAAAATAATTGTTTATAAATCACAATCCACCTATATGATCCATTGAAACTGAACTCTTTCCACATAATTTCTTTCACCGTTCTATTGAATCGCTCAACAATAGAGGCTTTTAGACCGCTGAATGTTGAGTAGTGATTAATGTTGTGTTTATCAATTAAAGCCTTAAAGTCCTTATTAAAAAATTCTTTTCCATCATCAGTCTGCAAATTTTTAGGTATGCGACCCAACTTGAAAATAGATGACATTGCCCTTGTCACATCTCCAGCATTTTTGGTTTTGAGCGCAACACCCCAAGCATTCTTGGAGAATGTATCAATAACTGTTAAAAGAAATCGGTACCCTTTGTTTGATGACGAGTAGTTCCCCATCTCCACCAAATCTGCTTGCCAATGATCATCGATTCCTTTCATAATAACCCTTCGCCGCTTGAAGTGCTTACGTGCTGGTGCATGTAGCTCATTTACTAATACTCTCTTACTCATACTAATGTTTTCTGTCCAATATTCTCAAAAATAATAACACTTATTATTATGATACTTGTGATGTGGTTGTGAATTTTAAGTTGTTAGACTCCAATCTTTCAATTTTTCCATGTATTATCTTTATCTCTTTTTCCACATGTTCAGTAAACTTGTCAAGCAGAATGCACAAGTTATTTAAATTTTGTTCCAGTTGAGATTTTAGTCTTTTATTTTTAATTTCGATCAGTGTTTGCAAGTCTTTCGTTGTTGCGTTGATGTGAAAATGAAGAAATTGTTTGTTGACAGCGTCTGATTGTTGTATAGGGTCTGCAATATTTTTAATACGTTTGCTTTGCGTATCAATGTTTTGATCCTTGTCCATAAATAACCCAAACAATTTTGCTCCATTTTTCTTAATATTTTCAGTAGTGTATTTTTCTCTAGAGTAGTGACCGAACTTGTCAACTGACATGATGATGGAGTAATGGGTATGCTAATAACTCCCCCCCCTGCTATTTATTGAAAGAGTTGGGGTATTTTCTTTAATTATTTTGTTAATAAATAATTTTTGCCTCTCGCAACTCTTCAATTATCGATACAATTTCATTATTATGTTTACTATGCCCAGCTGCTTGTGAGGCAACTAAAAGCTTTAATCTATCAACAATTTCATTGGGATCATCCCAGTAAATATAATTCGGTTTATTTGTATTGAGTTTCATAAGTCCACTTCCCTCATGAAAAGATTTTTGACGGTACGGGGTTGAGTTAGCATTCGGTGCTGATGAAGATTTTTCGAAGAGGGGTTTTATTATTTTGGTATATTTTTTAGAACGGGTACCTTTAACTTGCCCACTAGCACTATGACCTCTTTTGTGAGCATTTGTTTGCAACAAAATCTTTTTGTATAGCTCCAATTCAAATTGATCATAACCTTGGGGAGAATTTCGAAAAATTAAAGAATATAGTCCTGGAGTAAGTAACCATCTTTGTCCGTTTTCAAAAATGATTTTTCCTATTTCTATTACTACTACTACTACTATTTCCCAAGCTAAGTTGACCATTAGAATCTTTGAACGGTCCATATGCTTTATCAAGTTCTCCTCCTCTAGCTAATTCACTTAAATTGAGAATTAGACTTTCATTGTTGGATGTATTAGATTGTGAATAATACTGTTCAGTTGTATCATTTGATTCCCTGTTTATAGTGTCATACAGATTATAACCATCATTGTCATCAGTATCATTTACGTTATTTTGATTTCCAAATTTTAGCGACTCCAGCTCCGGCTTAATCCCAATGCTGGAGTTATTTATTGGATAAAATGCAACTTGTGTTTCTCCTTTGTCTTCATCTGTTTTAGTCAGTGCTAAATGTCTTGCTTTTTTCTTTTCACTAATAAGTTTCTTTAAAGGTTGAGTTATTGGCTTAAATACTTCCTCCAGTTTATTTTCACTTTCGGCTTTGCCTAGTTTTAGACTTTGAAATTTTCTTTTTAAGATATTTCTTGTCTTTGTTAATTCGCTGAGGGTGCGCTGGTCCATTTTCGTATGGGAAAAATCAGCAGATCAGTTTTAACAGCTCAGTTATTTAGAACAGGTCAGTAACATATCAATTTTAATAGCTCAGTTATTTGAAACAGGTCAGTTTTAACAGATCAACTGTAACAGGTAAATTGTGAAACAGCTTTTAACAGATCAGTTGCGGGTAAATGTTGTTAGAGCAGATCAGTTTTCCAAGATAGACTGTTGACCCATGAGTGTGAGCTGTAATATATATTGCTTTTTGTAAAGGTAAACAAATACTTGTTTTTGTTTCGATAAATGTTTTTATTGACAGTTATTCGATTTAGTATAATGACATCAAAAATTGTAGACACAAGTGTCCACAGTTAAAGGAATTAAATCGCTGTTTTTGCTCATAGTTGTAGGTGATATTTTTTCCCAAATATCTAATTACTTCCTGTGGTGGTTGCAAATTACCGAAACTATCGAAATATTGATTTTCTCCATTAATTCTATAGTAAGCCACCCAATGTGTACCATTTGATTCTGTATTTGCCAAATTGATAATACCGCATTCCCTCTTCAATGGGCGCTTTGGTAGTGCATCTCTCATAAATACACCTCTGAAATAACGAATATGCTTGCGGGCAAACTCCATCAAATCAAGATTAGTAAGCGGCTTATTGGGTAGCTGACTTAAAAGTTTTTTGAGTGCGCTGATGTGGTAAGACCATAGCCCTGTCGATATGGTTTCAGATGGAGTCCATGTCCCAAAGCAATAGCTTCCATTTTCTTATTATGTCTTTTACTCTCTTCGAGCTGCTGGTGGGCATTTTTCGCATTATTAATTGTTTTAGCAACGACTGCACTACCCGAGGCGATTCCACCAATAGCTCCTAGTGCAGTTAAAATTGACATCAATGGTAAAAAGCCTCCAACTTTTGGAACGCTAATCACTCGTGGGACAATAACATCTTTTTTCCCCTTCCAAACGATTTGTTTATTGCTTTGCGTGCAATTGTAATAGCGCTGCTTATGTCTTGGGGCTTTTGTTTATTCAAGATACGAGTGGCCGCTTTGACAGCGTTCCTAAATGTTTTCTTTTTGTCGCATAGCGTTCTTTTTGTTTTTGGTTTTGTTTTTCTTGTTGTTTTTTTCTTGATTTTTGAGTGAGACCCATTCCAAATTTTTTCTTGAGTTTCATGGCGTTAGTACGAAATACGCAGAGGCTTTTTCGCCAAAACTGCTGTCAGGTGCTTTAACTCGCTCCCAAGCTTTATCTGCTAAGATTGAATCAGCTGTATGTCGTTTGCTTAAGTCTTTCTCCTCTAAATATGCTATATCATGATCCCTGCAAGCGGAATCTAATGGATTTATTCCCTTATCGCCGCGCTCCAAGCGTTTTTCAAGTTTGGTTCCTGGACCACAGAACTGATAGCCAGGCAAATGCAATTCCACTGGGAGGGAGTTAATTATTTTATTCACAAGTCTACCACCCTTTGCTTTTGATTTATATAAGCGCATAACTAATATAATAGATGGTTACTCGTTGAAGATTCCTTAACGACTGATGTGTATTTTGTTGCAATATGCGATTAATAAAACAAAACAAAAACATTGAGGTGAAAAATTTTGATTTTGTGGGTAATCAAAAAAATCGAATCTCACACAGCAGTCTCTTGCCTAACTCAATAAGAGGTCTAATCGTTGGTCCATCTAATTGTGGGAAAACCAATGTAATGATCAGCCTAATTGAAAGCCCAAACGGATTGAAATTTGAAAATATGTACTTGTACTCAAAGTCGTTACATCAGCCGAAATATGAATATCTAAAAGAACTTGCGTCCCCGGTAAAGGGAATGGGCTTCTATACGTTTTCTGAGAATGAGTCTGTTATTCCGACCGAGAAAGCGAAAAACATTTCAATAATGATATTTGATGATGTGGCATGCGAAAAACAGGAGAACATTCACGCATTCCCAAATATCTTGTGCGTGATAACGCTAACATAATTTTAATGTTTAAACAAGATCAACTAAATATGAAGCATATATACCAAGACCATGTGGGTATTGACATGAGCTTTGAAACATTTATGAAAATTTGTCAATTATGTTGGAGAGATAACTATGGATTTCTGATGATTAACAAAGATGATCGTATAGACAACGGACGCTATAGAAAGGGATTTGATGTCTTTATAGTAATTTAAAATTTTTTAAGCATACTCGCATGTAAATAAAAGATAAAAAAAACTTGATTATAGTTTCACTTCTAAATACTAACTCAAAATGTCAACAACGTTAACTTTAACTGGAAACAGCTCAACATTAACGGCAAACTACTTTCCTCCCCTTGAAATGATGGGGGAATATGAGTGTTGTCTAATTGATATTCATATGTTCAACTCTATCCCAAATGTAGATTTGTATAATAATCTATTTCATATTAGAGAACACATCATTGAGATACCTGTGGGATCTTATGAGCTCAGCGATATTACTGATGTTATTCTCGATTAGCTGTCTGCAGCAGGTGTAGAATCTGATCTTGAAATTAAAAGCAATAACAACACACTGCAAGTGTCGGTTATCAGTAGGACACTTCCAATTTATTTAGATAAGGTACGTTCAATCGGATCTTTGTTTGGATTTAAGCCGAGAATCCTCGAACCAGCTGTTGAGCACATATCAGATATGCCTGTGAATATTCTCAAGGTGAATGCAATTCGTTTGGAGTGTAACATTATAAACGGATCATATGTGAATAACATCCCATCGCATACCCTTCATGAATTTGCTCTAAACGTTCCTCCTGGTTATAAAATGGATGAGATACCTAATCTAATTTATTTGCCTGTGAACACATGTGAGATAAGTACATTAACAGTACGCATCACTGATCAGAACGGAGACTTGATTAATTTGCGTGGGGAAGATATCACACTTCGGCTACACCTGAGACTGCGACAATGATCATTTATAACAATAGTATAAATAAAAGCGTATGGAGATCTCCATCACCAATCACTTTCGGTTATAGAACAGGACGAGGAGGAAGATCTGTACGGAGAGCTCTTACAACAGCAAATAAATTATTTTTAAAATCATTGGGCCTTAAAATCCGTAAACAATGAGCAATATATTAAATGTTTGTGAGAAACCCCACTCGGATGAGAGTATAAGTAAAAGAGAATACCACACCTACTCATCTTATCTGCAATCATTTAAGCCTAACGATGAAATTCGAATAAGCATCCAAAACCAAGATTTATACGTACTACCCCATGAAAGTTTTATCAATGTTGAGGGGTCGATTACCTCATCGGACATTACAGCAGTTCATGCAGGCAAACTTAAAAATAATTGCGTTGCACAGATTTTTGATGAAATTCGCTATGAGATAAACGGAATTGAAATTGATCGCACACGGTTCGTGGGTATAACATCAACCTTAAAAAATTATTTATCCTTAAATAAGCTCGAAAGTGAAATGCTTCGAAATGGAGGCTGGTTTCTTGAGAAAGAAGACGAATTACTACTATCACCGAGTGGATTATTCAATTTCTCTCTTCCGCTGAAGTTTTTACTTGGGTTTGCCGAAGACTACAATAAAATCTTGTTGAACTGCAAGCATGAACTCATACTACTCATGGCGAAGAACATGAGTAAGGTATTTGAACAAAAAGTTAATAATATAGAGTATAAAATAAGCATATTGAATATAACTTGGAAAATACCACACGTAACCCTCAACGATCAAGCCAAACTGCAGATGTTTAATGTTATAAAAAGCGGAAATACTCTACCGCTGGCTTTCCGCAGTTGGGATTGTTATATCTACCCATCGCTTGTTAATGCCACCCAACACATATGGAGCGTAAAACTGGCTGCCAACCGGGAGAGACCGCGATTCGCAATAGTGGCTTTCATGTCGGAAGGAAAATTAATTTCCAATGACTTAACAAATTTGAAAGTACATTTAAACTCTGAGTCATACCCGTATGATGATCTAAATATAAGTTTTGACCGTTCTCGAATCGCTACTTTATACGATATGTATGCAAAATTCCAGCAAAGCTATTATATGAGAGACCCTCAACCGCTGTTATCACCAAAGACATTTTTGGAAAAAGCTATTATGGTTGTTATTGATCTTTCATATCAAAATGAAGTCGTAAAGTCAGGAGCAATTGATGTAAGACTATCTATAAATTTATCGACTCCAAGTGCTTCGTCCACCGAAGCTTATTGCTTACTAATACATGATCGTTTAGTTGAATATTCACCGCTAAGTGGATTAGTTCAACGCATTGTTTAAAAACATCACTAACAACAACAGCAGTAAAGAAAAAAAAAAAAAATAATAAATAAATAAATAATTAAAAAATGTATCAAGATGTAGTTTCCATTGATATACAGGGCTTCTATGGCAACAAAAACGAATACATATTAAAAGAAATAGCTGTAGTATTTAAAAATAACCCCCACCTGGACAGCCATTTCTTTTTACTACCCCCTTATGATTTTCTCCACTTGACTACAATGGCAAGAAGAAGAGCACTCTGGATGACTAAAAACTATCATGGTCTTTGTTGGAATGATGGATCCTCTAGTTTCCTACAAGTCAGAAATTGGCTTCGGGATATTATATGCGATAATCATGTAATCACAACTGGACTTAAGAAAAAAGATTTTCTTGAAAAATTTCTTGCAATTTCAGTAGAAGACTTGGAAGAAGAGTTTAGCAGTACTAAAATTAATTCTTTGGGCTACAATGAGTTGTACAATTGCGGTATGCATATAAATAATAATATTGCGTGTGCCCTAAAAAATTCTCGAACCATTTTGAAATTATATAAAGACTTTACATCTAAAAGTTTAGTACCCTACTACTAAGATCAACATCACCCTGTAAATCATGAAATATTGATCTATTAAAAATCTTTGTATCCATTCAATTAAAATTTAGATTTATTTCTTCTTTGACGCTTCAAGAGTAAAGTTCATCACCATGCCAATGGGCGGAGTCGTTTCAAAAGATGAGTATGCCGCAAAATCAATTATTCACCTGATTGATGAATTCCAAGCGGAATATAAGGATATACTTTTTGATGAGCACACACAGTTTCTGACAGAGACCCGAGAATATTTTCAGCAGCATGGAAATCCAAAGATTTTAAATCTCGATGAGTATGGCGAACATTTATCGTCATGCTGCTGGGTAACAAAAAATCTAGCAACATGTGTAACAGATACATGTACTCGTCACTTCTATATCTGGCGAAAAAATAAGCTTATGAAACTCATCTCTAATTATCATAAGCTTACCAATGGAATTCACTAACTAAAGTTAAATAAAAAATAATGCGCTTCCATTCGTTTTTGCTTTGTTTTATTTTAATGACACAAATGTTGCAAAATAACACTCGTTCACATAAAGATTTATATGTTGTACATGAATGTCAAAATTGGTCATTGATTTGAGAAACAATATCCAGGCGTACTCATCTTCTATCGATAAAGGAAAGTCGTTGCGTTGCATTCGAATTTCATCATACCCCGAAATACCATCCATCTTCTTATCAAGCTTTAGTAAAAAGTCCATCAGTGGCATTGAAGTTTTTTCACATAGAGCCTCTTGCTCGTTAAGCACCTTATAAACCAAATCATGTAAACCATAAAGACTTACTAGTCGACCAGCTAATACAGATCTGCAACTGAATAGCTACAATATGAAGAAACATTAAATTAAAATTAATAAATTCTTTGCAATTATACCTGAATTATTGATACTTACTGACATTGTAGCCGTATTATATTTTTTGAATCTCAAAGTTCAACTAAAGCCTATGACATTCAAACTTGTAGGTTTTATACAAATCGCACAAACACATACACAAATAAAACACTTATTTTAAAGTTTCTAAGTTTCTCTCTCTTCAAAATGTCTTTATACTCCCATTCTCCCAAATTTGCTAAGCTTGCAATCTTCTTCATTCTTCTCACAGCTGCACATCCAGCCTCTATAAACAATTACAGTGCCCCCCACCTCCAACCTCATCCAAATCCAAGTAATCGAAGATATGTTTATTTGAATTTTGAGGAGAACAAACCTCACAAGCTGAGCAACAGTATTTGAGACCGCTGGCCATATTGACCGCTCATCCAGCCTCTGTAAACAATGAGAGTACTCCCTCTCCAAGACCACACGCATTCCACGAAAATCAAAAATTGTCACAGAAAAAACACTTGAAAACAAAAAAAAAAAAATTTACACACAAGCAAAAAAGAAAAACTAGATCAAATTCGTTGGGACCGCTGCAGATCGGTTTCCCTCATCTTGAAAACAAAAAAACACTTCAAAAAAAAAAAACATACACACAAACAAAGAAACTAGATCCAAGTCGCTGGGACCGCTGCAGAACGCCCCCACCCCTCCACCGCCCCCCACCACAGATCACCGCTCCTGTCCCCCCCCCCCACCATTTTGACCAAAAATTCATACAACCATAAAACGCAAAATTAAAAATTCGAAAAAACGTTGAAAATTCAAAAAAGCCCTCCAACCATGGATGGAAAACATTAAAAAATATTAGAATTCAAATTTCCCGCCACATCAATATGGATGGAAACACACCAAAAAGTCAACAATTCAAATTTCCCGCCATCAAAAAATCACTAATTAGTGTGATCATACACCAAAATTAAAAAGCCCGCACAAATTCAAACTTCGCGCCATTACAATAGGGAAGGGAAAACCTTAAAAATTCACAAATTCAAACTTCGCGCCATTTATCAGAGGTGGGAAAAAATTAAACGATCAGTGTGACCAAACACCCAAATTCAAATAATCCCTAATTAGTGTGACCATGTCGCAAAACAAAAAATACCAAAAATAAAAACACCAAAATTAGTGTGACCGTATTCCCCAAAGCCAAAGGTCAAAGGTCAATTGATTCAGAACATACATTCCCCTACAACTGAGCGATTTTGTGGTCGCTCATTAACAGGACTTTTTGAGCCGGTTGGTTTTTTGGCAGGTTTTTTTTGTTTTTTTGGAGCTTTACTAAGATAAGCTTTTAGATGTATACATTAAGAATAAAGCTTTGGCTTAAGTTCTAATGGCTTAAGCTTAATGATCGACCAGAACACTGGTTCAATGTTTAGTGTTTGCTTATCATAAATATTAATAGATATTTATACTACAGTTCATCACTAGCCAAAGATTATCGGATTGCACCAATGCCAGCGCTCGGCTGGACGATTTGGTGCGTCGTTTTTGGGAAGTTGAGCACATCTGTGAGCCAATCGCTAGGTCTACAAAGGAAGAGATTCAATGCGAGGAGCATTTCTAGAAGCATTACAATCGATTGCCCACTGGGGAATATTCCGTTCGCTTACCAATGAAGCGCGGATTGGAGTCTTTATAAGATTCCTTCTTGCAAGCCAAAAATCGATTCGAAAATCTGGAGCGCAAACTCAATCGCAATCCAGATCTCAAGGCAAAATACGCAGCATTTATTAAGGAATATTTGACCCTTAAGCATATGTCCATTGTCCCTAGCGCGGCCATCCATAAATGCAAATATTTTCTGCCGCACCATTGCGTATTCAAAGAAGAAAGTACATCATTCGCTTTCGTACATTTCCTATTGCCCTTACAGGTAACATCTGTAAAATGTACAGATGCATTCTAGTCTCTGCTCCTGATAACATGCTTCAATGCATCTTGTTGCGTGACTCTCCTGAAGAAGATATCCGAATTTATAAACTGGACACAGTCACCTACGAGACCAAGCCCGCTGCGTATCAAGCCATACGTGCAATGCATCAGTTGGCCATTGTAGTGAAAAGATATTGGCCAGTCGGTTCTTTAGTCAACTAAAACGAAGGTCCAGTTTTGTTTTGGTACTTGCCCGTGAGGCCAGGCAAATATGAATGATTCTTTATTCTTTAAATCAAAAGTCTTAGACCTAAATATATAAAGTTTGGCTGCGCTTATAGATATATATATGTACCAGTAAATAAGTTTGAGCGGCCGCTCTCATGCGGTGCTTTTACATACATATAAACAAAAGGCTTAAATTACAGTTGGAGCGGCAGCGCCGGGCTAATGAGAAATGCATACTCAGCGTAGGGCTGGCTGCCTATAGTACTTATATGTGTGTATTAGACATATGTATATAATATGTTTTATAAATGCAAGTAAATATATTTCTTCTTATCGCAACTTCGTATTTAAGTAGAGGTATGTGTACAGTGAGTACATGCTATGATGTCTCTCATGCACGCATACTACACCTCCCCTTTTAAAAAAGAATAATGTAATTATTAAATGGAATTATTCTTCAAAATATATTTAATCATTATTTTTTATAAGTAATTTTATTTTAATTATTAATTATATTTTTTTTTTTTTTTATATATATATTCCGTTTTTATGTGCAAACTTTTAACCTATCCTTATGGATTTTAAATCTTTTCTTTTTATCTGCTAATGTACAGTTATTTCTATCGTCTATGCTTACTATTTCGTATGGTCCCTTATAACTGTTATCTAGCTAATGTCCTGTGATGTTTTTGACTAACACTAAGTCTCCTATATTCATGGTTATTCTATTTGTATTTCTATCAAAATTAATTTTTTGTTTTTCTTTTGCTTTACTTACTAACGAGTTAGATCTGTTAAGTGCTACCTGTAATCTAAACTTAACTTGCTTATCATATGCCTCATAATTGTAAAGGGGGCTTATTTTAGATTTCTCCAAAAAGTCGTATTTGGGCGGGTTTTTTGCAAAAATAAGTTCAAAAGGGCATTAGCCATGAACAGTAGATGGGGTGGTATTGTAGCAATATGTAAAGTACTTTAACCATTCGTCCCAGTCATCTTTGTCAAGAGATATGTAGGATCTTACATATTCATTGAACGTTCTATGGGTGCGTTCTACTGCACCCAGTGTTTGATGATGGTGGGGTGTTGATGTTAGGTGTTTTATTTTAAGTAATTTGCATAATTCTGTGAAAATGCTATTTTTGTACTCTGTACCCATATCCGTAATGAGCGTTCTCATAGGGCCATAGATAAGAATAAAATGATCAAATATAGCTTTTGCTACAGCTTTTGCATGCTTTGATTTTATTGGTATTGATATTAAATATTTTGTCAGGTCACAAAGGATTGTGACGGCGTATTCATTGTCATGACATTAAGGTTTTTGTTTCCCATTTCTTTAAATTCTTCAACCCGGGTATAATGAAACAATTTGTCATCTAAGGACAATTGTAAATTGGTGATTCCCAGATTATCGGCTTCCAGTTTGAGCCTCGAAAATAATTGACCTAAGTCGATTTTCTTGCAAGTAATCAAGTCATTCACATTAAAAGAGCTACAAATTCGTTTTCCTTTTTTGAATAAAATATTCGTGAAGTTGAAAATAAGCTCGACATGTCTTTTAACTTCATATTTGTATAGCGCTTCATATATATTGGGAACCTTAAGACTCTTTTGGGTAATCATTGTTCATGTTTATCATTTTCATTATTTGACACTGTCGCTCTTGAGCGTGTAATCATTCTCATAATTTAACAAGCTTCGCTTGCAAGTTTTTTCAAATCAGATATTTCTATGCGGGATAGCGCATCCGCGGCATAGTTTTCTTTTCCAGCCATGTACTCCACCACAAAGTCATATTCCTCTAGATTAGATTATTCATCTAGATATGTTAATGGACGGTGGTCTGTTTCCACTAAAAATCTTTTTCCGTAAAGGTAAGGTCGGAAATAGGTTATTGCCCAATGAATTGCTGCGAGTTCCTTTTCTATTGTTGCCTTATTTGATTCACCTTTGGTGAAGGCTCTTGAAGCATATGCAACTGGCAGTTGCTTACCTTCATATTCTTGGCTTAAAACAGCGCCGCATGCAAATCCGCTTGCGTCTGTGGTAATGCAGAATTGTCTATAGAAGTCTGGATATTTTAACATTTGTGGGCTTAAAAGAGCATCTTTAAGGAAGTTAAATGCATTGGTACATTGCTCAGTCCAAATGAATGGTGTAGTTTTTCTACTGAGTTTTGTTAATACTATTGCAATTTCTGCGAATTTTGGAATAAATCTCCTATAATAGTTGCAGAATGCGACGAATCTTTTAGTATCGTCCGCTGATTGAGGAATTGGGTAGTTTCTGATGACATTATATTTACTTTCGTCAGGCAAAATGCCTTGATCTGTACATTTGTGTCCCAAATAAGTGACTTCATGACTGAAAAATTAACATTTATCTGGATGCAATTTAAGATTGTACTTTCTGCATATTTCAAATACATCTTGAAGGTTTTTGAGCATGTGGTTTTCAGAGCAACCCAGCACTACTAAGTCATCCATATACAAGAATGCTTGGGAAGGTGTTAGCCCTGCAAGTGCCATTGTCATCATTCTGTGAAAAGAGTTTGGTGCTATTGTTAAACCATATGGTAATCTTTTAAATCTATAGGTACCATTGTCTGCCGTAAAGGACGTAATGTCACGTGAATTTGCACAAAGTTCAATTTGATAAAAGCCTGACATTAAGTCTAGGCATGAAAAATATTTAGCTCTTCCAAGTTAATCTAAAATGTCATCTATTCTGGGCAATGGGAATTTATCTGCTATTAATTTTTTGTTAATAGCTCTATAGTCAACAACAAGTCTCCACCTTTTTTGGTTATTCCCGGGTAATGATTTCTTAGGGACAAGAATGATGGGGCTATTATAAGGTGACACTGATGGTTCAATAATGTCATCTTTTATTAATTTGTCAATTTGTTTATTTATTTCATGCCCTTGGTTCAACAGCTGTTCTGGAAGCGTTGGAGCGAGGAGTACCTAACTCTCCTCCAGCAGCGCGCAAAATGGCGCACTCCACAGCCCTCAATTCGAGTCAATAGCATCGTTTGCGTAAAGGACGAGAACTTGCCGCCTTTAAAATGGCCACTAGCTCGAGTCATTGAAACCATTGCTGGAGCTGACGGAGTCAACAGAGTTGCAGTTTTGCGCACATCCACTGTCACCATTCGACGGGCAGTCAATAAGCTGTGCGTCCTTCCGATTGATGATTCTGTTGAAAACCCTAGTCTTTCAACGGGGGGGAGGATGTTCGGAGCAGCAGCTGATTCCAATTTCCCTCTAAGTTCTGCCAAATCTGATTGTCTTTTACTTAATTCAAATATTCGCTGTTGCGCTCTTTAACATGTAACCTTACTCATATCTTTAACTGTCATACATGTACTTCTTTGCTCGTATTCTGAGCAAAAATCTAACAAAAACGAGAAGGCAAAGCTAACTTCGACTGTGCCGAAGTTTTAATACACTTGAAAAACTTTACTCCAACTGATTTAACCAGTAAAATATATATAGGATATAAATATCAGATATTAAAAAATTTTAAGTCATTGATAATAAAAATAGGATACCATAAAAAAACTTTTCTTAGTAAAACACATTTTCCGACCGATCGGTCCTATGGCAGCTATATGCTATAATCATCCGATTTTTATCAATTTTTTACAAACAAAAAAGTTTTTCACACTAGAACTAGTTTTTTGACCGACCCTTTATATGGCAGCTATATGATATAGTCATCCGATTTTAATAAATTTTTTCACAATTATGTGGAAGCATATAAAACTAACATACACCAAGATTTGTGCCGCTACGATGAAAAACAACAAAGTTTTTCTAACTAGAACTAGTTCTTAGACCGATCGTTCCTATGGCAGCTATATGATATAGTCATCCGATCCGGCCGGTTCCGACATATTAGTTGCGTGCAGTAAAAAGAAGACTCTGTGCAAAATTTCAGCTCGATAGCTTTAAAACTGAGAGACTAGTTCGCGTAGAAACAGACAGACGGACAGACGGACGGACCGACGGACGGAATTGAACTCATCTCGTCGTCCTGATCAAGCATATATATAGTTTATGTGGTCGGAAATGAATATTTCTATGCGTTACAAACATCTGGGCAAAATTAATATACACTTTTCAAGTGTATAAAAAGCAATTTGGAATTTGTTTTTAAATAAATAAGTAGGCTATGATAATTGACATGGAGCCCAGACAAACTGATTTGATAGTCACTCGACTGCTGGCAGCCCAAGGGACAAGTTCTCCCTTGCTGCATTTTATTTTTCTTTTTCATCAAATTATTTGCAAAGGTTTTTAAGAGGGTGCTCTTTTGAGCTACCTTGGAAACCGGACACATTTTTCATAATTTTTTTTTTCTTCAGAAAACTTTCGGCTGTTGTGTTTAGAAATGCTGGGGAAACCGATGAAGATTTCCAATAAATATTACTTTATTTTATTTTTATACACTTGAAAAGTGTATATTAATTTTGCCCAGAAGTTTGTAACGCATAGAAATATTCATTTCCGACCCCATAAACTATATATATTCTTGATCAGGACGACGAGCCGAGTTCATTTCCGCTTGTCCGTCCGTCCGTCCGTCTGTCCGTCTGTCTGTCCGTCTGTCTGTCCGTCTGTCTGTTTCTACGCGAACTAGTCCCTCAGTTTTAAAGCTATCGAGCTGAAATTTTGCACAGAGTCTTCTTTTTACTGCACGCAACTAATATGTCGGAACCGGCTGGATCGGATGACTATATCATATAGCTGCCATAGGAACGATCGGTCGGAAAATAAGTCTTAGTGAGAAAAACTTTTTTATTTTCTATTGTAGCGTCACCAATCTTGGTATATATTAGTTTTAGATGATTTTACATATTTGTGAAAAAATTTATCAAAATCGGATGAATATAGCATATAGCTGCCATATAAACGGTACGTCAAAAAACTAGTTCTAGTGGGAAAAACTTTTTTATTTTCCATCGTAGCGTCACTAATCTTGGTATATATTAGTTTTATATGCGTTAAAACAATTCTGGACGATTTTATCAAAATCGGAGGACTATAGCATATATCTGCCATAGGACCGATCAGTCGAAAAATGTGTTTTACTAAGAAAAGTTTTTTTTAATGATATCAAATTTTTATTATCAATGATTTAAAAATTTAAAATTTCTGATATCTATATCCTCTATATATTTTACCGGTTAAATCAGCTGGAGTAAAGTTTTTCAAGTGTATTAAAACTTCGGCACAGTCGAAGTTAGCTTTGCCTTCTCGTTAATAATCATGATTATATTTGCAGGTATTCATTACAAAGCAAATGGCTGATACTCAAAATGTGCAGCAGCGTCTTTTGTCCCACATATGTTAATATTAGTTGAATCTTTTATGACAAGGGAATAACGTAAGCAAAAATCAATGGATTTTCATATTTGGTTTAAGCCCAAGTCAAGACTGTTTTATTCTCCATCTTAATTAGTTAATAACTTGTGATTTCTAGTTGGTAGCACAGCTAAATCAGCGTTTAATCTTCGTTGTCCGAGTACCATGACAAACGCTCCTCGTAGAAACGTATGACCATTTGTGGTATTTTAACATTGGCCACTGTCGATGGCACCATTTCGGCCTGATCAACTCCTTTGAATTGTATAAGGAATGTCAAGCGACCATTATTATCGGAGGCACCCAATATCTTATCAGCCTCCAGACCACGATCAAAACCAGTGCTGGCCGTGGACTGAGAATCTGTACTGTCCAGATCCAGTTCGGAACGTTTAGATTTGCCGCCAGCTGGCTCTTCGGATTTGCGTTTAGTACCACCGCTGCTGGCTGTGGTGCTAGTGCGTCCCGTTTCCTTAGACTTGGCACTGCTGCCAGGTCGATCCTTTTTAGCCGAGGAAGCATTGGCCTCATCCTTGCGACTCAGCTCATATTGCTGTATTAAATCTTGACAATCGAGATTGCTTTCCGGTTCCCAGGTGTTTTCGGTTTTGGCATAGTTTTTAAGTAAAATTTTTGTTTTATTTTCAAAGCCATTTTTCTCACTTTGCTGCATTTTCCAGCCATTTTTCATTCTTTTGTGCATTTTCTAGCCATTTTCCTCACTTTGCTGGATTTTGCAGCCATTTTTCTCGAGCATCTAGGGCGGTATATCGATGATTTGGTCACAAATATTTCCCTAGAGCTTGTCAATGATCTTTTCAAATGAAAAATTTAAGAAAATAAACAGGAAATTGAAAAGTGTTTTGTAGAAGGGGAATATTTTTAAATAAATATACATACACCTCCGAAGTCTATCTTTATATCGCTCCACTTTAAGAGTTTTCAAATATTTTCTTTTTAACATCATCACATTATAGGAGTTTATCATTATGACCTAACATCCTAATATACTAACAAATGGACACGATAATAAACAAGTAGATATGAGTTTGATATATATGAGTTAATAAATAAATATAATATAGAATAATAAAGTAAGATAAAAATATAGAATATGATCGGGCATATAGATATTTTATAAACAAAAAAAATATATTATAGTTTAAATGCCATAAAAAAATAAATAGAAAATTTTATATGCAAAAAGTAAAGGCAATGTGAAAATCAAAAATCAAATATTTTGTAGGCATGTGTAGGCGCAGTTGGTTTGCAATCATATGTTCGCTGCATGCCAATAAAATATTTATTTCAAGTTCAAGGCCAACGAATGCTTGCGTAAAAGAGAAGCTTTCACTAGATCAGCGTATGCATTAAAGCTTAATCGCGGTAGCTGTACATTCGGCTGAGGGCCAACATGCAAAAGAAAAGCTTTTGCTAACCATATGTATGCTTGGCTTAAACAATATTAAGATATGTTTTTATCACTTACAGCATCATCCCACGCAGAAAGATCTTTCGGTGTATGAGGGTGTTAATGTTGGTTTATGTTTAAGCTGTAAAAGAAAGCTTTTCTTTGGGCACGTCACAAAGCTCTTGCATATTAAACTATGCTTTGGCCAAGAAAAATAAATAAAATAAATAATATAGAAATAGTTGATTGTTTCTTTAACACAAAAGCCTTTTCTGCATTTTCTAATTAGAATTTACGTTAATATTAGCATTTGTTTAATTTGCAAGGTATATGATTCAGTCAAATACCTATATAACTCTTTGTAACTGCATACACCACTTGCAACATTAAACAATTCACTTATTGAACAACAAAATGCAAAATGACTTATTTGAATTTACATAAATAAATTTTAAACACTAGTTAAGGTCGATATGGGTCACTTTGGCCATATGGCAACAACAACAACACTAACTCAGGTTGCTGCTGAGGTTATGTTCGCCGGCTTTGGCGAAAATGTTCTCTTTCGAATTTCCATTTATTGGGCCATAAAATATAGTTGCGGGGTCGATCGCGAGGTTAGGGGACCATTTCCCAAAAAGAAAAGTGCATCCGAAGCACTTGGTTCACTTGTCAATTTTCTCACGCCGGTGATCAATGGCTCGCCGATAGCAACTGAGGCATAAAAGCTTTTATATGCGCATGGAAAAGTAAAAGCTTTTGTTGGTGGCAATTAATTGGCTTTTAATGCAGCGGCTGGAACTTATGCCATTTAGCCAAGAAATTCACTTCGGGGGTTGATAGGGTATTTTTGCGGTTAACTATGGATTAGTTAATTTGACACATAGTGCCAATTCTGATCAAAGAAACAAAAAAATTTAAATTTTCGATCAGTAATTGCACAAAACTTTTAATTATAATTAATTTATTTACCCGTTTAGGGAATTGGCACCAAGAAAAATAAATTGGGCGAATACTTTCTCCCTGGACACTTCAATTTTTTTCTTTCTGGCTGACTGGGGTATTTAGCAGGTTAGATTCGGCCAACTAGGAGCACAAAATTGTTAAACCACGAGTTTTACAAAGAAAATAGCTTTTAATACTCACGATGCAGGTAGTAAAAACGAAGATTAATTTTATTAATATTTTTCACTACTTTTAACTGCACTTAGAAATATACTTTTTTTCTTGGTTCGAGTGTTAAGCGCGCACAACTGTTCGCTGAGAGGTATACCAGGAGAAAGAAAGACTGTAAACTAACGTGGTAGTTGAGCGGCCTAGTTTTCCGGAAATCTCTATTTCCTTTGTTCTGCGATCAACATATGTTTGCCAACTTAAACTACTCAGCTGACTGCTTAGTCATTCGCAGGTCAATTAAATTGATAAAAATGCCAACTATAGAGGGAGTTACACTCAGAGCTAGGCTTGGTGCAGTGGCTAAGTGCAACAAAAAAACCGTTGCCTACTTTGCGGCTGATTACAATGATGACAAGCGGCCTATTACACACCCTCCTGCCAAAATCACACTTTGGTGTTGAAAACATCAAAGAGTGATACCCGCTTGAAAAACTTAGTAAAGGGTATATTAGTTAATATTTATCCTGTTAGGGTTTAATGTCTTTGGCATGAAATTTTCCGACAAACCTACCTTGCAAATCTTCTAAGTCATAGTAGCTTGTGCCAAGCGATGACATACAAACATTTCAGGACAAGCTCAATGACATTGAAGACACTGCAATGCAAATTCAGGGAAACCTAATTGTAGCGGGGGACTTCAACTCGCGAGCGGAGGAGTGGGGCATGCCATCAACCAACTCAAGAGGCCGTAGAGTGTTAGATATGGCCGCAAGACTGGGTTTGGTCGTATCGAATGTTGGCTCAACCGCGACATTCAGGAGAATAGGAAACGAAGGCACGATTCCGGACATAATAGCATAGCAAACTGGAAAGTTCTGGAAATTTACAACGGAAGCGACCATGAGTATATTTCCTTCGAACTAAAAGTAGAAAGGACACATTGCGCTGTTATAAATGAATCGCGACGTAATCACAGGTGGAACGTAAATCGTCTAAACAAAATCCTACTGATTAACGAAATTGATAGGAGAGCAACAGAAGTACAGGACACTGAAAACACCGAAAATATTGTCAACAACACCATGTTAAGGATAAAGAGAGCATGTGATGCGGCAATGCCAAAAACCGGCAACAGACACAGAAATGGAAAAGAAGTATACTGGTGGACAGAAGAAATAAAAACACTGAGAGAAACGTGCAATAGAAACAGACGCCACCTCACTAGAGCAAGGCGCAGAGAAAGAAGAATATAAAAGAGCCAAGAAGAATCTGAATATCGCAATTCGCAACAGTAAACGAGATAAATGGAAAGGCCTTTGCAATGATGTAAATACTGACCCGTGGGGCCTTGGGTATAAAATTGTCATGAAGAAGCTCAGGACTAAAAGCGCATTACCAGATATAGCGGAAGAACAGATGGACAACATAGTCAAAACACTATTCCCAACTCATCAGATTAGGCCAGCAACGCGCCAGACGGTCGATGAGCATGTACAACTCTCCACCGAGGAACAACTTACCAGGGCAGCAAATAGCTTAAAGAACAGGAAAGCTTCGGGACCCGACAACATCCCTGCTGAAGTACTTAAAGCAATCGTCGAAAGTCGACCACGTGTTCTTCTTGATATGTATAACTCGTGTATCCGCAATGGAATATTCCCAGATCCCTGGAAAGTTCAACGGCTGGTGCTAATAAGCAAGGGCAAAGGAGATGTCACTACTCCATCTGCTTATCGACCATTATGTCTGTTAAATACTACGGGAAAACTGCTAGAAAAGATGATCAAACCCCGACTGTCTGCTGCAGTCGAAAATGCCGGTGGCCTCTCCCCGAGGCAGTACGGCTTCAGACCAGGCAGGTCTACAATTGGAGCAATCCAAGAGGTAATCCAGGCAGCGCTTTCGAGCCAGCTGGGTAATCACCACTCGCGACCTATTGTACTTCAGGCAACGTTAGATGTGAAAACGCATTCAACAGTGTAAAATGGGAAAACATGATCGAAGCTCTTAAAGAGCGGTTTCGAATCCCCGAATACCTTATGCAAATAATAAGCAACTACCTCGAAAACCGAAAACTGATTTACCAAACCAGAGCTGGGGAAAAATGCTTAAAAATAACGTCAGGAGCAGCACAGGGGTCCATCCTAGGACCGGAACTGTGGAATATTAGCTACGATGAAATCCTTCGCCTTGAAATGCCTGAGGACTCTTTTCTGGTTGGATACGCAGATGACATAGTAGCAGTAATTACACAACGTAAATTAACACAGGTGATGGTGCGTGTTAAAGATTGGCTGGGCTCACACGGTTTACAGCTGGCAACAGAAAAAACGGAGCTACTTATGGTCACCAGACGGCAAATCCCGCTAGAGGTGGACATGAGAGTTAGCGAAAGTATCGTAAGGACACAGAGCGTGATAAAATACCTGGGAGTTAGACTTGACTCTAAGCTGACATTCGTAGCGCAGATACAGCATACGAAAACCAGGGCCGCAGAGACGACAAGATCACTCAGCAGGCTCATGTCAAACATTGGTGGGCCGATTCAATCCAGACGAAAGTTACTGATGGAGGTCAATAACGCTATACTGCTATATGGCAGCGAGATCTGGGCAGATACATTGAGTGTAAAACGCAGACTGAGTCCATTGCTGGCAATCCAAAGAACAGCAGCTCTGAGGATAATCAGCGCATACCGAACGGTATCCGCTGCGGCAGCGCGAGTCATTGCAGGGGTGATACCCATCGACCTTTTAGCAAGAGAGCGGAGAAAAATATATTTGGTGCGCCAATCGGGTGAAGCAACGAGACAAGCTATCAAAAATTGCAAGGAGGAAACAATGACACTGTGGCAGGACAGATGGGCAGGCGAGAGCACTGGACGGTGGACGGCCAGGCTTATACCAGACGTTAACTCATGGGTCCAAAGAAAGCACGGAGATGTGGATTTCTACGTTACACAAATGCTTACGGGACATGGCTACTTTAGTGCCTATTTACACAAGATGGTGAAAACTACGGAGGCTAGCTGCGTATACGGAGACGCCGAGATGGATAACGTAGAGCACTCAATCTTCCGATGTGAACGATTCGCCTTAAAACGAAACCGACTCTCGGAAGCAATTGGACACATATCAATAGATAACGTTATTCTAAAAATGACAAGTAGCGAAGATACGTGGACACAAGTGGCCAATTTTGTTGGCGAAATCCTTCGCCTGAAGAAGAAAGACCTTGACGAAAGGTCTTAATAGGGGAGTCTGGACGCAGACAACGAAAGGAGCGCATAGCGCGTAAATGGGCCCACTTTGAAGTAATGCGAAAGCTTTTCCGAAGTGGATCAAGGCCTGATATGAGGGGGGGTTTTTAGTGGGTGCGAGTCCTACATACCCTACTGCGACGGCAGAATAGGAAATGCATAAGGCATTTTCCCCTCCTCAACCCAAAAAAAAAAAAAAAAAAAAAAAGTTTGTTTCTAATTCTGGCTTTCACAAACGTTGGGGCTAGTTTAGAGCTAAACCCTTTGACAAAATTGCTTTGTTGAAAGTTACGTCGATAAACCTCTTGACCAACACGAAAAGAAACGTCACGGCTGCGTAGGTTGTATGTTTTCTCATTACGAGCATGCTGCTGCTGTATACCCATTTGCGCGGCTTTGCGGATGAGATCAAAGGAATCGTCTCTACTGAACCTAACGGAGCGGTCTTCTAATTGCTGCAAATTGCGCAAGAGCTGATAGGTGGCACCATTGGTGACCATGTTCTGTCCAAAAGCAACACAATAGGGGCTACTATTAATGGCTGAATGCACGCTTGAGCGCAGAGCACAACAAATGTTGCTAAGTTGGTCATCCCAATTGCTCTGATCAGGCTTAATATAGGCTTTAATGGCGGCAAGAACAGAACGATTTACCCGTTCCGAAGCATTAGCTTGTGGAGCATAGACGGCAGTATAGCTATGCTGCACGTACTCCATTGTCTGATAGGACAATTTCGGGTACACCAAAACAATGAAAGATCTCTTCCTCAAGAAAACGAAGTATTGCGTCGGCAGTGAATTTTTTAACTGGCTTCAAAAAGGGATATTTAGATAAGTGGTCAACTACCACAAAAATACCTACATTTCCTGATCGACTACGAGGATAGGGGCCCAGAAAGTCGACATATAGTTTTTGGAAAACTCTTTGTGTCTCTTTTGAGGGACCCAGTGGTGGTCGCAATGTTTGGTTGGGGTTGGGGTTGCAAATAGCACAACCATTTATAAATGCTTTTACATCACTTACTAGGTTTGGCCAATAATAATAACAACGGATTTGTTCCAACGTTTTATTTATGCCACTATGAGAGGCTAATGGATGCTCATGACTCTGTTTTAAAACATCAGAGACAAGTTCTTTTGGTATCCAAAGCTTCCAGCACAAATCATCGGCAATTTGCTCTCCCTTTGGATGCTCTGATCGGCGATAAATGTAATTGTCAATGACCTTAATATCGGGCATCTTAGATTCATTACTTATTATTTTGGCTTTTAGTTCTGAGTAATCAGTGGAGTTGAAATGTTCAGAAGTTAGATCAATAAGGCTTTCTATGCTAAAGGACGATAAATCCTCAGTATGTACACGCGAGAGTGCATCGGGGACAACATTGTGACTGCCTTTTCGATGATAAATTTTGAATGAAAATGCCTGTAATTTTAGGGCCCATCTTGCTAATCGGGAACTTAAGTCTGTCTGGGACATAAGCCACTTTAAAGAAGCATGATCAGTATGAATAGAAAACTCATGCCCTTCAATGTAAGCGCGAAATTTTTTTACACACATAATAGCTGCTAAGCATTCCTTCTCCGTAACTGAATAATTGCGTTGACAATTATTAAGTTTACGAGACATGAACGCGATCGGTACATCAAAACCTTCGCTATCCTTTTGCATAAGTACACCTCCCACGCCTGTATGACTGGCATCGCAGTGAATCTCAAAGGGTACTGTAAAATCGGGACTATGCAGGACTGGTGCCTTACACATTTGTTCTTTAAGACAATCAAAAGCCTTCTGAGCTTCTTCAGACCATACAAATTTTCGTCGACATTTGAGGGTATCAGAAATTGGTGCTGCAATTCCAGCATAGTTGTTGATAAATTTATGATACCATCCTGTGGTTCCTAAAAATCGACGAACTTGCTTAATCGATTTAGGCACTGGAAAATCCCTTATCGCTACGACTTTCTCCGGATCTGTTTGGATAGTACCATGACCTACTACATGCCCTAAGTACTTCACTTCCTTAAGACAAAATTTGCTCTTTTGTACGTTGATGGTAAGCCCTGCCTGAAGTAGTCGGTTGGCCAATTCTTTAAGGACATCCATATGTCGTTCAAAGGACTCCGAGATGACTAACAAGTCGTCGAGATAAATGAATATTTCATTGCGCAAGTTAGGTGGGATTACTTTATCCATGAGTTTTGACATTGTTTGGGGTGCATTGGTTAAACCAAACGGCATGACCGTAAATTGGTATAACGGCCTTCCCGGGACGGTAAATGCTGTTTTTTCGCGAGCTTTTTGGGACAGAGGAATTTGCCAGTAGGCATCTTTTAAATCTATACTCGATATAAATTCTGCACGAGGAAGTCGGCTTAATATACCGTCAATTAGAGGCATTGGATAAGCGTTCTTGACGGTTACCTCGTTTATTTTTCGGCTATCTAGGCAAAGACGAACTTTACCTGGCTTTTGGACTAACACAACGGGTGCAGACCAAGGGCTATCAGACTCTTCAATTACTCCCAGAGCTAACATTCGGTCGAGTTCTGTGTACATTAGCTTCTCTACGGCAGGCGACACTGCATAATGACGTTGTTTTATCGGTTTTGTATCCGTAATTTCAATGTCGTGAGTAAGCCAATTTGACCCTTTTCAGCGAACGAAGGAAACTGTTTTATCGTCGCTAACAACTGCTTCTGTTGTGATTCGGATAACGGAATTTGCAATGGATCGTTAAAGTTCAAGGATGCTATGTTTTGAGTCTGTTCTTGATTTACTAAAAAGTATGGCAACAAGTTGAATATTTTCCAAAAGTCAATACCAAGATACAACTCTTGGGACAATGATGGGACAATATAAAAACATAACAGTTTTGTCTCACCACGAAACTCAACTGAGATAGTGATTTTACCAACAATAACTTGTTTGGTACCATCTGCAGTGCGGACAACTGACTGAAGAGGTTTATATTCGACCTTATTTTTAACTACCTCTTCTGCAAAGCTTCCCCCTATACAACTTATTGACGCACCTGTATCCATTAGACCACTTACAGTCTTTCCAAGAAGAGTTACTTGTGCATATGGACGGAGATCGCTTACATTATTTATTATAGACGAGAGTATTGCTCTATTGGAATCTTTATGGCTCTGCCAAAAGGCTAATCTACGAGTACTACTGCGAGTATTTTGTGCGTTACCAAAATCATTTGTAGATTTTTGCGCGCACTTATGTAAAGGACAAACTGGGATTTGGGACATGTCTGGTAAGGAGGTGAGCAACTTATTGTCAGTTACTCTGTGTTTGTTCCTTTCGAGACTAGTTTGCGAGCACTTGTCGACGGTGCACGCACTTGTTCGTTTTTTTGTGGAGTACACTTCTTGCACGACGTCTTATACGTGTCTCGCTTGCCACAGCCATAGCAGAACAGTGTTCGCTCGCCTACGCATTCTTGGAATCTATGACCATTTTTACCACAATTCCAACAGGAAAGGGCCATAGCTGCGATCTCAACGCTTTCTGCATCATCTGCATCGTACTCATTATCGCTACCTGTTTGTAATTGTACTGTGACTTCGTTTACATGGCGTCTAGTCGAAGCACGCTGATTAGATGGAGTTGATTGGGCGATCGATTTTAAAAAACGTTCACGTGAACGAACAACTTGTCGCAACTGAGCAATAGTTTCAACTGATACATACAAAAGCTCATGTTGAATTTCCGGCAACAAGTTACCTCGTAGAACCTCTAACATAGCTTGTTCCCCCATTGGTTGAACAAGCTTATCTGACAAAGTCAAGATGGCTTCAAAAAATTGGTCAAATGGTTCCTGTGGCTTCTGTTTACGTTTGAAAATAGCGGTACGGATCTCTAAATTGGTTCTACCATCTTTAAATTGAGCTTTCAAAGCTATACACAGTTCTGACCATCGAACTAACGGGACACTCTTGTGATACCTCCAATAAAATTCACTACCACTTCCCTCAAATAGGTTACTTGCATAACGAGACAGCAACTCAAAATTGCCATCTAATGTTTGATTGGTAAGGGCTTCAACTCGGTATACAAAATCATCGATAGCCATGGACGACTATCCTGAGAAACGCAATTTCCAATTGGAGATGATCTGACTGATCCTATCAGGAAGCAAATTATGGCTTGACGGTGATTCGATAGGAGATGACCTATTATTCATGGGGGGCATACCCAGATTTGTTAAAGGGTCTGATTCACCATGATTTGATATTCCAAACAACTGCTTAAAAGATTGCGGCTGCTGCGCGGAAAGGGATCCTCTTGCAAATGATCGTGCTGCTTCGGATTGACCCACTGAAGCTTGCAGAGAGAGTCGTTGGAATCCGTTTTCAATTGCTTGCGAGATAATTTGTGTTTGCTGAGATAATGCGGTTGCCATTGCATTGACAATTGCCTGTTGCAAGCTATCAGTCGCCATACTTGGAACTTCTGGGATTGATGGCTGCTCTAGCTGTACTCTAGGTTGTACCTCTTGATGACCTAAAGTCGGCTGAGATTCTGAAGGCACTGGTGCTAATGGTGGATTGTTTTGTGCACTAACCAGATGATCACCTGTATTAGCGCTTAAACCCTGAGCGGTATTGACAGTTGGAGCCTTTGATTGAGCTCTAGTTTTGGTGCCTGGTGCACGCATGGTTGACGTGGAAGGTGGCGCTGTTTCTAACTCATCCGCTAAGCTAAGAGCGGATCTACTAAGAGCTGTTCGACAGATTGGACAAATTTCTTTATTTCCAGGTCGTGTGTTTAAACAAGCGTGATGGAAGAAATGATTGCACCTTGTAGTTAATAGTTGAGCTGCGTGCTCGACTTCTTTTGTACAAACACAGCAAATTGTCTCACTATTGGGTCTCTGAAGTGTCTGTTTTGGAGTTCGTATCATTATATAGATTCATAAAATAACTAAACAAAAATTATAATATATATAAAAAAAAAAAAAAGATAACTCGAAAAAGATAAACGATATTTCATAAATATTTTTTGGAAACCATGCAAAACCTTAACGATTATTAGGTTACCGAACAATTTTAGACGATAAAAGAAAGTGATAGACTAAAGAATAGAATTGGACATTTTCCAGATAGCGCGGCGAGAAGTAGCTCTGAGCCACAAACGACGATCCAGCGACTATCTGAAAACAGTACAGTTCAGATAGATATAGTAAGTGTTTTTGATTCTGCCGGCAAATACTTTTTATGCACCTATTGATCCAGATAGTAACATAGCAGAGAAAATTAGCGCATGCCATCTATGTCACATCGGCAATAAACTGCAGTATTAGCTTTAGAACAAATCAATTACTGAAAAGGGATAGTTTTCCAAATATCTAACCTGACTAAGCTCAACCAAATTCAGTGTTAGCAACTTGAAAATTAAGATAGACAGCTTAGGGTAATGCAGTTGAACAAACACCCAGTCAAAATAATGAGTTGGCCTATTTGTTTACTATAACTGCATACTCCTTGGAAATTAAAAGATTTTTGGAAATGAAAATTGTAATGCTTTATTTAGTTCTGCAATCAAATACTTTTTGTGCACCTATTGATCCAGATAATAACATAGCAGAGAAACGTAGCGCATGCCATCTATGTCACATCGGCAATAAACTGCAGTATTTGTTTTAGAACCAATAAACAATTACTGAAAAAGTATAGTTTTCCGAATATCTAACCTGACTAGGCTCAACCAAATTCAGTGTTAGCTACTTGGAAATTAAGATTGTTTATTAAACAAGAAAGGGTGCTACTACAAATAATGTTTCATTCAGCGGCATGACCGTAGATCTGGTCCACGAGCCCTGTTCCAGCGAAAATTCCGCACTACGTAGGAACACTAGGAAAATATTACTAATGTGTATGAAGACTCCGGCAATACAGCTATTTTGAAGCTAGTATAGACTCCAGGATGTCACACAAAAGCATGTTAGTTATAACACTGTTTTGTAACTGGTCATTAAAGTTAACCTATAATGTTTCAACAGTACTCAGCTTCTAACCTAGGACAAATGGAAAAATAAAAAAAAATAAAGGAATGGGATAAGGATTTTCAAATCACTAGATGTTATTGATTTGTTAAGATTTTTATAAGTCAGGGCGAAATCGTTTTTAAGTGCAAAACAAATATTTTTGCTCCTTTAACACGATCGGGCCCCACGTTGGGCGCCAAATTATTTATTGTAACATGTCACGTGTAAAAAGTTACACACTTTTATAGAGCTGATGGTCGATTAACTTTGATCGGAGTACGCGCTGGCTTCAACGGCTGTGGCTCGTCGGCAAGTGGGGTGGGTTTTTTTAAATTTACCGAAGTTAATATGCTCCGCAGTCACATAAATATATTAAAAAATCGCGTACTGTTTTAAGATAAGGAAAAAGGAGCGGAAAAAGGGAAGGCTCAATAAACTAGTTAAAAAAAATAGTGTAATAGAGAGGGTCTAATTAAAATTGGACTTATTTATATTTTCGCACTGATGTTAAAGTGCTACTGCCCACCCTACCTAGATCCTGTAAGGCCATCTGAAAAAGATTTAATTTTGATCAGGATCCCTTAAATAAGTCCTTGCTTGACTACCCTATCTCGTTTCGGTGATGCATGGTTCCAAAAATAATAATAGCTTTAAGCTTGCATTACAAATATAAACAATTTATTATAGGAGTTTATCATTATGACCTAACATCCTAATATACTAACAAATGGACACGATAATAAACAAGTAGATATGAGTTTGATATATATGAGTTAATAAATAAATATAATATAGAATAATAAAGTAAGATAAAAATATAGAATATGATCGTGCATATAGATATTTTATAAACAAAAAAAATATATTATAGTTTAAATGCCATAAAAAAATAAATAGAAAATTTTATATGCAAAAAGTAAAGGCAATGTGAAAATCAAAAATCAAATATTTTGTAGGCATGTGTAGGCGCAGTTGGTTTGCAATCATATGTTCGCTGCATGCCAATAAAATATTTATTTCAAGTTCAAGGCCAACGAATGCTTGCGTAAAAGAGAAGCTTTCACTAGATCAGCGTATGCATTAAAGCTTAATCGAGGTAGCTGTACATTCGGCTGAGGGCCAACATGCAAAAGAAAAGCTTTTGCTAACCATATGTATGCTTGGCTTAAACAAAAAAGATATGTTTTTATTACACTTACAGCATCATCCCACGCAGAAAGATCTTTCGGTGTATGAGGGTGTTAATGTTGGTTTATGTTTAAGCTGTAAAAGAAAGCTTTTCTTTGGGCACGTCACAAAGCTCTTGCATATTAAACTATGCTTTGGCCAAGAAAAATAAATAAAATAAATAATATAGAAATAGTTGATTGTATCTTTAACACAAAAGCCTTTTCTGCATTTTCTAATTAGAATTTACGTTAATATTAGCATTTGTTTAATTTGCAAGGTATATGATTCAGTCAAATACCTATATAACTCTTTGTAACTGCATACACCACTTGCAACATTAAACAATTCACTTATTGAACAACAAAATGCAAAATGACTTATTTGAATTTACATAAATAAATTTTAAACACTAGTTAAGGTCGATATGGGTCACTTTGGCCATATGGCAACAACAACAACACTAACTCAGGTTGCTGCTGAGGTTATGTTCGCCGGCTTTGGCGAAAATGTTCTCTTTCCACTCCGATTTATTGGGCCATAAAATATAGTTGCGGGGTCGATCGCGAGGTTAGGGGACCATTTCCCAAAAAGAAAAGTGCATCCGAAGCACTTGGTTCACTTGTCAATTTTTTCACGCCGGTGATCAATGGCTCGCCGATAGCAACTGAGGCATAAAATCTTTTATATGCGCATGGAAAAGTAAAAGCTTTTGTTGGTGGCAATTAATTGGCTTTTAATGCAGCGGCTGGAACTTATGCCATTTAGCCAAGAAATTAACTTCGGGGGTTGATAGGGTATTTTTGCGGTTAACTATGGATTAGTTAATTTGACACATAGTGCCAATTCTGATCAAAGAAACAAAAAAATTTAAATTTTCGATCAGTAATTGCACAAAACTTTTAATTATAATTAATTTATTTACCCGTTTAGGGAATTGGCACCAAGAAAAATAAATTGGGCGAATACTTTCTCCCTGGACACTTCAATTTTTTTCTTTCTGGCTGACTGGGGTATTTAGCAGGATAGATTTGGCCAACTAGGAGCACAAAATTGTTAAACCACGAGTTTTACAACGAAAATAGCTTTTAATACTCACGATGCAGGTATTAAAAACGAAGATTAATTTTATAAATATTTTTCACTACTTTTAACTGCACTTAGAAATATACTTTTTTTCTTGGTTCGAGTGTTAAGCGCGCACAACTGTTCGCTGAGAGGTATACCAGGAGAAAGAAAGACTGTAAACTAACGTGGTAGTTGAGCGGCCTAGTTTTCCGGAAATCTCTATTTCCTTTGTTCTGCGATCAACATATGTTTGCCAACTTAAACTACTCAGCTGACTGCTTAGTCATTCGCAGGTCTATTAAATTGATAAAAATGCCAACTATAGAGGGAGTTACACTCAGAGCTAGGCTTGGTGCAGTGGCTAAGTGCAACAAAAAAACCGTTGCCTACTTTGCGGCTTAACCAAAAATTTGACAAGCGGCCTATTACAACTTTGTACACATTCAATTCTCTTCACACTCTGCAGCTTTCTTCCTGGGATGTTTGGTTATCTTTGGTTATTTTTGCGATTTATTTAAGGTGAAAAAATCCATTTTATTGGTAAGCCTTTTGACAAATTTCACTGGAAAATAGGAAATCACTCAATTGAGTAAAGGAGACAATCGTGTGGGATCTACAAAGGGAAAAATTATATAAAATAAAAGTTTGTGCTCAACAAATCTTTCTTTCCTACTCACGCCTCGCTAAGCTTGGAGTGCAATTTAGCGCCGTCACCAACCCTTGGTTGAGTGATTTTTCTCACACGTTTTCAAGCCATTTCTTTTTGTGATGCCCATTAATAAATATTTAATAATTGATTATAATGTGGGAATGGGTCTGGCATCCCTACTCTGACATGCCTTGCCAGATCAGCTAACCGCACTACCCACAAGAGAGACGGCAAGCCGGCCGCCAGAGCGTATTAGTTTGTGTCGTGAATCTAAGACGAGAGGTTCTGCCGCTGCTCAAAAGACGTAAAGACGACTAAGACTTAAAACTAAGAAGAAACATTAAAGACTAAAGTTATAAAATAAGTTCACTTAATCTACCGTATCGTTATATTCATCATTTATTTTTTGCTTTAATATTAAATAAATATCAACTTAAACTAAACAACGGGGATTTTCTGACTAATTGCTATCTTAATCCCACAAATAATGGGGCCTCAACCTACGAGAAGCTGAATGAATGTGAAAAACGTCGAAAAAAGTTAATTAAAGTGATTAAAAGAAAGTGTTAAAAGTCAATTTGCAGAGACGCCTGCAAATATTAGACGCTAAAGGCCTATTCTCAGATCCGCGGAAAATTTATGATGCTAAATTGCTCATAATAAATATAGCATCCACATAAACGTCCAGTGTGACCTTATATCTGCCAAAGAGGCCAAATAAAGTAACGGTCATACTGGTGGTCAGCCGTTTTCTATTTTGCAAAAAAAATTTTTTATACAAGTACCAGCTCCAGGTCTGCTGAAATTTATAGATGAATTTGAATGTTCGTCCTACTGCTAGAAT
Organism: Lordiphosa mommai; assembly: GCA_018904225.1. Taxonomy (NCBI): domain Eukaryota; kingdom Metazoa; phylum Arthropoda; class Insecta; order Diptera; family Drosophilidae; genus Lordiphosa; species Lordiphosa mommai. The sequence goes on along the minus strand of JAEIFT010000065.1, from coordinate 160,864 downwards.
ATAGGCGCTAATGCTACTTTTTCACTTCGCAAATAGCATTTCAGCTCACCCTGGACGGGTTAAGATTGCTCATGCTAGGTGTTACACTTGGCAGAAGGGTCACCTGTGGGCATCATGGCTCTGCCCGCTTCAAACTTAGGAAGATGGATTGCAATCTCCGGCCGGAGAGCGGCCTACCCTTCCTACGCTTAACCGGGGCATTACGTGTTGGGGGAACGTTTGCTATCCCACACTAATCATCTGGCCACGCAGAAATCGAAGGCTCCTAAGGCTTCATCCGCCAGACCCGCGAATCTTTGGACAGGCACCTCGGGGTCGCCAAATTAAAATTATTTCTTATTTTTTTTATCAACCAGCTTGAAACAAACAACTAATATAAAGAAAACGAGGAAGTAAACTATCTAACCACTAGAACTAGTTTTTTGACCGACTCTTTATATGGCAGCTATATGATATAGTCATCCGATTTTGTTAAATTTTTTCACCTTTATGTGGAAGAATATAAAACTAACATACACCAAGATTTGTGCCGCTATGATGGAAAACAACAAAGTTTTTTTAACTAGAACTAGTTCTTAGACCGATCGTTCCTATGGCAGCTATATGATATAATCATCCGATCCGGCCGGTTCCGACATATTAGTTGCGTGCAGTAAAAAGAAGACTCTGTGCAAAATTTCAGCTCGATAGCTTTAAAACTGAGAGACTAGTTCGCGTAGAAACAGACAGACGGACAGACGGACGGACGGACAGACGGAATTGAACTCAGCTCGTCGTCCTGATCAAGAATATATATAGTTTATGTGGTCGGAAATGAATATTTCTATGCGTTACAAACTTCTGGGCAAAATTAATATACACTTTTGAAGTGTATAAAAAGCAATTTGGAATTTGTTTTTAAATAAATAAGTAGGCTATGATAATTGACATGGAGCCCAGACAAACTGATTTGATAGTCACTCGACTGCTGGCAGCCCAAGGGACGAGTTCTCCCTTGCTGCATTTTATTTTCTTTTTCATCAAATTATTTGCAATGGTTTTAAGAGGGTGCTCTTTGAGCTACCTTGGGGAAACCGAAACATTTTTCATAAGTTTTTTTTTCTTCAGAAAACTTTCGGCTGTTGTGTTTAGAAATGCTGGGGAAACCGATGAAGATTTCCAATAAATATTACTTTATTTTATTTTTAATAATCATGATTATATTTGCAGGTATTCATTACAAAGCAAATGGCTGATACTCAAAATGTGCAGCAGCGTCTTTTGTCCCACATATGTTAATATTAGTTGAATCTTTTATGACAAGGGAATAACGTAAGCAAAAATCAATGGATTTTCATATTTGGTTTAAGCCCAAGTCAAGACTGTTTTATTCTCCATCTTAATTAGTTAATAACTTGTGATTTCTAGTTGGTAGCACAGCTAAATCAGCGTTTAATCTTCGTTGTCTGAGTACCATGACAAACGCTCCTCGTAGAAACGTATGACCATTTGTGGTATTTTAACATTGGCCATTGTCGATGGCACCATTTCGGCCTGATCAACTCCTTTGAATTGTATAAGGAATGTCAAGCGACCATTATTATCGGAGGCACCCAATATCTTATCAGCCTCCAGACCACGATCAAAACCAGTGCTAGCCGTGGACTGAGAATCTGTACTATCCAGATCCAGTTCGGAACGTTTAGATTTGCCGCCAGCTGGCTCTTTGGATTTGCGTTTAGTACCACCGCTGCTGGCCTCATCCTTGCGACTCAGCTCATATTGCTGTATTAAATCTTGACAATCGAGATTGCTTTCCGGTTCCCAGGTGTTTTCGGTTTCGGCATAGTCTTTAAGTAAAATTTTTGTTTTATTTTCAAAGCCATTTTTCTCACTTTGCTGCATTTTCCAGCCATTTTTCATTCTTTTGTGCATTTTCTAGCCATTTTCCTCACTTTGCTGGATTTTGCAGCCATTTTTCTCGAGCATCTAGGGCGGTATATCGATGATTTGGTCACAAATATTTCCCTAGAGCTTGTCAATGATCTTTTCAAATAAAAAATTTAAGAAAATAAACAGGAAATTGAAAAGTGTTTTGTAGAAGGGGAATATTTTTAAATAAATATACATACACCTCCGAAGTCTATCTTTATATCGCTCCACTTTAAGAGTTTTCAAATATTTTCTTTTCAACATCATCACTTATTTCTTTATCAATAGCCCAAGATGCTAGCTGTATAGTTCCGCTTACTGACACCAGAAGTCACAAGGCGAAGCACAAAACGAATTTAGTTTCGAAGCGAAGTTCCGTACATATTTGGTAAGGAACTTGTCATACTTATAAGTTATAACTAATTAATCCACTTTGAAACATTCTTATTTCGACTTGCAAACTAATAAGTTATGTGACGACGGTTTTGAGTCGGAGGATAAAATAGTTTATCTTGCGGCACTTGCAAGCCCGCCATTTCAAAAGGCTTCCCACCTCCTATCAAAATTACGAGATAGCTGATCTTCTTTCTGAAGACGATGCAAACGACTTTGTACACATTCAATTCTCTTCACACTCTGCAGCTTTCTTTCTGGGATGTTTGGTTATCTTTGGTTATTTTTGCGATTTATTTAATTAAAGTGGTTAAAAACATTCGAAATGTATTTTTCTTATCATATATTCTTTCCTATATATTTTTTATGAGTGAAAGTTACTTCCAAGTTAGACGCGTTTCTGTGGAGCTCCTGGCGAACATAAGAAAATACACAAATAAGCAAATCACACAACACACAGAGGCAAATAAAATCTTACACACAATCGGCAAGCGGCATACACATCGAGGCAGCTATCCCGGGGTGCGATCAAGGTGAAAAAATCAATTTTATTGGTAAGCCTTTTGACAAATTCACTGGAAAATAGGAAATCACTCAATTGAGTAAAGGAGACAATCGTGTGGGATCTACAAAGGGAAAAATTATATAAAATAAAAGTTTGTGCTCAACAAATCTTTCTTTCCTACTCACGCCTCGCTAAGCTAGGAGTGCAATTTAGCGCCGTCACCAACCCTTGGTTGAGTTATTTTTCTCACACGTTTTCAAGCCATTTCTTTTTGTGATGCCCATTAATTAATATTTAATAATTGATTATAATGTGGGAATGGGTCTGGCATCCCAACTCTGACATGCCTTGCCAGATCAGCTAACCGCACTACCCACAAGAGAGACGGCAAGCCGGCCGCCAGAGAGTATTAGTTTGTGTCGTGAATCTAAGACGAGAGGTTCTGCCGCTGCTCAAAAGACGTAAAGACGACTAAGACTTAAAACTAAGAAGAAACATTAAAGACTAAAGTTATAAAATAAGTTCACTTAATCTAACGTAACGTTATATTCATAATTTCTTTTTTGCTTTAATATTAAATAAATATCAACTTAAACTAAACAACTGGGATTTTCTGACTAATTGCAACCTAAATCCCACAAATATGGGGGCTCAACCTACGAGAAGCTCAATGAATGTGAAAAACATCGGAAAAAGTTAATTAAAGTGATTAAAAGAAAGTGTTAAAAGACAATTTGCAGAGACGCCTGCAAATATTAGACGCTTAAGGACTATTCTCAGATCCGCTGAAAATTTATGATGCTAAATTGCTCATAATAAATTTAGCATCCACATAAACGTCCAGTGTGACCTTATATCTGCCAAAGAGGCCAAATAAAGTAACGGTCATACTGGTGGTCAGCCGTTTTCTATTTTGAAAAAAAAAATTTGTTTGTTTTGCTTTCAAGAAAATAAAGTAACAAAAACTGGGATTTACTGATGATAAATCGCCTAATACTTCTACATCCTATTCGTGCTGGTGTTCCACGGGGAAGTGTGCATGGCCCTGTTTTGTACACAGTGTATAAGGCTGATCTTCCCACCCTCGACATCAGAGGTTCACTTAATGCCAAATATGCGCATATCACGGGGTTTCTGGCTACAAGTACCAGCTCCAGGTCTGCTGACATTTATAGATGAATTTGAATGTTCGGCCTACTGCTAGAATATAGGCGCTAATGCTACTTTTTCACTTCGCAAATAGCATCTCAGCTCACCCTGGACGGGTTAAGATTGCTCATGCTAGGTGTTACACTTGGCAGAAGGGTCACCTGTGGGCATCATGTTAACCGGGTCTGTGGCTCTGCCCGCTTCAAACTTAGGAAGATGGATTGCAATCTCCGGCCGGAGAGCGGCCTACCCTTCCTACGCTTAACCGTGGCATTACGTGTTGGGGGAACGTTTGCTATCCCACACTAATCATCTAGCCACGCAGAAATCGAAGGCTCCTAAGGCTTCATCCGCCAGACCTGCGAATCTTTGGACAGGCACCTCGGGGTCGCCAAATGAAAATTATTTGTTATTTTTTTTATCAACCAGCTTGAAAGCAAACAACTAATATAAAGAAAACGAGGAAGTAAACTATCTAACCACTAGAACTAGTTTTTTGACCGACTCTTTATATGGCAGCTATATGATATAGGCATCCGATTTTGATAAATTTTTTCACAATTATGTGGAAGAATATAAAACTAACATACACCAAGATTTGTGCCGCTACGATGGAAAACAACAAAGTTTTTCTAACTCGAACTAGTTCTTAGACCGATCGTTCCTATGGCAGCTATATGATATAGTCATCCGATCCGATACCATTACGGGAACCATAATACTGCAATTTCCAGCTACTAATTAAATTCGCAACTTTATCAACATCAGGATAAAGATTGAAATATTTCTCTCGGAAGCATTACGATTTTTTCTGTTTTTAAAAGTTATGAAAGCAGAAGCATCTCTATCTAAAATAACTCTGATCTTCTTTCTTAATCAGGTTCGTTGCTTCGAATCATCAGCATTGTTATTGTCAGTATTATTTACATTCGGAATTGCATCGCTTCTACCGCACCTGTCCGTTGAAAATCTAGAAAATTGAAGGACCGGAACCGGTATATCGAAAAGAATCGATTGAAACTCAGAACCAGAACCGTAACCGGAACCCTTATTATTTATTTTTTGAATACCAGTATTTCGGATTCTTTATTTTTGCAACCGAAATGACCGAAAAGAACCGAAACATTGTACCGGTACAGTTTCGGTTCTGAGTTTTTTTGTTATTTCAATTTTATTGCTTCAATCAGGGATTTACTCAGGGTTTGTCGCAGAGTAAACGTTAGAAAAAACTTACAAATTTTAGGTTAAGGGACCATCAGGAATATACTGAAATTTTCAATAAAAATATCAATTTCATCTTTTTTCTTTGCTTCTATTTTGGTTCAATAATTTCCAAATATTTTTAGTTTATCCTTTATTTTTGGATCTACAAAGGATTGCTCTTCCAGTTCCACAAGTATTATTAGGACATTTGTTTTCTGGGGTTAAGTTTAATTTTTCTTCTTTACCCGTTCTATTAAATCTTCGGATTAAAGGATTTTTAAATTATATCGGTACATACCGATACGTACCGGAAATAAAAGCCAAGGTACCGATACGGAACCGAATTCCGAAATAAACTAGAACCTTAACAGAACCTTTTACCGAAACATTAAACCCAGAGAAATCTAGCACGATTCGGCAAGACTGAAATCGGCTTCAATTTAGTTTTTTTTCGTCTTGAATTTTCAAGAAGAAATCTGCTTGAAATCGAGAAAACTTTGTGTGTTTGGTGGCAAGGGAGGTGAGACAAAAAAATCGGGCTTGAAAATTCATGCTTGATTTCAGTATTTTCTTCTTGAATCCAAGAAAATTCTGTCTTGCCGAACTTCTGACACGAAATCTGCTTGATATCAAGCACGATCTGCTCGATTTTTTCTCTGAGTGTAGTTTTGGTACGTACGATTCGATTCGGTTTGATTCCCTGCTTTAAATACATATAGGCTGCACATTTGTCGGAACCGGTCGGTTCGGATCACTATATTATATAGCTGCCATAGAGAAGATCGGTAAAAAAAAACTAGTTCTAGTGAGAAAACCTTTTTGTTTCCCGTCGTAGCGTCATCAAACTTGATATTCATTAGTTTTGATCAAAATCGGATGAAATCGAGATTAATTGTTAAAAACTCTTTTGTTATTAAAGGTAGCGAGTTTTTACTTGTTAATCGGACAGACGGACAGACGGACGGACGGACAGACGGAATTGAACTCAGCTCGTCGTCCTGATCAAGAATATATATAGTTTATGTGTTCGGAAATGAATATTTCTATGCGTTACAAACTTCTGGGCAAAATTAATATACACTTTTCATGTGTATACAAAAAATTAATTCAAATAAACTAAAATAAAATCAACTGCATTACGACATTATAACCCACTTATACAGGCTGTAATGCATGTGCTTTACCAACCCAAATACTTCTCTGTCGATAGTATATTGATTCATATTACAAGTGTACTGTAGAGAATACGATTCCTACTAAGTGTGTTGAATTGTAGACTGACTGCGAACATTCTACATTACAACTTAAAAACAAGTAAGAAAGTCGGTCAAGCCCGACTGTAATATACTCTGTACCTGTTTGTATGTAACTGATAACTTTAAAGTGTGATGGTTTTCCAAAATCTGGGAATGGCAACTCTTTTGACTATCGTTTATTTGGTTTGAAAACGATTTATGTGGGCTCGATAAGTAATGATGAGTAGAATTACCCTAGTACATAACTCGTAAAATTATAAAATTTGTATATAATTTCCTAATAACATAAACGTATCTATATTAGTCACGCGGGAATCACACGTGATTTCTGACCGCAGGCACTCTCAATTGAATCGCTACTCTCATACTTGGTGTTTGCCTCCTTACACAAATATCTATTGGAAAAAGGGGAGGGGGGAAACAAAAAGCTGCGCAGTCCAGTTAACTAATGCCGTCAAACCAATTCCAATTGGGAAACTACCAGTATGCTCCCAGTCGGACTTTGCACCGGTGCAGAAGTACATATTTCATGCTTCCTTTTCACGTAAGAAGGCGTGAAAAAATCTGAATCCTTTTGCTTAAGAAACGCCGGATTTCTCAGGGGTGGTTGTTGTAACCGTTTCGGATTGGGTGACGTCACCCGCCAACCTTCGGGTGTCTTCCTTTCCCTAATTCAGTACTGCAGATGTACTGACTTCGTAAGCTGTAGGCATGTTGACATGAGACGTTCCCTAACGAAATAACGCATAATTCACCCCTAACTGAAGCACACATGTGTTATCGGTGACTTTATCAGACATGCGTTACCAGTGAATTTTCAGGCATGCGTTACCGGTAATTTAGCGGGCATGCGTTACCCGTGAATTTTAAGGCATGCGTTACTCTTGAATTTAGATGCATGCGTTACCAGTGCTTTTTGCGGCCATGCGTTACTCCTGAATTTTCAGGCATGCGTTACCACTGATTTTTTCATGTTTCTCATTAAAACTTTTATATGTACTTACTCTTATTGAAACCTACTTTTTATTAATTTTCAACAGCAGACAATTTAATTTGTATTTAAATCAGGTCTGCAAACCGGTCCGGAACCGAACCCTTCAGAACCGGTTCGGTTCAGGTTCTGGTGATGCCTGAACCGAACCGGGAACCGAACCCCATTGAAAATAATCACGAGAACCCGAACCCGAACCTAACCCTGTTTTCTTATCGATGGGGTTCGGTTCTAAAAATAAATTGGCAAGCATAGAATTTATTTTTGCACTTTGATGGTTTAAAATATTTCATTATTATGAAGAAAAATGTATCCATTCATATGCCCATGTACGGATGGCGACACTTTTTCCCATCCGCAACAAAAGACTGGACTGTGTTATTTTACACAACCTCAAGCAAGGGAATTCAATTTGTATCTGAAACCGTATATCTGTGTACAATTTTGTTCGGGAAAGTTGCACTTTATTTAAATTTCTTCATTTTTTTTAACCAAATCACAAATAAAGTTCTTTTAACATTTCACTCTCACAATATGCCAGTCAAAGCCGTGCTGTGGCGGTCCCATTTGTAGAAAAAATAATTTTACTGAATTCTCGGAAATGTATGTACGTGTGTGTGTGGCTGAACACTTTAAGTTAGGGATGAGACAACTCGGCATGTCTGTGATTAAGTCACGGTCACTGGCAATCATTAAATCACACAATGACTGCATATTTGATGTAACAGTGTGATTTGATGACTGCCAGTCACTGTGACTTAATCACAGTTACGCCGATATGGTCAATCACAGTTACTAAATCAAGGGTACGCAGATAAAGCTCATCTCTTATTTTTAGGCCAAAAGTGGCCGTGTTTTTTGCAGGTTTCATAGCCACAAAAATCACATCAGATTCAGCAATCCCACTACTGTGAAGGAGAAATGACTTTCGCTGTCAGTGCAAGTTGGCAGAATCGCTTAACTCTTCTAAACATACATACAATCAATCAATCAAGACAGATCACTTATGTGCTTGACTTCCAAGCCACCAAGAGGCAGATTATATGGCATCTCGTCTTCAAATTCTATTCAATTACTTATTATGTACATAAATATATAAAATGCTATCTGGAACCCGAACCCGAACCGGAACCCCGGTTCTCAATTTGAAGGGAACCGGTTGTGGAACCGAACCCCCAGAGTAGGGTAAGGGTTCGAACCCCGAACCGAACCCCAGTCAAAATTAAAGGGGTTTGCAGCCCTGATTTAAATAAATATTTTTATTTATGTAGACAGTTATTAACATATACTTATAATATTTAACGTAAGAATGTATGTTTGTACAAATGTGTATTTCAATGTTTTGAACATGCGACTAAACGAGGGACCATTCAATATTTAATTATGCAATAACCGATCTACTTAAAATCCTAAGAAAAAAAAAATAAAAATTTAAACTCTTAAATATAACGAATCATTTTTAAGTAGGAATGCCAATTGGTCAAAAATAATAATGATTTGAGCATCGCTTGCTTTGCACAATATTTACTTTTTTATTGCATTTCAACGACACTTGTATTTTAATATCAGTGTTGCACTTTATAAAACAATAAATAATTTAATAAAATTAGAGTTTAATTATCATTTCGTTGCAGTCCCTGGTTGAACTATTGAGCCGACTTTTTGAAATGTTTTAGGATGTTTTTAGGATTAAATCTGTAAATTGGTCTAATTGGCATAACACTACTTTAAAAGTGGCTCAAAGCTAAATCACAGAAATTAATATAGCTAAACTTTGGTGTATAGGATGACGGAAACCAGTTGCAAGCTGAAAATATTAAGAAATTTTATGAATGAAAAGTATAAGGGCCAATTTCACATCCTCTGGATAGTGCTATTTGTCATAATAACATAGTTATAACCTGATTCCATAGACACATTTGAAAATTCATAAACTGCACACCAAATGTACGGTCTAAACCAATATGTGTATTGCATTAACAGCTTTTTACTTTATGGTTTAGTGCAATGATCAAGATTAACGAATAAAATAATCAGGAACTGTACATTTAGAAGACCAGGAAGCAGAGTTGGCCATTTTATGGGAAAGATTTTCAAATGCAAACATGCCTCTGAACTTGTTACAGAAAAATTCAAAATATATGCAAATTTTAAAACATGCACATTCGACTTAATGTTGATATGTGTGGGCGGAATCGGGCTAAATACTTAAAGTATATAAAACACATAGAAGCCATTTAGAAGATGAGAAATGAGCCCTAATTTGTGTATGACTCAAGCGATTAAGTTAACGTTTTTGTCATCAGCTTTCAGTTTTTTCGCCTCTGAATTGGCCTTATACACTCTATTTTTAATTTTTTCAAACAGAATCCGGACTTCTCTCACGTAGCAGTCGAATGTGTAGCCATCAGCCGCCTGAAATTCTGTAATAAGAATTTAAACTTTTAAAAACTGTTTTATAGTTCAATATATATTTAATTATTTACCATAAATCGCCGAATTTATGTTAGCGTAAAAACTTAATCCTTGTTTAGAAAATGATCCGCTATAATTCATCTGCATAACCAGATCCTTATCGAAAATTCGAATTAAGTTTTTGATGATGCCTCCTCCGGTTAACAGGTGGCTGAAAATCTCGATCTGTAATTTTTAAAAATATATAAATTTGGCAACAAAAATCGAACAGATAATGTGTTTTACATTACGAGGGGGAATTCTGTATAAACGTTTTTATTTCGAAGTAGATCTGATCAAGTTTATATGTGAAGTGACAATCATATCTATGGTTACTAAATGAAGTGGAATGAAAATGGTGATTATTTTTTAATTCAAATACAAATTGTTTTAATTCGACAATCATCCTTGACCAGGTCTATTTAAAGAAATTATGTCAAAAAACAGTTTTCACAAAGGGAACAAAAACACATTTTGCAAAGTGATATAAATTTTGTTATTCTCTAGTTGTCTAGAATAAATAATTCAATTCAACAAATCTTTTTTCAAATTTTGTCAAAACATTTTTTTGACAATGTAAAAAACTTAATTTTTTTTATATTTGTAAACCAATCTTGTTATTTTACTATTATTAAATACTAGCTGTCAAAAGCAAAGAGAATCAAAATAATATTTTAACAATTTGAGAAAGCACTTATTAGCAAAATGTGAGTTTTCCCTTGAAAAAACATTTTCTGGACTGTATTTGTCACTTTATATGTAAACTTCTACAATTTAAATTCGAAATACAAACGTTCGTGGAACACACCGGTAAAGTTTAATTACATACATATTTCGTCTTGTTCCCTGCGACTTTGGTCTCCAAATCCTCCAGTCCTTCAAGGGTTCGTATTGGGAACTCAATACAACTAGGGACTCCAGTCTTTTCAGACATCTTCCCTAGTATGGCCAGAATTTTGCTGTTCATGTTTAAAGCAATTTCCATTTTTTTCTCAATGGCCTTCAACCTCTCTTCGGATTTAGTGGCTGATATTTGAAGTGAGTCCAGCCTCGACTCAATCACTGCAAGACGGTTCTTTGTCTCATCCTCGATCGAGTCCACACCAAATGCTCGGTACATTTTTTCTTTATTTGTATTATTATTATTTTTATTATTTTTAAAAGTTATGCTTTTAAGGAATACGCGCGAGTCCCGGGCCGTTCTTGCCCCCACCTCCCGCCCTACCGACCGAGGGGCGCGGCCGCTTAGCGTGCGGCCCGATAACGCGAATCAATAAATAAAATTCTAAGATTTCAGAACGCAAGGAAAATTACTTTTATTCATTTATGCAGTGAAGAAGGGGTATTAGAATGATTTCATTAAAATCATTCGGAAGGTAAACAAATTTACAAAGGACTGCTGAAAGAGGGTAATTTTCAACTTCATTTGAGAGTTGACCATTTGTGGAGACAATTTCCAAACATAAACTTTGAATTGGAAGTTCAAAGTAAGGTCGCGTGTTAACAAATCTGCGACCATTTAAAAAGTATATTTCGTCTTCCATATAAAAATTTTCAATTTGAATAGCGTGGCCAGATTTTAGACAGCATATGTTATTTGGTAATTTGACTGACAAAAGGAAATCGTCATAAATAAATTTTATTATATTTCCATGTCTGTCAAATTTAGGTCCAACAACACGAAATGTCGGTTTCGGCAGATAGCCCGAAAACTTATTTACCATCTGCTCCAAAATTTTATTTGGCTTTCTTATACTTTTTTTTATTTCCTGTAGAAAGTTCTCGAACTTGTAAGCCGTAAAACTGTTTATATGACCTAACTCTTTAACACAGTCCACCAAGTGCAGCATATTGTGAACATTATATGTTAAAGATTCAACCATGTATACTTCATTAAATTGATTGATGAAGTGCTCAATCAATTGTGCTGCAACGTGAGTATTTTTAGAAAATGTCTTGGACAAAAGAAGCCTATAAGCACACATAAATAATAAAAAATGGTAAAAACATTCATCTGAAACAAATGGTTTCAAGACAACTTGGCCTGTATACAATAAAAATTGTCGAAATTCAATGGCTTTCCACCGCGGAAGCTCCTCAAATCCCCTTGGTTTCCTGCCAAACTCAATAGGTAAAAACTGTTTTAAATTTATGAGGTTGTCTGACATTTTTTCGACGTCAGATTTGCCTAATTTAAAACCAACAGTTTTTCTATTTACAATTAAATTTAAAATTTTTTCCCAACAAATCCAGCAAATGCATTGGATCCAGTGGGAAAGCGGAAATTATATTAATATTGAGTTTCTCAATTGCAAGAGGGGATGCACGAAAATAAGGCAAGTGATGTGAAGCATGTATCCTGCTTCGAAAATCTTCATTTGTTAAAAGCGAACCAGTAGTAGAGCTGAATACGGTGACATTATTTATTCGCTTACCAATTTGAAGACATTTCATGCATCCATGAAAAGAGCTGGTTCCAAGTGCACCACACATGAAAGCACGTGAAGGTGCATCACAAATGAATGCTCTTATTTTTGATGTCACATTCTTTTCACCGACAAAAAATGTGCCTTGAGTAATTTGTGAAATTTCTTCCACGAAATCGTGCTTAAATTGGTCTACATTGGCTGGCTTTTGATTGCCTAAGTATGATCCAATCAAAAATACGTTACTGTTAGGTGTATTATGAAAATATCCCAATATTGGCCAAAGACAAGTTTTAGAACTTTTAAACAATGACAACCCATCAACATTAACGTCTAAAATTAGTTCACAGTCATTAATTATCCTATGCTCTATTGAGTTAAGATATGAATGAATGCCAATATGGGTATAGTACCCTGGTGTGACGTGGCGAACTAATAAAATGGACGGAATTTCTTTCAAGAGCCCTTTTGCAGAAAGCGGCACTTCAATGTTTTCAGATTTTAACACTTTAAAAAGTTCCTCAAGTTGCGAGCGCGTAACGTTGTTTTCTTTGTACCATTTAATAAGCTTAGTGCGCAAGCTACTGACATTATCTAAACTAGGTTTTGGGTCAACATACGACGATTCGTAGTTTTCTACGTTTTCAGGGGAATCCCAGTCATCCTGAACAGACATTGGATCAGTACTTTCAGTTGTAGACAGACGGACAGAATCTTTTAAAAAATGCTCCCTTTCCACTTTGGCTAAACGATTTATGTTGCGCTCTGAAAATCCACGAGAACTCATTTTGAAATAAATAAATTAATAAATAATAAAAATAATAATTTTTTTATTTAGTTTTCAATTTTTTGCTGTAAAAGAGAATATGGTATTATTTTAGAAATTATAAATTTAATATTTGGTAAGTAATATGGGGTTGAATCCTTGTGCGCCTAAAACAGCTGATTGATTTTCAATGGGTATGCGCAGATTATTTAATTGTATTTATTGCGACGTTACCCATCGGAATGTCAGCAACAATTTTAACAACAAAAAACTGTGGATTGGCAAAATTCAGTTCTTACACGTTTTTTTCTGGAACGTATCTACCGTGTAGAAGCAGAATTAGGTGTAGGCCTAAATATTCCTTTTTATTAAAAAAAAAAACGAGAATTCAAAGCTAACTTCGACTGTGCCGAAGTTTTAATACACATGAAAAACGTTACTCCAACTGATTTAACCGGTAAAAAATATATAGGATATAGATATCAGATATTTAAAATTTTAAAATCATTGATAATACAAATTTGATACCATAAAAAAAACTTTCTTATGCTATAGTGATCCGATTTTGATAAATTTTTTCAAAATTATGTGAAAGCGTAACATATACCAAGATTGGGGACGCTACGATAGAAAACAAAAAAGTTTTTCTCACTTGAACTAGTTCTTAGACCGATCGTTCCTATGGCAGCTATATGATATAGTAATCCGATCCAGCCGATTGCGACATATTAGTTGCGTGCAGTAAAAAGAAGACTCTGTGCAAAATTTCAGCTCGATAGCTTTAAAACTGAGGGACTAGTTCGCATAGAAACAGACAGACAGACGGACAGACGGACGGACGGACAGACGGAATTGAACTCAGCTCGTCGTCCTGTTCAAGAATATATATAGTTTATGGGGTCGGAAATTAATATTTCAATGCGTTACAAACTTCTGGGCAAAATTAATATACACTTTTCAAGTGTATAAAAACGAAATTAAAGAGAAATAAATAAACAAATTTTATATGCCAAAATTACATATCAAACAAGGAATAATAGTTATAAGAAATAAAAAATTTAGTTCTCAAGTTGGGTTTTGGCAATCTTTATTGATTTATGTCTTTTTTTCAAGGAGGGCCAGCCGATATTTTGATGAAATATTTTATTTCTGGTTAAAGATATCCGTATATATATTTTACAAAAAATCCCCCGATGGGACAATCAATTAATGCGCGAGGAACAACATTTTTCTAAAATAAAATTTTTTTATTAAAAATCATTTTTCCAAAAATATGTCTTAAATACCCTTCAGTTCCAGCGGGAGCAATTGCTCCCTTTCATGGCTGAACTCATGGGTGAATTCAGAGCTGAGTTGGCGCTGCAAATTCATGACCGACATTCTCAAATGTTGTGGCGAAAAATCAGAATTTATTATAAAATTCAGTATATATATAAATAATTAATTATATGAATAATTATTTATTCAAATAATGATATATTTTTTATAAAATAATTATTGTAATTTTTGTGCTTAAACATAACAAGAAAAGAGCGAGAGAGAGAATGCAGCTGCACGCTGACTCTCTCACGCAACGTAGGCCGAAAAAAACAACAACGAAGCAAAACGAATGCAAAAGTGTGCGTAACGTGTGCATAAGAAGGAAAGAGACAAACAATGTTGCTCATATAAGTAGCCTCTTTAGCATTTGCCCGAAAGCGTGTGCGCTGGCTGACTGCGTTGAGACGTCATTCGATTTGTGCTAAGTCCCGAGTTCGATCCCCAGACAAGGTAATCTGTGTTAAATAATATTTATATTTCTTAGTTTATTTCAGAGCGGCGTTGGTTCACCATGAGAATTAATATTACTTCGATAAAAAAATCTGAGTGTGGGGGAGGCGGGGCAGACACTGGGGTGGAGTTAGAACCTTACCCCTCCCCCCTCCTCCAACAGTACACATTTTTTTTGTGCAGCCATGAATTCGATCTAAAATCACCCCAGAAATCACTCATGAAATCGACCTTAAATCATCAGTGAAATCATTCATGAAACTCACCAATGAGTTCACCCATGCTTCTCATGGCTAAAAGAAGCGAACGTCATGAAGTCCTAGGCCATGCCTATGTTAAATTCATGCCTGAAACTCATATAAAGGCTGCCATGAATTCATGACCAGCCCTTCCATTTCAGGCCTGAATTCAGGTCTGATTCAGGCCTGAGCGGAACTGAAGGGTATTGTCAACCACGGCGGATATTAAAATGTTGCTTTAAAATTACTTCCTTGATTTGGCATAATTAAAATTAGGAGCCCAACAAATATTTAAAAATTTTGTTTAATAATTTTTATACTCTGTACCGAAGGTACACAGAGTATATTGGGTTTGTGCAAATGTATGTAACAGCCAGAAGGAGGCATCTCCGACCCTATAAAGTATATATATTCTGGATCAGCATCAACAGCCGAGTCGATATAGCCATGTCCGTCTGTCCGTCTGTCTGTCCGTCTGTCTGTCCGTCTGTCTGTCCGTCTGTCTGTCCGTCTGTCTGTCCGTCTGTCTGTCCGTCTGTCTGCCCGTCTGTCTGTCCGTCTGTCTGTCCGTCTGTCTGTCCGTCTGTCCGTATGAACGAAGAGATCTCAGAGATGGTAAGAGATAGAGGTTTGAGGTGTACGGAACATATATTTCTTATACTTGCAGGCAGATCAAGTTTAGCTTTAATTTTTGCCACGCCCCCTGCCTCCCCCGCAAATTAAAAAAAACGAAATAACTCCCACAATTTTCAAGATAGATAGTTCGAACATTCTAGACATATATTCTACTACTTATTTTGAATCGACCCGCCATACATCGTTTTTCGATCAGATGAACTATATTAGAGCTATACGTAAAAGAAAATAAAAACCAACGTCAACAACAACACCACCACACAACTTACGAGAAAGAGAGAGCGAGAAGGCAATAGCTAACTGGTAATTTCCCAATTGGACCTTGCTATGAGAGGAGCGATGTAATTGAGATGGCCTGCGATCAGAAATCAAGCGTGATTCCCCCGTAACTAATATAGATACGTTTATGTTAATAGGAAATTATATACAAATTTTATAATTTAACGAGTTATGTACTAGGGTAATTCTACTCATCATTACTTATCGAGCTCCCATTCATCGTTTTTCAACCAGATGAACGATAGTCGAAAGAGTTGCCACCCCCAGATTTTGAAAAAACCTCACACTTTAAAGTTATCAGTTACATACAAACAGGTACAGAGTATATTACAGTCGGGCTTGACCGACTTTCTTACTTGTTTTTAAATCGAATTGTTATGTTCAATTTGATTATATTTAAGTGTCCCGCAACGTATTTAATTGAATTTTTGGTGAACATATTGAATCGCCGCGGAACGTACGTTCACTTGTGTGTGAATGCATGTGTGCATAAAATTTATAGTTTTTTTTCACATAAACTTATAATATCACTTTACGATAATTCAATACTCACCAATTATTTTAACAAATCAATGTTTCCCTTCTCACTTAATTTTTGTTTGCGCAATATGAATGTATGTATGTCTTGAGTCTGCTCTTTGGCTGCGTTTTTCTCTACATACATAAATATGTAATTAATACGAAGTTGTTGTTGTTGTTGTCATTGTTAAGTCCCGAGAATACATGAAATGTTAAACCATGTGTTTAAGTAATTCACTTATTAAATTTACTTACCAACAGCAATTGCTAAGCAACAATAAAAATAAAAACAAATTTCGTCACACGCACTAAAACAAACCGATCGACTGACGCCAACGAGTTGCAATGACAATAAAACAGAGTCAAAGAGAATAGACTAAGCAAAATGCATACACACAAAACTGCCGTTAACTCATAAACTAAGCGCTTCAGAGGCACAAAAATAAGAAGGGGTGAATTTGGACTTGCAATGGAATGCAAAAGTAACCTGTATAAAAAACGATCATTCGGCAATCGTTCGGATCTCACTTCGTGTCTGAAGCGAATATTTGTTTACATGCTAAACCAGTGAAAAAGTTAGAACCGTTTCACAGGTTGCTTTTTCACCCCAGAATTAGGCATGAGGCATGCCAAAAAAAATAATGTACAGACTATCTCCGTGAAATTGCATGCCAAAAAATGTACTGATTTTTTCACCACATGCTGCAAAGTCCGACTGGGCTATTGCCCTATCGCTCTCCCTTTCTCGTAAGTTCTACCAATCGCTGAGGTGTTCTTGTTGTCGTTGAATTAAATTTTCTTTTACATATAGCGCCACTATTGTTCATCTGATCGGAAAACGATGTATGGGGGCTTGATAAGAAATGATGAGTAGAATATATGTCAAACTAACTCCAAAATTGTGGAAGATATTAAGTTTTTTTCAATTTGTGGGGAAGCAGGGGGCGTGGCAAAAATCAAAACTAAACTTGACAAGTATAAGAAATATATGTTCCATACACCTCAAACCTCTATCTCTTACCATCTCTGAGATCTCTTCGTTCATACGGACAGACGGACAGACAGACGGACATGGCTATATCTCGGCTGTTGATGCTGATCAAGAATATATATACTTTATAGGGTCGGAGATGCTTCCTTCTGGCTGTTACATACATTTGCACAAATCCAATATACTCTGTGTACACCCAGAGAAATCTAGCAAGATTAGGCTAGACTGAAATCGGCTTCAATTTATTTTTTTTTCGTCTTGAATTTTCAAGAAGAAATCTGCTTTAAATCGAGAAGACTTGTGCGCTCGATTTGAGTTTGGTAGCAAGAGAGGATAGGCGTTTAAAACGAGAGCATTTCGTTCTCTCGCTCTCTCTGACAACTTTGTTCTAAAATGCTTACATTCAAGAAGATCTATTCTCGAATTTTAGAATAAATCATGCTTGAAATGAAGCCGACTAAATTTAAAACCGAGCAGATCGAGCTTCAAAATTCATGATTAATTTCAGTATTTTCTTTTTGGATCCAAGAAGATTCTGTACTGCCGAACTCTGACACGAAATCTGCTTGATATCAAGCACGATCTGCTCGCTTTTTTCTCTGAGTGTACCTTCGGTACAGAGTATAAAACAAGCAAAGTAAAGAAAACTGTTTGGGATTATTTCCTTCATACTAATGGCAAAGTAACGAAGGAGTAATCTATTATGTAATGACTATTTGCGCCACTGGGGTATCGAGCTCCGGCAACTTAATTTGTAATTACCATACCTGCAACAAAAAGCGGCCAAGCCAGTGTCACAGCGACGGATCAGGTGCTCCCCAAGTCAAGCCGCATCGTACATTAGCCAACAGAAGTCATCTGGAGGATATTTCTTGTTTTATGTTAGGCTGCCATAGTTGAGACTCCCCTTCAAATGCGGCGAAAGTGAGGAAAAGCCGGGAAAACAGGGAAAGTTGCCCGTCGAGATAGAAGCTGCACGAGGAGACGAAACCAAAACATAGCAAACAGCTGTTTTCAACGTGAGTAAACGTACAACGTAACGTAAGTGGATTATGCAAGCGCACGACGTCAACACATTGCAACGTAATTCTTTATAGCAGGCAGCCTCCGTTAGCGAGAACCAGTAATTAGAAAACCGTTAAGTTGAAAATGAGCACAATGCACACGACCCCAAAGTCAGCACCTTCTAATTATACAGGCAGAACGCAACCCTGTTTAAAGAGGCCCTATAGGGAAGAAGCTGCTCCCATTACTCTTGAAGACGTGATGGCTGTAGTGGCCAGTATGAATCCAACAAATTACTATTTTTGCTGTAGCTAACAATTTATTTTGCAAAAATCTTTTTTTTTTTGATTTTTCAGCAATTTTGTGTTTTATCTTCGTTTGGCCCTAGCTCCCCCTCAGCGCGTTAATTCCGCTCCCGTACGGCTATACGTAGTTATCTCTTTCTTTTGTATCTCTCTCACATTGCTCTCTCTCTCAAACGATTCAGCAACTGGAAGGATACCGTTTGAAAGCTCACTTCAAGCCAAAGCTAGGCTAACATATAGAGAAAATCTGAGCAGACGATCTTTTCTGTTTTGACAATTCAAGCGTTCAGACGTGTGTTTACTTAATTCAATTTATTAATTTCTACTTGTGTATAAGAAAAAGTACAGCGTGAACACGCGGACTAAGTTGTCCCAAATCAATTGAAAGTGCTTCTTATTAAACAGCTGATCCCAGCTCCCAGCATCGACTTTATCCAGGTTGCCGGCGACTGCACGCGTTCTGCGCGACGCTGTTCGCTTTTCAACCATAATCTTTGGCAGCGTCGGTAACCTCTCTAATTACGTAACCTCACTTACATACATATGTATGTCGCAGGTTACAGCCCTTGATGGATTAAGTGATTTGCCGCCGTTCCAAGGAGTCGTAGGCCATAACCTTCAAGCTGATTCCCGATCGGATGGCTTAAATAGTAGCAGCTCACCCTAACCTTGCAAGCAACAACAACAGTGCGTAGCAGTTCAATCTAACCTCAAAGCAACAACAACAGCGTTGGACGAAATATGTACCCATAATTCTTGAACTGCGCAGAACCCCCCTT
This sequence comes from Lordiphosa mommai, assembly GCA_018904225.1. Classification (NCBI taxonomy): domain Eukaryota; kingdom Metazoa; phylum Arthropoda; class Insecta; order Diptera; family Drosophilidae; genus Lordiphosa; species Lordiphosa mommai. Next base: position 141,287 of record JAEIFT010000065.1, on the reverse strand, counting down.
TGCCTACAAGTGGAAAAATTCTTTTTGTGCAACACATATCTATGTGTGTGACGGCGCTAGAGCGATCTCTTAGTTTTTGGAATGCGCTACAGCCTCTCTTATTTCGAAGTGTTCGTTTGTGTTTGCACCGAACCTTTAGCGTTGGCTAATTTCTCTTAACTGGATTTTTGAACTATTTTTCTTTAATAACGTTAATTTAAATTTTGTAAGATTTAAGAAATGTTAATCAAACATTAATTTAGCAGACCCCTATCGTAAGTTATATTGGCTAGAGTATGCAAACATATATATAATTATTTTGATTCCCAGAAACCTAAGCAGCAGTTCTTTGGTACCAACGAGCTCGGCTCGGCGACTTAACTGATTTGCATACCTATATATATATATAATGAGAAGTCAATGGTTTGGGTTAAATAAAAAAATATAATTTCTTTATTTATCATTAACAACTTATATTTGAAGAATTACAATCTTAGCATTAAGATGTGTCTCGGTTGCGATGTCAAGTAAAACTCAATGTGTGGTTCTGCCGCTGCTGCTTAGCAAACCTCGGTTAATAGCTTTTTTGGGAGTCAAGATCAAAAAGCTTTTCTCTCTTTTCTCATTTCATAATTGGAGAGTGGATTGCATCAGTGGGAATAACGATTGGAGCGGATGTTTATGCTTGCGTTTTTATGTTTATGTCTGAGCCGCCTGAATTGTTATTGTCACCAGAAATATGGAAATTTATTTGTTTGAATTTTTGGGTTTATGTGTGTGTGTCTAGTTACTACTCAAGTGTTAGATTATGATAAATGTATGGGATCTTGTATTGGATTGTGGAGGGTTGGATATGTGACTACCCCATCCTTTGAATTTAGCTTGTCCTCAAGCGGATACTTTAGGGTATAATACTGGATTCGATACATTTTCATTATCTGGTGTATTTGATGTTTGTTGAAACACTTACGTTAAGATAGTTTTATAGTTATATAGATAGTTTAAGTTTTATAAGATGTTCAATGGAGTTAAGTAGGAAGCTAGAAATGTCAAATACATGTAATGTCAAATTGAAATGCTCTCAGTAGAATATCTCTATGTTGCTATGCGCTTATCAACATGGCTAGGCAACATTGTCATAAACATAAGCGAAGGTTTGGCTGCTTAAGCGGTCAGTCGAATAAATGAATTGAAGATAGGAGTCGCGCTTGTCTTCTCATTTGGCACCAGCTAGCTAAAGCTCTTTACTACCGCGGTCTTAATTAGTAATCATTTATAATCCAATAAAAATACTTATTGGAATTTTCATTGGCGCCCGAGCAGGGACATCGGTAGTAATTTTCGTGGAAATTTAGTTGTCGGAAAGTGCATCTTAGTACATTTACTAAGTCGCTTAAAATCTAAAAATCGCCTAAGCTAGCTGGCTTGCCTTCGGTCGTGTGTTTGTTGCTGCTGCCCTGGACAGAGGATCATTTGGAACATCTTCGCACTCTCAGTTGAAGGAAATTAAACCCCAGAGCCCTCTGTGTACCACCTGGACTTGGAAACTTTAAGTTTAGATGCCGCGCAGTTACACACCAGAGAGAAGAGAAGTTTCGCCCCATGTTGCAGCCAATTCCCAGGTAACAAGTGTCAAAAATTGATTGTACACTTCGAGCGTTGGTCAGCCAAATTTAATTGTCAAGCTCACAAGCATATCAATTGTTGGCACTTATTAATTGCCCAGTTGCATATGCTTATACATACACATATGTATGTATTTGCATTGGCAACAGTATATATATAAATCTCAAAGTGAACGCCCTTTGAAGTGAACCGTACCATTCCTGCTTAAATGGTTCTTATATACATAAATAGAAAAAAGAAGAATTATATAGAGGAAGCCAATACTGTAATCGGCAGTCGCTTAACTCCAGTTTCTGTTCTACTCCGCTGTTGCTAAGCAGGCCGAGCTTCCCCAGCAGAGCACTTGTCGGTTGCATAGCATAGAAAGCCCGATCGCTAAGCGGAGTTCGTGACAAACCAAGTGCCGCCTTCGTCGTTTGTTGGATCCGGGGGGGGAGAGGCGTTTATATTGAAGCATCGTCTTATACATTTGTGTCGTCTGGCTGTATAAGCTTAAGCCATTTCGAAGCATTGCAGCGGCTTAGCTTAGCTAACATTTGGCAAACACATATTGTCATTGTATACATTTCGCGTAGAAGTCGTTAACACAATATTTTACATTCTTACGTAGATATAATATATATTATCTACTTTTTAACAAGTTGAGTTCTTAGTTAGAATTGCTAAGACGGCTTGTTTTGCAAAGGTAACTCTTAAATTGAAAATAAAAATACAAGAACTTATTTGTGCCGTTGTACTAAATAGCTATGGAACCAGCCATTAAAGGTAATAGTAAGCTGGCACTATATGTGCAAAAATTGGATCAGGTGATGTCTGATATTCAGCGAATGAAAACTGCATTCATAGATAAAACCATTTCATTTAATAAGGTTGAATTAGAGTGTCACTTGCAACTTCTTAATGGGTATATTGATAAAGCTATGCTACTTCAAGGGGAGATAGACAACTTAAATCCTGGTAATGGAAGTCGCGCGTTATTGGAAGACATTTCTGTGAGCACAAAGGCATTGTTTTTATCAGCCACAAAGGAAGACGATTCGCGATTTATGCACAATGCATCTATGAGTTTTTCCAATCAGCATAATTCTCATTTGCCAAAGACGCGGCTACCAAGATTTGGGGGTAAACATGCTGAATTTAAGAATTTTATAAGCCTTTTTAAAAGTCTGGTTCACAACGACCCGTCGCTTACGGATGTCGAAAAATTTAGCCACTTGGTTTCATGTCTAACTGATGAGGCATTAGGCACAGTTAAGGCTTTTCCCATTACGGACTGCAATTATGCCAAGGCTCTGACCACGCTTGAGTCCGTATACGACAATAAGTGTCTTATGTTTTTAGACACAATTTCACAGCTTTTTGATATGCCTAGCATGCAAAAGCCATCAAGCTCCGGCTTAAGGGGATAATTGACACTGTGTCCGCTCTATATGCCTCACTTTTGTCCGTCGGAAATGACACAGACATTGCAGCTCGATTACAACAAGCTGCCTCTGTGGTCCGAATGTGCTACGCAACTTAATAGGCGATATCAATATTTGGCAGCTGAGGAATCTACCAAGAGCAAATTTAAGGTCAAAAATGACTCAAGTAAGGTCAACTACAAATCGTAATTTTCATGCGCAGAAGGCAATCGGAAGCCTGAGCATAAGTGCTTATATTGCAGTTCAGCTGATCATTATATTGGAAACTGCCAGACTTTTACTGCTATGTCCTTTGCTCAACGGTTTGATTTTGTTAAGGCTCATAAACTTTGTATAAACTGTTTGAAAACAGGCCATACAGTTACAAAATGTAAAACTTCTAAGTGCCGGGTATGCTCAAGGCCGCATCATACAGTTTTACATCGATATGATGTTCAAATTGCTCCTTCTCCTGCTGTGGCGCCGTCCACATCAGAGGCCTTTGCCAGTCATGTACATGGCACTGATCAAGTGCTTCTCGCTACAGCACTGATTAAAATAAGAGACCGAACTGGTCAGTTTCAACCCGCTAGAGCACTTCTTGACTCAGGTTCTCAGGTAAACTTTATGTCTGAGAACTTAGCGCAACGACTGCGCCTTCGTCGTGAGCACAGTGCTCTAAATATAGTAACTGTTGGGAAAAGTAGCACACCAATTAAGCACAAAGTACACACAACAGTTCAATCTCGGATCAATTCTCATAATTTCGACGCTGATTTTTGGATTCTTGGATCCATATCTTCGTATCAACCTGGCCATAAAATTAGTTCTCAGAAGTGGAACATTCCATCAAACATTGAATTGGCAGATCCTGATTTTCATAGACCAGCCAAGGTCGATATTTTATTAGGAGCTGAAATATTTTTCGAGCTGTTGTGCGTTGGCCAAATAAAACTGAGCTCCGAACTACCAGCTATACAAAAAACGTTGTTTGGTTGGGTGGTCTCTGGAAAATGTTCTCAGGCTGAGTCTAGCAAAATAGCAGCTTGCAACCTCACACTGCTCAATAAAGAATGTTCTCTCGATATGTTGGTTGAAAGATTTTGGGAACTAGAGCAAGTTCCAACCAAATCGAAGGCCGCCTTTTACACGGCTGAACAAGTAGCTTGTGAGCAACATTACCAAAACAACGTTGTAAGACTGCCTTCTGGACGGTTTGAAGTAAAGTTGCCTTTTAAAATCGATCCATCTGTGCTAGGTCAGTCGTATGAAACTGCAAAAAGAAGGTTTCAATCGCTGGAGCGCAGATTACAAAAGGATAAACATCTTTACGACATGTATATCGATTTCATGCGAGAATATCGTGACTTGGGTCACATGACAGCACTTATTTCGTCTCCACCAGGTCCACACTATTATATTCCACATCAGTGTGTCCTGAGGCCTGAAAGTACCACAACCCAGTTGCGTGTAGTATTTGACGCATCGAGTAAGACTTCAACGTCAGTTTCATTAAATGAAACACTTATGGTTGGTGCTACTATTCAGAGGGAGCTTTATTCCACCCTGATTCAGTTTCGCTTGCATCGGTATGTAATAACAGCTGATATCTCTAAAATGTATAGGCAGGTAAATGTGGCTGAAGCTGATCGAAAATTTCAATTGGTGCTTTGGCGCGAAAATGCTTCGCAAGATATTACAGCGTACTGTTTAAACACCGTGACATATGGCACTGCTTCTGCCCCATTTCTGGCAGTTCGATGTCTTTCAGAGTTGGCCAAACTGTATAGCGAGTCACATCCAGTAGGAGCGGCTGTCATTCAAAACAACTTTTACGTTGATGACATGCTTACTGGCGCCGATTCACTTTCCGAACTGCGAATCATATGTAAGGAGGTTACTGAAGTGTTAGAGCTGGGAGGATTCAAACTAGCAAAATGGGCAACAAATCATCCAAACTTATTTGAACATAGTAGCAGCGAAAAAGATCTACAGCTAAATATCGGGGATTCTGTCAAGGCATTGGGAATGCTGTGGTCACCTAGAGATGACGCAATTCATTATCGTCTAGAGGACACATTTGAGTCCATAGTTCCCACTAAGCGTAATATTTTGTCAGTAGCAGCTAGGCTCTTTGATCCTTTAGGCTTGCTTTGCCCTATTATTACGAAAGCCAAAATGCTGCTGCAAATCTTATGGCAACAAAAGCTTGATTGGGATGAGTCCATTCCAATGCACCTTTATACGGATTGGGAAAAGTTCAAAGCAAACCTGCGAAATCTGTCTAAAATTTCTATTCCTCGAGGGGTGTGTCTTGCTAACCACCAAAATATTGAAATCCACGGATTTTCCGATGCATCGAGTCACGCATATGGCTGTTGCATTTATGTCCTAGCTAGCACTGGGAGTCAAATTGAAAGTAGATTATTGACGGCAAAATCTAGAGTAGCTCCGCTAAAGACCAAGTCGATTCCACGCCTTGAGCTCTGCGCTGCTCATTTATTGGCTAAACTCTGGGAGCAAGTAGCGCCCATGGTTGAAAAGTTGTGCATTAGAAGAGTCACATTTTGGTCAGACTCTCAGGTCGTTTTGTACTGGCTGAAAAGAGACCCATCGACTCTAGCAGTATTCGTTGCAAACAGAGTTTCAGAATTGCAAGAGTTGTCCGCTGACGCTACGTGGCGACAGATGCCTTCAGAGCACAATCCTGCTGACCTTCTTTCACGAGGCACTGACATAGACGAGTTGGTGAGTTCTTTTTGGTTCAATGGGCCAGAGTTTTTGACAAAATCTGAAGACGAGTGGCCTCAACGTCAAAAAGTTGAGGTCTCACCGGTTCTCATGATATCTGAAAACAGGAAAAATGTTACAGTACACACTGTCACTGTTCCAGATCCACACCCAGTAATCCAGTTGATTACCAAAGTTTCCGTACTTACAAAACTCGTACGAATTATGGCTTATGTAAACCGCTTCATGTACAGAACAAAGGGCAATAGTTCCATCCTTTTATCAGCATCTGAGTTAAGGCTTGCTTTTCTCAAATTAGTTGAAGCTGTGCAATCCGTTGAATTGCGACTTGAAATAGCTGACTTATCCAAATCAAAACAGCTCAGCCCAAATTTGCAGAAGTTGAATCCATTTCTGCATGAGTTTCAACATGGGAGTGTGAAACTTAAAATTTTGAGAGTGGGTGGTAGGCTACTAAATGCGCAACTACCTTATGAGACTAAGTTTCCAATGTTACTGCCTCGGAATACACATTTATCGCAGCTTCTTATTCGCAACTTACATTTAAAAAATCATCATGCTGGTGCGAAAGTGCTGATGTCTCTCTTGCGAGAGGATATATGGCTGATCAATGCTCGTGATGCATGTAAAAGGATAGTAAGGGAGTGCGTGCACTGCTTTCGCTATAAGCCGAAGCTTTTAGGCCAAATAATGGGCAATTTACCACAACATAGAGTGCGACCAGGAATTGCATTTTCTGTGTGTGGAGTGGATCTTTTCGGACCAGTTCATGTCAGTTCTAAAATCCGCGGCAGGCCTTCTGTCAAAACATATGTAGCTATTTTTGTCTGCTTCACTTCAAAGGCTGTTCACATTGAACCTATTGGAAATTTGTCCACTGATTGTTTTTTAAATTGTTTTAAAAGGTTCACGGGCAGACGAGGCGCTCCAGAGGGAATTTACAGCGACAACGCAACGAACTTCACAGGAGCGAGCAGCGTGTTGAAGGATCTGCATTCAGCTTTCGCAGCACAACAGCAAGGGCTCGTGGAGTACGCCGCAGAGAAGGGAACAGAGTGGGTGTTTATCCCACCGAGAGCCCCTCATTTCGGAGGGCTATGGGAGGCGGCGGTGAAGTCCGCCAAGCAGCGGCTACTGAGAGGCGTAGGCAACGCGAACCTAACGCAGGAGGAGCTCAATACGCATCTGGTGGACATAGAAGCGCTGCTCAACTCTCGACCCATAACGGCGCTCAGCAACGATCCCAACGATGGCGAGGCATTAACACCGGGACATCTGCTGATTGGCAGACCTCTTCGTTCGCTGCCGCACGAATCCGAGCCAGACGGAGTAACCAGCAAGGGCAACTTCGGGTTTTTGAAGCAGTGGCGGCAGATGTCAGTGCTCAGGCAGCAGTTCTGGCGCAGCTGGTCGAAGGATTACCTACTCGACCTGCAGCAACGGAATCAATGGGCAACTCAATCGCCCAATCTGGTGATCGGTTCCCTCGTGCTCATACACGAGGACAATCTACCACCTCAACGATGGCTCACAGGACGCGTGACGCGCGTTATCACAGGAGAGGACAATAAAGTTCGTGTGGCCGAAGTACGCACATCAAACTCGATCCTGAAACGCCCCATACACAAGCTTGCCCTACTACCAGTTGGTTAAAGGGCCACGGGCCTTTAACGGGGCCGGCATGTTGAAACACTTACGTTAAGATAGTTTTATAGTTATATAGATAGTTTAAGTTTTATAAGATGTTCAATGGAGTTAAGTAGGAAGCTAGAAATGTCAAATACATGTAATGTCAAATTGAAATGCTCTCAGTAGAATATCTCTATGTTGCTATGCGCTTATCAACATGGCTAGGCAACATTGTCATAAACATAAGCGAAGGTTTGGCTGCTTAAGCGGTCAGTCGAATAAATGAATTGAAGAAAGGAGTCGCGCTTGTCTTCTCATTTGGCACCAGCTAGCTAAAGCTCTTTACTACCGCGGTCTTAATTAGTAATCATTTATAATCCAATAAAAATACTTATTGGAATTTTCAATGTTGACAAATTTTCGTTTGGTGATTGTTCTTTTTGATTTTTGTATTGTACAATGATTCTGTGTGGGATTGCCTTATATTTATAAATAAGATACAATAGTATTGTGACTAACATTATGATTAGTATAGTTATCGTAATTATTTGGAATACATTATTATGTTTCGTGTGTTCTTGAATTATTTCTTTAGTTTGAATATACGATAGTGGGTCTCGTTTTGTTACATTATTGTTGACATAAATTGTTTGTGTAAAATCTAATTGTGTTTTTGTGAGCAAAATTTCTTCAAGCTGAATTGAACAATTGAAAGCCTTTATAATGTTATTTCCTTTGATTATTATTTCCCTGTTTATGCAATTTTGACGTGGAATATGGGATATAATCAAAATTTCGTTTGTAGTGGTTTTTAACCAAGTTGAGGTTTTAATGCTGAGAAGTTTCTCTGAATTTATATGTGTTAAAGAATCGTGTCTTAATAATTTGGGGTTAAAAATACCTAGTCTGGTTAGTTGCATTCCTAACTCTATATCTTCTATATATTCTGTGAACTGTTGTAAGTTAAATATTAGAATAGCTAATCTTTGATCATTTACATAAATGATATCCATTTGGTTGATTCCGTGGTTAATTGCATCAATAACGTGATTTAAGTCGTTTGTTTGGATACTGTTTTCTGATAAGTTGCTTATTTTAAGCTTTAGTTCTTCCTTGACTTCTTGATCTAAGGTTCCAAATAAGTATTTGAAAGCTGTCCCTACGAAATTTGCAAGACCTCTTTTGTTGCGTTTTGTGATTCTAATTCCATTCATTTCCCTTTCTAGTTTTTCTATTAAGTATTTTATTTGGGTAAGATTTTTAAATTCTTTTGATCGATGTAATAAGGTTTCATAGGTTTGTTCGGTTTTTGTTATATTTACTGACAGATAATGGTATTCATAATTTACTGGTAAGTCTAATTCTCCTGATTTGAAAATTAAATAACCATTCTTTGCTTGAATGGGGTTTACTTCGAGGCTTTGGCAATTTGCTTTTTGAATAAAACATGTTATTAGGATTAGTATCAAAAATGATGTAAGATTAAGCTGAATTTTCTTGGCTCTGTTGATCGACTGCTGATGATCTGGAATTATCGTATTTGCTTTCATTAGTTTTCTTTTTCTTTTTAAATTTGGCTTTATAATGAGTTATTTTTCTTCCTCTGTTCTTTTCTTCGTAATGTTTTTCGTCAATTTGGTTAATTTCACCCGTCTTTTTTGAAAGGGTTAGTGGTTTTACTCTTTACTAAAGGTGATTGTCTGTATCTAGTGTCAACTTCAAATTGAATTCTATTTTTGTTCAATTTTTCAATTTCGTTTATTTTGTTGTTTTGGGTATTATATTCTGGTGTTCCAGCGTAAATAAAAATATCTGCAGGTGTTCTTCCTGTAGTATTATGTTTAGTTTTGTGATTGTAGATATATAGGATTGTTTCAAATTTATTTATTTTGTTGTCTTGATCGGTTTCACTGTTGATGATTCTCATTTTTTCATTGACTGTCTTGTGAAATCGTTCGACATCTGAAACTCCATTTTTTCTTGTAGTTATTATTATGTTTACGTCTTCTGATCTTAGCCAGATTTAAAGCGCTGCACACATAAAAGCTGAGTCTTTATCTGCTTTAATTTCATTTGATACAAGATACAAGATAAAAATTGTTTATTGTCAACCATGTAGAAATCGATGACAAATCTTTCTCTTGGACTAAAAACTTCTGGGGTTATTTCATAAGCAAGTTTTGTATTTCTGTGCTCAGTTTTTGAAATGTTGCATATTTCACATTCGTTAATAATGTTCTGGATTAGTTTTTGGTAATCCGGATAGTAAAATTTTTCGTTAAAAAGTAGTATTGTTTTCTCAATACCTGGGTGTAGTAAATCTCTGTGAGACTTAATAATTGTTTCTTTGAATTCGGCAAATGTTTGAATATCTACCAACTTTTTGTAAGTTCTCATTAATTTTGTCAAATTGTTCGGACTGATGATTTCTATAAATGCTAAGAAATCAATTTCGTTTTCGAAATATATTACACTATTTTTTGTGCATAGGTATTCTTTAATAAGATTTTTGGCATGCTCGTTTGTCATTTCCTAGTAGATGATTTTATATTTAATTTTGTGAAAATATCTTGTCGTTTGTACTTCATTTGATTCACCTTTGATGAATTCAAATTGTCGGTTGTAATAATTTATGGGTCTTTCTTTGATTATCTTCATGTGCGCTGTGCACTGTAGCTGCAATACTACTGGGTGTTTCTCCCAAGAAATTTTCTTCGATTTTAACTCTTGATAGAGCGTCTGCTACATAGTTCTCTTTACCTGGAATATACTTTATGTGGTAGTCAAATTCGTTTAATTTGATCTTCCATCTTTGTTTTGTTGGCTCTTTTATGTTGTTCAGCCAAAACAAAGGTTTGTGGTCAGAAAGAATGTCAAACTTTCTTCCATAGAGGTATGATCTGAAGTATTTTGTTGCCCACACAATAGCAAGGAGTTCTTTCTCTTTTGCGGAGTAATTGATTTCATGTTCATTTAAAGTTCTGCTGGCAAAGCATATTGGTTTGTGGTCTTGAGATAATACTGCGCCTATTGCAATATTACTAGCATCCGTAGTTAGGGAAAAAGGTTTTTCAAAGTTGGGGTATGTCAGTATTGGATCTGATATGATAAGCATTTTTAGTTTCTCAAATGCTAGAGCATAATCTGTTTCTTTAATATTGATTTTCGATCCTTTCTTTAATTTAAGTGTTAGAGGTTTTGCTATCTTAGCAAAGTTTGGGATAAATTTGCGATAGAAACCGCAGAGGCCTAAGAAAGATTTAATTTCCTTAGTAGTTTTTGGAATTGGAAATTTTTCAATGGCTTGAATTTTAATTGGGTTGGGTTTGATACCTTCAGTGGTGATGATATGACCTAGGAATTCTGTTTCCTTTTTAAGAAATTCACATTTATCAAGCTGAAAAACACGATTATATCATCCATGTATACAAGACAATCTTTATAGATTAGATCTTCTAACAGATTGTTCATGCAACGTTGGAAAGTTGCTGGTGCGTTTTTCAGACCGAATGGCATTCGAGTATACTCATAATGTCCATTTTTAGTCGAGAATGCAGTTTTGGGAATTGATTCTTCGTCCATTTGGATTTGATGAAATCCTTTGGCGAGATCGATTGTTGTAAAATATTGGCATTTGCCTAGTTTTTCAAGTATATCATCCATTATTGGGATTGGATATTTGCACTTATGGTATTTTCGTTCACATCACGGTAGTCATTGACTACTCGGAATTTCTTTCGTCCTGATGCATCCAGCTTTTTTGGAACTATCCAAATAGGCGAGCAATAAGGTGATTTGGATTTTCTGATAATGCCTTGTTCAAGCATATCTTTAATTTGGTTTTCGACTTCTTGGTCAAAAGCCTGGGGATATTTACAAGGTTTCCTATAAATAGGTTCTTCGTGTTTTGTTTTTATTACGTGTTTAATAGTACTAGTAAAGGTCAAATTTTCACCCTCTTTGTACTGGATGTCACTAAATTCAAAAAGAACTTTAGTGAGTTTCTTTTTCTCTTCTTCATTTAGGTGTTCTAAACGATATTCGTTACTTTCCTGTAACTCATTATTAATTGCGAACAATGTATGTTCGTCTTCAGTTTGTGGTGGATCGAGGCATTCATATGCGGTCTCGTCCGAAATTTCTTCATGTTCATATTTCGTGAGGAATGGAAGGTTGTTTATTAGTACTGTTTTAGCACCATGATCGATTATTGCTTTAGTATCTTCTAAGAATTCTCGACCAAGTAACATGTCATAATTATTAGAAAAATTATGCAAGTAAAATGTTTGACGTGTAGGGCAAAGTTTGCTGGGTTTTAAGCATATGCTTTGTTTTAGTTTTACTACACCATTAATAGTGTGTACTTGAAGTTGGTTGTTTTTGATTGGAAATTTTAAATAGTTTTTTGTCATTAAGTTAATAGATGAACCTGTATCTATTACGCATTTTAAGATTTTATTATTAAAAATCAAATTTATGTATGGGTTTGTTCCTCTTCTTCTTCCTCTTCCGTTTCCGAGGCTACTTGATGAAAATTTTCGGATGTGTCCATTTTTTGATGGCCACTTCCACTTTCGCGTTGCCTTTTTACAGGTGGATTAGGAGCAGTAGAATAATTTTGATTTTGTTGATAATTGGCAGGATTCTGGATTCTACCTTGGGTTAGTTTTTGTTTAAATTCTTGAGGCATTTGCTGATTAGATTGATTTTGGTTCTGATTTTGATTCTGATTATTAATCTGAGGTTGACTGAAATTTTGAGAATAATTTCCCTTATTTCCACGATTGTCATTATTTTTCTGATTGCTGTAACCTTTGGAGGTTGATTGACCATTTGATTGGGTCGATTTTGTGCGATCGGAATAATTGTTTTCAAAAACTCCTTCTTTCTGAGCTACCTGTTTTAACTTTAATACTGAGGTTATATCATGTCTTGCAAGGGTTATAAATAACCTGTCAGGAAGTTTTTTCATTATAACGTCTTTAATTGTATTGTTCAAAGCGTTGGTGTAGATGTGTGTGTTCAGTGTGTTGTCTTCCAAAGTTAATTTACTTGAAATAACAAATGACTTATATTCTAATTCTTCGGCAAACTTACGGATACTTCCGTTAAATTGAGTGTTGTATAAACGTCTTAGAAGTTCTTCAAATGGGGTTTGGACCTTGAAAGCGTCGATGAGTGCGATTTTGAGTGCTGTCCAGTTGCTGGCTGCTGATAATTGGGAAACTCGTTGGGCTTCTCCGGAAATTTGCATTTCGATTGCTCCGAATAATACGCTGTGTTGTCGAACATCTCTTGTTGGGTATAGTTGCATAATGAAGTCGACTCGTCTTATGAATGCACACAGGTCTTCTGATGATCCAGTGAAAGTAGGCACCTGCCTAATTTGTCCTAGAGCTTGGCTTAGATGTTGCACTGATAGCTGTAGTACGTGTGCTACTGCTGTTGCTGATGTTGATGCGGATGTTGATGCTGGGTCTGTCATGTTGATTGGTTTTTTGGAGACTTTTGTTTAGATTGTTCACTGATTGGTGATATTTCTTTTGGGGTATGATTTGCGATTTTTAGTTATTTAAAAAAAAATCGACTTTGTTTTTTCACATAACATTGCAGCGGTCACACTTGAATTTAAGCGGGCTTTAATTGTGAAAGGGTTGTTTTTTGTTTTGTTGCGAGTTTAAAAATAAAATTCAATTTTCATATAACTTTAGCGGTCACACTTTGTTTTAAGCGGGCTTTAATTATGAAAACTTTTGCGTCACGATTAGCGGTCACACTTTGTAGGCTTAAGCGGGCTACGACGACTTTGATTTTATTTCACGCGGGTTCTTGTGCGGATAAGTATACAACGTTTAGCACTGAGTATTTTCTTTGCAATTGTTCACAAACCGTACTAGCACTAAGATCTTGATCGATCCTTAAAAACGTCAGACCTATCCTACCGACTGCGACAATGAGAAGTCAATGGTTTGGGTTAAATAAAAAAATATAATTTCTTTATTTATCATTAACAACTTATATTTGAAGAATTACAATCTTAGGATTAAGATGTGTCGCGGTTGCGATGTCAAGTAAAACTCAATGTGTGGTTCTGCCGCTGCTGCTTAGCAAACCTCGGTTAATAGCTTTTTTGGGAGTCAAGATCAAAAAGCTTTTCTCTCTTTTCTCATTTCATAATTTGAGAGTGGATTGCATCAGCCGATAATTTGAGCTGCATCAGCGTTATGTTCTTGGTGGGAATAACGATTGGAGCGGATGTTTATGCTTGCGTTTTTATACCCGTTACTCGTAGAGTAAAAAGGGTATACTAAGTTCGTGCAAATGTATGTAACAGGCAGAAGGAAGCATTTCCGACCCCATAAAGTATATATATTCTTGATCAGCATCAATAGCCGAGTCGATATAGACATGTCCGTCTGTCCGTCTGTCCGTCCGTCTGTATGAACACCTAGATCTCAGAGATGGTCAGAGATAGAGATTTGAGGTGTATGGAACATATATTTCTTATTCTTGCAGGCAGATCAAGTTTAGTTTTTTTTTTTTGCCACGCCCCCCGCCTCCCCCGCAAATTGAAAAAAACCTAATATCTTCCACAATTTTGGAGTTAGGTTGTTTGAACCTTTTAGACATATATTCTACTTATCATTACCTATGGAGCCCCCATACATCGTTTTCCGATCAGACGAACGATAGTAGAGTTGCCACCCCCGCAATTTGAAAAACACCTCAAATATCCCGCAATTTTGGAGTTAGGTTGATTGAACCTTCTAGACATATATTCTACTCATCATTACCTATCGAGCCCCCTTACATCGTTTTCCGATCAGATGAACGATAGTAGAGTTGCCACCCCCGCAATTTGAAAACACCTTAAATATCCCACAATTTTGAAAATAGACTGTTCAAACCTTCTAGACATATATCTTAATCCTCATTACCTATCCATCCGCCATACATAATTTTTCGATCAGATGAACGATAGTAGAGTTGCCGCCCCCGCAATTTTAAAAGTACCTCATATCTCCCACAATTTTGAAAATAGACTGTTCAAACCTTCTAGACATATATCTTAATCTTTATTACCTATCGATCCGCCTTACATCATTTTTCAATCAGATGAACTATATATGAGTTGCCGCCCCCGCAAATTGAAAAATACCTCATATCTCCCACAATTTTGAAAATAGATTGTTTGAACCCTCTAGACATATATTTTAATAATTATTACCTATCGATCAGCCATACATCATTTCCTGATCAGATGAGCTATAGTACAGTTGCCTCCCCCGCAAATTGGAAAGAAACTCATATCTCCCACAATTTGGACATGTTTATATCCTGAGTTACGGGTATATCGATGTCGAGCAGGGCCGACTTTAACTTACGCTCTCGTTATGTTTATGTCTGAGCCGCCTGAATTGTTATTGTCACCAGAAATATGGAAATTTATTTGTTTGAATTATTGGGTTTATGTGTGTGTGCCTAGTTACTAGTCAAGTGTTGGATTATGATAAATGTATGGGATCTTGTATTGGATTGTGGAGGGTTGGATATGTGACTATATAAGTGTTATTGAATTGAATTTTTGAATTATGAAACGGTTTCCTAAATTACCTACTATGGGATACGTTAAAATTTTGTTTGATATAAATTTTCGCGATAAGCATTTGTTTTGAAATTAAAGTAATGAATTATCTTATTGTTTTTGAAGAATTTGATCAATTTAGATAAAAGAAAATGAATTTGTAATAAACATTGAATCGGCATGAGTACGACATAATGAAAGAATAGCGAGTGTAAAAGATTTTGGGCATTTTCTCACATCGCTCATTAATTGCCATGGTAGGGAGGGTATAGAGAGCGTATGGAACACAACACCATGTCCATACAACAATCACAGCTTACTATTCTGCATCACTTATCCGTGTTTCGGGATTTATTTACTTTTGAGTTTGATTTTGATTTGTTTGATTTTGATTTAGATTAGATTCCGTGCCAAGGAAATTATAGGAATAGGAAAAACCCCGACTACATCCGGCGAGCTGAGCGCAGAGCGCAGTATAGTGCACGAAATCCGATTTCCTTTCCAGGCGAGGCTAAATGCGAAGAATAATAACACCTACTTCGAACAATGTACACTACAATAGATGGAACCCAGAACGAGGAGCCCAATTGATATACATTACACATAGCTAATAAGATTGTCCATTAAAGAAAAAAAGGTCGGAGTTAAATTGGATGTCCTCTACTGTGGCTACCAAAACTGACATTGCTAATTTTAAAAGTGACTTATTGACTCAGATGGACGAACTAAAAGTCGAGAATCGGGTACAATTGGATGTGATTAGGGATGAAAACCGATCATTAAAATTCGAAATTGATAAATTAAAGACAGAAAGGGATATAGACCATAAGGAGTTGAAAAGAATAGTCGTAGATTCTAAGAAGAAGAATATAATCGTCAGATTCTTGCCACAAAACGCCTCTCCAAGGCAATCCGTCAAGAATATGTGTACCGAAAAGCTGAATCTATACGACTTTAACGTGACCGATGCTAAGCGTATAAGCGATAGAAACGGTACCATGAGTGTAATAGCAACGATGGAATCTGCTGATATGACCCATAAAGTCTTTAAAAACGGTAATAAATTAAAGGGCACAAAGATATTTGTTGATAAGGATCTGAGTGAAAGAAGACAGATGAATAAACGGCTCCTACTTTGCTTAAAAGGAAAAAATAGTGGTCATCTCGCAGCAGCATAAAATATTTGTAAGAAGTGACTATGGGAATAGACAACAAATGGATGTATTTTAATGATAGCAACGAACTTATGTGCGGAGGTCAGATAGACTTAAGCTACGATAGTCTTGTCAACGAATTGTCCACAGAAAACTACAACTAAATCGATCTAGCTTTATTACTATAGAGAATAAGATAAACTTGCGTATAGTGGCATACAAAGTTCATGGACTTCAAAATAAGTATCTATACCAGGAATTTTTTTGCATATTTTGAAAACTTTGACATCTTCATTTTAACAGAAACTCACATAGAAGAATCGAGCAACATTACCTTTTAATCAAAATTCAGAAATTTTTATATTAACCCATTTCACGCCGCGCTGAAAAAATTTTTTTCCCCAGACGTGAAAGTCACTTTTTTTTGGGTAATTAGGACCCAGTAAACACGAATCCGTTGTCAAAAAAATTCTACCTATTTTAGTTTCGGCAGGTGAGACTGTTCGTCTAGTCGAACAACGGCGGTAGGGCACAATTCCAACAACGTGCTTATACTTTGCACTTAGAGGCCAAATATTTGATAATATTCAAACAAACTCGAGATTTTTATTGTTAATATTTATTTTTTATTATTATTATTTATCCCTTGATTTCTTTCGCTTAAAAGCCTATTTTAATTTTCTTATTCCCACTTGTGGTAGGCGGAGAAACAGCTGTCAAGGTGCAAGTGCACCTGACACTTTTCACAGATTCGTTGTGTAGGTTTATGACATACTTTACAACGCCTGGGTTTATTATCCATCTGAAAAACAATTTTGTGTAAGATGTAAGATGTAAGATCTTGTTCACCAGGCAATTTAACTTCCACGCATTTAAAATTGATGATTCTAGAGCAGCTAGCCAAAGGGGCCACCACCACTTCTTCGATCTAATCGAGATTCGATAGTTCGACATGGCAATGCACTATAGGAAATATTTCCATTTTTGTGGCAGAAAGTCCATTTTCAAAAATGTCCAAGTCCACAAATTTTGTTTGCCATTAGTTTATAAATTCATCAGTCCTCTATGTTGCATACCAGAAATGTTAAAAGACTGCAGCCCTGGTTATATAACAGCAGTTAAAGTTAACAAATGTTATCGATTGACAGCTGGATGTAAAATGGGTATATTTCTGCTGCAATTTAGAATTGTTAAATAGTAAGAAAAACATCAGCATTGTTCAAATATTTTTGTTCGAATCTGATCATTGTGGTTTGTATTACGTGTCTGTACCTTTGGTCTGTAGATATAAACCGTGTTGTCATAGTTGTCAATGGCATCTCATGATATGCAATTTTTAAAGAAAATTTAACTTCACGAAGGCCTGCAAAAAATTGTTAGAATTTGTTAGATCTGACACTTTTTTTACCTTGTAGAGTCATCAATTCTGCGTCCGATGCACTTTATCTCAATGTGCATTTATTTGAACTTTTTGCGAAATTTAATTTTTTATAACATAACCTCAATTTTATCAATACCGACTTGTTTGCCATTTGGATTAAAGCGACTGGCCGAACTGACAAAGAGTATGCTATTTTTAATTGCTTCATAGGAGGGTAAAACCAAGCACCTTCAAAATCATCGAAAATATTTTTTTTGAAAAAATCCAGGATGTTTTGAGTAAATTTGGAGGCAAAATGGGGGAAAAGTTAACGAAATCTGAAACTTTTTAAGCTAAAATATGCTGACTGGCCTAAGGCAACTCAATTGCTCAACATAAAAAAATCCATAAGTTCAGTTGATCGTCCTGGTTTGTTATTTGTGCTTAAGGTTAGAGGTCGGAGGGAACAAGCTTCCAAGCTTTCTTTATCTGAGTCGAAAAATGTGCGCTTATTAATACAAGCAGCTAGCATGGTTGCTCGTAAAAGAGGGCAAGCTGACCTTGAAGCAGTTCTTAGGATACCTTCTTTATGTCCGCAAAAGGCGAAAAAATAAGGAAATACGAAGCCCGTTCGCGTATCCTCAG
This sequence comes from Lordiphosa mommai, assembly GCA_018904225.1. Taxonomy (NCBI): domain Eukaryota; kingdom Metazoa; phylum Arthropoda; class Insecta; order Diptera; family Drosophilidae; genus Lordiphosa; species Lordiphosa mommai. Next base: position 123,155 of record JAEIFT010000065.1, on the reverse strand, counting down.
ATTATGCATTGACATTAATATAGGATCATGATCTTACAAAAAAGCAATAATGCGCATATAAAGAGGACTGCAGGAACAAAAACTGTGATATTTATCCGATTTATATGGAAGCTGCGGAAAGTATTAGCCATTGAAGACCATCAGGCATCCTTGTTTCGGATGCTAATGCAAAAGTCAGTCTACAGAAGCTTCTGCACAGACGCAAATTATATTGTATTGTATATAGTATAGAGAGACTTTCAGAAAATAAATAAAAATTAGTAATTTTTTGTTTAGCAGGAAACCAATTTTTCATTAATATCGCTTTCGAAAAATATTTCTCAGATTTCACGGCAATAATTTGGCTGTTTTATATGACAAATTCAATTTAAAATAAACAAAAAAAAATTTTAAATTAATGTTTCTGTCCGGGGTAAAATAGTGCCAGAGAAAGAGGGCAATCTGACCCAGGATTACCTTTTTAATGACATTCTGTTAATACATTACTCATTCGTTTGCCCTTAAATGTATGCTATTATTTTTATAAATCCTTTTTATAAACCATGGCCAAGTCAGCCACGCCCATTTTTCTCAAATACGTAGCACAATGATATTAATGACATAATGCAAAAAACCGGATCAAAAAATCTCGCTTACTTTTTAAGTTATTAATTAATGCCTCAAAAATTTAAATATTTCCTATAGTGCAATGTCGTGAAGGTCGACACCTCCCATAAAACTGTTGTAGTTTTAAATAAGGATGGGTTGCTGTACAATGAATTCCCCAGGCTGTCCATTCTGTTGTCGCTGTCTTCGTGTTGTGTGTATAAGCGGGTTGCAGCAAAACTCTAAGAATAACAACAACAATGTGGTTGCGTACGTGCGCAAAGCTTGCAATTCAAAGCATGTCGCACGCTGTGTCAATTTGACTGCTACCGCCGTTGTTCGACTTCTCGAACAGTCACTTTCGCAGGTGTGCTAAAGTCTCCCAGAGTTACTTTTTAATTGTTTTGTTTTTTCTGTGACTATTTTTGATCTTTCCCCACAATAACAAATGTTTGTCGGAAACAAAATATTTATACTTATATGTTTTTTAGCTTGTAGAAAAGAGGTCTTCATGTAAGGTTTTTTTCAACCCCCACCTGTATCCCACCCCCAAGGTTGGGGGTGAACCGAATATTTTTTATCTGAAGGCCAATTAAATTTACTATAGTAAATTGGCTTTACTATGTCTTAGAGAGAATTTTTTTAAAAATAGGTAATTTTGCTGTTCGTCTAGTTAAATAGAATCCTGCCCGAAGAACAAGCCGCTTTGGGAGAGCGAGTGGAGGGGAATTGTATGGAGTCATAGCATTACACATAGCTTTCATCGATGCAACGATCTTGATTTGATCAATCTGAAAATTAGATAGACAAAAATAAACTTAATAGAAGTATACATAAGAAGAGCGAAATATTAGTGGATTTTTCTCAGATTCAGATATAAATAACCCTATTATTATTGGTGACCTAAATGTTCGTATAGGCCATAAACAGCAAGAATTGGATGAGGTAATTTTTACAAGGTTCAAAAATGGTCTCGAATTACGCAGCTCAAAAGATGATACACTATATACATTTGGTCTAGAATTTATGAACTTCTGTGATAATTACGGTCTGGTTGTTTTGAATGGAAGAGGTGGTTGGCAAACTAACCATTATAGCGCGTCGGGGAAAATCTGTAAACGATTTGTGTGCTGAATCTCAGAACTTGTTAGGAAACATTGTGAGATTTAAATACTCGAAAATCTGGTCTGACCATCAGCCAATTATATTAGAACTTAATATAGAATCGAAGCCTATAGCATAACAGTCGCGCAGCTGCTTGTTACCGAGAATGCGGTGGGTGGACTCATATGCGGGTACATACAAAAAACTTCTGGAAAGCAAATTGAGAGAACAAGCAGATGAATAATCGTCAATGCCGTTCAAAACAATCTGCAAAATGATTAAATCATCCACCCCACTATCGGCTGGTCGAACACAAAATGTACAATTCAATAAGAAATGGTTTGATTGGGACTGCAAAAGAGCTAGAGATGCATCATTTAGAAGAAGATAAGACGAGATACCTAACGCCAGAAAAGATTTTGACATATTTTTTCAAACGGAAATGACTTATTTCTACGAGAGTTTGACTGAGTCTATAAACAACATTACTTGCAGTAAGGATTGGTGGAGAGTAGCAAAGAAAATAAGGAACCAAAAATCTCAAATTGGAACAGGCCTTGATGAAATAGTCCTTAAGAATTACTTTGAAGGTTTCCTTAATATAGAACGGACGGCAGCACAAATACAATATGCAGCTCCACTGATATCCATGGATATTATTGACGCAGATATAACCGCATCAGATTTAGTTAGCGAAACAAAAAGAATTAAAGCATCAGGAGAGGATGGAATTTCGTACGAATACTTTGTAAACGCACCAATGAGTATTACGATAGAGCTTGCTAATTCTTTTATTGAAGTTCTTAATTATGATGCCGTTAACGAAATTTTCACCATGAGCATAATTTTTCCCATTCATACAAATTGTGATCTGAACATACCGGGTAACTATCGAGGGATCTCGTTTATGAATTGTGTTGCAAAGATCCTAATGGGAATAGTTAACGATCGGCTGGCAAACTGGACACAAATTTATGGAAAGTTAAACGAGTTTCAAGCTGGTTTTAGAAAATCGTACTGTACCGCTGATAAATCGTCTAAATTATAAGATTTAAAGAAAATGTGTACAAAAATACAAAATCTGCAATATGGTCAGGCGATCAACTATCCAAGTATTTCGGAACTTACACTGGCGTGAAGCAAGGCTGTATGCTATCTCCCCTTTTTTTCGCATTATTCATTAATAATTTGCATAATGCTTTAGGTAGTGGCTTAATGGTGGATGATATAAATATTCGTTTATTACTCTATGCGGATGATATTGTTATCTTAGCAGACAACATAGGAACGCTTCAATCAATGATAAACAAACTGGAGATATATTGCTTTGACTGAGGAATGTTAATTTACCTAAGTCCAAAATAATGACATTCAGAAAGGGAGGCAGACCAGACAATAAAGAAAACTGGATATGTAAAGGTGAGCAAATAGACTTTGTGAACGAGTTTAAGTATCTGGGCAATATTTTGACTTCTGGACTCTCCTTTCGGAAACATGTGATCGATAGAAATTCACAAACAAAGTCAAGCATCAACTCAACTTGGTCAAATTTGTTCGGCAATGATGAAATTGCGATTCAAAATAAATGGAAACTTTACTTGGCTGCATGCAGATCCATTTAGTCGTACGGGGCGGAAACGTGGGGTTTCACTTGCTATGAAGAAATAGACCAGTTGAAACGATACTTTGTGAAGAGAATTCTACGTTTGCCAGTCAATATACCTAACTACGCACTGTTATTAGAGACCGGTGCAGAGGACGCTCATTTCTACACCTATGACCTACATCTTCGGTATCTGACCAGAACGTTATTTGTCTATGAGGAAGGACAATTATCTCATATTTTATCCAAAAAAGTGCTTTAAAGAAAAATATTTTTGGTGCAAAGACCTTGAACTCAAGATGGGTACTTATGGAATACCGTGGACAAATAGATTGTCAACGATGAAGTACTGGAGCACTAGCTTGACCAATATGGCAAGCAGGCATAAATTGAGCAAACAACAGTTGTATCAGCTTAAAGCAGCAAGCAGTGAAAGCAGATATTACCGGCTGTTGGATTATCAAATTGGTCCTACTAAATGTATCGCAGACACTCCTAGAAGCACCATTACATATATTTTAAAAGCGCGTGAATATGTTCTTTGGCTACGAGGAAGAAGAAGTCGAGTCGCTGTTACATCTCATAGGAAGTTGTCCGATATATCGGGAATTTAGTTACCGTCATCTTAATAAAGCTGCGCTGTCCGAGTGGAATGTGATAGAGGTCCTTAGCGGAAGTGTAGGGTGGCCAAATCTGGCTGAATATATTAAAGTGAACTATAAAAGGATTATTTTAGCTGAATATTTGTAAGCATTACAATAGTGAATTAACGTCCCATATGGGGGGAAAGATTTGATATCTGGTGACGAACCGGTCAGGTGGTGAACCTCTCTGAGGGCACTCTTTTCCCTCTGCTTTTTCTTTACTTATCCTGTTTACTTAAAAAAATTGTCTACAGAATTTAAATTTAATTATTTAACTTTATTTAAAATAAACGTACTGTGATTTTATTGTTCAATCACTGTTAAATGTATTTCATTCCAAGTAATATTTTATATATATATTATATTTAATTCAATGTAATATTTTTGGGCAGACGGTTGTGACACCATGCCCTGAAGAAAATAAGATTCAGTTTCCATGATTGTTTTTAGATATAAATTAACGAATAAAGAATCCTATCTAAAAATCTAAATCTATTATCTACACAAATGTAATGAACAACACAGTAAAATATGTTATTATGAAGAAACCAGAGCTGTAAAAGATTTAAATCATTTTTGATTTTAAATCTTAATGATTTATTTGCATCTTGATTGATTCAATTGAGTTTTAAATCATCATGATTTAAATCTGATTCAATCATGAAAGATTGCATAAAGTTGATTTATAATTCATATTGAAGCAATCTGATTGTAAGTATTTTGATTTAATTCATTTGATTTAAATCATTAAAGATTTAAATCTTTTTAGATTTATTCATTTGATTATTTTTTTATAGATTTAAATAATTTTGTGATTTAAATCATTAAAGATTTAAATCATTTTGAGATTTAAATCAGTAAATATTTAAATCATTTTTAGTTTTAAATCATTCGAGATTTCAATATTTTGATTAAAATTATTAAAGATTTAAAATTTTTCATTTAAATCATTAAAGATTGCAATATTTTGATTTAAATCAAATGATTTAAGACTTTAAGATTTAAATCATGAAGATTTAAATCTTCAATGATTTAAATCAAATAATTTAAATCTTCAAAGATTTAAATCAAATGAATTAAATCAAAATATTTACAATCTGATTGCTCCAAAATGAATTTTAAATCTCCTTAAAGCAATCTTCAATGATTGAATCAGATTTAAATCTTGATGATTTAAAGCTGAAATGAATGAATTCTTTATTTTTCAAATCTTGTTGAGATTGAATCGTGAATCAATCTCGAAATGATTGATTCATTTACAGCCCTGGAAGAAACTTACCGATAGATTACACAGGGCAACAGCCATTTCGGTCTGGCCTTCTGGATGCAAAATTCTGTTCCTGTTCTGTGCCCTGATTCCAAAACTGGTCTCGTTTTTTTCCATCAGCTCTTGTTTGCATTTTGCTGTTTTTTTAGCTTATGGAAAATTATGGGGGTCACACCAAGCACAAATTTGTAGGTTTATAAGATTTATGCGGTACTACATACATCAATGCAGCCATAAAAAATCAAGCGAACCGCATCAGCATACCCGAAAGTGACTAAATTGGACCTTGAAGATAATTTTTTCTCAATTTATAGCAAATTTTTCAAAATAAACCGTCATCTACAACCTAGTGCATAAATCGTAAAATTACAACAACTATTTTAGCATATAGTTTAACATATCCGCTATTTTTTCGAATTTTGTTGCACTTTTATCAGCTTGTTGGACTAAGCTACAGCCGTTTTTTCACGAAAAAGTGACATATAGCACAGACAATCACCGATAGTCAGCCTAGCCTTGCATTAAACACGGCTGATTGGAGTATCTGATCCACACGCCCTGAACCTGGGCTGCCTCTTTTGCAAAAAACTCGTTTCGTCTGGATCGTATCCGGCAGTGGGCAACTAGCCACAAAATCGTTATCTCTCGTCGCGCTTTCTAAATCATCGGCTGACAGCATACCTAGCGCTCGGCTAGACGAAATGTTCCAGCGGTTTTGGGAAGTTGAAAACTCATTCGAACCCACTTCGAAGGCCGCGAAGGAAGAACTCCTCTGCGAGGAACACTTCACTCAGCATTACTCACGTTTGTCCTCCGGAGAGTACTCCGTGCGCCTACCCTTGAAATCAAGTCTGAGGTCGCTGGGCGACTCGTATCTCCAGGCTCCAGGCAACCCAAAGTTAAAGGAAAAATATTCGGCATTTATTAAGGAGTATATTGATCTTCGGCACATGTCACTTGTTCATGATCCTGCTACAAATGAATGTAAATATTTTCTTCCGCATTATTGTGTTATCAAAGAGGATAGCACAACCACTCAACTACGTGTAGTTTTTGATGGGTCCGCAGCGAGCGCATCTGGTTTTTCGTTAAACGACGTTTTTATGGCTGGTCCGACCATCCAGCCTAAGCTCTTTAACATTTTGATTCGCTTTCGAACCTTCTCTATCGCACTTACTGGGGACATTTGTAATATGTACAGATGTGTGCGCATCACTCCTCCAGACAATTTATTACAGTGCATTTTGTGGCGTAACTCACCAGAGGAGCCGCTCCAGATCTACAGATTAGACACGGTCACCTATGGCACTAAACCAGCAGCATTCCTTTCTATTCGCGCAATGCATCAGCTTGCCCTAGATGAGGCGCGATTTCTACGTGGATAATATGATTTCAGGAGGCAACTCTACACAGGAGGTGAACAAAATTAAGCAGCAAGCTACGGAACTTTTTGCCAAGGGACATTTTAAACTACCGAAATGGTGTTCCACCAGTACGGGCGTTTTACAGAAAATCCCTGATGCAGAGAAGGAAGCCCTTCTGAAGTTCAATGACGGCAATGACATTACAAAGGCCCTTGGTCTTGTTTGGGAACCTGCCAATGACAACTTTCTTTTCTCGTTTACTCCTCAGACAAACACTGAAAGACACTCCAAGAGATCAATCCTGTCAATGATTTCTCGATTCTACGACCCTCTTGGTCTCATCGGCCCTACGCTGACAAGGGCGAAGATTCTCCTGCAGAGAATTTGGAGAGAAAGGCTGCACTGGGACGAAAGTCTACCAGAAGCTCTACAGTCCGCTTGGTGCGCTCTTTGTGATGATTTTGTCAATGTGCAGCATTCTACATTCCCTCGCTATGTTCTTCAGCTTGGCGCTTCTTATGAAATACATGCCTTCTGTGACGACAGCGTCGACGCGTATGGTTCTTGTATATATGTACGCTCGTTCCAAAAAGGCCAAATTGAAGTGCTCCTGCTCCGCTCAAAGGCTCGCGTCGCTCAATTAAAGACTTTAAAAGTTCCGAAGTTGGAGCTTTGTGCTGCGAAGCTGTTGGCTCAACTGGTAAATGAAATCAAAGAAATGAATATCTTCCAGTGTCCCTTTCATTGCTGGTCAGACTCTTCGGTGGTTCTGTCATGGATTCGTGAGGAACCGGCAAAGTTCAACATTTTTGTCGCCAATCGGGTCAGTGCGATACAACAGCTCACAGATGGCATGACATGGCATCACATTCCGACTGAGCTCAACCCAGCGGATATCCTATCGAGAGGAGGATCACCAACGGAGCTGAAGCGATCGTCACTTTGGGCAACCGGTCCAAAGTTCTTGAAAGGTGCAGAAAGCGACTGGCCCAAATCATGCCTTCCGGAGCAAGAGCTGCCAGAAGTACGAAAGAAGGTCTTACTCAGCCTTAAAGCCGAAACTGGTTTGTCCTATGACTTTAAGTACATAAACTCCTTCGGAAAAATGCAACGCATATTTGGGTACGTGTACAAATTCATTTCATCGTCAAAGTCATCTCTCCTTACAGTTGAGCATATTCAACACGGAACACATCTGTTACTTCGCCTGGTTCAAAAGGACGCTCTTTGGGTAGACTATAAGACTTTGCAGTTGGGAAAGGCCACTAGCTCTTCAAGCTCTTCATTTCGTTTCGTTTCTTCAAGCAGCATCTCGTCTTTAGCGCCTTTTCTAGATGATTCTGGACTCATTCGTGTGGGTGGACGTCTCAATCATACCTCTCTAGGTTTTGATGCCCGTCATCCCATCGTCCTACCGAAGAATCATCCCCTAACCGTCGCAATCATCACTGAGTTTCACAACAAATTTCTCCACTCTGGCTTCTTTATTGGCTTCTATTCGGCTCCAATATTGGCCAATAGGAGGCATGAAAGCTGTTACGCACGTGCTCAGAAAGTGTGTCCGGTGCTGCCGCGTAAGGCCCAAACTTGCCGAACACATAATGGGTGATCTCCCGAAAGATCGCTCCGAGGAAGCTGCAACCTTTAATTATAAACATGAAGCTCGCAACAAATCGCCTATCAAGTGCTACATCAGCGTCTTTATTTGTTCTTAACGATTCGTCTCGACACGTGGCAAACCCACTTGCATCTGGTCCGATAACGCGACTAACTTTGTGGGGGCAAAAAACGAATTGAATGATGTGCGAAGCAACGACGGAAACGATATGGACGCAGTTCAAGCCCAATGTCTAGGCAATCCCTGAGCCTTAGCTGACGCAGCTGAATTACAATCGGCTTGATCATTGGCAGCGTATCAGTTTTCACCAGCAGATCTTTTGAACTAAAAGCGGCGAACATATATTAGCTCGAGCGCTGCTCGATTCTGGCTCGCAAACCAACTTCGTAACTGAAGAGCTTGCACAACGATTGCAGATACGTAGGGAAGATTCTTGTATTAGCTTGCTAGGAATTGGAGAAGCCAATTCTCAAGTCAAGAATAAGATACATTCAAAGGTAAAGTCGCGAGTTAATTGCAGTGAATTTTCAGCAGTTTTTTGGATATTCAAATCGATTTCGAGCTATCAGCCTGACCACACAGTGAACGTGAGCGGCTGGAAAATTCCTGAAAACCTGCAATTAGCGGATCCCTATTTTTATAAGCCACAAAAAATAGACATGTTGATAGGAGCTGAAACATTTTTTGAACTGTTAGATTAAATTCGTTGAACAGCCAAGAGAAAGTGGTCAACCTAACTTGTCAAGAGGACTCGATAGTTTCTATAGATAACACGTTACAAAATTTTTGGTCACTGGAAAGCCTCCCATCTCCAAATAAGTTTATGTTAAGGAACAACAGTTGTGTGAGAAACATTTTTCCAGTAACATGCAAGTTCAGTCATCAGGCCGATTCGAAGTTAGGCTGCCGTTTAAATCCGATCCTAAGGTTTTGGGCAACTCATTCGAAGTTGCAAAACGGCGGTTTTTGTCGCTCGAAAGAAGGTTGTCCCGAGATAATTGTTCAGTCATTTCATGGAGTTTAGATTTACGTTAAATTAAGCATTTAAAAGATAGTTTAAGTTGTCAATTTATGAAGCTAAATGAAGTCACTCAATAGTCTTAAGTAATGCAGTTTATCTCAGCTTGCTCCTATGCTCTCTCACACTCTCGTTTATCTAATTCTAATTATCTGATACTCACTCATACTCATGAGCCAAAGGGTGCGCTCTTTAGTTATAAGTTATTGTTTATCTAATTAAAAAGACACTTGCGAAACTGAGCTGAGATTGTGCGGTCTTATTGGTGGAAGTGAAGTCTACGTTTATTAAGTTAAAATTCGAACAAGTTGTCGAGTGTCCCAAGAAGGACACATTTCGTTATCCAGCCCCAGAATTCCTGGCACTTTGGTTGGACATTTTTTGGCGCCCCGGGTGGATTCACTACTTCTCTGGACTTTGGATTTGTGGATTTGGCTTTGGATTTGTCCCTGGATTTGGTGGATTTATTGTATTTGCCTTGAACTTGCTGTTGAATTGCGGATCTACATGGATTACCAAAATTATCAGGGAAGTCAAAAACCAGTGCTAAATAAATTGTGAAAAGACATACATGTGCTGTGCTTTGAATAATTTATTGGCATTATTTAATGCACAAAACATACATACATATACACACACATATATGTGGCCCACTGATTCGTACACACATGAGTTGGGTGGTTCAAAATTTATTTGTCATTTAATTTATAAACAAAAAAAAAAAATTATATTATTTCGTGAACAACTTGGATGTGAGCATTCAATACATTAAATATATATTCACATATCCGCATCGTACATACATAATTAATTGGGTTGTATGTTAATAAGGTCCTGCCTAAACTACCAGTCAATTTCGCTCGCCCAATTTCAGCTTCGCGGATTTGGATCCGTTTTTTTTTCGTCGCTTGTCTTCTCATTGCACTCAGTCAAATCGCAGCGGTTTTTTTTCTGCTGCGTGCTAACGCCACGCTGACCTTAGCCATTAGCAACGGAGTTTTATCTTTGCATTCTCCTCCCCCTCCCCTCTTCTCAACCAATGCTTAGCAGTGTCTTTCGATGTATTGCCGCTCGCTGCGTTTTCCGCTAAGTACAGCTATACACATACATATATACATATAAACATTTGATGAACGCTTGCCAAGTGCGGTTTTTTTCATATTGCGGGAGGGCGGGAGGGGGCGTGGCAGAAATTTTGAAACAAACTTGATCTGCGTGCAGACAATACAAGTCTACACTGAAAAAATTGTAGCTCTAGCTCTTATAGTCTCTGAGATCTAGGTGTTCATACAGACGGACGGACGGACGGACGGACGGACGGACGGACGGACAGACGGACATGTCTATATCGACTCGGCTATTGATGCTGATCAAGAATATATATACTTTATGGGGTCGGAAATGCTTCCTTCTGCCTGTTACATACATTTGCACGAACTTAGTATACCCTTTTTACTCTACGAGTAACGGGTATAAAAAGAAGCTTCGTCCAATTATGACGGGTAAAAAGGGCAAGGGCAACAGGTCGATGGACGATTCTAAATCAGGCAATTGGGATTCTCTGCTGCAGCTACACAAAAATGTCTCAAGGGACATTCAACGCATAAAACGGTGTATTCAAGATGCAGACGATATGGATCCAGTGGAAATCGATTGCCAATTAGAAATTTTAAATCGATATATTGATCGAGCAATTAACATTCAGTTAGACTTGGAAAATATTGATTTAATCATCTGATATCGTGTTTAGAGGGTGAAGCTTTGGGTACCGTCAAGGCGTATCAAATTACTGCTGCCAATTATTCAAAAGCATTGGCAGCACTTAAAAATGTTTATGATAACAAGTGTCTGATCGAATTCGATAGCATATCTAAGCTATTTGATCTTCCGAGTATGCAGGAGCCAACCCCCTCACAACTTCGGTCAATAATTGACAATGTTAGAGCTATTTTTGGGTCATTATTGTCGTTAGGAAATGCCACTCAAATTGCAAACGCCATGCTCATACACATTGTTATGGGCAAAGTAGATTCAACTACTCGAGCTAAGTGGGAAGAAAACTTAGATTATACGAAAATTCCACTTGGTGACGAATGTGAAGATGCTCTAAACAAACGATATCAGCACCTCTCAGCTGAGGAATCATCGTCAGGACGCTCAAGATCTCAAAAATGAGCAAAAAAGGGTAGCAGAACTTCGCTAACTGTTGCTCAAACGAGCCAATCTCACTCACCAAAATGTGTTTTTTGCAAATCGGAGCAGCATTCCATTGTCTCGTGTTCGTCTTTTGCTTCAGCTCCATGTCATAAAAGATTCTCATTTGCAAAGGGCTTCCGTAACCTCGTGCAAATCTGGCGCTTGTCGAGTATGCTCAAAGCCTCACCACACATTGTTGCACAGGTATCAAACAAATTCATCGTTAACTGCAACGAACACACAGTCCCCTATAGTTCAACCCACAACTAGTAGCCATTTCGTAGTACCACAAGGCAACAGTTCATCTCAACAACTTGCAAGTTTACCTTCAGCTTCAGCATCAGCTCATCATGCCAGCAGCGTGTACGATCAAATTATATTGGCCACAGTTGTTTTTCAAGTAAAAGACCAGTCAGGATCGTCTCAATTAGCTAGAGCACTTTTGGATTCTGGGTCGCTGGTCAATTTTATGACCGAGGAGTTGTCTAAATCCTTGCGCCTCAAACGAGAGCGGAAAGAAATTAATTTATAGGGTATTGGAAAATCGAAATCTACATTGAGTCAACTTGTGCAGACTTCGGTGTCGTCAAGAAATAATTCGTCTGAGATGATGGCAGAATTTGGAATTTTACCATCTGTTGCTGAGCCTAGTAAATTTTAAAAATTAACAGCCCACTTGAATACCGATACCAAACCCTAACATATCGTTGTTAATATACCATACCTATCATAATAATCGATTATAACACTGAGGTCGTGGTGCATCTCTAATTTGGCGGCAGCATTCGCAAAGTTCGCTCGGCACAAACACGTTAAAATAAACCTCTCTCCACCTCTCTCTGCTTGTATTTGTTTAAATGAATAAATCAATCATACTTAAGTACTATATAAACTTATAGTGGAGCTTGGAGTGTAATATTTTTGTTGTTGTGTTTCTGGACCTGCCAGAACAATCTTCTATAGCAGTTAGTTGCCACATGGAGGTGGCAACAATCTTTATTTTAACTAGACTGCGAGCGAAACAGAAACGACATTGTGAAATTGGTCGACTATGTGGTGAAATACGTAGATGGTTTCATGGAATTGCGAAATAAAAAGCGACTTTTGAACAAAGAGATGTCTGGATCATCTACTCCAGTAAGAAAGGACAGCATGGAGTCAGATAATGAGTCGGAACTGGACAAGTCGGAACTGGACAACAATGATACAATTGTGGATAATACAGCTTCTAGTGCACAGTTGTTGGAGCGCATATTGGCTCAAATTTCCTCATTATCTATACAGTCGGAGAAGATGATGAAATGTACGGAGGATTTGGCTGATCGTATTGGTATGCTGGAGCAACCAGCAATAGTGGGTACAAATCGGGGCCCATCTGGAGTGGCACCTCAAGGTGGTACAGACTTTTATACACAAGAAAGCGAGGCAGAAGGCGCATAAGGTGGCTCAGGCGATGACGCGATTGATCCGCTTGCCGCACATGGAGTTGTACAAGAGATGGATCTGAATCTGGCGCCCATGGAGGCGCAATCAGCACGGCCACACTGGGTGGCCTTGGCAGCAACGCATATGGATCGCGTTCTGCACATGGTGGTGCATCCACACATGGTAGTGCATCCGCAACTGGCGCTTATGGAGGCACTATCAGAAAAACTACCCCTGGCAGCAACGCAAATGCTTCGCGTTCTGCACTAGAAGATGCACATGGTGGTGCATCCGCACATGGTGGTGCATACGAACTTGGCGCATATGGATGCGCAGAAAACATGGACACACAGGGTGGCTTTGGCAGCAACGCATATGGATCGCGTTCTGCACAAGGTGGTGCATCTGCACTTGGCGCATATGGTTGCGCAGAAAATATGGCCGCAAAGGGTGGCCTTGGCAGCAACGCTTTTAGTTCGCGTTCTGCACCCGGAGGTGCACATGGTGGTGCATCCGCACTTGGCGCATATGGATGCGCAGTTAACATGGCCACACAAGGTGGCACAAGCGTCGCCTTTAAAGGCAGTGATGTATATGGCGCATGGACGATCATGGACTTGGCGGCGATATACAACCAATGGATGTAAACAGAAACTTGGCTGGCGGAGATGTCTTCAGAAATGGTTCCGCTAGAGGCGGTGGTATGTATGAACTGAATTATGGTATGGGTTATGGATCGGTAAGTATTGGTACGGTACATGGAGAAGGTGGGAGACCGTTAGGGAATAAAGCAACGGAAAGAAACATTGTCCCTGATAAGCCATGTCATTTTCCAATGCAGCCCCGTAAATTAATAGATTTGCCAGGTTTTAGTGGAGATGCGGAAGATTGGCCGGTATTTTTCACTATGTTCTTAGAGTCATCGGCAGCTTATAGGTACACAAACTTAGAGAACTTATTGAGACTGCAAAAATGTCTGAAAGGAGCTGCAAAGGATGATGTTAAAGGTTTGCTGATTAACCCTGCTAATGTAAAGCACATAATGGATAGGCTGCAGTTTAGATATGGACGACCTGAGCTATTGATAAAAAGTCAGATGGAGTGTAAAAGATAAATGGGCAATGGCCAAACAACTTGGCTTATGTTATAGTTGCCTGCATCGAGGACATAGCATGATGACGTGCAAGTTCAAACGAGAATGCAAGCTAAATGGATGCAAAAAGAATCACCATAGAACTTTGCTTATGGATCAATCAAAGGATCGTAATCAAGATGAGAAAATAGAGGTTCCAGAAGCAACTGTAACTACGGTAAAATCTTGTATGTCAAAAATACTCTTCAAAGTATTGCCTGTGGATATAGCTGGTCCAATTAATAAAATTATCCATACTGTTGTGTCGGGGGGTGGTTGGTAGATAAGTATAAGTATGAACTTTGTAGAAATGTAGGTTCCCAGAGAAAAAAACACTGATTTTAAACTTTAAAAAATTCTCTTTACTTCTTTTCGACTTCAGTTTTGAACTAAGACTAAAAACTAAATCTATACAATGCCTTCATGGACTTAAAGTACGTGGTAATTATTCCGTTAGGGAAAAAAGAGAGCAAGCCACACATCAGTGATGCTCCTTTAGCCGTCTTTTTCTATTGGCTTCAACATTCTCCCCCCCCTTTGCAAGGAATTGCAAGAGAAAATTGGGAGGGGGGATCGAACCTACAGCACACACGGCCCGGATAGAATCCAGCCGAAGATGGTACGCTGAGCGACTGGCAGACCATTCTGACTGGGTAGGAAACCCTCCTGGATAATATTGGAGTACACATCTGCTCCTAGCACCATGGAGATCGTAGAAGGCCGGTAGAAGCGCTCGTCCGCGAGCGTAATGTGCTTAAATTTGTCCCGCACACCATCTCCTAGGTCCCGCAAAGGAGTCCGAATCTGCAGTCCTGGCTCCATCTTGAACAGGACTTCGAAACCTGCGTCTCGATCGCCTACAGGACTGACCATGGCAGTGCAGACCATCTCCTCACCGACGCTAATAGATCGCATCTTAAGCGCCGATGCGAACGATGCGTTAATCACGCTGACTGACACTTCGAAGGTCTTTTCGCCATTTTCCAAGAGAACCAAGGCTGTGGGAAGCGAAAGAGTTGGAGGGTTCCTGGAAACGGACAAAGACCGTGAGGATGCTGAGAGCGGCTGCGGAAAAGTAGATCGAGCCCTTTCTCGGAAGTGCAGCAGAGTGTGATGCCTCTCGCCACACACCCGGCAACTGTCTCCGCTTAGGCAAGACCGTCCGGAATGCTGGTGTGCAAGACAGTTGGCGCAGTACTTATTAATAAGTACTGCGAAGGCGTTTTTCAGCCGTCAAACGCAGAAAACGGCTGCAGTGCCGAAGCGGGTGGATTCCCCGGCAGACTCGGCATCGGAAGGATCTTGTTCCTCGAGGACGTCTGCTATCCTGCAGTGCCATTGCTTTGCGGGGTGCCATATTATGCGAAACAACAAAAAAACCCAATTAAGTACTGGAAGGAGAGATACAAACATTAAATCAATATATATTTTAAGTTCTTAGTTCAATAGGAAACAGAAACAGTTTAGGAAGTAGCAATAGCTTATATTTTAGGAATAGTGGAAATCTTCTAATGCGGACTAGGAATGGAATTTTCAGTGGGTAGTAACAACAGTTTTACTATTGGCCTTTTAAGCATTCCGTGTGATGTCAGAACATCGACTACACGAACCTTGCCATCAGACCCAGGATATACAGCTATTACTCTACCGAGTCGCCATTCGTTCGAAGGGATGTTCTCTTCCTTGATAATTACCATATCTCCTACTTGGAGATCTCTGCTAGGATACTGCCATTTTGTGCGCTTATGTAATTCCTTCAAATACTCCTCTTTCCAGCGCTTACAGAATTGCTGGTTGATTGCCTTAAGCCTTTGCCAACGATTTATAATGGACAGAGCAGGTTCTTTTATTTCAGGCTCGGATATGGAGAGAAGGGGTCCACCAATGAGGAAATGACCAGGAGTGAGTGCTAGAAAGTCTGTGGGGTCCTCGGACATTGGAGAAATTGGCCTAGAATTAAGACACGCCTCGATTTTACTCTTCGAACGTGTACTTTGTGGTGGATGTGGCTTTGTAAAACAGAGTCTTAAAACTTTTGACTCCTGCTTCCCATAGACCACCCATATGCGGGGCACCATGTGGATTGAAATGCCAGGATAAGTTGTGCTGGGCGTATTTGGAGGCTTTTGGTTGCCTCCAAAAATCCCTCGTGAGCGCCTTTGAGGCTCCCACAAAGTTTCGGCCATTGTCGGAATGAATTCGATAAGGACAGCCGCGTTTTGCTATAAACCTCGCGAAAGCGGCAAGAAACTTTTCAGAGCTTAAATCGGAAGTGGGTTCTAAGTAGATCGCCTTTGTGCTGAAGCACACAAAAACGCAAACGTAACCCTTTGTTATCAGGCACGCACGTCCGGTGTAATTCTTTAAGTCGAACGGCCCTGCGAAATCGACACCGGTATGCCGAAAGGCTCTGGAGAACGTGGCTCTTTCGATCGGAAGGTCACCCATTAATTGGGTTTGAAGTTTTTTCCGGTGCACTATGCACACCTTACAGGAGTTCACAATGGATTTTGTGAGAGTCTTGAGCTTTGGAATCCAGTACTTGGCTCGAATTAGCCTCATCATTAACTGGCTGCCTCCATGAAGAGAAATGGAATGGACGAAACGGACTAGAAGGCGAGAAAAAGCACTGTTGAAAGGGACAATAATTGGATGTCGTTCATCATAGCTCAACGACTCTGAAGCTCTTACCCGTCCACAGGATCGGAGTACCCCCTTGTTATCGAGAAAGGGGTTCAGATTTAAAATACAGCTTGATTTTGGAATTGGCTTCTTTTCTAGCAAACAGTAGTACTCATTGGCAAAATCTTTCTGCTGAGTATGTAGGATGAACAGTTCTTGCGCTTCGGTAAGTTCTCTGCTACTAAGTTCTTTCGGAAAATTGGACGTTGGCTTTCGACATCGCTGGATAAAGCGTGAGACGTACGACATGACCCGTAACATCTTGTCGAATTTGGAGAATCGTTCATAAATGTCTTCTGATGGCAATAGTGAAACATTGCACTTGACAGCCCGCTGTTCTAGAACGGTCTCAGGGACTACTTCTGTTGGAATAGGCCATTGGTCTTTTGCTAGCCATCCTGCTGGATCGAACAATCGAGCGATCTGTGACAGCACCTCGCGTTTCGTGTAGGAATTCTTTTTAGTCAGTTCCGAAGGTGCAAAGAAAAACTCATCTGAGTTCGCTTGCCATCGGATTCCTAGAGTCTTTGCTACGCTGGCTTCTTCGATCTCTAGGAAGTCAGCTCGGAGCAGGTGATCTTTTGGAATCGGACTCAACACACCCTTTTCTTTGGATGTCCACTTTCGCAAAGGGAACCCAGCGGAATCGAGGCAGTACGCAGCTCTCGGATGGCCAGAGATGCTTGCTCCTTTGTATGAGCTCCCGCAAGCACATCATCCACATACATATACTGTGAGATGATGTCACTGGCTAACGGGTATTGACTTTTTATATCGTTGGCAAGTTGCTGGAGGACTCGGATTGCCGTAGTCGCATATTTCCCCATCAGAATTGCGAAACAAAATACGCTGGAAAGGAGTGTGCTTCGGATCGACAATGATCTGGCGATACATCTTCGTAATGTCAGCATTGAAGACATACCGGAAAAAACGCCATTTAAGCGGTTGAAGGGTCAGGTCCGACTGCAGCACAGGACCTGGATAAAGGACGTCATTTAGACTCTGACCATTCGACGTTTTACATGAAGCATTGAAAACAACTCTAACCCTTGTCTTTGTACTTTCTGGTTTGATAACGGCATGATGAGGAAGGTAGAAATATTGGGATTGGGATTCGGATGGAACTTGTTTCATGTGTCCCATAATCAAGTACTCTTGAATGACGGTATCATATTCCGTCTTCAAATCGGGAGCTTTACCTAAGCGACTTTCATTTTTTAGGAATTGCGCTAACGCAGTGGATCTTAAGTGACCTAAGCATATACTTTTTGGGTTACGGAATGGAAGCGTAACTATATATCGACCGCTGTCGTCTCTTACTGTTGTCTCTATGAAATTCTGCTCACAGAAAGTGTCGGACTCCTAAGGCACACTGGCCGGCATATCCTCCACCTCCCAAAACTTTGTGAGCAGCTCATCCAGTGCCTTCTCTTGACAGACAGTGACTTGCGTGGAAAATGATGCGATCGACTTGCTCGCTTTGGCGGGTACAGGGCCTGTCAGTATCCAACCAAATATAGTCTCTTGACCTACGAGAGTGCCACATATCTTGGACTGGAAATCGCTCAAAAGGATAGAGGAAAGAACATCTGCCCCTATTAGCACGTCAACTTGCGAACTCCTTGAGAATGTTGGATCGGCTAACTGAATGTTGGGCAGATTAGTTCAGGCACACTCTCGTATGGAACAGGACGGTAAATCACCCGCTAGCTTGGGAAATTCATATGCAGATACATCTATCTGTAATCTCGGTCTATTTATCGGGACAATGTGGAAATGACAGAGCTTACGCGCCTGAGCAGAAACAGCCTGGTTGAGTCCCGAAACTTGGGCCTGTGCAGTTTGGTGAGGCAACTTTGTTAATTTAAACATTCGCTCGGAAATAAAAGAAGCTTCGGATCCTGAATCGATTAAGGCGCGTGCAGTATAGTTGACACCCAAGTGTGAAATATGGATTATAGCTGTGCCTAAAAGGGTGTTGCTAGCAAAAAAATTTTGCACATTTGCCTGTTGTTGCGACGAAGTGGACTGTATTGATTGTAGGTCTTTTGGATTGGTAGTGGGTGTAGAGGAATCATTTCGATGGAGGAGGGTATTGTGACGCCCTTTACAGGTGAAACAATTGTGAGAACTAGGACACTCCCGAAGCTGATGTCTACTAGAGAAACAATTTAAGCAAAGCTTCTTCTGTCGTATGTAACCGGATCTTTCACTAAACGTCATTTGGAGGAAACGAGGACATACCCTAACTGGGTGATTCTCTTTGGCGCAGAGATCGCAGCTTCTACCTTTCGGAACTACCTTTGCTTCAAAAGTGTTGTCCTTCTTGGGTGCATTATTGATTTTCTGAGGTTTGAAGCTGGATTGGGCAACTAAATCTGGTCTCACATCTTCAATTGCCTCTAATGTACGATGCCGCTCGGTTAGGAACTCATTCAAATCTTTCCATAACGGGATTTCAGACTTGTTGGACAACGACTGTTCCCATAACGACAAGGTGTGCCTTGGTAGCTTAGAGGAGCATAGGAACACTAACAGGCAGTCCCAGTTATCTATCGATATTTTGGAAAATTCAAGTGCTGTTAGACAGCCTTTTAGGCTTTGATTCGGACGTAACTGCAGGTAAATTAAACAGAATCTTAGCCTTTGCCTCACCTCCAGTTTTGGCGATAAGGTGAAACAGCTTCTCCACAGGAGTTAGCCGTGGATTATCTATATAAATCGCTGAGAATAAATCTCGGAAAGTTGGCCACCGCAAATAATCTCCATGGAACACCTCTGTGTCGCATGGGGGAAGGCTGCAGCCTCTTGAAATGGACGGAAACGGTTGAGAAGACATGGATTGTCTGCTTGCAGAGGGTGCTTGTGCTATTTGCTCGCTCAACATAGGAACACACCGTTCGTACACGGAGTAGCAGTGATCATACTTGGCTTCCACAACCTGGACGTCATCACTGCCACTCCCTTGACTAAGGGTTTTCGAAACTTTCTCATACTCATTTTCAATTTTCTCCCATAGACCTTTTACATGGTCGCGGCGGACTTGCAGCGTGTATAGAGTGGCTTCGCTGGATGCTGGACTGGTAATGCGTGACTCAAACTGACTTAGTTTGTCAGTTATTGCGATAAAGTCGGACAAGGACATGTTGATAACGGACTTTTGGTGGTCTAGTGAGGATATGGTCGTTGCTGGACTTTTGCTGGAGACTAAAAGCCTTTTACCGGGAGTTAAGGATTCACTTTTAGCTCTAGTGTGTCTCACTGTAGGCTTTTGGAAGGAGGGTTTGGCGATGAAGAGGCACTTTGCTTTGGAACCTTCAATGCTTCCTTTTCTATTGTACTCGACCGTTCTGACATACTATGCTTTCGCAGCTAAATAAATCTTCCCGTCCTTGCTTAATACGATATTTTTATTATAATGCAATATAACCCTTGGAGGCCGCTTCTCAGGTGGAAAGAAAAAAAAACAGACTGGATGCAGTAGATTTTTTGTTTTCTATTTATTTTTTTTATTTATTCCAAGGAAATATAATGTTTGATGATGTTGGCTTAGAACGCGAGTAGTGGAAACGTTTGAATATTCAGTTTATGTTGCTTGGAGTTATCGATTATTTATCGATCGGATTGTTTACCTTTTGTAACTTGCATAAATAAATAGACCAAAATAAATATTTTTATAATAAATATGTTTATAATTTATTAAATTCGGGAAATAATTTTAGTGCAAATGTGTACCGAGTGTTTGTGTTGTTTTCACATATAGATATGCGATCGCCGGTATGTGTATGCACAAACGTATTGGAATGCCGCCAATTGTATGTACATACAACTTTAAAGTTTTTTTTTTATATTTTTTTTGCTAATCGGCGTGTGTGGTGATACACTGATTGGACAAAATAGTACACATTCGCGATAAAATAAAATAAGTGCAAGTGATTTTAAAACAAAAGAGTTTAATTTTCTTTTATTCTTTTTCGTTGTGTGTGTGTATATATGAAGGAACGAAATGGAAATGGGAATGTAAGTACACACGTCACTATGGCTGAGGAAAATATTATATTAATTTTTCTTATTTTTTATATGTATACAGGAAATGGCAAATGAACTGGAGAACTGCAAACAATTTTGACCACTTCTGGATTTAGTATCGCTGCAAGTAGGAGGATTAGGATTGCTGCCCAATGACATGCAGATCAGCGCATACAAATATATCCAGTTGTGGGTGTGTGTTTGCAAATATGTAGGAACGAAATGGAATTGGGAATGTACGTACACACGTCACTATGGCTGAGGAAAATATTATATTAATTTTTCTTAATTTTTATATGTATACAGGCAATTTCAAATGAACTGGAGAACTGCAAACAATTTTGGCCACTTCTGGATTTAGTATCGCTGCAAGTAGGAGGAGTAGGATTGCTGCCCAATGACATGCAGATCAGCGCATACAAATATATCCAGTGGTGGGTGTGTGTTTGTTTGTATGGGTAGTGGAGTGCCGGCAAATGTACTTGCATACATAGATGTGTGAAACGAATGGGAATGGGAATGTACGTAACTTGTTTATTTAAAAAAAAAGTTAATTTTGTAATTTAACAATTTTCTTCTTGAATTGGATTGTGACAAAAAAATGGAAGCAATTAGCAGTAGGAAGGATCGGATCAAGAGGACAGAAAAATATAGTGTATTTTCTCTGGAGATATATGTATGTAAGTATGTACATATATTGAGAAATATAAATGGCGATATAAATTACATGAACTTATCTTTTCTCCACCAAATCAACAGGTAGTTGCAGCTTCAAGGCGTCTGGCTGGAATCCGGCTCGAAGGACCAAATGTTGTGTCGGGGGGTGGTTGGTAGATAAGTATAAGTATGAACTTTGTAGAAATGTAGGTTCCCAGAGAAAAAAACACTGATTTTAAACTTTAACAAATTCTCTTTACTTCTTGTCGACTTCAGTTTTGAACTAAGACTAAAAACTAAATCTATACAATGCCTTCATGGACTTAAAGTACGTGGTAATTACCTATGGTGAAATGAATATATCCCGTTAGGGAAAAAAGAGAGCAAGCCACACATCAGTGATGCTCCTTTAGCCGTCTTTTTCTGTTGGCTTCAACACATACATATGCCTTTCTGAATGAAGGCTCGTCAGCTAAATTAATCAATGAGAAGTTGGCCAATCAACTGGGTGTGGATGTGGACAAAAGAAAGCTTACTTTGAATTGGATTGGAAAACATGCGATGGATGTAATGTCTATGGAGTGCCATCTTAAGATACGATCGCCGGATGGGAACAAAAATTGGCTTCGTATAAATGGAAACACTGTCCCTGAGTTGCAGCTGCCATCTGTTGCACAAGAGCTAAAGAACAAGTTTAAGAAACTGCAAAATATTCCTATCAAGGGATATTCGGATGCTGATCCAATGTTGTTAACCCATTTCACGCCGCTGTTCGACTAGACGAACAGCAAAATTACATATTTTTAAAAAAATTCTCTCTGAGACATAGTAAAGCCAATTGATTAGGTAGATACACTATACTATAGTAAATTTAATTGGCTTTCAGATAAAAAATATTCCAATCACCCCCAACCTTCGGGGTGGGATACAGGTGGGGGGTTAAAAAAAACCTTACATGAAGACCTCTTTTCTACAAGCTAAAAAACATATAAGTATAAATATTTTGTTTCCGACAAACATTTGTTATTGTGGGGAAAGATCAAAAATAGTCACAGAAAAAACAAAACAATTAAAAAGTAACTCTGAGAGACTTTAGCACACCTGCGAAAGTGACTGTTCGAGAAGTCGAACAACGGCGGTAGCAGTCAAATTGACACAGCGTGCGACATGCTTTGAATTGCAAGCTTTGCGCACGTACGCAACCACATAGTTGTTGTTATTCTTAGAGTTTTGCTGCAACCCGCTTATACACACAACACGTAGACAGCGACATCAGAATGGACAGCCTGGGGAAGTCATTGTACAGCAACCCATCCTTATTTGAAACTACAACAGTTTTAAGGGAGGTGTCTACCTTCACGACATTGCCGTGTCGAACTATCGAGTCTCGATTAGATTGAAGAAGTGGTGGTGGCCCCTTTGGCTAGCTGCTCTGGAATCATCAATTGTAAATGCGTGGAAGTTAAATTGCCTGGTGAACAAGATCTTACATCGGCCTAAAGTCACAGAACTAAAATTTAAAGTGGAGTTGGCCACAAATTTATTGTTGACCCATGACGAAAAAGATATGGCACATGAAGATGCCAAAACCGAACTTTACGCTTTTGAAGGCCCACTTCCTCGTGTTAGCGGACATCACAAAATTGTTAAATTGGATAATAAACCCAGGCGTTGTAAAGTATGTCATAAACCTACACAACGAATATGTGAAAAGTGTCAGGTGCACTTGCACCTTGACACCTGTTTCTCCGCCTACCACAAGTGGGAATAAAAAAATTAAAATAGGCATTTAAGCGAAGGGATAAATAATAATAATAAAAAATAAATATTAACAATAAAAATCTCGAGTTTGTTTGAATATTATCAAATATTTGGCCTCTAAGTGCAAAATCTAAGCACGTTGTTGGAATTGTGCTCTACCGCCGTTGTTCGACTAGACGAACAGTCTCACCTGGCGAAACTAAAATAGGTAGATTTTTTTGACAACGGATTCGTGTTTACTGGGTCCTAATAACCCAAAAAAAGTGACTTTCACGTCTGGGGAAAAAAATTTTTCAGCGCGGCGTGAAATGGGTTAATTGGAATCAACAATTGTCATTTGGTATCTACGATAAAGAGCGTAGCATTGGGTTCCAATTTGGTTGCATCAAAATCACCTTTGGGGTGGTACGTCTATGGATTGACACAAAACGAACTGGAACGTTCTTCAGTTCTTTCAGTTGTGCTGCATTCCCACATTGCGGTATCTGACTTGGAAATGGAAATGCATAAAATGATGTCAGACTATTTTACGACTGAAAGTTTAGGTGTTCAATTATTTGAAAAGAATTTGGAATCAGCAGACGTCAATAGAGCTAGAAAGATTCTACAGGATACTACAAAACGATTGGACGGGGAATATGAGACAGGACTTTTATGGGCTGAAGATAAAATACATCTACCGGATAGCTATAACATGGCTTTGAAGAGACTACACGGAGTGGAAAATAAAATGCGCAGTATGAACAAAATGCAAGAATACGATCAAGCTGTAATGGATTTTGTTAACAAGGGATATGCAGTGAAGCTGTCAAAAGAAGAAGCCTCCTTCGTCAATAGTCACACCTGGTACTTACCACACTTTGGGGTGCACAATATTAATAAACCCAAAAAGATGCGATTGGTATTCGACGCAGCAGCAGCCATAGATGGGTTTTCGTTGAACACAAAACTGTTAAAAGGTCTCGATGAAAATCCACCCTTGCTCCTAATATTGTTTAAATTTCGTCAGGGAAAGATAGCTGTTTGTTCAGACATAAGGGAAATGTTTTTGCACGTACGAGTAAGAGAAGCTGATCAGCGAGAAAGAATTATGGAGAAATGGAGACCCTGACACTGATGTATCAACATACAAAATGAATGTGATGATTTTCGGAGCTGCTTGTTCTCCTTGTTGTGCACAATATATTAAGAACTTAAATGCACAAAATGCCACACGACTTAAGGAAGCTGTCAAAGATGCAATTAAGATCAAGCACTATGTGGACGATTTCGTTGCAAGTTTTAATTCCGAAAGCGAAGCTCATGATATCAGCAATGAGGTAAACGAAGTTCATAAGATGGCCAATTAAGAGGATTTGTGTCAAATTCTTTGGATGTACAAGAGAGACTAAATAGGTCGGCAAGAGAGCTTCCGAATGCAACTGTTAGATTGGACAGCGAGATGGTTGACAAAATACTCGGGATGTATTGGGACAGCCGAAATGACGAATTCGTATTTGATCTAAAGTGGAATCGCGTGGATAAGGATATTATAAAGGGCATTAAATGCCCAACAAAATGGTAATGTCGGTGTATGACCCTTTCGGAATGTTGTCGGACTTAATGATTCATGGAAAATTATTAATTCAAGATGTTTGGCGAGCGGGAATCAGCTGGAATGATTTGATACCAGATAATCTGTATATGAGATTTAAACAATGGATTTCCCAGTTAGAAAATGTTAAGCATTTCAAGATATGTAGATGTTATTCCCTGAATTTCTTTGACCCTAATGTAAAAATAGAGCTTCTCGTATTTGTCGATGCAAGCGAATTGACGTTCGCATCCGTGGCCTTTTGGAGAATTGAACATAATGGACAAATAGAAATTCGATTTGTTGCTGGTAAAACAAAATGCGCACCGTTAAAGATGATATCCATACTACGACTCGAGCTGCAAGCTGCGGTGTTAGGTACACGACTTAAAAACTAAATTTTGGCATGTCACGATATTAAAGTACAGAGCTCAACGTTATGGTCCGATTCGAAGACGGTCATTTCATGGATACGCTCAAATCATCGTCTCTATAAACAATTTGTTGCCCACCGTGTTAGCGAAATATTAGACACAACGGATGAAAGCGATTGGCGATGGGTTCCTACAAATTTAAACGCTGTTGATAAAGCGACAAAGTCCCCTAAGAGTATGAAATACATCGCGGAAAACATATGGACAAACGGACCCGAATTTTTACTTATGGAAAAGCAATTTTGGCCTTCAACAGAACTCGTTGGCAATTTGGATGATGAATCCGAGAGAAAGAAAATAGTACTCACTGTGCTATCGGATCCATTGATTGACATGAGCCGCTATTCACAATATTTACGTTTAAATCGGACAATGGGCTGGATATTAAGATTCATCCAGCGACTACAACATCGGAGTGAACCAGAAGCTCATGGCGAGCTTTCAGCAAAAGAACTACGGACATCAGAAACTGCATTGTGCAAGATAGCACAAAATCAAGTATACGAACAAGAAATAAACAGCCTAAAGGAAACGGGAACAGTTTCCAAGAGCAGTAAAATCTATTCATTGTGCCCTAAATTGGACGAGGATGGTCTGGTAAATGGAAGACTTGATTATGCTGCAGTAATACCCGAAAGAGCACGTCAACCAATTATCTTGCCTACTAGACACAGTTTGACTGGTTTGATTGTCAAGTGGTACCATGAGATATACCATCATCAGAACGAGGAGATGATTATAAACGAGATTAGGCGGAAATTCTGGGTAGTAAACTTGCGAATGGCTGTTAAACGAGCCAAATCAAATTGTCAATATTGCAAAAACAAAATGGCAAGCCCAAGACAAGTATTGATGGGGCAATTACCAAAGGATCGAGTTACTCCATACCAGCGGCCATTTTCCTATGTGGGTGTTGACTATTTTTGGCCGGTTATGGTGACGATAGGCCGACGTCACGAAAAGAGATGGGTTGCTCTGTTCACGTGCTTGACGATTAGGGCTATACATTTGGAATAAGCAGCGGATTTGTCGACAGATGCCTGTATTTTATGCATACGAAATTTCGTAAATAGAAGAGGAGTTCCAATCAAAATTCGATCAGATATGGGAACCAACTTTGTTGGGGCTGATAACGAAATTAAAAAGACAAAAGACTTATTCGATTGGGATTGTGTAAAGGCTGAAATGGCAAAGGAAGGCATCATCTGGGAATTTAATTGCCCTGCTAACCCAAGTTCAGGCGGCTGCTGGGAACGGTTGGTCAGATCTACGAAACGTGTCTTAGCTGTCACTCTGAAGCAGCAGGCCCCTCAAGTAGAGACACTGAGAAGTCTACTTATTGAAGCAGAGAACATTATCAATAGCAGACCTCTAACACATGTTCCCGTCAACATAGATGATCACGTACCCTTAACTCCAAATCATTTTTTGCTTGGAACAACAAATTCGACTCAAACTCCAGGAGATGGTGGCAATTTTAATTTTCACAAGCAGTATCGAATTGCCAAGCAACTCAAAGACAATTTTTGAAAACGTTGGATTCGCGAATATTTACCTACATTAACTCGACGCACTAAATGGTTTGCTCGGACTAAACCAATCCAAATGGGTGACGTAGTCATCATCTGCGAAGAGAACCAACCGAGAGGCTGCTGGAAAAAAGGGATCATAGTTCAGACTTTACCGGCAAAGAATGGTCAGATTAGAATTGCCGAGGTAAAGACCTCAACTGGAAATTTGAAAGGACCAGTGTCAAAGCTGGCAGTACTAGACGTGTTGGGTAAAACTCATGGGTAGTTTTACGGGGGCCGGGATGTTGCTGAGCCTAGTAAATTTAAAAAATTAACAGCCCACTTGCCTACCGATACCAAACCCTAACATATCGTTGTTCATATACCGTGGTGCATCTCTAATTTGGCGACAGCATTCGCAAAGTTCGCTCGGCACAAACACGTTAAAATAAATCTCTCTCCACCTCTCTCTGCTTGTATTTGTTTAAATAAATAAATCAATCATACTTATGTACTAGTAGTAGTAGTAGTAGTAATATTTTTTATTTTTGGCTTGTCGAAGGTATGGCAAGCAGCCGTTAACCTAAAGCCGTTTCAAAACAAAAGTGAGCATAACATAAATACATAAATAATATAAATACATAAATAACATAAATTGTAAAGTAGCATAAGTTCTATATTCTATAACATACAGTGGTGTTGACATAGCATAACATTTTTAAAATTTAATTTTACAAGCTTGAATTTCGTGTTACTAAAAAGTTTCATTTATAATTTGTGCTCTATATCTTAAGGCGCTACTGACGTAGGTAAATAGTCTGGTCCAGTCAACTCCATTTCAAAGGTTTTGGCATTCCGACTCCGACATGAACTTCTATCCCAGGCTAGCAGCTCTAATTTCCTGAAGAATCGGACATTTACCCAGAAAATGTATCGTGTCCTCTTGTTCATTTGTATTACATAGTGTACACTGGATGTCTGCATTTTGATGGTGTGGTCGGTAATTTTCGCGTAACATTTCAACTATTATTTTAAAAATGAGTGAGATTGTGGTTTAATTTATTATACGAATTCCAGACAGTGCTTTGTCTTGTTTCGTTTCCCCAATTTTACCTCATGGTTAGCTCAATGTTTGATATAAGCTCAGTTTGTTGTATTTTCCACTGACTTGGATTTTCCAGTGTTAGCTGCGAGTTATAAATCTTCGATAGGTTTTCCCATCGCTGAAAGCATTGTGATTTAGTGGACAACAAGTATTTGGAGATAATTTTGGGGTATCTCTGATCGAGCATAATAAGAGTCTTCGCTACATAGTTGAAGTGGAGCTTTAAGGTATGCGTGAATAATGGTTTCCAGATGTATCGCGTAATTTGGTGTATTTTGCGGAAGGTAAAATATCCTTTTTATAAAGTATCGTTGCCCTCGTTCAACTGCATCAAATAACTCGTCACCCCACACTTGCGCTGCGTAGCATGTAATCGCCTTCGCTGTTGCTTGATACATTTTATATTTTGAGCTTGCATTAACATTTTTACGTTTCAGCAAAGAGTTCTACGAGCTACTTATTGCCATCCTGGTCTCCTTAAGTTTTAGCTCAACGTGCTTAGCAAAGCTCATGTTGCTAGTCAAGGTTACCCCCAAATATTTAAAAGACTTCACCACTTCCAAAGGCGTTCCTGATAGGTTCCACCTCTCATTTCGTGCAAATTTTCCTCTGCCATTTCTAACTACGAGTACTTTTGACTTATCACAATTGATGGTTAGATTCCAAGTTTTGCAATAGTTTTGTGTCGCATCTATCATTTTCTGTAGTATTTCGGGGGACTCAGCTAACATGACCATATCATCTGCGTACTTCAAGATCTTAAAGTGGTGATCTCCCATTTTGACTCCACCGGGAAGAGAGGACTCTATGTCATCCACATAAAGGGCAAATAGGAGCGGACTGAGTAGGCATCCCTGTTTGACCTCTTGGTTCGTTTGGAAGCCATCAGATAAACTATGGCCGTCCCATACTCTATACAAACTTATGAAAATGTTGATGATTTTTAATTTTAAATTTTAAATCTATTGATGCGAGTTAGCAGCATGGATGCGAAGACTTTCATTGACGAATTAAGAAAAGAGATGCCTCTATAGTTTTGAACATCATTTGGGCTTCCCTTCTTATATATTGGGTAGATGATACTTGTTTGAAAGCTGTTAGGCACTTTGGCTGTGTTGAACATTTTATTAAAAACCTCTGTGAGATGGCATATGAATGAGCTGGAGGCATTAGCCAGGAATTCCACAGGTACTCGATCTGTTCCGGGCGCTTTATTTGGCTTACTTTTCTGTAGTGCGAAGTAGACATCCTCTATATCAAATGCACAATCTAAGGAATCAACAATAAAATTTGGTAGGGCATAGCTCACAATATTACTATGGTCATCTGAGAAAAGCAGGCTGTGAAAGTATTGGGCAAGTTCTGCTGGTGGTACCGCAATGTTCTTCCTAGCTCCCGAACCATTAAGTCTTCGTACGAGTGCCTAGAACGATTTGCTATCGGTAACGCGGCACATGTCTGCTTCCAATTTACTGTAATAATCTCTTTGGGTTTCCTTACACTTTAGCTTATAGAAGCGGTTTATGTGTTTGTAATTCTCTTTATCCTCATATGTGTATGAGCATCTAGCTATTTTCAGGGCATTGAATGAGTTTATTCTGGCTCTCTTACACTCTTGATTAAACCAGTATTGTATCCCAGTTTCAATCTTCGGTCTCTGCATGAATTTAGCCGCTTCCGCAATACAACCTATTAAGGAGTCCATCTGTACTTCTCGCTGTGATAGAGCTAATTTTCCGATTTCGTGATCTAGTTTTGCTGAGTATTCCTGCGCTCGTGCTTGCATCCATTTCAGCTTGGGTAGTAACTGGTTTTCGTTTTCTACCTCGGGTAGATTTGTGAAGTTGAGATCCACTACTAGGGGCATATGATCCGAAAAAGTTTGACTTCCAATCCACATATCTGCTACATGGGTGTGCCACTGGCCTTGTATCAAGCAGTTATCAATTGTCGATGTCGCCTGACCCCGCAAGAATGTATATCTTCCGTCCTTGTCGCTTTGCGTCGTTCCATTTAAAATTGTCAAGCGAAAGCATTCACCGAGCTCTATGATCTGCTTTCCCTTTGCATCGGTCGTAGTGTCTTGCGAGTTTCTTGGAGCATTTGCATATTTTTCTTCTGATGTAGGCTCCATTATGCCTATTTGAGCACTTCCCAGCCGCGCATTCAGATCACCTAATACCATTATGTTGTTCATATTTGACTCGCTCAGGGTATTGTATAGTTCCTCAAAACTCGTTGCCCAACTATAACAGTTAATATAGCAAGGGATAATGTAGAGCTTCTCCCTTGTCGTATCGAACTCGATAACAGTTGTTCGTTCGATGGTTGTGAACAGTGGCTGATCCACGGGGGGGGTTTTCGGGTCCGGACCCCCCCCCCCCCCCCCATGGGATCATATATATACGTGGTAATTATGCATATATCTCAAGGAAAAAATGTCTACCCCCCCCCTGAAAAAAATTTTGGAGCCCCCCTTATCAAAATCCTGGATCCGCCACTGGTTGTGAATTTACATATTTGAGCCAGATTTTTTTTTATTCCAAAAAGGGCACCTCCACTTGCTCGTCCTCTTGCTGCTGATCGTGTCGCAATACTCCATCTGATGTTAAAGTCCACAAAGTACGGTTCATACAGCTCCTCATTTTTTTCAATAAATGTTTCATATAAAATAAAGATATCATGTTCGTTTATAAATTTGAAGAAGTTTTTTTGTATCATCTTATTTGCTAGCCCTGCTATATTGTACGATAATATTTTAACATTGCTTTCGAAATTCAACCTTATGTTTTCATTGATGAGACTTTTATTGCTTATTATATATCTATGGTTGTTGTTTGGGCGACTGGATCTATATCTATTAAATTTCGGTGGTGTTGACTGCTTGTTTTAAATATATGTTGTCTATTCCGTGTTAGTTTTTTGGTAATTTATCCATTAGTGTACTATAGGACACGCTTTCCGGGGTGATCCATGGATAGGTTTTCTGTAGCACCATTATTCCTTGTTGGTTTCCGCACATCAGTTGTTTTTCTTTGTTCCAATAGTACCAGTCTTGCCCTACGTTCAGTGAGTCGTTCTTTACCAGGATTTTGACATCTTTGCTAAGAGTTTGTAGATGTGCTTTAAGGAGCAGTAGTAGGCCCTGTGTCTCTGCTTTTGTTCTGATAAGTCCTTCTCCACGTAAATGGTCGTGCCTACTAGTTTCTCGCGTTTTTGGAAACTTCATTCGCCTGATCGATAGTTGCCACTTCGCATATAATGTTTCTGCCTCGAGCACGTTCAGATAGGATTCTGGCGGAGGTAATGATTGGATCGCGAATTTAAAAATTCTTTTTGCACACCTCCATAATGGCTTTCTTTGGTTCCTTGTTATTTGAAACTCCTCTAAAAATCACATTTTTCAGTTTTGAATCGGAGATGAGCCTCTGCATTTCTATTGCCTCTCTTTGGCGGTCTGCTTTTATTACTTCGATCTCCTTTTTCAGTTCCAAGTTTTCAGCTTTGATAGCCTCCATCTGAGACACCACCTCAGTTAGTTGAAAATTTATTCCATGGATATTGTAGCGAGTACATGTATATAGTTATATATATAAGCACATTAATGTGTTGTATTTAATTATTCAAACAAAACTCAATTAAACTCAAGCGCACATAATCGCAATGCTCATGCGTAACATGATACCATTGCTTGCGCTCAACTAAAATGCACCGTTAGCTGTTTGTACAATTCTTTGCATACACTTTAAAGTACATAACGCAGATATATATATATACATTTATTCACCACATACTCAAGCTGGCTTCAGCCAACATATTTGAAAGGGAACAAATCAGTTCCGTTTGACCAGCCACACATTTAAGACACCTTTACTATGTGTCGGATTTATGTTAACCTTTAAAAACATTACTTAATAAAAACTACCCAGTTATAAAATAAATATGGTGTTTATTATATTGGTCATTTTTTAACCGTAATTAAACGGGAAGAACCAAATATTCAAAAAAAAAAAGAACGCAAGAAAATGCTTCTAAAATCTACCAAGAAAACAAACGTAAATGCATATTCAATGTGAACATAATTGAAGCAAGTGAAAAATAGAACCATGAATGTGATCTATTTAATAAACAAAAACAAAACAAAAAGAAATTAAAAAATTATTATTTGTCGCCACAACCGCCAACCAGGTTGTGGACAGCGAGAAGGAAGATACGGTAGCCAAGCCAGGCACCGGTTGACAAAAATAATAACCAAATGGAGCAAGGTGTAGTGAAAAGATATTAGCCAGTCGGTTCTTTAGTCAATTAAAACGAAGGTCCAGTTTTGCATTGGTACTTGCCCGTGAGGCCAGGCAAATATGAATGAGGTAATTGTCTAGTATAGCGGCCTACTCTCAGAAAATTCCAAAAAAATTCCCTTCGATAGATCGCGAATTATGAAGAATTTTCATGCAGAAAAAACGCGGGGGTCATCCGTGGTTTCTTTTTAAACGAATTTTAAAGATGTAATTTTTGCCCATACAAATACATGCTTGATCACATATGCTTTTCGATTTCTGTTTGTTTTTTTCAAATAAATATATTAAATTATTATTTTCCTATGACTCAGGGGAACATTTGCTTGAATTTTAATGCGAAAGTGACGAAATCTTTACACCTATTTGATCTGTTTTGAACTCTTTTCCACGCCACCTACTGAGGTAAAATTCAAGGCGCGTTTTTTTAACGTGGTTTCCCCATGAGGCCTACTCCACGAAAGCCACAGGAAGGTGTTTTTTTTTAGGTGGTGTCCCCTAAGGAAGGGCCTAATCCACTGTCGTCTTCCCCGTGCACTTCCTCTTCCTCCTATGAATTAATATTTTATGTTCATAATTCGCGATCCATCGATGAATATTTTATTGTACACAATAAAGTACAATTTTTTTTCAAAAAATCGCGCGATTTTCGCACATTTTCCATTACTCACCTCAGTAAAATGAATATCATTAACGATGTTTTCTTTTTCGGGATTATATAACTGACCAATAGCCACGAAGATGTTATGGATCCTATCCGTGTGACTTGGGAATCGTTTATAAAACATAAACTTGGCCAAATATCCTGGATAGTGCATTTTTTTTCGGCCAAAATGAGGCAACTCGGTCTTCACGTCCCGCCACAGCCTTTCTATGTTTTGTGTGTGTGCTTGTGCAGAGGGATCCACAAAATTTTGAGAATGGTTCACCGTTTGGTGTAGAAAAAAAGGTATTTTTGCGGATACTTTCATTGAAATTGCACTGTTTCTTGACTTTTTTTTATTGCCCATGGTTGTAGCAGTCAACTGTTTACGGCACCGAAAGAATAGTTTGCCGTCATCTTTTACTGCTATCTTACAGTCAGCAGAACAATTTCCACATTTTTTTTCTTGTAGAAAACAGTTGTGACGCTTTAAATACTCAATAAGCTCTATATTCGTCAAAGACAAAAATTTCGACACAGTAAAATTGCAATTCGTGCAATCCATTTTGATTAGAATTATTGAATGAACAATAAAAATCCAATTAAATTTGACACATTGCTCAAAACACAATATGTTTTATTAAGTAAAAAATCAAATTTTCAAAATTCGTTTAAAAAGAAACCATGGATGACCCCCGCGTTTTTTCTGCATGAAAATTCTTGTTAATTCGCGGTCCATCGAGGAAATTTTTTTTTGAATTTTCTGAGAGTAGGCCGCTAATGTAATTATTAAATGGAATTATTCTTCAAAATATATTTAATCATTGTTTTTTATAAGTAATTTTATTTTAATCATTAATTATATATATATATATTTTTTTTAATTTTTTTTTTTTTTTTATATATATTCCGTTTTTATGTGCAAACTTTTAACCTATCTGTAAGGTCAGGAGCGTTTTCCTATTCTGCACGAGATCAAAGGGGTGGGGGTGAAGCTTGACAAAACCACGTTAGTCCAATTTCCAACCAACGCAATGAGGCACAACCATTTCGCTCGATCGCTTGCAAAGAACTGTTTTAATATTTCAAAGTGTGAGCTAGGCGCAGCTAGCGAATTACAAGTACAAAAAGAAGAGAGAACTTTTACAGTAAGCTAAAAGGAACTCAGAGAACATTAGGGTGATTCTTAACTTAAGATAATTGTAAGAAATTACAAATAAAAGAGTTTTACGAAATATAATGGGTATTCAAGACTTTAAGTAAGATTAAAATTATGTTTATAAACTGTGGGCCATGTTTGGCCCAACATCCCGGCCCCGTTGAAAGCTCGTGGGGCTTTCAAGAAACTGGAAGCAATGCCAATTTATGAATAGGTCGCCTTATGACTCCTTTGGTTGTTCGAACATCTGCTACTGGAACTCGCTGATCCTTGCCAGACAACACGCTATGATGCGACCCATGATCCACTTCTGTGGAGGTAAATTGTCCTCATGTACGAGAACTAAATCGCCAACGGAGACACTCGCAGATGTCTTTGTCCACTTTGAACGAGCATGGAGCTCGCTCACATAATCTTTGAGCCACCGTTGCCAAAAATATTGTTTGATGCCAGTAACACGTCTCCATTTTTTGCTTGGAACAACAAATTCGACTCAAACTCCAGGAGATGGTGGCAATTTTAATTTTCACAAGCAGTATCGAATTGCCAAGCAACTCAAAGACAATTTTTGGAATCGTTGGATTCGCGAATATTTACCTACATAAACTCGACGCACTAAATGGTTTGCTCGGACTAAACCAATCCAAATGGGTGACGTAGTCATCATCTGCGAAGAGAACCAACCGAGAGGCTGATGGAAAAAAGGGATCATAGTTCAGACTTTACCGGCAAAGAATGGTCAGATTAGAATTGCCGAGGTAAAGACCTCAACTGGAAATTTGAAAGGACCAGTGTCAAAGCTGGCAGTACTAGACGTGTTGGGTAAAACTCATGGGTAGTTTTACGGGGGCCGGGATGTTGCTGAGCCTAGTAAATTTAAAAAATTAACAGCCCACTTGCCTACCGATACCAAACCCTAACATATCGTTGTTCATATACCATACTTATCATATTAATCGATTATAAAACTGAGGTCGAGGTGCATCTCTAATTTGGCGACAGCATTCGCAAAGTTCGCTCGGCACAAACACGTTAAAATAAACCTCTCTCCACATCTCTCTGCTTGTATTTGTTTAAATGAATAAATCAATCATACTTATGTACTAGTACAGGGTTGCCCATACTCGACGGACCCATGTTTTTTTTTAAAAAAATCAAAGAAAAAAATAAAAATTTGGCGGTTGGCAATCTTAATCATTTAATTTGTTCCAAGTAGATTTGTTTACATCAATTTTTGAATATGATATCTCTCAAATGGCCGCCTCTGGCGTTGATGGCGTATTGTGCCCTTTTTGCAGCATTTTCCATCGTTTTCGCCAACATTTTGGCCGGAATAGCGGCTATTTCTTCACAAATGTTGTCCTTGAGCTCTTCTACGGTCCTTGGCTTGTTAACGTAAACCTTTGACTTCAAATATCCCCACAAGAAGAAGTCAAGCGGCGTCAAATCGGGCGAACGCGGTGGCCAGACCAAATCACCACTTTTCGACATCAAACGGCCCGGATACAATTTCTTCAGAAAATCGATTGTTATGCGACTTGTGTGCGGTGAAGCGCCGTCTTGTTGAAACCAGAACTGCCTCATACGCTTTCGACGAATAATTGGCATCACAAAATTGGTCATCATGTCGCGATAACGCTCCTGGTTGATGGTAACAGCATGGCCATTTTCATTTTGGAAGAAAAACGGCCCAATGACCGTTTTCGCACTAACGCCGCACCAAACTGTGTCTTTTTCGTCATGAAGAGGCACTTCTTGAATCTCCTGAGGATTTTCAGTGGCGTAAATACGGCAATTTTGCTTATTTACGGTCCCATTCAATGTGAAATGGGCTTCATCGGACATGATAATTGAGTTTTCACAATTGACTTGTTCTGTTGAATGTAAATTTCAACTATTTCAGAGCGCTCGCGTGGCGTGTATTGTGCCATGATAAATCTGCTTGGACTGACGCTTCAAACGCGGTATGTCATTAAGCGATCTGACATCTCTGTCAAAAGTTATAGCGTTGCCAGATGGGTCCGTCGAATATGGGCAACCCTGTAGTAGTAGTAGTAATATTTTTTATTTTTGGGTTGTCGATGGTATGGCAAGCAGCCGTTAACCTAAAGCCGTTTCAAAACAAAAGTGAGCATAACATAAATACATAAATAATATAAATACATAAATAACATAAATTGTAAAATAGCATAAGTTCTATATTCTATAACATACAGTGGTGTTGACATAGCATAACATTTTTAAAATTTAATTTTACAAGCTTGAATTTCGTGTTACTAAAAAGTTTCATTTATAATTTGTGCTCTATATCTTAAGGCGCTACTGACGTAGGTAAATAGTCTGGTCCAGTCAACTCCATTTCAAAGGTTTTGGCATTCCGACTCCGACATGAACTTCTATCCCAGGCTAGCAGCTCTAATTTCCTGAAGAATCGGACATTTACCCAGAAAATGTATCGTGTCCTCTTGTTCATTTGTATTACATAGTGTACACTGGATGTATGCATTTTGATGGTGTGGTCGGTAATTTAGGCGTAACATTTCAACTATTATTTTAAAAATGAGTGAGATTACGTTGGCTCCTAAAGCGTCTTGAAAATAATTTGTCTCATTCAAGTTGTGGTTTAATTTATTATACGAATTCCTGACAGTGCTTTGTCTTGTTTCGTTTCCCCAATTTTACCTCATGGTTAGCTCAATGTTTGATATAAGCTCAGTTTGTTGTATTTTCCACTGACTCCAAGAGTCTTCGCTACATAGTTGAAGTGGAGCTTTAAGGTATGCGTGAATAATGGTGGCAGGCCGGTTTCCAGATGTATCGCGTAATTTGGTGTATTTTGCGGAAGGTAAAATATCCTTTTTATAAAGTATCGTTGCCCTCGTTCAACTGCATCAAATAACTCGTCACCCCACACTTGCGCTGCGTAGCATGTAATCGCCTTCGCTGTTGCTTGATACATTTTATATTTTGAGCTTGCATTAACATTTTTACGTTTCAGCAAAGAGTTCTACGAGCTACTTATTGCCATCCTGGTCTCCTTAAGTTTTAGCTCAACGTGCTTAGCAAAGCTCATATTGCTAGTCAAGGTTACCCCCAAATATTTAAAAGACTTCACCACTTCCAAAGGCGTTCCTGATAGGTTCCACCTCTCATTTCGTTCAAATTTTCCTCTGCCATTTCTAACTACGAGTACTTTTGACTTATCACAATTGATGGTTAGATTCCAAGTTTTGCAATAGTTTTGTGTCGCATCTATCATTTTCTGTAGTATTTCGGGGGACTCAGCTAACATGACCATATCATCTGCGTACTTCAAGATCTTAAAGTGGTGATCTCCCATTTTGACTCCACCGGGAAGAGAGGACTCTATGTCATCCACATAAAGGGCAAATAGGAGCGGACTGAGTAGGCATCCCTGTTTGACCTCTTGGTTCGTTTGGAAGCCATCAGATAAACTATGGCCGTCCCATACTCTATACAAACTTATGAAAATGTTGATGATTTTTAATTTTATATTTTAAATCTATTGATGCGAGTTAGCAGCATGGATGCGAAGACTTTCATTGACGAATTAAGAAAAGAGATGCCTCTATAGTTTTGAACATCATTTGGGCTTCCCTTCTTATATATTGGGTAGATGATACTTGTTTGAAAGCTGTTCGGCACTTTGGCTGTGTTGAACATTTTATTAAAAACCTCTGTGAGATGGCATATGAATGAGCTGGAGGCATTAGCCAGGAATTCCACAGGTACTCGATCTGTTCCGGGCGCTTTATTTGGCTTACTTTTCTGTAGTGCGAAGTAGACATCCTCTATATCAAATGCACAATCTAAGGAATCAACAATAAAATTTGGTAGGGCATAGCTCACAATATTACTATGGTCATCTGAGAAAAGCAGGCTGTGAAAGTATTGGGCAAGTTCTGCTGGTGGTACCGCAATGTTCTTCCTAGCTCCCGAACCATTAAGTCTTCGTACGAGTGCCTAGAACGATTTGCTATCGGTAACGCGGCACATGTCTGCTTCCAATTTACTGTAATACTCTCTTTGGGTTTCCTTACACTTTAGCTTATAGAAGCGGTTTATGTGTTTGTAATTCTCTTTATCCTCATATGTGTATGAGCATCTAGCTATTTTCAGGGCATTGAATGAGTTTATTCTGGCTCTTTCACACTCTTGATTAAACCAGTATTGTATCCCAGTTTCAGTCTTCGGTCTCTGCATGAATTTAGCCGCTTCCGCAATACAACCTATTAAGGAGTCCATCTCTACTTCTCGCTGTGATAGAGCTAATTTTCCGATTTCGTGATCTAGTTTTGCTGAGTATTCCTGCGCTCGTGCTTGCATCCATTTCAGCTTGGGTAGTAACTGGTTTTCGTTTTCTACCTCGGGTAGATTTGTGAAGTTGAGATCCACTACTAGGGGCATATGATCCGAAAAAGTTTGACTTCCAATCCATATATCTGCTATATGGGTGTGCCACTGGCCTTGTATCAAGCAGTTATCAATTGTCGATGTCTACTGACCCCGCAAGAATGTATATCTTCCGTCCTTGTCGCTTTGCGTCGTTCCATTTAAAATTGTCAAGCGAAAGCATTCACCGAGCTCTATGATCTGCTTTCCCTTTGCATCGGTCGTAGTGTCTTGCGAGTTTCTTGGAGCATTTGCATATTTTTCTTCTGATGTAGGCTCCATTATGCCAATTTGTGCACTTCCCAGCCGCGCATTCAGATCACTTAATACCATTATATTGTTCATATTTGACTCGCTCAGGGTATTGTATAGTTCCTCAAAACTCGTTGCCCAACTATTACAGTTAATATAGCAAGGGATAATGTAGAGCTTCTCCCTTGTCGTATCGAACTCGATAACAGTTGTTCGTTCGATGGTTGTGAATTTACATATTTGAGCCAGATTTTTTTTTATTCCAAAAAGGGCACCTCCACTTGCTCGTCCTCTTGCTGCTGATCGTGTCGCAATACTCCATCTGATGTTAAAGTCCACAAAGTACGGTTCATACAGCTCCTCATTTTTTTCAATAAATGTTTCATATAAAATAAAGATATCATGTTCGTTTATAAATTTGAAGAAGTTTTTTTGTATCAGCTTATTTGCTAGCCCTGCTATATTGTACGATTATATTTTAACATTGCTTTCGAAATTCAACCTTATGTTTTCATTGATGAGACTTTTATTGCTTATTATATATCTATGGTTGTTGTTTGGGCGACTGGATCTATATCTATTAAAATTCGGTGGTGTTGTGACGTTACTGCTAAGTTGACTGCTTGTTTTAAATATATGTTGTCTATTCCGTGTTAGTTTTTTGGTAATTTATCCATTAGTGTACTATAGGACACGCTTTCCGGGGTGATCCATTGATAGGTTTTCTGTAGCACCATTATTCCTTGTTGGTTTCCGCACATCAGTTGTTTTTCTTTGTTCCAATAGTACCAGTCTTGCCCTACGTTCAGTGAGTCGTTCTTTACCAGGATTTTGACATCTTTGCTAAGAGTTTGTAGATGTGCTTTAAGGAGCAGTAGTAGGCTCTTGTGTCTCTGCTTTTGTTCTGATAAGTCCTTCTCCACGTAAATGGTCGTGCCTACTAGTTTCTCGCGTTTTTGAAAACTTCATTCGCCTGATCGATAGTTGCCATTTCGCATATAATGTTTCTGCCTCGAGAACGTTCAGATAGGATTCTGGCGGAGGTAATGATTGGATCGCGAATTTCTAAATTCTTTTTGCACACCTCCATAATGGCTTCCTTTGGTTCCTTGTTATTTGAAACTCCTCTAAAAATCACATTTTTCAGTTTTGAATCGGAGATGAGCCTCTGCATTTCTATTGCCTCTCTTTAGCGGTCTGCGATTATTACTTCGATCTCCTTTTTCAGTTCCAAGTTTTCAGCTTTGATAGCCTCCATCTGAGACACCACCTCAGTTAGTTGAAAATTTATTCCATGGATATTGTAGCGAGTACATGTATATAGTTATATATATAAGCACATTAATGTGACACTTTGTTGCATTTAATTATTCAAACAAAACTCAATTGAACTCAAGCGCACATAATCGCAATGCTCATGCGTAACATGATACCATTGCTTGCGCTCAACTAAAATGCAGCGTAAGCTGTTTGTACAATTCTTTGCATACACTTTAAAGTACATAACGCAGATATATATATATACATTTATACGCCACATACTCAAGCTGGCTTCAGCCAACATATTTGAAAGGGAACAAATCAGTTCCGTTTGACCAGCCACACATTTAAGACACCTTTACTATGTGTCGGATTTATGTTAACCTTTAAAAACATTACTTAATAAAAACTACCCAGTTATAAAATAAATATGGTGTTTATTATATTGGTCAACGGAGTTCACCTCATGGCGACCGTAACAGATTTAACCGTTATTAAACGGGAAGGACCAAATATTCAAAAAAAAAAGAACGCCTGAAAAAGCTTCTAAAATCTACCAAGAAAACAAACGTAAATGCATATTCAATGTGAACATAATTGAAGCAAGTGAAAAATAGAACCATGAATGTGATCTATTTAATAAACAAAAACAAAACAAAAAGAAATTAAAAAAATTATTATTTGTCGCCACAACCGCCAACCAGGTTGTGGACAGCGAGAAGGAAGATACGGTAGCCAAGCCAGGCACCGGTTGACAAAAATAATAACCAAATGGGAGCAAGGTGTAGTGAAAAGATATTGGCCAGTCGGTTCTTTAGTCAATTAAAACGAAGGTCCAGTTTTGTATTGGTACTTGCCCGTGAGGCCAGGCAAATATGAATGATTCTTTATTCTTTAAATCAAAAGTCTTAGACCTAAATACATAAAGTTTGGCTGCGCTTATATATATATATATGTACCAGTAAATAAGTTTGAGCGGCCGCTCTCATGCGGTGCTTTTACACACATATAAACAAAAGGCTTAAATTACAGTTTGAGCGGCAGCGTCAGGCTAATGAGAAATGCATACTCAGCGTAGGGCTGGCTGCCTATAGTACTTATAAATGTGTATTAGACATATATATAATATGTTTTATAAATGTAAGTAAATATATTTCTTCTTATCGCAACTTCGTATTTAAGTAGAGGTATGTGTACAGTGAGTACATGCTATGTTGTCTCTAATGCACGCATACTACACCTCCCCTTTAAAAAAGAATAATGTAATTATTAAATGGAATTATTCTTCAAATATATTTAATCATTATTTTTTATAAGTAATTTTATTTTAATTATTAATTATATATATATATATTTTTTTTATATATATATTCCGTTTTTATGTGCAAACTTTTAACCTATCTGTAAGGTCAGGAGCGTTTTCCTATCCTGCACGAGATCAAAGGGGTGGGGGTGAAGCTTGACAAAACCACGTTAGTCCAATTTCCAACCAACCCAATGAGGCACAACCATTTCGCTCGATCGCTTGCAAAGAACTGTTTTAATATTTCAAAGTGTGAGCTAGGCGCAGCTAGCGAATTACAAGTACAAAAAGAAGAGAGAACTTTTACAGTAAGCTAAAAGGAACTCAGAGAACATTAGGGTGATTCTTAACTTAAGATAATTGTAAGAAATTACAAATAAAAGAGTTTTACGAAATATAATGGGTATTCAAGACTTTAAGTAAGATTAAAATTATGTTTATAAACTGTGGGCCATGTTTGGCCCACATCCCGGCCCCGTTGAAAGCTCGTGGGGCTTTCAAGAAACTGGAAGCAATGCCAATTTATGAATAGGTCGCCTTATGACGCCTTTGGTTGTTCGAACATCTGCTACTCGAACTCGCTGATCCTTGCCAGGAATTGTCGCTATGATGCGACCCATGATCCACTTCTGTGGAGGTAAATTGTCCTCATGTACGAGAACTAAATCGCCAACGGAGACACTCGCAGATGTCTTTGTCCACTTTGAACGAGCATGGAGCTCGCTCACATAATCTTTGAGCCACCGTTGCCAAAAATATTGTTTGGTGCCAGAGAGAGAACACGTCTCCAGCGCTCCAAGTGGTCAAGTTTTTCGTCAGCAACTGGGTACTCCGGTAAAGCTCGAAGAGGGCCACCAGTCAGAAAGTGACCTGGTGTCAGAACACCCAAATCATTTGGGTCTTGTGAGAGTGGGGACAATGGACGAGAATTTAGGACTGCTTCCACCTCAGCAGTCACTGTCGTTAACTCTTCAAATGTTAGACGAGCATTCATTAGGCTGCGAGCCATCAATCCTTTGGCACTCTTGACTGCCGCCTCCCACAGGCCTCCAAAATGTGGTGCTCTGGGAGGAATGAAACGAAAGTTAATAAATTCATTAGTACAAAATGAGACAATCGATCGCTGAGTTTCTTGCTTGAATAAGAAACTTTGAAGTTCCTTTAACTGGTTGCTCGCTCCAACAAAATTAGTTGCGTTATCGCAAAATATATCCGAGGGTAGACCGCGTTGGGCAATCATACGCTTTAGAGCGGCGAGAAATGCATCTGTCGATAAGTCCGAAACAACCTCGATATGTACGGCCTTCGACGCAAAGCATACAAATATAGCAATGTAGCTTTTGATTGGAACCTTGCCCCGAATTCGAAGATATGTGCTGACAGGTCCGCAAAAATCCACTCCACATCGTGAGAATGGCCGAGATGGAGACAACCTTTCAACTGGGAGGTGTCCCATTAACTGCTGCTGCAGCTTTGGCTTATAACGGACGCAGTGAACACAAGCCTTGACAACACCTTTGCTGGGAAACAGTATCGGGTGTTTTACTGTCTCAGGAACGTCTGCCAATTCAAGACGCCCTCCAACTTTCATCAACATGTATCCGTCTGTGGACTGCAAAAACGGATTAAGATATTTGAGATGATTACATACTTGTTGGCCTTTGCGAAGAGCACTTATTTCTTCAGCAAAGTTTTGCTGCTGTATGATCCATACTATACAATGGAGAGCACGTTGCAGCTCTTCTGGACCAGGTGATGGGGTATCAAATGATGCGACTTTTTTGGTGATACGCCAGCCAAAACGTAACATCCATGCAACAATATGCAAACAGCGACGATGTGAACTAACATCTTGAAGGAATTCCAATAGGCGACTGCGCTCCACTGAAATCTTGAAGGCTGACTTCCGCTTCTCGAGGTTCACCATCTCGAGATCAACTTCCTGACGAGTGTCAATTGGCCAATGATTGGAACTCTGTGCGAGGAATGCCAGCCCCTCAAACCAATTTGAGTCTTGCAGTTCCAAAGGCGTAGATCCTCCGGATACCAAATCGGCCGGATTGAAACGAGTTGGCACATATCTCCATAAACAATTTGACGTGTTTTCTTGTATATCGGAAACTTGGTTCCCAACATATGTGGACAGTGTTGCCGAATGTTGCTGAAACCAATGCAGAACGGTCTGCGAGTCACTCCAAAGAAAAGTGGTATATTCGGTTGAGAAAACTTCTTTGATTTTGGTAAATA
This sequence comes from Lordiphosa mommai, assembly GCA_018904225.1. NCBI lineage: Eukaryota > Metazoa > Arthropoda > Insecta > Diptera > Drosophilidae > Lordiphosa > Lordiphosa mommai. The sequence continues at coordinate 79,875 of JAEIFT010000065.1, read as the reverse complement.
GTAGCGCCAACAGGTGAGCAGCGGCCAATTCCAATTTTGGGACAGAGAGTTTTCGTGTTGGTGCCACTCTGGACTTGGAAGTTATCAGCTGTACCCTAACCTTGCCATCGCTGTCCACAGTGCGCGCGTATACACAACATCCGTAAGCGCGAATGGATGCGTCGCAAAATCCATGCAATTGAAGTTTTCGAGGATTTGGCTGCAGACAATAGCGTGGTATTTTCAATGACTCCAGCGATGATAATGATTCCAAGAAGCTTGTCCAAGCTTGATGCATGTGCTGTGGGATGGCCTCATCCCACTCCAACTTTAACAGACATAGCTCTTGCATAATTATTTTTGCAACAATGATCACAGGCGATACCAAACCCAATGGGTCAAAAAGCGATGACGCCAAAGACAATATGGTACGTTTGGTGACGGAACCAAATGTCTTCTTGGGCTGAAATGCGAACAGGAACACATCTTGCCGCTGGTCCCAGGCTAATCCCAGTCGGGTGTGCGATTTAAACGTCTTTCTAACGCCTCAAATCTTCTTTTAGCCGTCTCAAAAGAATGGCCCAGAAAACTAGGATCATCCTTGAAGGGTAGTCGAACTGTGATTCTGCCATCTGATTGTTGTTTAACAGTTTGAGTGAATACTTGCTCGCACTGGCGTTGCTCCGGTGTGAGTTTTTCTGATGGCACATTAACATCTTCTATACGCCATAGTTTTTCCATATTTTTGTTTATGGACTCCTCTAGGGACAGGACATAGCTGTGTGAGATAGAACGATGGGGACTCTCGTAGCGTCCAGAGACAATCCATCCAAGTAACGTTTTCTGCAGCGTGGGCAGACCAGGACCTAACTTGATTTGACCAACTGAAAGTATTTCAAAAAAGGTTTCAGTTCCAATAAGCAAATCAATTCGGCGAGTTTTGTAAAATTGCTCATCAGCTAGTGGTGCATTTTGAGGCCAATTCCATGACGAAGTATCAATATCTGTGTCGGGCTGATAAGCAATATGCGAAGTTACGCAAAAATCAAGTGAGAATACGCAAGTTTCCAAACGGGATCTGATGGTGGTAGATGCTCCGAACTTAATGTGGTTGTGTGAGTCACCAATGCTGCAAATCTTCATGTTACGTTTAAGTTTTGGTAAACGTAGGGCTTGAGCGAATTCTTCCGAAATAAAGTTAACTTGCGAGCACGAATCCAGCAAGGCTCGACCAATCCTATAGCCTCCAGATGCGTCTCGAACCAAAACTATGGCAGTGGCCAAAATTACCTGCTCTGAGGGTTTGTTCATATGAGTATGTGCAACAGCGCCTTCGGATGGAGCTGCCACATGCGATTGAGACTGAGCCGCTGAGGGCACGGGTATAATATATGCTGACCTTGGTTGAGTACTCTCCCGGTGCAGCAAAGTGTGGTGCGGGCGAGCACACACGAGACATTTTTGTGTGGATGGACACTTCGAAGCTTGATGTCCCTTTCCAAAACAATTCAGACATAGTGAGTGGCGCTTCGCAGCCTCATAGCGTTGCTCTACGGACATGTCTTTGAGCTGCTGGCAACGAACCATTCGATGATCCGAACTGGAGCAAAGAACACAAACTTGATTGGTACAATTAAATGATAGCCCTTGACGTGGTGCCGGCTGGTTCCGTGGTTTACCAGAAGTTGGCACTCGATTTGCTTGAGCTTCCGTCTGGCCAGAGGACTCCAAGTATTGGCAATGTCTCTCCACTACTTGGACACACAAATTCCATGTTGGCAAATCTGCAAAATCCAAGGATTCGTTCCACTTGCGTTTGGTCCCTTGATCAACCTTCTCCATAATTACGAATATCAGCATGGCTTGAGCAATTTGCGACTCATCCCCAAGTGACTTTAAAGAATTGTATAGCGCTGAGGCATTATCGATGAGGCTCCGAAGCTGTTGGCTATTGGACTTGTTGACACTGGGCAACTGGAACAACGAAGTGATATTATCCAAAAATACCAATGTTGGATTGTCATAGCGTTCTTTTAAACGTTGAAGTGCTTTGGGATAATTCTCGGACGTCACTTGAAAAGCCTTAACTGTTTCCAAGGCAGCTCCCTTCAAACAGCTGATCAGCTGGTTGAACTTTTCAATAGGTGTGATACACGTTTGTTGGTCGATAACTTGGCTAAACAGAGAAATAAAATTTTTATTTTCTGCATATTTGCCATCAAACGTAGGAAGCGCAATTCTAGGTAATTTCATTGATGAGGCCGCCATGGGCATGGGCATGGGCACAGGCAAAGCATCCATATAGCCAGAGTTGTTCTGTTGAGGGTCTTCTCCAAGCTGCCTTTTGATGGCCAACTTGGTGAAAATGTATGAATCTTCAATTTCTCCACGAGCTGTGTCATTTGAATCCAGATCATTAATAGTGGATTGGACCGTCATTAGCTGCTTGAAATAGGCTTCCAATATTCCAAGCCGACACTGCAACTCGTCTGCTGCCTGTGGCTCTGCGGCCTGATCTGGATCCACAATGTTGCGAATCCGAGTAATATTCCGACGAATATTAGCACGTTGTTGTTTTAACTTTTCCAAAGTCATTTTGATGTCCAAAAATTAAATTAATTTAATATTTCCTTCCTTTTCGAAATTTTGTAGTTTTTTGTTCATCTGTGTTCTGAGAGAGACCAAAAATACGAAGCGAAGACGAAGACAAGACAAGACGAAGACAAACTTCGACAAAGCGACGGCGAGGGGTCGCGGGGTGAGCACTGGATGGTCACGTAGGCAAATTTTGATGGAACTTTGACTGTGCGGCAGCGAGGGGCGGCACAGAAGATCTATCCTTCCATGTAGGTTTTTAGAAGAAGCTCGGCGATGCGTCAGCGAGGGGACGCAAGGCGATGAAAATGCTAGCAACCAAAACTTTTCCAGGGTGATGCGACAGCGGGGGGTCGCAGGGCGATGTGATTGCAATGCTGGATCGGCGATGTGTCAGCGAGGAGAGGCAGGGCGATTGCAATGCGTGCAATAAACGATCATTCCTTGATCCAAAGGTCCAAATTTTTCCAGATAATGCAATAAAATTTAAGCATTTGGAAATGATTGCATGAAACTTAAACTCCACTGCCCCACGTTGGGGGCCAAAATGTAAGGTCAGGAGCGTTTTCCTAACCTGCACGAGATCAAAGGGGTGGGGGTGAAGCTTGACAAAACCACGTTAGTCCAATTTCCAACCAACGCAATGAGGCACAACCATTTCGCTCGATCGCTTGCAAAGAACTGTTTTAATATTTCAAAGTGTGAGCTAGGCGCAGCTAGCGAATTACAAGTACAAAAAGAAGAGAGAACTTTTACAGTAAGCTAAAAGGAACTCAGAGAACATTAGGGTGATTCTTAACTTAAGATAATTGTAAGAAATTTCAAATAAAAGAGTTTTACGAAATATAATGGGTATTCAAGACTTTAAGTAAGATTAAAATTATGTTTATAAACTGTGGGACATGTTTGGCCCAACACTATCCTTATGAATTTTAAATCTTTTCTTTTTATCTGCTAATGTACAGTTATTTCTATCGTCTATGCTTACTATTTCGTATGGTCCCTTATAACTGTTATCTAGCTTATGTCCTGTGTCTGGTCCCAACAAACTTGTGAGATGGTTTTTAGGGAGGCCTAGCTAGGGCCACCGGACGGGTCGCAGGTTGCGGATAGCGAACGGCCTCAACTCGAGGTTAGCTGCGAATAAGAGGGTCTCCCCCCACGAATAAGCAGTCCCGGACAGCCAGCGGGTGATACACCGCAGTACACCGACGAGACGCTTGTGTTGCCGCCTCTCACAAATAGCCTCACACAAACCCAATTCCCACACAATACCTACCCCCATCCCCTCCCTTACATCTCATCCCGGGCCGGACTAAGGTGTCAATCGGACCGTGCCGAGAGTCAGCCAGGCTGGAGGCCCGGGTAACAAATAGTCCAGTCTCAAACGGTGTGCTCAGGCAAGTGGCGACCGCCTGTTCTAAGAAGCCTTGCCACCGGTGGGCCTCGGCCGGTGGTCGACCTTCAATAAGCCCCAGAAACGGACCTTCAAACATGAAGAAAAGAAATTCCCCATTAAAAATCCAGCAGGACATCACTGCAACAGCTGTCGCGAGGCAGTTCGAAGAGAGGCAGATGGACCGGGAGCGTCCGAGCCTCGTAAGAGACGCGAAAGGCGCACCAACGCGCAAAGCCCCGAAACGGGGTCCCTACCGAGCTCCTGCGGTAGGGAAGAATAATGGGACGAAGAGGGCACATCCCCTCCCCCAACGGCTAATCGGCCTCCCTCTGGAGGACAGCGGCCACCTCCCTCTGGGGAAGCTCGCCCCAAGGAGGCCTTCCTGCCTCCAAGAGGACAGCCAGGCGGCCTGGATGACCCCAATCGCCGAGGTCTGAGCGGCTCGAGGGTTAAATGGTACTTGCGGTACCTGAGCAATGGCCACGCACCGGAAGTCGCTCTCCGGAAGGCCAAGGAGCCGAGACCCGGAGCACAGGGAGAGCAGCACCGCGCCCCCGCTCCGAAGAGAGGCAGCAGTAGCCTTACGCCACCAACGGCCACGCCGAAACGCCAATGCACGACGGCGACGTCGAAAGACGTATCGGCAAGCCCTCTCCGACAGGCATCAGCCCCAGAGAGTGACCTGGGCGACGGACCCAGTACGTCCAAGGCCGCGGCACAGGCGAGAAGCAGACTCGCTAGCTTAGAGCGCCCATCCTCGGTGCTCATTCCACCCCAAGCAACACTTGCAGAAGTTGTGAAAAAGGTGAGGGTAGCGGTAGTACCTGAGGATTACCCTCAGGTAAGCCTCAGTCATGAGGAATTATCTGCACTCGAGGATGCGATCCTGGAGGAAGTCTTCCTAGCATGCTGGGATACGCCCATCAGCTTCGCGGGAATTCATTTCCGGCCGGGTCATCTAGTCATCGACTGCAACGATGAGACGACCGCGGAGTGGCTGATGAGTAGCGTGTCTAGGTTGACAGCATGGAAGGGCGTGCACCTTCTTGGTAAGATGGGAGAGAGTATCCCCTCACCCCATTACATTACCATCTTCCTTCCAAGGAGCGCTACAAAGGCTAGCGAGTGGATCCTCACACTACTGAGGAACCAGAATAAGGTGGTGACGGACACGTGGAAAATCGTGTCACGGAAGGACCAAGGAGGCGGGGCCCTCGTGTCCATTGGCATTGACGAAGGCTCAATGCAGACCATCGTCTCCATGGGCCATCAGCTAAATTTCCGGTACGGGAAAATCCCCGTGCACGGTCTTAAGAAGACCGCAAAGGACGCTGATCGGGCCCATGGACGAGACACCGAGGCAGGACGCCCTGCTGAAGCGGAGAGAAGCGAGCCTCCGGGTGAGGAACCCCTCACTGAGACGGAGGATGTTGCTGAGGACGAGGAGCTCGACGGGGAATCCCCCGAGGAGGATATGGAGGTTTCGGAGGATGAACCCATGTCCTCACAAGAGCTTGCCTCTGAGCTCCAAGTCCAAGAGGCAGAAGAATCCGACACCACGCTGGTGCTCGGAGGCGATGGGAGCAGTCCTGGCTCCCAGCCAGATAGCGCAACGACACCTGCGCTTAACTGACCCCCCCCTCGGTCACAAAAAGCACCAGGCTAGTCCAGGTGAACGTCCACCACGCCAAGGCGGCCTCGGCCGTCCTGGCCAGAACGTTCACCAGACAACACCTCGGACTAGCCCTGATACAGGAACCTTGGTGCAATGAGGGAATAAAGGGCCTGTACACGAAAGAATCGAAGGTAATCTGGGACCAAAGGCATGCCCTCCCCAGAGCATGTATAATGATTAGGAAAAATATAAAATATACTATCCTTTCAGAATTCCTCTCCAGAGATTGTGTCGCAATAGCGACCAACGAGCTAAAGCAAGGCAGAACCATTGTCATAGCCTCTGCTTACTTTGCTGGAGATAGAGTGTGTCCACCACAAGAGGTATCGGCCCTGGCAGAATACTGCAGGAGCAAAAGCCTACCGCTTGTGGTCGGGTGCGACGCAAATGCCCATCACGTCGCATGGGGAAGCTCCGACGTGAACGATCGAGGTGAGTGTTTGCTAGAATTTATATCCAGACTGGACATGGAAATTTGTAATGTCGGCACTGTCCCGACATTTGTAACTCGAGTAAGACAAGAGGTCCTTGACCTCACCTTCTCAAGTAGGTCACTAAAGCCTTATATAAAGGGCTGGCAAGTCTCCCTAGAACAATCTATGTCAGATCACAGATTGATACACTTTAGGATAGACATGAACACACAACGAAGTATCCCTAGCAGAAACCCCCCGTAAAACAAATTGGGGAAGCTTCAATTCTGAACTAGGAAATAATATACCTAGGATACGGTTACCGAAACATCCCCTAGAACTAGAAATAGCCGTCAATGAGACGAACAAATGCATAATCGATGCCTATGAAGAGAATTGTCCTCTCAGTAGGGCAAGAAAAGAAAACGATGCTCCATGGTGGAATCCAATCTTGGAGAAACTCAGGAAGAACACCCGCATACTCTTTAACGAAGCTAAAAGGAATGGGGCCTGGGAAACGTACAAGCATAGCCTAACACTATATAATAGCGAAATTAGGAAAGCAAAAGAGAAAATTACAGGAAATTTTGCGAGTCTATTCAAGACACGAAAGAAGGGGCAAGGCTCCATAGAGCCCTATCCAAGAAAAGCCCAGACGGAAACATCTCGCTTAAAAAGGGCAACGACACCTACACAGCGAGCGATGAGGAGAGAGTACGCTTTCTGTTCGACACCCACTTCCCGGGAAACATCCCCGTGGAGATATCTGGTGTCGATCAGGAGAGTTATTCTTACCCTAATAGGTCAGACTGGGCAGTAGCCAAGAGTATAGTAACCGTAGGAAGACTTGAATGGGCAATTGGAACCTTCCAGCCCTTCAAATCACCTGGGCCAGATAACATATATCCAGCATTTCTGCAGGAGGGGAAGGACATACTCCTACCACCTCTAAGGAAAATCATGATAAGTAGCCTTGCAACTGGGTATATCCCACGCGCATGGCGCAGAGCCAGGGTAGTCTTCATCCCCAAAGTAGGGAAGAAAGATATTACTAATCCCAAGTCCTTCAGACCCATCAGCTTAACATCGTTCTTATTGAAAACGATTGAAAAGCTAGTGGATAATAGTATAAGACAAACGCTGCTGAAGGAGACACCCCTCCAACCAACACAGCATGCGTATAGAGCAGGCCGATCAACAGATACGGCACTTTATCACCTCGGGAAGATCCTCGAGAAAACCATAGAAGACAAGGAAGTAGCTTTGTGCGCCTTCTTAGACATTGAGGGAGCATTTGACAACACATCCCATAGTGCTGTCAAGAACGCCCTCATAAGAAGGGGAATAAACCCTACAATAGGCAGATGGATCGAATCACTTCTACGGTGCAGGGAAGCCTCTGTAGTAGAAGAGGGAAAGTCCATCACAGTAACCACAACAAGAGGATGCCCCCAGGGAGGAGTACTCTCCCCTCTGTTGTGGAGCCTACTGGTAGATGAACTCTTACAAAGACTCTCGTCCGAGGGCATAACATGTCAGGGATACGCCGATGACATAGTTATAATAGCGAGAGGAAAATATGAAGAAACCCTGTGTGACATAATTCAGAGGGGACTGAACGTGACGTTAGACTGGTGCAAGGAGGTTGGACTCAACCTTAACCCTAGCAAAACCATTATAGTACCGTTCACTCGTAGATACAAACTTAGCAGAATGAGACCAATACGCCTATCTGGCTGCCTCATTACACCAGAGAAAGAGGTCAAATATCTCGGAGTTGTCTTCGACAATAAAGTGAGATTTGACAAACACATGGAGAATACACTAAGCAAATGTACGAGAGCACTATATACATGCAGGAGCATAGCCGGAAAATCATGGGGCATGGCCCCACAGATACTCCGATGGCTATACCTCATGATAGTGCGACCGATGCTTACGTACGGAGCTGTCGTGTGGGGAGATAGAGCAAATCTGCTCACGGTAAGGTCGCAACTGCAAAAACTGCAGAGGCTGGCATGCGTATGCATGACCGGAGCCATGCGCACCTGTCCGACAGCGGCCCTAGAAGTTCTGATGGAGCTAACACCACTCCATCACACCATTGGCCTGAAGAAAAAGCAACACTGCTAAGACTGACAGCAGAGGGAGTAGGCAGGAATTGCATAGTTAGCTTAAGAGACTCTGAGGAATTGCAGAAGGAAATCCCTATAATTCTCCAACCCAGAGATGAAATGGTAGCAGAATTTCACTTCGACAGGAACTTCACTGTTCATAAAAGTAATAAGAAAGACTGGATATCACTAGAAGAAACATACAAAATGGAACCACACACAATTCAGTGGTATACAGATGGGTCTCTAACACCCCAAGGCGCTGGACTTGGGGTATTTGGACCAAGAACGAAAAGATTCGAAGCAATGGGAGAATTCACAAGCATATTTCAAGCCGAAGTATGTGCCATCTCCCGTTGTGCAGACCTGAATATGGGAAAAAACTACCATAATAGACAAATAGCCATCCTCTCGGATAGCCAGGCAGCACTTAACGCGCTCAGTAGCTACAAGATAACCTCCAAGTTAGTCTTGGAGACAAAGAATAAATTAGACCAACTAGGTAGCAGGAACAACCTATCCTTACGCTGGATACCGGGACACAACAACATTCCCGGAAATGAAATAGCGGATGAACTAGCGCGCAAGGGCGCAGCTACAACACTGATAGGACCAGAACCACATTGCGGCATAGGCAAGCACACTATTAGTCAACTTCTTAGGAACGAGGAGAGAACGCTTAGAACAACCACCTGGGAAAACACCAGGGGGTTGAGACAAGCAAAAGCATTAATCGTGAACCACGATAACAGAAGGTTTCAAAAACTAATCCAACTAGGAAAGAATGCACTCAGGATCCTGACAGGGCTCTACACAGGACACTGCAAACTACGGAGTCACCTCTATAGGTTGGGGATAACTAACACCCAACTTTGCAGATTCTGTGAAGAGAAAGACGAATCCGCTGAACATATAATAGCACAATGCGATGCTTTGGCAAGGCGAAGATTTAACAGTCTTGGGGAAACACACCCTACATCCCAACGGTATTAGAAACCTAGACCCCACTAAAATCCTGGCATTTGTACAGGAAATAGGGCTGCTAGGGGAGTTGTAAACTCAGCAGGGGGCACAATAGATCATTACTGGTCGCAGTGCACTATATCCCCAACGACAAACTATTAACTAAACTATGTTTTTTTTTTTTATATAAAAAAAAATAAAAAAAAATTTATTTTTTTTTTTTTTTTATTTAAAAAAATTTTTTTTTTTTTTTTTTTTTATTTAAAAAAAAAAAAAAATTTTTTTTATTTGTTTTAAACTAAAAATAAAATCAAATTTAATTCCCAAAAAAAAAAAAAATAAGAATGTTTTTAATTTATTTAAAAAAAAGGTTTTTGTTGGTTTTTTTAAAAAAAATAATTAAAGGGGGGTGGGTTCTACTGCACCTAGTGTTTGATGATGGTGGGGTGTTGATGTTAGGTGTTTAATTTTATGTAATTTGCATAATTCTGTGAAAATGCTATTTTTGTACTCTGTACCCATATCCGTAATGAGCGTTCTCATAGGGCCATAGATAAGAATAAAATGATCAAATATAGCTTTTGCTACAGCTTTTGCATGCTTTGATTTTATTGGTGTTGATATTAAATATTTTGTCAGGTCACAAAGGATTGTGACGGCGTATTCATTGCCGTTTTCAGACTTTGGCAATGATCCGATAGTGTCGATTTGGACTATATCAAATGCTTTTGTGGGTGTGACAGTGATTATCATTGGTTCTTTATTATATTTTATAGTTTTGTTTTTGTTACAACATGCGCATTTTTTTATGTAATCTTTAATGTCGTGTGACATATTTTTCCAATGATATTTTTGATTAATTTTATTTGTTGTGCGATTGATTCCTGGGTGGCCACCATTAACAGGATCATCGTGAAATTCTTTTATTATTTTATCGATCGATTTTTTGTCATTTATATAAGTTGTTTTAGGCGTTAACGCGATTTGAATGTCATTAAGGTTTTTGTTTCCCATTTCTTTAAATTCTTCAACCCGGGTATAATGAAACAATTTGTCATCTAAGCACAATTGTAAATTGGTGATTCCCAGATTACCGGCTTCCAGTTTGAGCCTCGAAAATAATTGACCTAAGTCGATTTTCTCGCAAGTAATCAAGTCATTCACATTAAAAGAGCTACAAATTCGATTTCCTTTTTTGAATAAAATATTCGGGAAGTTGAAAATAAGCTCGACATGTCTTTTAACTTCATATTTGTATAGCGCTTCATATATATTGGGAACCTTAAGACTCTTTTGGGTAATGTGTTTATCATTTTCATTATTTGACACTGTCGCTCTTGAGCGTGTAGTCATTCTCATAATTTTACAAGCTTCGCTTGCAAGCCTCGCTTACTTTTTTCAAATCAGATATTTCTATGCGGGATAGCGCATCCTCGGCATAGTTTTCTTTTCCAGCTATGTACTCCACCACAAAGTCATATTCCTCTAGATCAAGTCTCATACGGGTTAGTTTAGATGAAGGATTTTCATCGAAAATAGATATGTTAATGGACGGTGGTCTGTTTTCACTAAAAATCTTTTTCCGTAAAGGTAAGGTCGGAAATAGGTTATTGCCCAATGAATTGCTGCGAGTTCCTTTTCTATTGTTGCCTTATTTAATTCACCTTTGGTGAAGGCTCTTGAAGCATATGCAACTGGCAGTTGCTTACCTTCATATTCTTGGCTTAAAACAGCGCCGCATGCAAATCCGCTTGCGTCTGTGGTAATGCAGAATTGTCTATAGAAGTCTGGATATTTTAATATTTGTGGGCTTAAAAGAGCATCTTTAAGAAAGATAAATGCATTGGTACATTGCTCAGTCCAATGGTGTGTAATAAAAATTCCTTCAGTTAATTCATGATGTGGTATAAAAATATTTTGATGTGGTGAGTCAATCTCAACCAATCGAATAACCTCTGATCTGGCTGGGATTGTAATGGTGTTTATTTTAGGTGCATTGCGCATTGGAATAGCAATGTCTTGGAAATAGTCATCTGGTCTCAAGATGATCCAGTATTGGTTAGGTTGGTAGTCTAAAAAACAATTGTATTTAGTTAAAAAATCGCGTCCTAATATGCCGGTACAACTAATTGGGAAGTTTTGGGGTACTATATGAAATTTGTGTTTTATTAATAAATCCTCGCATATTAAGTCACTGTCTACAGTTCCTAGTGTAGTAATTGTTCCTTTACCTACTCTATTAATGTCTGTTATTTCGGATATGTTCAAGGCAATATCTTCAGTGATTTCATTTTCTTTGAAGACAGATATATCTGCTCCTGTGTCAATTAAAAATGTACATATTGAGTTATTTAGTGTTGACTTTGTGTGGATAAAGTTGCCCAAATTTAAATTAAATGTATAGACTGATCGTATTACGCTATTTATTGTTGATTTTGTGGCGGAGGCGGTTGGATTTCCGAGGGTGGTTCGCTATTCATGGTGCGAACATTTTGCGAATTTCTGTTATTATATTGATTAGTTTGATTGTTACCATTATTGTTTCTGTTTCGGTTGTTGTTACCGTAACGATTGTTCTGATTTTGGTTCTTATAACTATTATAATTTCTATTACCGTAGTTATCAGCACGACCTTGATATTGATTTTGGTATTGGCCTCGGTTCTGACTGTGTCCTCTTTGACCTTGTTGCTTGTTGTAGTAATTGTTTCTGTAGTACATTACAGAATCTGCATGGCCCGTGTGTTCCGTGCATGTAGTAATAAATTTGGAAATTGCATTATTCATAGTGTTGAATGTGCCAGCTTCCATAACAAGTTTGACTTTGTTAATGGAGCAATTTTTAGTCATTTCCTTTATAGCGTTTTGTGTAGAATATCTTGTTGCTAGTTCTACCGAAATACCATCAGATATATAGGCAGATTCAAGGGACTTTGTCAGCTGTTCAACTTCTTTTGTGGATTGATTTGCTGTTTTGTTTTTCTGCTGAAGATTCATCAGTTTTGCAGAAATAACTTCTACTGATTCTCCTTTAACAGAGTTCTTTAGTTTGTCTATAACTTGTGTTAATGTGGCTTCTGTTCCAATGAGATTTCGTGCAGGACCTTTAAGCTTTGTTTTTACAAGGTCTACTGCCGTACTGTCATGTGTGTCTTTAATTGAATTCACAAGCTGGAGCGCATCTAAAAAGCTTTGTAAATTTTCTGCCTTTCCGTCAAACTCTGGAATAAGCTTACTGGCGGTGTTTAGGAATTCTATTAAACTCAAAAAAATGTTCTACCTAGATTTTAGGAAATTGTGTGCCTGAAATGAAAAAATTGACTAAAATTAAATTATTTAGGTAATTTTTTACCTTAACAGCTCAAATGTGGACTATAACATAAAAATTTAGGCAACAAAATTTAGGCTCTGCTAAGCCTAAAGTTAAGGACCTGTTGCGGCTGTTCGAAGCCTTCCAGCGCCGCCCAGTTACCAGACGATGTGTGTATATTTCAATGTGTATTTATTAGACTATATATTGGTCTGTAGTATAGAGTGCCTGTGTATCCGTGAGCGTGCACTTAAAATTCCTGTGGAATTTACATTATCAATTAATTGCTAGGTTATGTTTACATGTTCTTACTTTTAGTCCGCTTCTGTCTCGTGTTAAATTTGGAAAGATAGATAAAAGCCACATGTCGGCCCAGCTTAGAACTAGTGGTGGGTAAGTTATACAATTCCAATATCGATCAAGACCCATTCCATTATCGATTACAACTACTAGTATCTAACCCTTAGCACCAACTACCCTACAGCTGAACTAGATCCTACGATCTATCGCAACACTCCCCACTGGTATATTCCACACGGGATCTACCCCCTAGCCTCGATAGATAAAACTGCAAGCTTGGTAGCTGGTCTTACGTATACTCCAGTTGTAGTCTTCATTAACAATGCGTCCCTTGGGCCAGGATGATCTTGGGTTTCCGGGGTCACATATGTACACGATGTCGCCTTCTTCTATTGGCTTGCTGTCGTAATACCATTTGCTGCGCCTAGTGATGACTGGCAGATACTCCATCAGCCACCGTCTCCAGAATGCATCCGCCAGTTGTTGAGCTGCCATCCAGCTCCGTTTGAGCACTACTCCCTCAGTCAACAGCTGGTTTGCTGCCATTGGATGTTCCTAGCAGAAAGTGGTTGGGTGTGAGGGCCTCCTCGTCTTCATCGTTCACGGGAATGTATGTTAGTGGCCGTGAATTTACTATCATCTCCACCTCCATTAGAGCTGCCCTTAATAGCTCGTCTGATGGTCTCTTGCTGATCAGGATAGAGTTGAGTGTCGTCTTCACCGAGCGCACTAGTCGCTCCCACGCCCCGCCCATGTGCGGCGACGCAGGAGGTATGAACTTCCAGTTCATCTCAGGTCTGGTAAATGCGCATGCCAGCTGGTCCTTGTCGATCGTCTCCAGTGCCTTTCGTAGCTCGCTGTTGGCCCCTTGGAAGTTAGTGCCATTGTCGCTCTAGAGCTCCACCGGGATGCCACTTCTGGCTATAAAGTTGCGCACTGCGAGGATACAAGAATCAGTGGTTAGTGAGTAAGCTACCTCTATGTGAATGGCCCTCGTAGTCAAACATGTGAATAGTACTCCGTAGCGCTTCTCAGAGCTTCTTCGGACCGTCACCAGCAGCGGCCCAAAGTAATCCACTCCAGTGTAGCTAAAGGGGCGATGAAATGCGGCCAACCTCTGTGCTGGAAGCTCCGCCATACGCGGCGGACTTGGTACCACTGGCTGATTTCTACATTTTTGACAGGTTCGACGCACCTTTGCGACAACCGATCTCAGCTTTGGTATCCAGAATTTCTGCCTCAATTCGTTAATCACCGTCTCGTGATTGCCGTGCTGAAGTTCCGTGTGTTTTTCTCGTACTATTAGTAGCGTGATCCCTTGGCAACACCACTCGAACATATCCGCTACTCAACCTAGTACGTTCCTGGAGCCTAAGTACTCCTTGGCCATCAATATATAGCCCCAGTTTATACAGAGAGCTCGATCTCTCGATTGTGCGTTTTTGAGCGAGACACGCCATCTCGTTTTGGTATCGTTCCGCCTGTGCGAGTGCCCATAGCATAACTTCAGCGGCTTGAAGATCTTCTTGAGTAGGAATGGCGTTCCCATCATTGTGTTTCTGCATCTTACGTTTCCAACGTCGAACCGCCCATATTATTCGCGCCATACTCCGCAACAGTCTTCCCCACGTTGAAAAACGGCCCACCTCAATCAGTCGTTCGTCTGTCATGGCCCCGATTTCTGCGCACACCCCTATAAACTGTGGGCGTAGCTCCTCATCGGCCACATTCTGTTCCCTGTTCGATTCAGTTGGCCACTCCATTGATTCCAGCCAAAGAAATGAAGGACCATTTAACCAGCGACTCTAATTGCTAAAGTCAGGTGTCCGCTGCCACTTGGTGGCCTCGTCTGCCACATTTTCGGAAGTAGGAACCCATCGCCATTCTTCTATCTGTGTACTCTCAAGAATCTCACTCACCCGAAAAGCCACGAATTGTTTGTAGCGCCTCTGATCCGAGCGTATCCAGCACAGCACCGTGCGTGAATCTGACCAGAAGACTCGTTTTGTGAAGTGGATCGTGTGAGATATTCCCATAGAGTGCGCCAATCTAGCTCCTAGCGTTGCACCCAGTAGCTCCAGCCTCGGAATGGATATCTGCTTCAGAGGGGCTACCTTGGTCTTGCTGCCCAGTAAGTGACAGATCACGTGTGTACCTTGGCTGTACCTTATGTAGCACACAGCAGCAAATCCATTTTCGCTGGCATCTACGAACATGTGCATCTCTGCCTGGTACTCCTTTAGTGGGCTTGGCATATGACATCTCGGAATCCGCATCTTTTCAATGTCGGAAATATGCAGCAGCCAACGCTTCCACTTAATCCACTCGGGATCTCTTACCGGCTCGTCCCATTGACATCCAGAACGCCAAATCTCCTGGAATGTGATTTTGGCGTACATCACATAAAGTGTTAGGAGCCCCAGTGGGTCATAAATGGACATCAATAGACTCAAGAATTCACGCTTTGAGGGACGCTTGCAGCCTCGAAGCAATTCGCCATCTCTATGTCGTTTGGATACACGGAACCTGAGCGTATCTTCTTCCGTGTCCCACCACATACCAAGCACCTTCTCTGTTCGGTTCTCGGCATCGTTTAGCTCTACCATTGGTGATGTGTTCTCCCCTAGTGCCCTCAGCACGGTCTTGGAATTGGAGACCCAGTTGCGGATGCGGAAGCCACCCTTCTGATGTATGTAGCGTACCGTCTGCGCCAACTCGATTGCCTCCTCTTCCGTGTCAACACTATCCAGCATGTCGTCTACGTAGTGATTCTCTAGAATGCAGCTTACGGCTCTCGGGTGCTGCTCTTCAAACTCCCCCGCATTTGTATTCTTAATAAATTGCGCGCTGCTTGGTGAACAGGTGGCCCCAAATGTCATTACCTGCATCACGTAGGTCTCCAGAGTTTGTGTAGCAGGATCTATGAATACGAATATTTGAAATCTTTGGTCATCGACATGGATTCTCACCTGATGAAACATTTCGGCGATATTGCCACCAATTGCTACTGACTTCTCTCTGAACCTGCGTAATATAGGAACCAATTGCGCTAACTGATCCGGCCCCTTTAGCAGCATCGTGTTAAGAGATACACCTTCCGTTTTAGCAGCCGCATCCCATACTATACGCAGCTTTCCTGGTTTGTTGATATTGACCACGGGAAAGATTGGTAGGTACCAATATGGCTTCTCTGATGCTTCCTGTTGTGTTATCGATCTTGCGTAGCCCGTTCGCACGTACTCGTCGATTTTACCTCTCATCTCAGCCGCCAACTCCGGTTGGCGCTGAAGCTTTGCGTTGAGGGCTTGTAGGCTGTAGGCAGGCTGTCTGGTAGGGCCCTATCTTTGTACCTCCATATTAGCCCGGTCTCGAACCGCTCCTCATAGCGCCTTGTGTTGGCCTCCAACTGTTTCATGGCCAACTTGTCATCCTCCGATTGGGCCTTGCTCTCAACCCCATACCCCATGTCATCTTCCGACCAAATGTGCTGCCTCAGAAGCCGCAATATCTCTTTGTTATTGTCTTCTTCGCAGCTGCATACATGAAAGATGTGATATGTTGGTGCCTGCTGACTTCTACCTGGCGATCCTCCTTTGATGGTCCATCCCAGACGAGTCTTCTCGGCCATTGGTTCTTTCGAGCTTCCCTCCCTCGTGCGGAGTGCACGTCCTAGTGAACAGTTATTCAAACCTATTAACAGCCCCGGTCTTGCGTCTCTATAGCCCTGAAGCGGTAAACTTGACTTAAATGTTTATATTTCACCTTTAGATTACCCATGTCCAGTGTCTGTTGCCTAGCTTCTTTACTGAATGTACATCTCTTAGGCTATAAACCTTGTTCATGCCCGCGCCTGATATTCGTAAGTCAACTTTTACAGACTCATCCTCGTAGCGGTGCATGCCTGCAGTCCACTGCATACAGAGCGGTTGTAGCTGGCCTCTCACTCCAAGATCCTTCAGCAAAGGTTCATCAATTAAAGTTATGGATGAGCCGTCGTCAATAAAGGCATATGTGTTAACTTCCTTGCCATTTGCATACAGTGTTACTGGCAGTACGCGAAACAGTACTCCGACTGTGTCTTCTCGATGAGCATTACAATTGGCACTGACCATGCTCTCAGTAGGCTGATGAAGTAGTGGATGATGTCTCTTCTGGCATCCAGCTTCACTGCACGGGCTTCTGATGGGGCAATCCTGCACCTTGTGGGCTGAAAAGCATCTCCAGCATAGCTTAAAGCGTCTAACCTCGGCCCAGCGCTGCGTTGGTAGCATTCCCCTGAATGCCTCGCACCCCTCCACTGAGGGGCAGGACTTTTGGCACACTTTACATCCTTTGCCTTCCGTTTTTACCGTATGTGCGTTGATCACACCCTTTTTCCGTGCCCTTGCTTGAGAGCTGGGAAGCATGACACTATTTGCTCCCTCTGCCATCTTTGACAGCCAGTTACCAAAATCCGCTATTGTGCAGTTCGGCACAGTTAGCTTATGCATGCCCCAAAACGTTTGCAGTAAGCATGGCAACTTCGCCACCAACTCCTGGGTGAGTTCCGGATTATTCAAGTGCTGCTCCATCTTAGCTGCTTTCATCGTTGCGCACACATTCTGTACCTCAATTGAAAAGTCAACCAAATTATCTAGTCTATTCTCTTTCAAATGCGGAAACTCTTTTATTTGTGTCAGCAGTACATCGATGATACATCGCTATAAACAGTGGCCAGTCCTCTGGCTTGCCGGAAAACTTCTATAGTTCAGAGACATTCGTTTTCCGCGCGGCCATCTTCTCTGGTGATATTTTAGCTTGCGGCCTTACCGAGTTCTGTATCTGGTTCTCTGGTGCAGCGTGCGTACTAGACGCCCTTGGCGCTTTGTCCACCAATGAACATACACGTGGCTCTTTAACCACTATGTGCCCTTCAGACATTTTTGCTAGAATCTCTTGACGTCTTTCTAGCAACAGTTGCCGCCTATGTAGTATGTAGTCTTCTTCTTCTAACAACCTTAGCTCTTCTTGTAGGTGTTGCGTATCCTCTAAAGAGGTCGATGCTCCACATAAGCCCACCTCGATCTGACCGTCGCCTGCCCCAGCCGTGTTGCCGTTTCTCGAAACTACTACATCCGTTTGCTTATCCCAATCGCTCGTCACTGTGCTCTGCCTGTTGATGCGCAGCACTGTGCATTGTGCGCCCCTAATTGACGCATCCTCTGATCCAGTGTCGCATGCTCTGCAGAGCCAACCTACTCCGGCCTCCTTTACGGTAGCGCATCTTATGTGACATTTGTTTGTACAACCGCTGCTGCTGCAGCCGACCATATCGTCGTCATCCTCAGCCTGACATGAGGAGCAGTTTGACAAGTCCATCATTGCGCTACTATGTGCTTTAGGTGTTTCCATGTGACGAATTACCACCGAGAATTTCTCCAATCCAATCCAATCCGAATAAGAATCCCAAGAAATTTCCTCCAATATAGAAATTTCACCTCATAAAGAATTTTAAGAAATTTCCTCCAATATGGAAATTTCTCCAATAAAAGAATTTTAAGAAATGTTGCGGCTGTTCGAAGCCTTCCAGCGCCGCCCAGTTACCAGACGATGTGTGTATATTTCAATGTGTATTTATTAGACTATATATTGGTCTGTAGTATAGAGTGCCTGTGTATCCGTGAGCGTGCACTTAAAATTCCTGTGGAATTTACATTATCAATTAATTGCTAGGTTATGTTTACATGTTCTTACTTTTAGTCCGCTTCTGTCTCGTGGTAAATTTGGAAAGATAGATAAAAGCCACATGTCGGCCCAGCTTAGAACTAGTGGTGGGTAAGTTATACAATTCCAATATCGATCAAGACCCATTCCATTATCGATTACAACTACTAGTATCTAACCCTTAGCACCAACTACCCTACAGCTGAACTAGTTCCTACGATCTATCGCAACAGGACCATTTTCCTAAAGACATGAATATATTATAGCTTCTTATTTGGTTAAAACACATGAATAGAAATTGATATTTCATGTAAATGCAATACAATACACTTGAAAAACTTTACTCCAACTGATTTAACCAGTAAAATATATATAGGATATAGATATCAGATATTAAAAAATTTTAAATCATTGATAATAAAAATAGGATACCATAAAAAAACTTTTCTTAGTAAAACACATTTTCCGACCGATCGGTCCTATGGCAGCTATATGATATAGTCATCCGATTTTTAAAAATTTTTTTAAAAATTTGACGATTCGATGGAAAACAAAAAAGTGTTTCTCACTAGAACTTGTTTTTTGACCGACCGTTTCTATGGCAGCTATATGCTTTAGTGATCCGATTTTGATACATTTTTCCAGAATTATGTGAAATCATATAAAACAATCATATACCAAGATTAGTGACGCTACGATGAAAAACAAAAAAGTTTTTCTCACTAAAACTTATTTTCCGACCGATCGTTCCTATGGCAGCTATATGATATAGTCATCCGATTTTGATAAATTTTTTCAAAATTGTGTGGAAGCATATAAAACTGATATATACTACGATTGGTGACGCTACGATGAAAAACAAAAAAGTTTTTCCCACTAGAACTAGTTTTTTGACCGACCCTTTATATGGCAGCTATATGATATAGTCATCCGATTTTGATAAATTTTTTCACAATTATGTGGAAGCATATCAAACTAACATACACCAAGATTTGTGCCGCTACGATGAAAAACAACAAAGTTTTTCTAACTAGAACTAGTTCTTAGACCGATCGTTCCTATGGCAGCTATATGATATAGTCATCCGATCCGGCCGGTTCCGACATATTAGTTGCGTGCAGTAAAAAGAAGACTCTGTGCAAAATTTCAGCTCGATAGCTTTAAAACTGAGAGACTAGTTCGCGTAGAAACAGACAGACGGACAGACGGACGGACGGACAGACGTAATTGAACTCAGCTCGTCGTCCTGATCAAGAATATATATAGTTTATGTGGTCGGAAATGAATATTTCTATGCGTTACAAACTTCTGGGCAAAATTAATATACACTTTTCAAGTGTATAAAAAGTGTGATGAGTAATCAAGGTAGAAAACCAAGAAGGCTTTGAAATGAAACTTGGCATTTCAAAGGTTCGACTTGGTAAATATAAATACTAAATTGTTTAGTTGTAGTCGAACTGCTAGAGTGAGCACATCTGAAAAATAAATAAAATAATAAAATAACGAAATAACTGGTTTTATTGTATTACGAAATTGAAAGTTTCGGCTCTTACAATTTATTTAATATTGATAAATTAATTAACCAACCAATTCATATGTATAGTATAACAGATAAGACATATGTTAAACCAAAATTATTTTAAGAATTCTATATATATATGCAAATAATAAATGTATTTATATAAATATAATACTGAATAAAAACTAATTAAATATGCAGTAAAAAATATGTGTTTTTATTGAAGATATAATTTTTGTTAATTCTTACCTTAATCCAAGCAAATATAATACCTAAAAATTTATATATTGGTGACCTCAATCTTAGAACATATCATCCCCTAAAATTTAGGCAATTTGTACTTCAATTTTTGGACTAAAAATAGCCTAAAATTTTGGGTAATTCTTACCTTAAGCCAAGCAAATATATTACCTAAAAATTTTGCTATATATTACCTCAATTCTAGGACATATCATGCCTTAAAATTTAGGCAATTTGTACCTCAACTTTAGCCCGTAAAGTGCCTAAACATTTAAGGGTTGGAATTACCTAAAACTTAGGATCCCATGACCTTGGCGCATTTTTTAGGTAATTTTTCCTAAATTTTTAGGCAATTTTTTGACTTTTAAGCCAATATTTTTTTTTGAGTGTACTGTTTGAGGCATTTTGGTTTCTTCTTCGCTTTGTTCAGAAATGGAATTTTTTTCAGCTACCTCTGGTTCAGGTAGTGTTTTAAATATTGTTGGGGTATCTAAAGATGAAGATAGTATTATTCCCAACGTGTGTTTCTCGGTTAAGACAAGTAATCTTTCCTTTAAGAGCGTCTAAATTTCAACGGCTTGTAAACTTTGCAAGGAATCTAAGTGTTGTTGATTTACTCTTATTATTTCCCTGATACTATTAAGACATTCTACTAAAATGATAGTGTGTTTGTTCAAAGTTGTCGTACTGATTGCATTGTTTTTGTTTAGGCACTTGTACGATTTGTCGAATTGATCTTTAATTTCCTGTAGTCTTCCTAATGTAATTTTCCATTCCATAATCTATAGCTTTACCGAAGAAAAAAAATAGAAATGCATTAGCTGCAATATTTATACCTGATTTAATGACATTGCTCTTGTCATATATCTTTTCTTTAATTGTTTTTTATTAGTGCTATATATTTTAAGCGCAAGGTGAAGGATCAGGACTAACGTTATTATGAGCAACATTATTTGATCTATTCCAAAACCGTTTTCTATTATTTCTACCTCGTTTACAACATTCGCCGAGGCGTTTTCTAACTTTGACTGTTGTTTACCCATTTTAAAATGGAATATATATTGTTTTTATTGGGTTAATTTAATGACTATGTTGTGTGCCTTTCTTATTTTCTTTTCTTAGTTGGAGTTTTCTTTTTAAGGCATCTAATTCATTTGTTAACTCAATAGCTTCTTGCCAAGTTGGTGGTGGTTGATTTGTGTAAAGAATGAATTTAAGATAATTAATTCTTTGTTTATCTTTATATAATTGTCCACCACGTTTACGTGGGCCTTTAGTCTGTGGAATTTTAGTTAGTTCCGCTTCTTTTTTGCGAGCTTGTCTTGCACGGTATTCTTCGATTGTTACTCGTACACTCATTATTAAGATTAAGATTTTTAAGTCAATTTCAACCACAACCAACATACAATCACAAACAAACAAACCGAAATAATGATTTTACATCTTGTTTTTTAAGAATACTTCATGAAGGAAAATTAGTATTTTTATATTGCCACTCTGGCAAAGAATTGGGTGTGTTTGAAAAGCTTATAGCATCTGAATTGTGAATGGAAGAACAATATTTGAGTTTCGTGAATTTACTTAAATTATTACATTTTTCTACCTAGAAGGTTACACCGGCTATTATGCCTTTGGTGCTCAATAAGCCTTGCCGGGATGTTAGCAAGTCTTTTACTAACGAATCTTTACATTTCATTATGTTCTTAAGTTTTTAAATTTTTATTTTATATATGTTATTTTTATATATGTACCAGTATATAAGTTTGAGCGGCCGCTCTCATGCGGTGCTTTTACATACATATAAACAAAAGGCTTAAATTACAGTTTGAGCGGCAGCGTCGGGCTAATGAGAAATGCATACTCAGCGTAGGGCTGGCTGCCTATAGTACTTATATGTGTGTATTAGACATATGTATATAAATATATTTCTTCTTATCGCAACTTCGTATTTAAGTAGAGGTACGTGTACAGTGAGTACGTGCTATGATGTCTCTAATGCACGCATACGACAAAGGGTTTAACCCCTTTGCCATCGAGGGGAACCGTGCTGGGGGCATAAAGGCCGCCACTTGCGCCATCGAATGGATCAACATTTCAAAGACGCAGCGCCAGTGAAGCAGACGGACAAGCCGTCCTTAAGAGAAGCACTTGAGGAATGTCCCACCGCGGGACCAAGACCTATTACCATTGCTGAGTACCAGGCTCGGCAAGCTGCGAGGGAAAAACAACGAGCCCAGGCCCTGGACGATAAATTGACAAAAATTCCGGAAACACTGCCACCCAAAAGGCAGAGAGGAGGCAGAAAAAAGGCCCTGCTGGCCCAACGAACAGTGTGCATCGGTCTTCTGAAAGACCACACTGCAACCCCGAGCCGTAGAGAAGAGGCAAAAGAAGACCTAAGGCGAATTAATCAAATGCTGCGTACAAACAAAAAGCGATCCAAGTAATTGGCAATTCGCAATTTTTTTTAGTACCTAAACGCGATTACGCGGTTACGTTAGATAAATACTAACACCATCATACATATCTCTTATCATAAAAACCATTAACTAACACACAAATTAATAAACGAACGTTTAATTAGTTGTAGAAACAACTTGATTCTATCAGAAGTTTATTCAGACTGATTTTTATGGATTACAATTGGTTCTTAGCTTAACTTATGCTGCCGCCGCTGCTGTTGCCGCTGCTGCTGTCGCTGTTTGTCGCTACCGCTGTTGTCGCTGTTTGTCGCTACCGCTGTTGTCGCTGTCGCTGCCGCCGTTATGTTGTTGGGTCTCCAGTTTCCTCGAACGGTCCCACGGTGGTGCCGTTTGGAGGAATGTGCTGATGCAGCGCACGTGGCACTTGTGCATGCGCTGTGTCCATGGTCTTCTGGTTGGCTTTGTGTGAATTGCGGAACCGTTTGGTGGAATATGCTGATGTGGCGCACGAGGCAGTTGTGCATGCGCTGTGTCCATGGCCTTTTGGTTATTTGGTTGACTTTTGAGTGATATGCGACTTTGTGGTGACTTTATGGTCGATGTTCTTAACTCCTCCCCCTTTAGATGCGGACGTCCTCGGACGCGATGTAGAAACGCGTTTGAGTTTGGATCGCTTCGGTTGCTTCTGGTTGAGCCACGGGTGCGTCGGCTTCTCTGGTGGCGTGGTTAAGGGTTGCGATGCCTTTTCGTCTTAAAACTTGTACGGCTAATATGATCAATAGTGTTAGTAGCAGGCTGGAGAGTCCAAAATTGATGGTTGTGGCGTTACTTTTTTTTATTGTTTCTAGTTTTTTTGTATTATTGATGTGTATTTCTTTTAACATCTGTAGCGAGAGCACCTCATCGATTCTATTTTTCTCAGCTAGGATCTGGAACAAAGGTGGTGTTGCTTCGGCGTACCTCATCTCTTTAGCTACGTAAACGTCGTCTCCGATGGAT
Organism: Lordiphosa mommai; assembly: GCA_018904225.1. Taxonomy (NCBI): domain Eukaryota; kingdom Metazoa; phylum Arthropoda; class Insecta; order Diptera; family Drosophilidae; genus Lordiphosa; species Lordiphosa mommai. The sequence continues at coordinate 56,244 of JAEIFT010000065.1, read as the reverse complement.
ATTGTTGAATTTTCAAATTGTATGAGAAAAGTTCCCTTCATTTCCATTTGGTCTTCATCTATTGTTATTGGGCCTGAAAAATCGTTAAGCAGTATTGTTCCAGTGAACAATTCCTCCTGGTCTGGCACGTGTTGGCTGTTGATTACTCGGCAGTCTGGTTTCTGATTTTTCAGCAAAGGTGTGCTGCATGTGTCGTTGCTTAAATCTACAAGGTTTGCCTTACTACATATGGTCCTATCGTTATGAACTTCGCAGGAATCTTTAATTCCGAAAATTTGTTGGTCGCATTTAATAATATTTTTAAATTTAAGTTCGTTAATTACGTTTCCTCTCTTAATAGGTTTTAGGATCATTGCTGTGCATACATCTTTAGGAATTAATGGGATGTTAATTATGTAGAGCGTACTTTTGCCATTCGTCGCTATTTTAATTTTGGCAAATTCTAGCAGTTCCTCAGCGTTCATAAACATGACTTTTTCCTTTTCCAAGATTTGTTCTATAGCGTCTATTTCTGTTTTTGACAAAATTATAAAATTAATTGTATTTGTTTTAGCCCAGTCTATGGCGTGTACTAAATTAGTGAGTTCCTCCCTATAAATCTGTATTTTGTATTTGAAAGTTGTTATTTTCTCCTCATTAAGGTTTTGATTTTCTGCGACAATTTTCATGATAGTGTTAGTAATTCCGCTTAGCTCGTTTATTCTATTGGTTAATATTCTATTTATTACTAGTTGTTTATTATTATTTTCTAATTGCTCATTCATTTTGGTTATTACAATTTCATGATCGCTATGGTCCATTTCCAAGCAGTTCCCAATGCGTTTATCGCTCTTGCTTTTCTTCCGAAAGGCCTAAGTTTCCTAAGGTCGTTTTCGACTTTTGATAACTCGAATGACAAAAATGGGAATAAGTGGTGCGATGTGTTTATGCTGTGTAAGGTGTCTGTTAAAATACCGTAGGCTTTTTCGTAATCTCCTAGGTCGAACACATGAATAATCTTAAATGAGCCGTTTTGCACAGCTGCTGTTCCTGTTATAATTGGGATTAATTGCGAATGTGAATAATCCAGAATTGTTGCCAATCCAATCACGTTGGCAGGAACAACCTGCAAAATGACATTAGGTTTTAAGGTTATTTTTGTGTACTATTCTGCCAGTTTGCGATTTTATTGTAGAGTTCCTATTTTCCCCAACTATTTCCTTTTTGTACTTCGGTGTGATTTTTGACACTAGTCTTTTATCTATTTTGACATACACTATTTCCCCCACCTTATAATTTTTGATCTCCTTTCTTTTGGAGTTGTGGTAGTCTAGGTCCTTTTTCTGTTTTTTTTCGATTGCTTCACTGATTTGCTTCGTTTTGTTATCGTTTTGTTTCCAAAAAATACATCAATTGGTCTCTTTTTTATTGTTGAGTGGACCGATTGATTGTATTCCTGAACAGCTTTAAAGACTGAGTCTCTGAAATTTAAGGTTCCCTCGTCTTTTTTGAAACAACTCATAATCTCGGATTGGGTTGAATGAAATCGTTCAACTTGTCCATTGCTTGTCGAGGTATATGGTGGTGTCGTGTAGACAGTCGCTTGCAGCTGTTCTTGTAGTAAAAATTTTATAGCTGTGGAATTTAAGGCTCTCTCGTTATCCATAACGACCAATTTCGGCACTCCGAATGCTATCATAATCTCGCGTATCGGTTGTTTCAGATCTTCAGCTGCTTTTGATTTTATTATTTTGATCTGTACATACTTTGAGAACTTGTCAATAGCAGTTAGTACCAAATTTTTTTGGGTAGTGTAAAGGTCTTTGTGGATAATTTGACCGGGGTAGTTAGGGATTGGAGTAGACTGGATGTCACCCCGTGGCGGGTGTCTATCGTATTTTCCTGTTTTGAAAGTTTCACATGACCTCGCTATTGTTTCTACTTTTTGGCGCACGCCTGGGAAAAAAACACTGCTAAGGATTTGGATTTTGTTTTCCATGGCGTTTCTGTGGGTTCTCATGTGTTCTTTTGTTACGATGTTATCTTGTTCGTTTTCTGATGTTACGTCATTTACCTGCTTCTGGGTGTACCTTACTTTATATGAGCTGAAATGTAGGGGATAGATATTTTGTATTCTGCCCATTATCTCTTCTGATGTAAACAAACCGTTCACAACCTTCGGGTCTAATCGGGCCTTAAGAATTTCGATCAGATCTTTTTCTGTGAAGTTGGGTTTTTTTATGACATGCCTTTGGTAGGTGGGAAAAGGCGATTGGAAGTCGTATGATTCCTTATCGGACATCAACAGAAACAACTGATTCTTTAAAACGTTTATAGGGACTTCCATGACAGGAATCAGGTTGTGTGAGGAGCTTTCATCACTATGAACTGTTGCTGTAGTGCTATTTACTTGTTGAGCAGGAGGGTACCTAGACAATGCATCTGCTACTACGTTAGAGATTCCTGGTGTATACTTGAGTTTAAAGTTGTATTCTTCGAGGTAGCTTTTCCACCTTTTTAATTTCCCGTTATGGTTTTTTCCACTAAGAGCGAAAGTCAAGGGTTGGTGGTCTGTGTAAATTACGACTTTTGCAGTCCCGTAATTCTCTTCGGTTTTTGAGAGAGTGCGGGAGATAAAGGTGATGGGTCTACCCTTTTGTTCGAGAACCGCACCAATGGCAAAGTTTGATGCGTCCGTTGTGAGTTGGAATTCATTATTAAAATCAGGGTATGCGAGCACCACATCTTGGGAAGCGAGAGTATTTTTTATTTTGCAGAAAGCTTCTGTGGCCTCATTATCTAGGACAATCTTTACTTTGCTGGATACGTTTTTTGAAAGTCGTCCGTTTTCTCCTCAAAGGAGGGATGTTAGCGGTTTCGCTAGCTTGGCATAGTCCCGGATGAATCTACGGTAATAATCTTTAAGGGTTTTGGGTGTCGGAAAGTTCTGGATTGCTTTTACCTTTTCGGGGTTTGTTTTAACTCCTTCTTTAGAAATTGTGTACCCTAAAAAGTCCACTTCGGACTTGAAGAAATCGCATTTGCTGATCTGTATTTTCAAATTGGCGTCACCTAAAGTCGTGAAGACCATTTCTAAATCTCTGATATGATCGTCTTCGGTATGACTGAAGACAATTATGTCATCGATGTAGACCTACCAGCGTTTCCCTATGTGTTCTCTTAGAATGTCGTCTAGGGCCCTTTGAAAAATGGACGGGGCGTTTTTCAACCCGAAGGGAAGTCTGGTAAATTCGTATTTTCCTCCGTTTATAGAGAATGCTGTTTTCTCCATATCCTTTTCTTTAAGAGGAATCTGGTGAAATCCGCTCTTCAGATCGATCACCGAGAAATATTCATTTTTTCCCAATTGCGCGATAATTTCCCCAATCTCTGGTATCGGGTATCGATCCGCGATTGTTTCCTCATTTAATTTCCTGTAGTCAAGAACCATTCTGTGCAGATTGGCTCCTGATTCACTGCCCTTTTTGGGCACAACCCAAACAGGTGCGTTATAAGGTGACCGTGAAGGTCTAATGATACCATCTTGCAACAATTCTTGTACCTGCCTTTCAACTTCCGATTTTAATGATGTTGGATATGGATAGTGCTTACTATACACCGGTGAGTCAGATTTAGTTCTGATTTCTCCGACCACCCTCGTGGTGTATGTTAGTTTTTTGTCGGGATCGGCAAAGATCTCCGCCTGGTTCTCTATCGTGTGTTCGATGAATTCTTTTTGTTTTTGGTTCATGTGTTCCATCCGAATTGTTAAGTTGTTGACGGACTGTGTGGCTAGTTGTTTTATTTTTATTTTGTATAAACCGTTGACGTCTAAAAAGTCGTTCGTGATACTTATGTCAGCGTTGAGCTGCTTTAGGGTATCATAGCCCAAGATGCCGTCAAATGTTTCTAGCTTTGGTAGAAGGAAAAACTTTAAAGGGATGTCCCTGAGTCCGAACAGGGTCAGAAAAGTATGATGGGTTATTTTCGTTTCTCCGCCGATGGAATTTGCATAAAATGGATATTTGTTTAGTTTGGGGTTCTGTACTAAAGTAATTCGAATATAACTTAAGTTGGATCCGGTGTCTATAAGGAATTTTAATGATTTGCCATCTTTTGTTATGCACCGGAAGTATGGCAAAAAGGAACCCTTTAATCTAAAAAATGAACATCTGATGCCTCTACTGGTAAGGAGTTATATTCCTGACCATCTTCGTGTTCTAGTTGGTCTAGAAAATCGGCTACTCCTGCTTGTTGCATGCAATCAAAGTACGTTTGTTCGTTATCTGCGCTTGGTGGTTGTTCCTCAGCCTCTGATCCGGCTTCCCCGGGATCCAAGACTCCAGTTCCTATGTGGAACTGTTTGTTTGCCAGGTCATTGTCATGGGGCCTGTTCATATAATTATTCCCTCTGGATCGAATGGATTGGTCAATTTCCATAGGCACTGACCTTGGCTCCGGTTTTGGGGAGAATGGTCGTGGTTTAACCGAATAGTTCTGCTTGTATGGGGGAACTTGTTGTGAGATCTGTAGTGGTTGATGTGGGCTTGAGAGGAATGTCTTTGCTGCTGGTAGATTGGTGGCCGTATTGCCAGTTGTTCGGCGTATACGTTTGCTCGAGAGGGTTGTGGTATAGTTGAGGATTAAAGTTTTTCCACTGGACAGCAGGATTGCTATGTGGTGGTCTACTTGGCGGGTACCTTGCCATTTGTTGTCCCTGTGCTTGTCTAGGTGATAAGGGAGGAGGATATTGCTTTGGTCTTGGGGCGAACGCATTTCTATGTTCTTAATTTTTGACCAAACCGCACAAATGCAGTGCGTGGCTTAGGTCTCTGGGCTCTTTTATGGCCAATAGGCGAGGTAAATCTCCATTAAGGCCTCGGACGAATGTGTCCAAGGCTTTCTCGCGATAACTTCGCGTTAGAGCCATTATGCTTTCTGGTGTTTGCTCCTGTGCGCTAATTTGGTTCAAAATTAAAGACAGTTGGTGGTATACTGCTTGGTAGAATTCGCTTTGGGCCATCCGACCTTGTGACATTGAGAATAACTGGTATTCGAGGGTTTTTAGATCGCGTTTATCAGCATGGTGTGCTGGCAGACACTTGGAGATTGCTTTCCAGTTTAATGGTGTATTGTACGACTCCAAGACTATGTCTGCTTCGTCTTCTATTTTGTTACGAATTGCGAGGGTTACCAGATAGTATTTGCAAGTGTCTTCTTGACCCTCGTATAGGCTCATGACTCTGTCTACGTTCTTTTTCCAGGAGCTAAAAGTGGTTCTGTCTCCTGAAAATTCCCTGATCAACCGAGCTACTTCAGGTACCTTCTCTGGTTCCTCTCCGGCTCTTGGTCTTCTGAGAGGTATATTTCTAAGTACTTCATTTTCCCTGGTAAAACCTACGGCTTGCCTTATTAAATTGCCTTCTGTGAGCTCTGCTCTTATTAAGTTGGCTATCAGTCCCCTAAGTTCTGGAGTGGCTACGGGAGTGCTAGTGGCTGGTCGCCCATGGTTAGATGTCTGCTCTGTAGATCCCAGGGTGAGACCGGCGATTGCGTTAGCTAATTCGTCTTGCATGGCTACTAAGTGTTAAGGTTCACACTCACACAGGAAAGAAGAGAAAACGAGGAAAAAAAAATTTGAATATGGCAAATCGTTTTGGGATGCTTGAGCTGCTTACTTTGTGACCTTCACTTAATGGTATAACGCCCTTTTGGTTTCACTTAATTTATTATTTTTTCCTACTTCCTATCTTTGAGAAATGTTTCTTTAAAATTTTTTTTATGTTTCTTTCACTTAATCACTATGCTTACAAAATAATTAACATGCTGGCGAATCCCCCGCGATGGTACTTTGGAGTTTATCCTTTTTTGTCCCGTGGCGACAGCGAAGCGGTAGCGACAGCGGGTGACTCGGGATCCTAGGTGACACGGTTGCGCGGTACCCTGCGGACGGGCACTACAGGGTGTTCGACAGTGTTGGACCGACGCGATACGAAATTTGTAACCTCTGGACGGGCACAACAGGTTGTTCGACGGTGGGTCGACAAAACATAAAACAAAAATCAGAATTCGCGCGGTCCCTGCTCGGGCGCCAAAAAACGAACGTTTAATTAGTTGTAGAAACAACTTGATTCTATCAGATTTAGTTTATTCAGACTGATTTAAAACCAGACTCTTGATGGATCGTGTCTGGTGGGATCAAGATTTCCTTTTAGTTGATCGCAAGAATTCCTTTAGTTTCCATTGTAAAAAAACCCGATAGCCAGTTGGAAAAAGATGAATTATATCTTACGCCGGTTTTGAAATTGACAATTGTCGTGTTTTTTACCGCAATTTTTTTGAAGAGAATGCCTTGTGCGAAAGCATTTCTGCAAAACCAGTCGTCTCGCTTGACAGTAGTCTCCCTGCCAAAACTAGTTTTGACGCACTTTAAAATTCATACGATCAGGAGTATATTTTAGGTACACATGTCCCACTATCTGCTAAACAATCTTCATTACCTCAGTAGTTTTGCCCCACCACTCGTCCAAAGTTAGATAGCTCGACCACACAATTGCGTGTTGTGTTCGATGGCTCTGCAAAAAATCTACTTCTGGCTTTTCTCTGAATGATTTGTTGTTTACGGGTCCTTCTATACAGCCGGAAAATATTCCTTACTTTGCTGCGATTTTCGATTTTCAAAGTAGCATTGTGCGGGGATATCTGCAAGATGAACCGCTGTGTATTGATGATGATCCTGATCAATATCTCCAATGCATCCCATGGCGTGATAATCCCAACGAAGACATTAAGGTCTATACTTTGGACACCGTAACATACGGAACAAAGCCTGCTGCATTCTTAGCAATTGTGCTTATGTAGAGCCAGCTCTTGATGAGGAAGCCAAGTTTCCAGTAGCTTCCAGGATCGTTCGGGTTCATTTTTACGTAGACGATTTGATCTCTGGCGGTGATTCTATCGAAGAAGTAGCTGAAATTCGCACACAAGCGAAAGGGGCTAGTGAAAAAGAGGACATTTCCCAATCAGAAAATGGTGCTTCAATGAACCAGCTGCTCTGGAAGGCGAGCCAGATTCAGATAGGGAGAAAATGATAAAGTTCCACGATGGAACAGATGTCACTAAGGCCCTGGGATTGATGTGGGATACGAATTCTGACAATCTAATTTTCAGCTTTCGGAAAATTTCCTGATAAGCCAGCGACAAAGCGCACTATTTGATCTGCCATCGCTAGGTTTTATGATCCGCTTAAGATTAATAGCTCCAGTCATCACCAAACTCAAAATATTCCCTGCAGGCCCTTTGGAAAGACAAGCTCTGCTGGGATGAAGCTCTACCTCAATCCCTTGCATTCATCATGGTTGTTTCATATGTCGCAAATATCAACAGTAACCTGCCTAAAATTTCCTCGCTTCGCCTTGCAGCCTCAATCATCGTTCGAATTGCATGCATTTGTGATGCAAGCCCCTGCTGCTTATGGTGCCTGCATATATGTTCGATCGTAGACTCAAAACAAGGTCGCATCTCATTTGCTACACTCTAAGTCCAGAGTAGCACCCGTTAAATCGCTAACAATTCCTAAATTGGAGCTCTCCGCAGCTGCACTTTGTTAGCCGAACTTATCGCAAATATCGTTGAAATCTTGCCAGCCTCATGCTCCATTCATTGTTGGTCAGATTCAACAATCGTCCTATCGTGGATTCGTCAAACTCCGTCTGAATTTAAGATTTTCGTCTCCAACAGAATTGCCCAGATTCAGGAGCGAACTGGGGAATGGCGTGGCACCATGTTCCTTCGCACTTAAATCCGGCTGACATATTGTCTCGAGGATGCACTCGATCGAGCTACTGGATTCGAATCTGTTGGCGCGAAGGACCTCCATTTCTTAGGTCAGATTCATCTGAATGGCCTAATATCATCACGGATATAGCAGATCTGCCTGAGCGCAGACGCCAAGCTTTGGTTTCCACACAGCAGTTGGATATTTCGTTCGGCTGCAAGTACCAAAATTCATTTCGGCAAACTTCGAGAGTTTTTGGCTACGGATATCGATTTACGCAACTTCAATATAAAGGCAAATCACGCTCAAAAGGTCCCTTGACAGTGGATGATATCAAGGGTGTCACGTATCTCCTCATTAAGGATATTCAACGGATCCATTTTGCAGAGGAATATAAAAAGTTTGAGCACCAGGAAGCAGCTGTCCCCAAAAGAGCAAGCTGATCTCATTACGTCCATTCATTGATGAAGCAGGATTATTGCGTGTTGGAGGGCGTCTTCAAAAAATTCTCTGCAGGACTATGAAGAAGACATCCCAATGCTTTTGCCCTAAGCATCATCCGGCAACCTTCGCCATCATCGACTCTTTCCACAACAACTTTCTGCACGCTGGACCACAAAGTCTGCTAGCAGCTGCTTTACGGCAGAGATTTTGGCCCATTGGAGGGCGAAAAACAGTTGGAGCCGTAATCAACAAATGCATCCGGTGCTTTCGACTCAAATCAAAATATGTCGAGCATAGTCTGGCGCTTTCTAGCTGATCGCGTTCAGCCTAATCTGCCCGTTCTTCACCCACTGGAATTGACTTTTGTGGACCTTTCTTCTCCAAGTCGGAAGTCAGAAAACAGGTCACCTACAAAATGTTATATAGCCATTTTGTCTGTTTCTCCACCAAAGCATTATTTGGAACTGGGACCTTCACAGCATCATTTTTAGCCTTAAGGCAGATTCATCAGCATCAGGGGCAAGCCAAGCCATTTGGACCGATAACGGGACAAATTTCGTTGGAGTAATGGAGTTGAGGCAACTTTGTCTCAGCTACCCTCAAAACAGCTGCTATAGAAACGGTCGGTCAAAAAACTAGTTTTAGTGAGAAAACTTTTTGTTTTCCATCAGCGTCACTGATCGTGTGTATAGCGCAGTGCGTCTTAAGCCTTGCTTCTCAAAGTTGGGAAACAGTTCTTTAAATGCTTCTAGCTGTCGTAGTTTATTTTCAGACAAAAGGATATTCGTGGCGATTTCGCATTCTACCTCCACATCGGACGTAGCTATGGAACTAATAATTCCTGGGGCTAATTCAAATATGCGCCAGAAGTTGATACCTAAAATTAGTCGTTGAGCGATAGTAAGGAATTACGTATAATTCAATATCCCTTTCCATGTCTTTGTATGTCATACGAACTTTTAGAATTCCACTAACCTGATGAGGTTTGGAATCGGCTGTACGAACTTGGTAAAATGATGGGCTTAAAGTTTGGAAATTTATAAAAATTTTCCAAAGCTGAAGTAGATCCTATGCAACTTATGTTTGCTCCCGTGTCGAGCAGTCCTAATTCCGAAAGATGCATAAACGAAACATTCGCGTAACTGCGTCTATCCAGGTTATTTTGGAAAATCATAGATATTATTAATTATACACTTGAAAAGTGTATATTAATTTTGCCCAGAAGTTTGTAACATAGAAATATTCATTTCCGACCACAAAAACTATATATATTCTTGATCAGGACGACGAGCTGAGTTCAATTCCGTCTGTCCGTCCGTCCGTCTGTCCGTCTGTCTGTTTCTACGCGAACTAGTCTCTCAGTTTTAAAGCTATCGAGCTGAAATTTTGCACAGAGTCTTCTTTTTACTGCACGCAACTAATATGTCGGAACCGGCCGGATCGGATGACTATATCATATACCTGCCATAGGAACGATCGGTCTAAGAACTAGTTCTAGTTAGAAAAACTTTGTTGTTATACACTTGAAAAGTGTATATTAATTTTGCCCAGAAGTTTGTAACGCATTGAAATATTCATTTCCGACCCCATAAACTATATATATTCTTGATCAGGACGACGAGCCGAGTTCATTTCCGCTTGTCCGTCCGTCCGTCTGTCTGTCCGTCTGTCCGTCGGTCCGTCTGTCTGTTTCTACGCGAACTAGTCTCTCAGTTTTAAAGCTATCGAGCTGAAATTTTGCACAGAGTCTTCTTTTTACTGCACGCAACTAATATGTCGGAACCGGCCGGATCGGATAACTATATCATATAGCTGCCATAGGAACGATCGGTCTAAGAACTAGTTCTAGTTAGAAAAACTTTGTTGTTATACACTTGAAAAGTGTATATTAATTTTGCCCAGAAGTTTGTAACGCATAGAAATATTCATTTCCGACCCCATAAACTATATATATTCTTGATCAGGACGACGAGCTGAGTTCATTTCCGCTTGTCCGTCCGTCCGTCTGTCCGTCTGTCCGTCTGTCTGTCCGTCTGTCTGTCTGTCTGTTTCTACGCAAACTAGTCCCTCAGTTTTAAAGCTATCGAGCTGAAATTTTGCACAGAATCTTCTTTTTACTGCACGCAACTAATATGTCGGAACCGGCCGGATCGGATGACTATATCATATAGCTGTCATAGGAACGATCGGTCGAAAAATAAGTCTTTGTGAGAAAAACTTTTTTGATTTCCATCGTAGCGTCACCAATCGTAGTATATATTAGTTTTATATGTTTCCCCACAATTCGGAAAAAATTGATCAAAATCGGATGACTATAGCATATAGCTGCCATAGAAACGGACGGTCAAAAAACTACTTCTAGTGAGAAAAACTTTTTGTTTTCCATCGTAGCGTCTCCAATCTTAATATATATTAGTTTTATATGCTTTGACACAATTCGGAAAAAATTTATCAAAATCGGATGATTTTAGCATATAGCTGCCATATAAACGGTCGGTCAAAAAATACTTCTAGTGAGAAAAACTTTTTTTTTTCTATCGTAGCGTCTCCAATCTTGGTATATATTAGTTTTATATTCTTTCACATAATTTCGAAAAAATTTATCAAAATCGGAGGACTATAGCATATAGCTGCCATTGGACCGATCGGACGGAAAATGTGTTTTACTAAGAAAAGTTTTTTTTTATGGTATCAAATTTTTATTATCAATGATTTAAAAATTGTTAATATTTGATATCTATATCCTATATATATTTTACCGGTTAAATCAGTTGGAGTAATCTTTTTCAAGTGTATTAAAACTTCGGCACAGTCGAAGTTAGCTTTGCCTTCTCGTTATACACTTGAAAAGTGTATATTAATTTTGCCCAGAAGTTTGTAACGCATAGAAATATTCATTTCCGACCCCATAAACTATATATATTATTGATCAGGACGACCTGCTGAGTTCATTTCCGCTTGTCCGTCCGTCCGTCTGTCTGTCCGTCTGTCTGTCTGTCTGTCCGTCTGTCTGTCCGTCTGTCTGTCTGTTTCTACGCGAACTAGTCTCTCAGTTTTAAAGCTAACGAGCTGAAATTTTGCACAGAGTCTTCTTTTTGCTGCACGCAACTAATATGTCGGAACCGGCCAGATCGGATGACTATATCTTATAGCTGCCATAGGAACGATCGGTCAAAAAATAAGTCTTAGTGAGAAAAACTTTTTTATTATCCATTGTAGCGTCACCAATATTGGTATATATTAGTTTTAGATGATTTCACATATTTGTCGAAAAAATTTATCAAAATCGGATGAATATAGCATATAGCTGCCATATAAACTGTTAGTCGAAAAACTAGTTCTAGTGTGAAAAACTTTTTTATTTTCCATCGTAGCGTCACCAATCTTGGTATAGAATCTTGGCGTCAACACAATTCTGAAAGATTTTATCAAAATCGGATGACTATAGCATATAGCTGCCATAGGACCGATCGGTCGAAAAATGTGTTTTACTAAGAAAAGTTTTTTTTTATGGTATCAAATTTTTATTATCAATGTTTTAGAAATTTTAAATATCTGATATCTATATTCTATATATATTTTACCGGTTAAATCAGTTTGAGTAAAGTTTTTCAAGTATATTTAAACTTCGGCACAGTCGAAGTTAGCTTTGCCTTCTCGTTTTCCATCGAAGCGGCACAAATCTTGGCGTATATTAGTTTTATATGCTGCCACATAATTGTGAAAAAATTTATCAAAATCGGATGACTATATCATATAGCTGCCATATAAAGGGTCGGTCAAAAAACTAGTTCTAGTGGGAAAAACTTTTTTGGTTTTCATCGTAGCGTCACCAATCGTAGTATATATTAGTTTTATATGCTTCCACACAATTTCGAACAAATTGATCAAAATCAGATGACTATATCATATTGCTGCCATAGGAACGATCGGTCGGAAAATAAGTTTTAGTGAGAAAAACTTTTTTGTTTTCCATCGTAGCGTCACCAATCGTAGTATATATTAGTTTTATCTGCTTTCACAAAATTTGGAAAAAATTTATCAAAATCGGATGACTATATCATATAGCTGCCATAGGAACGATCGGTCGGAAAATGTGTTTTACTAAAAGAAAGTTTTTTATGGTATCCTATTTTTATTATCAATGATTTAAAATTTTTAATATCTGATATCTATATCCTACACACAAAAAAAAACGTTGGTAAATCCGACATTTTTCATTGGTAAATCCTGCCAATTTCCCATTTTGTTTTTCGCCCAACAATTTTTCATTTCAAAAATAAATGGTTTCCACTTTTGATTTTCAAAATTGTTTCCATTTTGATTTTAAAGTGTTTTACTTTTGAAATAATAAAAAAAAAAAAAAATTGTGAAACAGTTCTCTATAACCACACACACACACACACCACACCCCTTACAAACAAAGTTGGTCTTCCCCGATTACATAGAGGAGGAGAGCTCCTTCAATTGGTTTGTTTCTGAATTTTTATACACTTGAAAAGTGTATATTAATTTTGCCCAGAAGTTTGTAACGCATAGAAATATTCATTTCCGACCCATAAACTATATATATTCTTGATCAGGACGACGAGCTGAGTTCAATTCCGTCTGCCATAGGAACGATCGGTCGGAAAATAAGTGTTAGTGAGAAAAACTTTTTGTTTTCCATCGTAGCGTCACTAATCTTGGTATATATTAGTTTACACGTTTCACATAATACTGAACAAATTTATCGAAATCGGATGACTATATCATATAGCTGATATAGGAACGATCGGTCAAAAAACTAGCTCTAGTAAGAAAAACTTTTTTGTTTTTCATCGTAACGTCACCAATCGTGGTACATATTAGTTTTATATGCTTCCATACAATTTAGGAAAAAATTTATCAAAATCGGATGACTATAGCATATAGCTGCCATACGAACGGTCGGTCAAAAAAACAAGTTCTAGTGAGGGAAAATTTTTTTTGTTTTCCATCGTATCGTCACCAATCTTGGTAGATATTAGTTTTATATGATTTTACAAATTTTTGAAAAAATTTATCAAAATCGGATGACTATAGCATATAGCTGCCATAGGACCAATCGGTCGGAAAATGTGATTTACTAAGAAAAGTGTTTTTTTATGGTACCAAATTTTTATTATCAATGATTTAAAATTTTTTAATATCTGATATCTATTTCCTATATATATTTTACAGGTTAAATCAGTTGGAGTAAAGTTTTTCAAGTGTATTAAAACTTCGGCACAGTCGAAGTTAGCTTTGCCTTCTCGTTTTTATTTTTATAATATTATTAAATATCTTTTACCTTGTCTGGGACTCGAACACACGACCTTTGGGACACACAACACACTGAAAAGACAAACGCCTGCACCTCAACGCATTCGGCTACTGCACGCTCGCGAAGGAATTGAGCGCAGAGCACATGTTAAGCTGGTGGTGGTAGCCGACCAGGGTTTTTTTGTTTCTGTTCTATTTTTAGCATATCGACTCGACAAAAATCGCACATAATTGATCAAAATTGCGAACATTTTGATTCTATATGGAAATCAAAAGTGAACTTGTAATTTGAAGGCAAAAGTGTCTGCTCTTTAAAATCAAACAATTACGCAGTTGATTGAAATGTCGTTTTTACGTGTAGATTGGTAAAATCAAAAAGACAAATGATTAATTACAATACTTTTTAGCCAAAGTTGAAAAATGTGATTTTTACAATTTTTTTTTTTTTTGTGTGTATATATATTTTACTGGTCAAATCAGTTGGAGTAAAGTTTTTCAAGTGTATTAAAACTTCGGCACAGTCGAAGTTAGCTTTGCCTTCTCGTTTTTTCTTATTTTTACGCATGCCGAAATATTTGCGCATCCGTAGGGTATTTCGACTGCTTTTTCTCTTAACTTCTGCAAAAATTCTATCTCTATCTAGATTATAATTTCTTAACCTCTCAAGATATGGAATAAAATTAGATTTGGGTATTTTGTCTTTTTCATGAGGGTTATTACGTTCTAGTACTTTCACAATTCTGTTGTGAAAAGGTTGGTTAAGATTTACTTCTGGGACACCCTGCCTTGGTTGGATATCCCTACTTATCGGTTTTCCGATCGGCGCTTGCAGGTTGGACAGTTGGGCTTATAAATTTGTGGAGCACCACAACCGTAACAAAAAGAGTCGTCTCTCGCACAGGCATTCTTCCCACATGTGACCGGGTGTTTCACAATTCGAACACACGAGCGTTTTTATTTTTGAAGAACCTACGTGATTAATCGCTGCGATTTCAGCTTTATCGACTATGTTCTCTTCACTTTGCTCTTCATTCAGGGAGTATACGTTCCTGAGTCTTTTAACTTGCTTTGTACTACGCGTGACCGGCCTACTTCTTTCAGCAAATTTTCTCTCTTTTGTACCAATCGATGTAATTCAGACATGCATTTAACATTCTCTAATAGAAGTCTATCCTTCATATCACTCTGTAGTTTTCCCTGCACCATTTCTACTAACTCATCTTCAGCAAAACTAACAAATAGCTTATCCATTAGTTTGCAAACGCTTTCATAAAATGCGTCAAAAAGTTTCTCCGGGCTTTTGCTTGCGTGACCGAATCTGTTCTCGCAGCTCTGTTGCTGATCGACTTTATCGATATTGTTCCCGAAGAGCTATACAAAATGATTCCAGTTGAAAGATTTCACTCGCTTGTGGTATCGCCAAAACCAACTACTGGCTTTGCCTACAAGAAGCTGATGTATGTTCTTGCTTAAAAGTTCAAAATCACCATCCAAACTTTCAACTGCTAAAGTTTTTTACTCGGTATAAAACTCATCTACCGATAATCCCTCTTGAGTACCATCAAATCGGACTCCCCATTTCTGCAAAATGTCAGCAATTTTATAAGAACCTAGGGCCTGCATGAAATTTGAGGGTTTAGCACTTCTCTGACTCGAAAACGATTCTCGTGCCATTTCTTGCACTGTAGCAGTGGTCAGAATACTGGGTCCATTCATTGAGGATAACACTCGTGTTATTGTCAGGGACCGAAAATAACGGTTATGGGGTACATTTTTCACTAAAAAAAATCATTGGGATGCAGATGTCATACACATACATCAAATATATGAATTTATTTGTTTTTTCATGGACTTCGAAATATTTAATGAACCGTTATTTTTGATTTTTATTTTTCAGTGATTTTTATTTTCTGGATCAGGAAAATAAAAATCAACCTGTGTTAAAAATATCAATATTCCAATTTGTCAGCAGAATCTGTTGAAAAATTACTGTTTCTAAAATTTAATCTACGATAAAAAAATTATTTTATATGAATTTATTATTTATTATTGTTTCTTATTATTCTTTAGTACAATCGGGTATTTTTGTCATATTTTAGCGCTTTGAGGAATTTGAATTTAGGTACATTTCGATTTTTTGTAGTATTTTTCAAATTGATGTATGATGTACGATTCTTAGGTAGTTTTAACAATTTTTTCCAATTTTTTTTTTTTAAATTTAAATATTTAACGCAGGTTGATTTTTATTTTCCTGATCTAGAAAATTACTGAGTGATTTTATATACACTTGAAAAGTGTATATTAATTTTGCCCAGAAGTTTGTAACGCATAGAAATATTCATTTCCGACCCCATAGACTATATATATTCTTGATCAGGACGACGAGCTGAGTTCATTTCCGCTTGTCCGTCCGTCCTTCTGTCCGTCTGTCTGTCTGTCTGTCTGTTTCTACGCGAACTTGTCCCTCAGTTTTAAAGCTATCGAGCTGATATTTTGCACAGAGTCTTCTTTTTACTGCACGCAACTAATATGTCGGAACCGGCCAGATCGAGTGACTATATCATATAGCTGCCATAGGAACGATCGGTCGAAAAATGTGTGTTTTCTAAGAAAAGTTTTTTTTTATGTTATCAAATTTTTATTATCAATGAATTAAAAATTTTAAATATCTGATATCTTTATCTTATATATATTTTACCGGTTAAATCAGTTGGAGTAAAGTTTTCAAGTGTATTAAAACTTCGGCACAGTCGAAGTTAGCTTTGCCTTCTCGTTATTGATTTTTTCAAATAAAAAATCACTCATGAGTTTTATAATTGATTATTTATAATAAAAATCAAAAATGATTATTTAAAATCATTTTTAAAAAGAAATTAAAAATAATTATTTCGATTGATTTTTAAAATATAAATCATAGATGATTATATACAATTGATTTTTATAGTTTTAACTTATAAACCGTTACGGTCCCTGGTTATTGTATCTTTGATGATTGTCTCAAGATCTCCTATCTGAATTTTATTTTCTGAGCGCGCATTTGGTTGCCGCGCTGGTCGGCTGTTGAGGCGGTCTGCCTCTCTTTCCTGGTGCTCTACTTTTCGCTACATTTTTTTGGTTTGGCTCCTTGATTGCTTGGAGTACTACCTGGTAAGTTTCTATTTCCATTACTGGTGCTATGAGACTGATCATCTAAGAAGATTAGGGCAGATGCATCTCCTGTCGCTTGTGTATTAGCTGCATCAAACTGTTGTGCTAATGAACGAGTACAAGGACCAGTTATGGGTGGAAGCATTCTTTTTAATTAGGACGTTGACGTACAATGCACAGTACGTTCAAGTGGCCCAAGCGACACCAAGCCGTAGCCTGTTACGCGCGAACCCCAGGCAAAATAGCAAGCCGACCTCCCGCCCAACCGACCGAGGGCACAGCCGCTAACGTGCGACACGAAATCACGGTGGAAAATTACATAGAATAAAACAAAATGAAAATAATTCGGCTACAAGTCTTAAGAGTGAATTCAAAATTAATTGCGGGCTAAATGTGTTAAGATAGAGGTTTTTAAAGCAGGAAAAGACAACTCCGAACTGATCACTCGGTAAAGTTCGTTATAATCAGCACAGAGGACACGAAAAGGCTCATGCATAGCATAGTTAGAACTACACCGATTCAAGGATAAGGGGATAAAGTTACGGGTAGGTCTTATCGGGACACTAAAATTAATTTGGCTAGTCAACTCAGATGAGTCAATTTCACCACATATAAGTTTATGTAAAAAAATTACTCCAAGCATAATTCTACGATTAATTAAGGAAGGATGGTTAATTAAAAGAAGTCTACTAGAATACGAGGGTAGTCGGATATTAGGATCCCAGTTTAAGCCTCGAAGTGCAAACAACAAGAACTGCTTTTGCACCGATTCAATTCTATCCTGATGGGTTGTATACTGTGGAGACCACACACACGATCCGTACTCAAGAATTGGACGGACAAGAGAAGTATAAAGAATCTTGGTCGTATAGGGATCGTCAAATTCCTTCGACCAACGTTTTATGAACCCAAGTACGCTCTTGGCTTTATTGACAGTAAAGTTAACATGCGAGTCGAATTTAAGTTGATGATCCAGAATAACCCCTAGATCGTTAACCTCATTGGCAGTATTGTTCAAGCGTTCCAATGGTACACTATCAAGAGTATAACTGACTAACTGAGGTGAGCTTCTACAAAATGTCATAACCTTACATTTGAGCCATTGTTTAGAAGATTAACTTGACACCAAGTTTTGAAACGCATCCAAATCTTCTTGCAAAAGATAGCGAGAGATCAAGTCTTTATAAGTTAGACAAAGCTTCACATCGTCGGCGTACATGAGTACGCGTGAATGGTTGAGGACAAAAGGAAGATCATTAATAAATAAAGTAAAAAGTAATGGACCCAGGTGACTACCCTGAGGTACCCCAGAGGTTACTTGGATACATTTAGAATAAGAATTCCGAAAAAGAACCATTTGTGTTCTATCACTTAGGTACTGGGAATCCAATTAAGAAGATTAATTGGGAAACCGATTAAACTTAACTTGTGAAGTAGCAATGAGTGGTTTACGGAGTCGAACGCCTTGCTAAAATCAGTATAAATGACGTCAGTTTGCATTTTGGTTAAGAACCCTTTGATCACAAGAGAAGTAAACTCTCAAAAGGTTAGTAGTTAGTTAGTAGATCTAAATCAAGTGATCTATTTCTAGAGTTACGTATAGGATTGACTTGCGATTTTGGCGAATGATTTCCTACTACAACTTTTAAATCTTTTGCATTGATTACTGCTACGCAGATGGGACACTCGTTTTGTGTTTTTAGACGAGACTCAATGCATACTTTATGAAAAATGTGTTGACACTTAGTAATCATACATGGTTGCGTATTTTGCATACGATAAGAACAAATAATGCAAATGTTTTGATTCACCCCAGTCTGTTGCTGGGTTCGGTTTTTATCAAAACTATGATTGATTGGCATAATTCATATAATTTCCTTTGACAAGGGGAGACATAAACATAAAAATAATTTCTGCTGTTTACAACTTTGAGTGGAGGAAAATTTAACTTGGGCTATTTAAACTATGTTTGATTTTCGATACGCCTACATAAACTAACGTAATCCGGATATATATTCAGCGGACAAGAATACGACTTCGCATATACCTTGAATTCCAACAGAACACAGATTCAATATGCACAAGGTCCACCCTAATACATTTATTGTATCTTCACAACATTTATGCGTTGTTATTTAGCCAAATAATTTAAAGTTTCAACAGATTTCTTAAAACTTAAAAATTAAAAAATCGCAGTCCAAAAGAATTTCAGATCTTCTATTTATTTCATTACTACTTTAATCAATTGGGACATGAACCAAAGTATTCGTTCATTACATTTTCCTTTGCTATTTTTTTCTATTTTTGCAAAGTAACTAAAACATTTTTTTGCTTTTACTTTTTCGGGAGATCAAAATCCCCATGCAAAGTAATGATCTCAACCTTATCAAAATCGGATGACTATATCATATAGCTGCCATAGGAACGATCGGTCCAAAAACTACCTCTTGTGAGAAAAACTGGTTTTGTTTTCCATCGTAGCGTCACCAATCTTGGTATGTGTTAGATTTATATGCTTTTACATAATACAGAAAAAGTTTATCAGAATCGAATACAAAGCTATAGCTGCCATAGGACAGATCAGAGGAAAAATGTGTTTTACTAAGAAAATTTTTTTGAGGAAATCAAATTTTTATTATTAATGATTTAAAAATTTAAAATATCTGATATCTATATCCTATATATATTGTACCGGTTAAATCAGTTGGAGTAAACTTTTTCAAGTGTATTAAAACTTCGCCACAGTCGAAGTTAGCTTTGCCTTCTCCACGTTTTCATGTGTTTGGGTCACTTATTCGCATTACAAATGATTGGACATTATTGTTAAATGGCGAACGTGTTATTTGTGGCTTGTACAATTTTATAAAAGCATCCATTCAAAAAAATATATTAAAATTTTTCAGATCTTTTTCTAGTTTTTTCACCTGAATTATGTGAAAGCATATAAAAACGAGAAGGCAAAGCTAACTTCGACTGTGCCGAAGTTTTAATACACTTGAAAAACTTTACTTAACTGATTTAACCGGTAAAATATATATAGGATATAGATATCAGATATTTAAAATTATGAAATCATTGATAATAAAAATTTAATACCATAAAAAAAAACTTTTCTTAGTAAAACACATTTTCCGACCGATCGGTCCTATGGCAGCTATATATAGTCATCCGATTTTGATAATTTTTTCAAAATTATGTGAAAGCATATAAAACTAATGTATACCAAGATTGGGGACGCTACGATAAAAAACAAAAAGTTTTTTTCTGACTAAAAGTGGTTTTGACCGACCGTTTATATGGCAGCTATATGCTATAGTCATCCGATTTTGATCAATTTTTCAGAATTGTGTGGAAACATATAAAACAAATATATACTACGATTGGAGCCGCTACGATGAAAATCAAAAAAGGTTTTCTCACAACGACTTATTTTTCGACCGATCGTTCCTATGGCAGCTATATGTATAGTGATCCGATTTTGATTCAATTTTCCAGAATTATGTGGAAGCATATAAAACAACATATACCAAGATTGGGACGCTACGATTTAAAACAAAAAAGTTTTTCTAACCAGAACTTGTTCTTAGACCGATCGTTCCTATGGCAGCTATATGATATAGTCATCCGATCCGGCCGGTTCCGACATATTAGTTGCGTGCAGTAAAAAGGAGACTCTGTGCAAAATTTCAGCTCGATAGCTTTAAAACTGAGAGACTAGTTCGCGTAGAAACAGACAGACGGACATACGGACAGACGGACAGACGGACGGACGGACAAGCGGAAATGAACTCAGCTTGTTGTCCTGATCAAGAATATATATAGTTTATGGGGTCGGAAAATGAATATGCGCTACAAAAACTTAATATACACTTTTCAAGTAATCAAAGATCATATTGATGTTGCCGATGCTAAAGCTGTGAAACAGAGACATTATCCGTTTCGAAAACTTTCAAAAAAAAAAATATTATATTTAACTAAAATTCAAACTCTATATCGTAAACCATCATAGCATAAGTCATCACTTTATTTTTCCAAACGCTAGGGCATAATGCCATCTCATTTGCATAACATTCTATAACACAAAAAGTGATACGTGGGGTGATTTTGAATGGTAGTTTGTGTATACCTTATATTAATTACAAAACCAAATTTATGGTTGATTTCGAGTTGTGCACCTCTAGCTGCTTAATGCTAGCTCGCCGGATTGTCGGGGTTCTTTTCTACTCTCCTTTATACCAAACGCACACATTTACCATAATGTTTTAGGTGCACGATTACAAAAAATATAAAGTTCAGGAAGGAACATTCTACCAATCTCGATATCGAATCATTGAATAATAATAAAATAAAATATAACTTTAAAGCTCCCAACGGATAGCCAGATCATATTCCAATAGGGTGGGAAATCCGATGACCTTGATTCCCCTTCTCTACCCTCCCGACCTATGCCTTACAAGAATTATGTAAGGACCCTTTTATACTCTCAACGACGATTCATGTGCCGCTAGACCTCCTCATGCTTTACTCAGGACGAACAACAAAAAGGTGTTTAGAACATATTGAGGATTTAATTATACTTCATTAATGGTTTATCTGGGCTTATGTACATTTGATTTTTAATTTTTTTGATTATTTAATATAAAGAAAATTGATTATTTATAATCAGGGACGGAATATAAGAGTTATTTTCATTAAACTCTTTTTGAAATAAATCAATGAAGCTAATGTGGTAAAATTATTCGAAATACATGAAAACATTTGGTTTTGTTCCCGCCATCGATATTCACAAAAAATTTTTTTGCGAACTTTTATCGTGCAATGGTCAAAAATAAGAGTTATTTTTGACCGATATTTTAGTTCTCAGTAAATAATAGTTGGATTGGTTGGTGTGTGTGCGAAGAGGTTGTGTGCGACTTGTGGCTCCTGCTTTTTCTGTTAAATGTGGCCACTGTGAGGCTGTATATAGGAACAGAGTTCTGCATACCATTGTGGGTTCATCAAGGCGTGCTGGCCATATCGAGTTCTCGTTGTACCGACAGTTCCAGAGTGAAAATCAGCGAATATTTTCTTCTGGCGCGGATGCCGACCACAAAAAACAACAACTTGGGTGGAGAGCAAACGTAAGAATCTGCATGTGTGCGGCCAACTGGTAGTCTCATCAGCTGTTCTCTTAACACTTATCCGAAAAGTGTTGGAAAACACGCTAAGCGCAGCGTAGTGTTGCAGCAGCTTGCAAGCCAGCTTTAAAGCTCGAGTGGAGCTTTGAAGTAGGGGACAACGGGGTTGCCAGATAGTACTAGGAGTAGGCAGCGCGCGTATTCAAATTTTAAAGCGACAAAAATGCCACTTTCGAGAACGCCAACTGGCGAGGATACGTCGACACCTTCCAAGCGACCACGATCCGAAGATCCATCATCAAGAGAGCTACAAATTAATAGCAATGGAACTCAAAGTGGGCTCCAGTTGGGTCAGCTCAAGTCTATGCTCGAAGAGATGTTCGACAATAAACTGAAGGGCGTGGCGACTAAGTCGGATTTAAACATCATAGCTGACAAAATTGATTCAGTCCAAAGCAACGTGAGTGAACTATCTACCAAAGTTCGGGACCTTACGGATGAAAACATACTTCTCCGAGAGGAGCTGCAATCCATAAAGAACGCCCGAGAAAATGATGCTAGAAGACTGCTATTCCTCGAAGATGGTGCCAAGCGGAAAAGCCTAATATTAAAAAACCTACCGGGGGGCAAAGCTCCTATTGATGCTGTTATGGACCTTTGCAAACACCATCTTAAACTAAAGGGAGCGAGTTGAAATAGAATTTGCAAAAAACTTCACGAGAATGCAGGAAAAATGACAGTATTGTTAGAACTTAGGTCAGTTAGGGATGCGCAACCAATTCTGAAACACACAAAAAATCTGGCAGGATCTCAGGTATCTATCGAACAGGACCTTAATTATGAGCGCAAGCAGCACAAACAGGCTATGCTTGGCCTAAGACGTGGCCTTCTGAATGCTAACAATTCAAAAAAGTTATGGTTCGCAACGATCGAATGAATATAGATGGTCACTGGTTCTATTGGAACTCTTCCAAGGAACTTATGTGCAATGCGGAGCCGGCCAATAACGTCATGAAACTCATCTACGGATCAGACTTCCACGTGGACCTAAAGTATGAAACCAGCACTGTAACCCTGAATCCAAAAACTTAATAGGCTCAGCTTAATAGAACCAGAAATAAGGCTACACCAAAATTCTAATCCTAAACATACGTTAAATTTAAAAATTTTGTCCCACAATATAGCTGGCTTAAGAAATAAGTTGATATTTTCACAATTTTTCAAATATGTCAATGAACACTGTATTTTTTTACTTTATGAAACTTTTGTCGATAAAAATGAACAAGTCTACGAACAATATTTCCCTAACCACATTCTACATTGGATTCCGGCTAATCGAACTGCGGAACGAGGTCGAGCTAGTGGTGGTCACCTCTATGGAATTAAAAAGGACCTCTTTCTGGATGGCACCTGCAGAATTGTCACAATAGTAAAAACACGGTCGTCATTGAAATAAAAAGCTCCGAAAAACTTATAATTTTGCCTGTATACATAAACTGCAATCGATGGGACCAAGATTATGAGACTGTGTAGACTTCTGTTTGTCGTCTGACTGCAATAGTATCATTGAGACTAACGCGCGTATTGGTACGGAACAGGTAGTCACCCAATCGTACGAACTCGCCATTTAGCAAAACTGCTCGATGTGCCAAAGACGGTGTTGTTGATAGAAGAGGTCGCAAGCTAATTGAGATGTGTGAATCCATGCAAATGACCTCAAACGGCCGTACTGGAGAGGACCAGGAAGGAGAATTCACCTTTGTTAGAGGAAACGCTTGCTCTACAATCGACTACTGCTTAATACAAGGGCAGTGGCAGAAGTCCTCGCCGATATGTCTGTAGATGGACAAATTTTCTGGATCATATGCCACTTGTTGTGACTTTTGAGCTAACTAACGTTTCTTCAGTAACCTCTAAATCAACATTAATGCCAAAACTTCGCTGGAATCAGAGAAAAGAGAGAAACCACGTTACCGAGCTTGATAAAGGAGTGGAGCGTCTCAGCCACAGCGCCGAGCATAATATTGACACTGCAAACGATCTTACAAAGTTGATAGTAAAAGCAGCTGAAACTATGCAGACAAAGGGAACTAGGCTTAATAAGCAAGCATGGTTTGACTCGATGTATGCGATCTAGAGACTTGGTTTTTCATCAATTAAACCAGTATAGGGAAGGACAATACGCAAGACTCAAAAGGAAAATACCACAGTGTCAATAAGAAATATAAGGCCATATGTAAATATTAAACAACATGAATATTATTTAAAGCTGAATTGTTTTTAGTCAATGCTCGTAAATTCAAAACGTACTGGTCAAATAAATAGAAATCCAACCATTCGGCAAATTAAAGTTGACGCACCGACATTAGCTCAGCATTTTAAGCAACTACTGTGGAATTTAAACTCGGAATTACAAATACAATATGCTTTGCCGATCACGGTGTCAACCGAACTAGATAGATGCATCTCAATAACGGAAGTCAACGATGCCATTGCCAATTTGAAGATAAATAAAGCACCAGGGGAAGACAGGGATTTCTGCTGAATTTTTTAGGAACGCAACGCCAAACTTCATAGAACTGCTAACACTCGTCTGCTACAATCATATGTTCAATAACGGGTCCTTTCCTGACTCGTTTAAACGGAGCATTATATTTCCAATTTTTAAAAAAGGAGACCCATCGAATGCCAGCAACTACAGAGGAATATCTTGCTTAAACGTTATAATGAAAATTTTTGCCGGAGTGCTACTTTCCCGCCCGACCGAATGGGTAAACCATTCGAAATTATTAAGTGAATTTCAGACGGCTTTCGAAAGGGCTATTCAACTGTCGATAGCATCTTCGTCCTGACATCAATTGCTCAGTCTTACCTGCATTCCAAAAAAAGCTATATATTTTTTTTATTGACTTTAAGGCTGCATTTGATAGTGAATAGAAGAAGTCTGTTCTACAAACTGAGCAACATTGGGCTATCTACCAAAAATGCTGAAGGTAATATTTCAGCTGTATGACAAAAAATACAGCCTCGGTTTGGGACGGCTCCAGACTATCTGATTGGTTTGATACTAACTGTGGAGTCAAGCAGGGATGTATCTTAAGCCCACTTTTATTTTCGCTATATGTCGACGACATAACACAGGGCCCTACCAGGCGGAATTTCCTTTGCTGGACAACAATTTAAAACGTTGATGTATGCCGATGACATGTGCCTCTTTGCCGATTCCCCGCAAATGCTTCAGAAAATGATCGATAAGCTTCACGAATATTGCAGATTCTGGTGCCTTCAAATCAATACGGATAAGTCTAAAATCATGGTAATTAGACAGGTGGAGGTCGTTACGCACGTGCAGAAGATTGACGATAGACGGCGTTATCCTCGAAAAGGAAGCGTTACAAATACCTCGGAGTGTTACTGTCCCACAATATGTCCTTTTAAAGTCC
The DNA here is from genome assembly GCA_018904225.1 of Lordiphosa mommai. NCBI lineage: Eukaryota > Metazoa > Arthropoda > Insecta > Diptera > Drosophilidae > Lordiphosa > Lordiphosa mommai. The sequence continues at coordinate 31,054 of JAEIFT010000065.1, read as the reverse complement.
ACCTTTGTGAGAAGTTGAAAGATGCAAAAGTGGCTATCAACGCGTCATGGAAAACTCTGCTTAGTAGGAAAAACGTCAAACCTAGCACAAAAATATGCAGTATTTGAAAAGCAGCAGTACGATCAATCCTGCTATGCTTCTCAAGTATGGGTCACACATCTTATGAACATGTTGAACGGCTACTAATCTTCTTCATTAAAAAGTATTTAGACTCCAGCCAACTTCTCCAAACTACGCCATATTCATCGAAACTGGTCTGCCCACGCTTTTTACGTACACGCTCGAAACCCATTTCAACATAAACAAGATAATGAATATGGAAAGTTCAAGACTGCCCAAGATCATAACCAATCATTTTCTGAGCGAAAGGTCCCAGTTCTTTGAAAGATGGGATAGCATCTCAAATGACTGCGGAGTTAACATCAATTTTGGTAACCATATTCTTTGGCAACAAACCCAAGCCCAAATCATCTCCAAAATATGTGAAGTAGAAAGGAACGGATTTATTGCACAAGCAAAAAGGAGCACCGAAAGAAACCAGTATAAATCCCTCATACTTAACCTCGGAGTGAAAAAACTACTTCTTGACAGTGTGGGGGTTGACAGAATCAGCGCTATCTTCAGGACGAGATGTGAAACACTTAGCCTTAACTGCCAACCACACAGGAGTAACACGCAGAAGAACTGTACCCTCTGCAATATGTGCACCAAGGAAGATGTGGTTCACTTTGTAGGAATCTGCCCCATTCTAAAGGAGATTCGTATGGCACACTTTCAGGTCCTTTTCTATCGGAAATTGAATTTTATAGCCTGCTCAACGGAGAAAACTGGATAGCTCTTGCCGCTTTCATCAAAGAGGCTATGCAATACCGCAATAAAATCCTTAGCGAACTCTTTTAGGCATTACCTACGTATGCGGGCTTTTCAAATCAGGTTCAATTCAACGGACGGTTTTTTATAAACCATGTTGAAAAATACTAAGAAAGAAAATTATATTTTGTATAAATTTGTTAATTGTAATTAAGTTAGCCAGCTATAATTTAAGATGTTTTTTTTTGTAAAATAGAATAAATAAAAACTACTACTACTACTAATAGTTATTAAAAACTTTTATTTTTTTAACTCAATGAATAATTGATATTAAAGCCTTTTTTTTTATAACTCGGTAAATAATTTATCGAATAACTTTTATTAAAAAGTCATGTAATAACTGTTTTTTAAACTTATATAAAATAAATCAATAAATAACTCTTATTAAAGACTTTTGTTTTATCACTCAGAAAATAAGAATTATTAAAAACTTTTTGTATATAACTCAGTAAATAAGAGTTATCAAAAGACTTTTGTCAGGGAGCAGAATTAACTATAACTTTGTATAAAATCTTATTACCTAAACTCATTATTTGAAATGTAACGTAACTGCCCTTTTGGCAGCTTTTTGTTTGCTTTGTTTATTTATCTATTGTTATTCTATTTTTTAAGCATGCAGATTGTTATCTATGCACGCATGTTCGGCTGCCGATGATCTCGCTTACAAGCTTTATCTAATCTTCTCTCGGCTAGCCAGATCAGTCGCTCCCTAATCGCTCGCAATAAAACGTCACTACACGCATATCGCTTTGCATAGGCACAACAAACATTTTCGAAACAACAAACATTAATAAAACATTGTTAATAACAAAGCCACTGTTCATATAATTAAACAATCATATACACTGAAAATACATACATCAAAACAAACATACATAGTGCCAAACTAAAATAAACTGTTTGCTTGGATAGTACAATTAAGCGACAAACCATACAATCACCCCTCTTTGAATTGTTTAACAATTTAGCGTGAAAGGTGGCATAAATTATACGCCTCCTCTAAACATTTGGTGACCCCGACGTGATTGTGAAAGTTATAGTCTTAATTTAAATAATTATTAAATATCGTTTTAATAAGATTATAAGCGGTTTTGCACAAGTCGGTGACAAAACCCATACGCATACATATAAACAGTTTTCGGTTTTTTGGTGCATTCGCGCGCACATACATATATACAGTTGGTGCTAGCGCAGTTGGCTAGGTAAAGTGCTTAAACATTATATATTGGAATTTTCGGTTTCAAGCCACGGTCATCGAACGCATGCGGTTGTTCCTTGCGTTTCTTTCGTTCTTTGTTATCCTGGTTTTTGGTTGACATTGGTTGACATGACATTGGTGCAACTCAATTGTGAAGTGCCTATCAAATACTTTTTTTTTTAAAAATGCCTAATTCAAATTTAAATGCAAATGCGCTTGGACCAAGCTGGATATTGACTTTTACAAGGCAAAGGGCATATGCAGTGTTGCCGGCAGCTGTGGATTAAACGAATTTTTCGGCTGGCGATCGCTTGGCTCAACTCGATGAGGCCGATGTGCGGTGCGCCTTGATCTTGTGATAATAGATGCGGGATGCTAACAGTAAGCAAACCAGCGGGAGAAACTTGACCTAATGGAGCTAGCCAGTGATGCTCGGTCCGTTTTTGTGCAAATATGTGAGGGGAAGTCTAGGCTCTCGTGAGCTGAATACTCGCCGTAAGGCTTCTGTTGTTCATCTCACGATGCTTCGAAAACCCCTACGGATGATCCGTTTTCTGACATTCAGGTGCACTGCGCGTGCTTCCCGCTGCCTGAGTTCCAACTTCCACGGTTTTCAGTAGGTCCTACATCGACGGGCCCGATTTCTTCGCCATGTATGACCACGGTTGTGGGAAAACGAGATTTGAGCGGAGTGGAAAAGTTCCAGCACCTTCGTTCCTGTTTGGATGGCTCAGCTCTGGACAAATTCGCGTCACTTGAGCCCACAGAGGCTAACTACGACAAGGCGATTGAATTAAAGTCGAGATTTGATAATAAATTATTGCATTTTCAGGCACATGTACGGTCTATCTTCAGGCTTTCGGGTGTTGAAGCGGGTTCTGCGAGTGGACTTGCGCCAATTGAGCGATAGGTGAATTCGCACCTACGCGCTTTAAATACGATAGCATCGAACGACGTGAGGAATTACTAGATGGGCTGCATGATTCCATCTCATCACATCAAAGCTGGACCAACACTCCTGGAAAAGTGGGGGGCGTTGCCGATTAATAAGCTGCTTAGTGGACGGACATGTCATCATTTTTGAAAGAGATGCCGCCATGATGGAGAATTTGGAGAATGCTATGGTATACAAAACGCCAGCAACTAGGTGGGACCAGCTACTACTAAAGTCAATCGTAGTACACCACTCGCATCATCTACCACCACTCCATCATGTATTTTGTGTGACTCTAAAGATCATTTTCTAGTTAAAATGTCCAAAATTCTAACTTGACCCCCAATTCACGGTATAAAGTGAAAGGCGACATCTTTGCCTCAATTGCCTTCGCAAGGGGGCACAGCCTGCAGCAATGTAAATCTGGGAATTGCAAACATTTGCCATCAGAAGCATCACTCGTTGCTTTCATATGGGATTCTAAGTTTCACTTCGCCTATTACCTCAACCCCGAGCCCAACTACTTCACAAAATTCTTCTCTCGTTCTACAACTTCGATCTCGTCTCCACCTAAAGCCCTGAAGAGCTCAGACCGAGTACGTGTTGCTTGCTACCTGCATCATATACGTCAAAAAAATCGATCTGGCGTATTTTTTGTACCATGAACGCTTCGACTCTGCATCTCAGATCAACTTCTCGCCTCTCGTTTTCGCCAGTCAGCTGCAACTCAAAATTCTTCGCTCGGCATTATGATAATATCAGGCATAGGTGAATCATCGCTTTCGTGGACAAAATCCGGTTGATATTGTTACGCAAATATCGAAACAAAAGGTTGCGAGCAAATCAGCTCTTCGCTTGTAACTCAAACAATCACCGATTATCAACCTCACTTCGACCTAAACTGCTTTTCAAGATTGGAATTTGCCCAGAGACTTGTTCCTCGCTGATCCGGATTTTCTTCACAAAAGTCAAACAATCGATCTCTAATTGGAGCTGGTCTGTTCTTTGACCAGCGCTTTGCGTTGGACAAATTCAGTAATAGATCCATCTGCCAACACTGCAAAAAACCAGACTTTGATGGATCGTGTCTGGTGGGATCGTTTGCTGAGCGATAAACAATCCTCTCTAGTTTCCATTGCTAAAAACCGATAGTCTGCAGTTGGAAAAAGATGAATTGGCTGTACACACCGTTTTGGGAAATTGACAATTGCTGTGTGGTTCACACCTCCACATTTCTGATGAGGATGCCTTGTGCGAGCAGCTATTTTTGCAAAACTACACTCGTCTCGCTTCTGGCCAAAGTATTCTGTGCGTCTCCTACAAAACTAGTTTAGACGCACTACTGGAGATTCATACGATCGTGCTTTCGCGCCGTTTTAAATCATTGGAATCGAAATTGGCCGAAACTCAGAATAAAGTCACAATATGTTTGCCTTTGTAAAGCGAATATATTGAATTAGACACACATGTCACCATCTGCTAAACAATCTTCATTGCCTCAGTATTTTTTTGCCCCAACTCCATTTGCGTCCAAAAATTAGATAGCTCGATCCACACAATTGCGTGTTGTGTTCGATGGCTCTACAAAATCTACTTCTGGCTTTTCTCTGAATGATTTGTTATTTAGGGTCCTTCTATACAGCCGAATATTCCTTCGTTTGCTTCGATTTCGTTTTCAAAAGTTGCATTGTGCGGGGATATCTGCAAAGATGTACCGCACCGATAACTGATCCTGACCAGTATCTCAATGCATCCCTATGGCGTGATAATCCCAACGAAGACATTAGAGTCTATGCTTTGGACACCGTACGGCAGGTACAAAGCCTGCATTCTTAGAATTCGTGTACTACGGCAGCTAGTATTGATGAGGAAGCCAGTTTCCAGTAGCTTCCAAGATCGTTCGCACTCATTTTTACGCAGACGATTTGATCTCTGGCGGTGATTCTATCGAAGAAGTAGCTGAAATTCGCACACAAGTGAAGGCGAGCTATTGAAAAGAGGAGATTTCCCAATCTAGGGACGTGGTGCTCCAATGAACCAGCTGCTCTGGAAGGCGAGGCCCAGATTCGGATAGGGAGAAAATGCTGAAGTTCCAGCTGGAACAGATGTCACCATAGGCCCTGGGATTGATTGGGTACAATTCTACGCATCTATTTTCAGCTTTTCGGAAAATTTTCCTGATAAGCCAGCGACAAAGCGGGCTATTTTATCTGTATGCTTTTTCAGTCCCTTTGACAATAGCTCCAGTCATCACCGAAACTAAAATATTCCTGCAGGCCCTTTGGAAAGACAAAGCTCTGACTGGGATGGCTCTGCCTCAATCCTTGCATTCCTCATGGTTGCTTCTATATCAAAACCTCAACAGTAACCTGCCTAGAATTTCCTCGCTTCGTTGCAGCCTCAATCATCGTTCGAATTGCATGCATTTTGTGGCTGCAAGCCATAGCTCTATGGTGCCTGCATATATGTTCCCGATCGGAGACTCAAATCAAGGTCACATCTCATTTGCTATGCTCAAGTCCAGAGTAGCACCCTGCAATCGCTACCAACCCTAAATTGGGCTCTCCACAGGCACCGTGCTGAACTTAACTCGCAAATATCGTTGAAATCCTTTGCCAGCCTCATGCTCACTCATTGTTGGTCAGATTCAACTAATTTCCTATCGTGGATTCGTCAAACTCCGTCTGGTTTATATTTTCGCTCCAACAGATTCCCATTCAGGAGCGAAACTCCAGCGGATGGCATGCGGCACCTGGTGTTCCCTTCGCAGACTTAAATCCGGCTGACATATTGTCTCGAGGATGCACTCCGGTCGAGCTGCTACGGATTCGAATCTGTGAAGCGAAGGGACCTTCATTTCTTGGTCAGATTTATCGAATGGCCAATATCATCACGGATATAGCAGATCTGCCGAGCGCGCAGCGCCATGCTGGTTTCCACACAGCAGTTGGACATTGCGCTCGGCTGCTGCAAGTACCAAATTCATTTGGCAAACTTCAAAGAGTTTTTTGGCTACGTATATCGATTTACGCAACTTCAATATGAAGGCAAATCACCAAAAGGTCCCCTTGACAGTGGATGATATCGGTCAAACGTATCTCGTCGGTAGATATTCAACGGATCCATTTTGAGAGGATATAAAAGTTTGAACTTTGAAGCAGCTATCCAAAAGAGCAACTGATCTCGTTGCGTCCATTCAACGATAGCGGATTATTGCGTGTTGGGGCGTCTTCGAAATTCTCTCTGGACTGAAGCAAGACATCCAATGCTCTTGCCTACGCATCATCGGTAACCCTACCCATCAAATTGACTTTTTCACGGCGACTCTGACGCGGACCACAAAGTCTTAGCTGCTTTACGGCTGAGATTCTAGCCCCATTGAGGCGTAAAAATGCTGTCCAGCCGTAATCAACAAATGCATCCTCGGTGCTTTTTCGACTCAAACCAAAATTGTCGAGCATATTGCCTGCTTGCCTGTCGCGTCTTCAGTCAGCACTCGCTCGTCGCCCGTTCCACCACTGGAATTGACTTTTGTGGACCTTTCTTCTCGTGGAAGTCGAAACATACCACCTACAAAATGCTTATATGCCTTTTGTCTGTTTTTCTCACTTCAAAGCATCCACTTTGGAACTGGAGAAGACCTCACAGCATCATTTTGCGCCCTAAGGCGATTGATCAGGTCAAAGCTGAGTGCCATTTAGACCGATATCGGGACAAAATTGCGTTGGACCAAAAAAGCTAATGGAGTTGAGGCACTGGTCTGAGCGATCCCGCAAATGAGCGAGCGTCTCACCCTTGCGTTTCCATTGTCAGGTGGAAATTTATTCCCACCTCGTTCTCCTCACTGGTAGCCTGGAGGTAGGGCTGTAGCACGCGGCCAAATATCACTTTACAGAGTTGTTGGAAAATCGGTTCTAACATTTAACGAACTGCGTACTCTTGTTTGAAATTTCTGCAATTGTGAATTACGGCCACTGTCCCATTTCAGAATACCGCACGATTTGGACATTCTAACGCCTGGGCACTTTCTCATTGGTGCCTCCTATGCTGCATTGACAGAACCCGATGTAACACGTCTCAACATCGATCGCTTAAATTCCTCCACACGACTCCCGTATCGTTATCGTAGCAGGCGCACGTGCAACGTAGAGGGGCATACGATTGTTGCTGTCGCGTAACGTATTTAAAGGGAGACACGATACTACACTTCGTGTACGAGGCATGCTGCAGACGACTATCATCGGTTCGTCGCCCTTCAGCTGAGCTTACGACTCACTTGTTTTTTTTTTGCTTTTTTCAATAGGCTTTCAATTTCTTTAAAATGTCAAACGTAAAATATTTAGAAATCAGCGAATGTTATAGAAATAATTTGCATACTCAATAAAGGACCACTACTGAGAAGAAAAAGCATAAACAAAAAAAAAAAAAAATACCAGGTCTATGCTGCTGGGCTGCCAACAGGCTCATTTTCGTGTCGCTCTGGGCTGTGCGCTGCGGGGCGGCCGGGGGCTTTGAACAGCCATGAGCCCATCGATCTGTTGTCCACAGCTCATTGTCACGGTCACCAGTTCCGTGGGCCAAGAAAAACTCATATATGCTTGTTACAGAATCATCCTGAAAACCTGTGACCGCTCCATGAGCATTGAGCTGCGCGAAATGGGCTGCGGCGTGAGCTGGCTCTTAAGACCGTGGGCGATGAGCGATTCCGACCCTGTCCCGAGTACATAATACCAGCATGTCCCTACATACATAAAAAAACCATTGTTTTTGTTTGCATTACATATTATTATTTATACACAATAATTTCCATTGCCATGGCAAAGCAGCATTTGATGACAGAAAGTAGTTAGACAAATAGTTCGTAAATTTAGGAGTGAAGAATTTTGATCTATACTTAAATTTACCATCGCTGGAAAACCCCTCTGTATCTCTGGTGTTGTTGAGCACCTTTTTTTCAGTGATAGGTACTGTATGATAAGCCGTCTTTTTTTCTAATAAAATTGTGTAAAACGCAAGCACTCTGAATAATAGAAATGATTGTTTCGTATTTTCGGCACCGTATTGGTGTCAAAAAATCTCGAAATTTTTGAGTCATCATTCCAAAGGCGCATTCTATTGTTTTTCTGCCGCGACTGAGTCTGTAATTAAATATTCTCATTTTGTTATCAATATTTCTTTCGGGATAAGGCCGCATTATATTTTTCCTCAAGGGAATGCGCTGTCGGCTACAAAATAATATATGGAAACTCATTACTACTTTCGTCATGCGGAAGTTTAGTCACAGATGGTAAATTATTGTTGCTTTCCAACCAACGGCCAAATGTTGAAACACGAAAAACGCCTCCGTCACTATTTCGACCAGCAAAAACCGCATTCCTATTGTTGTAAATAAACCATCGGCATCGCAACAACCCAATAATATGACGGAATGATAGTTTTTGTAGTTATAGTTGGCCGATCCGAATTTGGATCTTTTTCCTAATGCGAATATGTTTTCCGTCGATGGCTCCTAAGCAGTTTGGCAATTGCCACTAACTCAAAAAAATCGATTTGAAACATTTTTCCATCCTTCTTTATTTGGTAACGCCATGTATGATCCCTTCAGCGAATTCCGTATAGCTTTTTGTAGTTTCTTCTATAATTAATCCTACGGTTGTTTCGCCTCTTTGGAAATATAAACCCAGTGCAGTAAACGTACATCCAGTAGCCAAATATCTAAAAAAAAAAACAATAAATATCATTAGAAACAGTTTGGTAAAAACTAATGGTTTTAATAAAATAATTAATTGAACAACATTTTTTTTTACAGTGGCATTTTACAAGAGAAGTGGGAAATATTAGAAATGGCTATGTTCGCAGCATCAAGCCTTCTCTATGGCTCATCATCATCAAAAAAGAAGAAGTATTATTTGCACGATGTTAAGGAGTTCGTGTTGCCATATGTGAAGCCAGTACAGCATGCAAAGCAAACTGGTAATATTATATATCAAACTTTGATGAACATCATTCGAACAAATTGAGGAGATGGATAATACTGAAGAAAGCAGCGATGTAGCAGTCAACGCAACCAATTATTACAAGGACGATACTTCAGTTAGTATGGGTAAAAGAAGAAGAGAAGAAGTGGTCTGGAGAACACGACGAAAATCGATAAAGCAGTTTTTAGGATATATTCAAGAAAAAAAAAAAGGAGAAGCAGGACGATTCTCGAAGATGTTTCTTTTAAGCTTCTTGCCGGACGTAATACCCTGTCTGATGAGAAATTTAGGCAGTTTAAAATAAAAACAATGGTCACCGGGGTAGATGAATTATTAAACGAAACAGGGCAGAAGGTGCGGATCAGCGTTATTTGAATACCTTGCATACCCACATTCGTCGCCTGCACACACCCCTCTCTCCAGCCTCACCGGTATCTGTCATGTACAGCACAACAGATGACTGCTTGAGAAAACTCCAATAATATACTGCTCAACGCCAGATACATTTGGAAGAAAAATTCATCTCAGGCTAAAAAGAACCCAAAATACATAGGGGCAATTTTTAATCGTAAATAGTTTTGCAATAATTTTATGTTTACTTTAAAATAGACAAATAAAGTATTTACTTACCTCAGCGTAATCATATTCTTTCCTCTGAGCTAATGCATTCAGCGCATGTTGGTATTTTGTTTTTGAATTAGAGGCTTACCACCATTTTAAGCTGATTAAATGTATCTTTCGGCACATTCTATAAAAGCGTGGAATTTTACATCGTCTTCTCTAGTTCTTTACTGGAAAAAAAAATCTTCTGGTTGCATTTTTTGAATGCCGGTGCAGCCCAATATTTCTATTGGATCTTTTTTTCCGATTACAATTCGTCCTCATCGCTTGTATTTTTACGCTTTGTGTTTTGACGATTAAATTTGTCATTTGCGGAGCAAAAGCCGTATCGTAATCGAATAGTATCGGCAAATTTTTGAAAGACGATGACGCTACATGATGACGATACGAGTCGTGTGCGGAGGGCCTAAGTCGGTGGCAGCGGGTGTGCGCCAAATGCAGCAAACGTTCTGGCGCGAGTTAGAGCTACTTATCTTTGCTGCAGGAACGCACCAAATGGGGTGCATCGAAGCCCAACTTGCAACCTGGCATCGTCGTTCTCAAGGACGACAACCTTCCTCCTCTCCACCGGCGTCTGGGCAGGGTGGTAAGCCACCCATTTCTGGAGAGACGGCATCGTACGAGTAGCAGTCATCCGTAACGCCACTGGCACACTAAAGCGGGCTGTCGCCAATTTAGCTGTTCGGCCCCTTGAGACCACATCACTTGGAAGCGTGCCTCTTCCAACGGGGGAGCATGTCGGGAGCAGAATTAACTATAACTTTGTGTAAAATCTTATTACCTAAACTCATTATTTGAAATGTAACGTAACTGCCCTTTTGGCAGCTTTTTGTTTCTTTATTTATTTATCTATTGTTATTCTATTTTTAAGCATGCAGATTGTTATCTATGCACGCATGTTCGGCTGCCGATGATCTCGCTTACAAGCTTTATCTAATCTTCTCTCGGCTGGCCAGATCAGTCGCTCCTAATCGCTCGCAATAAAAACGTCACTACACGCATATCGCTTTGCATAGGCACAACAAACATTTCGAAACAACAAACATTAATAAAACATTGGTAATAACAAAGCCACTGTTCATATAATTAAACAATCATATACACTGAAAATACATCATCAAAACAAACATACATAGTGCCAAACTAAAATAAACTGTTTGCTTGGAAAGTACAATTAAGCACAAAACCATCACAATCACCCCTCTTTGAATTGTTTAAACAATTTAGCGTGAAAGGTGGCATAAATTAATGCCTCCTCTAAACAACTTTATTATAATTCAGTAAATAAAACTCAGTCAGTGAGTTTAATTTTTTAATTCACAATATAAAACTCTTTTTATTTATCGCAGGCAACGAGTTACATAGTTATACTTATTTCTTAGCGAGATTGGTCAAGGTCCAATTAATATAGCCAGAGTACGCTATGACAGACCTTATTAAACCCTACACCGAAGGTAAAAAGTAAACAAAGTTTGTGCAAGTATGAACGTTTTTATTTAAAATTTACAAATCTAATATGCTTTGATTAATCAGTCTAACAGTTAGTCGGTTGTAGTTAAAACAATCCGATTTTAATCAATTGAGTACTGAAATATCGGTCAAAAATAATTATTGTTTAAAGTGTAATAAAATAAAATTCTTCAAATAACTGTTAAATGTGGAGTTTTTGTTATATATGTTATAACTGTTACCGTCCCTGGTTTTGACAAGTTTTTATGCCCTTGCAGAGGGGTCTATTAAAGTTGTCACGATGTTTTTTTTACAAAAATTCTATTGAACAGTACGGAGCTGATTCATTTCCGCCTGTCCGTCCGTCCGTCCGTCCATCTATCCATCCGTCCGTCCGTCTGTTTCTATGCTATCTCCTCCCTCAGTTTTAAAAGCTATCTTGACCAAACTTTGCAAAAAGTCTTGAAATACAAATACGCTGCACATTTGTGAAATCAGCCGGATCGGATGACTATATCATATAGCTGCCATAGGAACGATCGGTCCAAAAACTAGTTCTAGTGAAAAAACTTTGTTTTCCATCGTATAATCACCAATCGTGGCATATATTAGTTTTCTATACTTCCACATAATTCTGGAAAAATTTAAAACGAGAAGGCAAAGCTAACTTCGACTGTGCCGAAGTTTTAATACACTTGAAAAACTTTACTCCAACTGATTTAACCACTAAAATATATATAGGATATAGATATCAGATATTAAAAAATTTTTAAATCATTGATAATAAAAATAGGATACCATAAAAAAACTTTTCTTAGTAAAACACATTTTCCGACCGATCGGTCCTATGGCAACTATATGCTATAGTCATCTGGATTTTTATAAATTTTTAAAAAATTTGTAAAGCATATAAAACTTATATCTACCAAGATTGGTGACGATACGATGGAAAACAAAAAAGTTTTTTCACTAGAACTTGTTTTTTGACCGACCGTTTCTATGGCAGCTATATGCTATAGTGATCCGATTTTGATACATTTTTCCAGAATTATGTGAAAATCATATAAAACTGTCATAAACCAAGATTAGTGACGCTACGATGGAAAACAAAAAAGTTTTTCTCACTAAAACTTATTTTCCGACCGATCGTTCTTTGGCAGCTATATGATATAGTCATCCGGTTTTGATAAATTTTTCGAAATTGTGTGGAAGCAGGTAAAACTAGTATATACTACGATTGGTGACGCTAATGAAAAACAAAAGTTTTCCCAAGAATAGTTTTGACCGACCTATATGGCAGTATATGATGTCATCCGATTTTGGTAAATTTTTTCACATTATGTGGAAGCATATAAAATATATACGCCAAGATTAGTGCCGCTACGATGGAAAACAACAAAGTTTTTCTAACTAGAACTAGTTCTTAGACCGATCGTTCCTATGGCAGCTATATGATATAGTCATCCGATCCGGCCGGTTCTGACATATTAGTTGCGTGCAGTAAAAAGAAGACTCTGTGCAAAATTTCAGCTCGATAGCTTTAAAACTGAGAGACTAGTTCGCGTAGAAACAGACAGACAGACAGACAGACGGACAGACGAACGGACGGACAGACGGAATTGAACTAAGCTCGTCGTCCTGATCAAGAATATATATAGTTTATGTGGTCGGAAATGACTTTTTCTATGCGTTACAAACTTCTGGGCAAAATTGCTATACACTTTTCAAGTGTATAAAAATCGGATGACAATAGCACATAGCTGCAATATTAACGGTCGGTTCAAAAACTAGTTCTAGTGAGAAAAACTTTTTTTTTTCCATCGTAGCATCACCAATCAAAATAAATAAAAGTTTTAAATGAGACACAATTCCGGAAAAATTTATAAAAATCAGATGACAATACCATATAGCTGCCATATAAACGGTCGGTCCAAAAACTAGTTCTAGTGAAAAAAACTTTTTTGTTTTCCATCGTAGCATCACCAATCGTGGAATATATTAGTTTCATATCTTCCACACAATTCATGAAAAATTTATCGAAATCGGATAACTTTAGCATATAGCTGCCATAGGCGATCGGTAAACTAATAGTGAGAAAAACTATTATGTTATCAATGGTAGCGCCTTTCAAAAACTGCAAGGGTATATAAAACATCGGCGTAGCCGATATTGTTACTCTATTTTAAAACTAATTTATTCTTAGGACAGGAGCTCAAATGCTTAATGTTTTGAAATTCCATATCCCTTATGGAATAACAGTAAAATTTAAGGTAAATATTAAAAAAAAAACAAACTGTTTTTTTACATTTCAAATATTTAGGTTTTTTCACCATACAAAAAAGTAGTGCGTGTCGTGTAGAATTCAGAAAATTTTTGACCGTGCGAGTGGTGTGCATTCTTGAAATATGCCATTCGTATATATACGTGTGCTAAGTCCCGAGTTCGATCCCCAGACAAGGTAATCTGTGTTAAAAAATATTTATATTTCTTTGTTTATTTCAGGAGCGGCGTTGGTTCACCATAAGTAATTAATATTACTTAGATAAAAAAGACTGAGTGTGTGGAGGAGGTGGGGTGACACGGGGGGGTGGAGTTAGAACTTTACCCCTTACCACCCCTCTCACCCAAGTACAAATTTTTTTGTTTGTGCAGCCATGAAATTACTCATGAATTCTATCTAAAATCACCCCAGAAATCACTCATGAAATCGACCTTAAGTCACCAGTGAAATCATTCATGAAACTCACCCATGAGTTCACCCATGCTTCTCATGGCTAGGGAAGCGAACGTCATGAAGTCCTAGGCCATGCCTGTTAAATTCATGCCTGAAACTCATATAAAGGCTGCCATGAATTCATGACCAGCCCTTCATTTCAGGCCTGAATTCAGGTCTGATTCAGGCCTGAGCGGAACTGAAAGGTAGTGTTAAAAATTTGCGACACGCGCCCATCTCTAGTAGTTGGTGATGTCAACTTAATAAGTTAAGCTGGGTTTACACTGTTCGACGCATGAGACATGATAATCTAGTAGGCCCTTATGTTGTCATGCTTTCGTTGTGAATAGCTTGTCATATGGCATTGACATGTTTACACTGAACCTACTTCATTTCAAATTTTTTTCCATCACATCTTCTTTGCTTTTCAAGTTACACTTCACCAAGAAAATGTACAATACTTGTTTCCTTTTAAAAAATTATAGTAAGTTGGAATTTTTTCATATCTTCATCTACTTCTTGTATATGATAGAATATAGGTCAATCAAAATTTATCAAGTAACTATAACACTCTTATTTCATTCTTTTCGTTTCCGGCCGCAGTACTACTAGCTTCTGTTGGCTAGTTTTTTGCATTTGGTACTGAATAGTGAATACGTCCATATTCCTACATCATCCCAGAGGGATCAACTTGCAGGCAACCATATTGGGTTGCCAGATATTCTATATGTCGGTAATGGCTCTCCTATATGACATGAATGTAAGACTGCAAAACTGGCAAAAATTACCACCATGGGCCATATTCGTTGTTGAAACGTTAGTTGCCCCTTGGTAGGCGAATTCACTGTAATTCTGTTGTGGTGCTCCCTGGAGACCTATGTATGCAGTTAGTCACTCGAGTGAGTGGCATTGGTTTCATGGGCTGGCATACGACTATGGTGACCGTATTCACGGTGACATTAAGTGTGATCGTTTCAATGACTATAGCCGGCGACACACACCGAAATGCGCGACTGTTGCAACTTTTTCAGCGAAATTTAAACCACGTCTTGGCATTTGCCATGAAAATGCTTAACTACAAAGTTAATTTCCGTAGAATGACACGGAGGAGGCGCAAAGATGCGGAAACGGAACAAATTGCTCGATCCAATGTTGCTCGAAAATGTTGAGAAAAGCAAAAAATAATGATGCTCAAGCATAATGGACTTTTTGTTGTGTTTCTTGTCATTTTTTTACACTTGAAAGTGTATATTAATTTAATGTAAAGTTTGTAACGCATAGAAATATTCATTTCCGACCCCATAAACTATATATATTCTTGATCAGGACAACAAGCTGGGTTCATTTCCGCTTGTCCGTCCCGTCTGTCCGTCTGTCCGTCTGTCCGTCTGTCTGTCTGTCTGTCTGTCTGTCTGTCCGTCCGTCTGTCTGTTTCTACGCGAACTAGTCCCTCAGTTTTAAAGCTATCGAGCTGAGATTTTGCACAGAGTCTTCTTTTTTTGCACACGCAACAATTGTCGGAACCGGCCGGATCGGATTACTATATCATATAGCTGCCATAGGAACGATCGGTCTAAGAACAAGTTCTAGTTAGAAAAACTTTTTTGTTTAAAATCGTAGCGTCCCCAATCTTGGTATATGTTAGTTTTATATGCTTCCACATAATTCTGGAAAAATGTATCAAAATCGGATCACTATAGCATATAGCTGCCATAGGAACGATCGGTCGAAAAATAAGTCGTTGTGAGAAAACTTTTTGATTTTCATCGTAGCGGCCCAATCGTAGTATATATTTGTTTTATATGTTCTGTCCACACAACTGAAAAAAATTGATCAAAATCGGATGACTATAGCATATAGCTGCCTATAAACGGTCGGTCAAAAAACCACTTTTAGTCAGAAAAAACTTTTTTGTTTTTTTATCGTAGCGTCCCAATCTTGGTATACATTAGTTTTATATGCTTTCCACATAATTTTGAAAAAAATATCAAAATCGGATGACTATAGCAATATAGCTGCACAGGCCGCAGGGCGGAAAATTATAGAAAAGTTTTTTATGGTATTAAATTTTTTATTATATATGATTTCATAATTTTAAATATCTGATATCTTATATCCTTATATATAATTTTACCGGTTAAATCAGTTGAAGTAAAAAGTTGAGTGTATTAAAACTTGGCACAGTCGAAGTTAGCTTTGCCTCTCGATTTTTTCTCTCACAGAATCTGCGCAGCATCACCCACTTGACAAGTGAAACGCTATCCAGGCGTAACATTCTACTCTTGATGTCGCATAAATTTGTGTCCCGCTCTCAACCAGTCAACTTAATGCAAGCTAAGGCCATGGTAAGCCAGTGTCCTATGTTTGTGCATGCTGTCTCGTTTTTAAATTTATTTTACTTTGTTATTTATTTTGTCACTTTGCATTGATTTTGAAGTTTTGCAGACAAAGGACATGGAGGGAGGCATTGGTACTGGATTGTGATTGGTTAAGCAAGCTTGTGATGCGATGGAGGTAAAAATAGCGCATAAAATTTTGCCATTGATTACTTAGAGCTTAAATGTTGGATAAATCAGTATTTAAATCAGGGCTGCAAGACTCTTCATAGGGTACGGTCCGAAGGCTCGAACCTGTCGTGAAGCCTAGGGTCTGGTTTGTAAACCGTTTTCTAAAGGAGGGCATTACTTCTAGTCTGGCTATTCGCTCTCGCACTCCGAGCCAGTATTCGGCGCAAGCAGCAATAAAAAGTAATTAAAGTTTTGCGTCTCGAAGCGAAAATGGTAATAAGTCGCACCGTGTCTCAGCGACCAATTACAATGTGAGTGCAGGATTTATTCTTTATACTTGACTTTAATTTGTGTTAGAATAAATAAAAAAATTATATTAATATAAGAAGAAAGTATTCTTAACCTAAGACTATAAATTTCTTAATTTAAAATATTTAGTTGTCTATAAGAAATATAGAAAACATCTCTTCATTCTTTAGGCTTAGCCTCAGACCACGAAATTAAAACTATATACTAGATGTTTATCTAACACTTTTATCTAAAAACGAAGCTGAAATCAGAAGGGAACAGAAGAGTCTGAGGAAATAGCCTAGTTATATTTTTAAGCATTTGAATCGTTGCTCAAGTTTTATTCTAAGACCCAAACTTTCAATGCATATTGCAGGGCTTTCAGCCTTCAATTTCTTCAAAGTGAAATAAAAGCTTGCCGCAAAGGTACATGTGCAAATGTCTGAGAAAACCAACAACTTCGTTAAACTAAAACTGTAAAATACAAATTTATGTAAAATGTATCGTTGTGTGCGTATGACCCATCAGATGAGCATTTACAATGCATTCTATGGCGCAACAATCCGGAAGATGAAATCGAAATCTACACTTTGGACACTGTTACGTATGGAACGAACCCAGCGTTTCTGGCTGGTTCTGGCTCAAGGTAGTCGAAGAGATTTTTACGTAGATGACTTGATTTCTGGAGGAGACAATATTGAAGAGGCTTCTGAAATTCGAAAACAAGTCAAGAGAAATGGGAGTCAAAGGACATTTTCCAATTCGCAAGTGGTGCTCCAACGAGCCCACAGGTCTTGAAGGCGAATCGAGTCTGATCGAGAAAAGATGATGAAATTTCAGAAGAAACGGACATCACTAAGGCTCTTGCTAGCCTGGGACCCCAATTCTGACAGCTTGCTCTTTAACTTTCTCAGATCGTATTGGAGAGCCGAGGTACCAAGAGAAGCATTCTAGCCACTATCGCTAAAGTTCTATGATCCCCTGGGTGATAGCGCCTCTCATCACAAGGCTGAAAATATTTCTTCAGGCGCTATGGAAGAGAAGCTCAGTTGGGACGGAGCCTGCCGCAGTCACTGCAGTTCCTTTGGACTGAGCTCACTTCGCAGATTTCATTTGTCTGCAGCCTCAAATTTCCACGTTTCGTTATGATGCCAAAGGCCACCTACGAAGATTCATGCCTTTTGCGATGCAAGCATGACGGCATACGGCGTTTGCGTTTACGTTCGCTCTGAACTTCACGGAATATTCTCATCCCATTTACTTTGCGCAAAAATCAGAGTCGTCCCTTTGAAAACGCTGACAATCCCAACATTGCCCAAAGCCTGCAATTTGACTGCACATACCACTGTTGGTCTGACTCAACTATAACGCTTGCATGGATTCGCGAAGCCCCATCTAACTTTAACGTATTCGTCTCCAACAGGGTTTCTCAAATACAGGAACGCACAAAGGAATGACTTGGCATCACGTTCCTTCCCAGATGAACCCGGCTGACATTTTTATCACGCGGATGTACCCCATTGGAACTTTTGGATTTGCATCTCTGGCAAAAAGGACCTAGTTTTCTGAGTGCTTCTAGCTCAAACTGCCTGAAGCTATTAATCTTCCCGTTGAGCTGCCCGACCGTCGCCAGAAAACATTCATAGCTTGTTCCACTCAGTTTATCATCCGAGTAAATTCCAAATTTTGGAAGGCTTAAGCGCACATTTGCCTACGTGCATCGATTTTTTCATGCTAAGGCAGAAGGAGTTGCCTCGTCCATAAAAATTGGTAAAAACATCCAAATGGTTCATTTCTCGGCAGATTATCTGGCGCTTGAGCTCAGGGCAAGCCGCTTTCCAATAAGAGCGAGCTTCGATCGTTGCTGCCCATATTGGACTCCCAAGTTGATGCGCGTACGAAAAAGGCTCCAAAATTCTGATCTGGACTTCGAGCTAAACACCCATTGCTGCTATCATGAAAAAATATCCAAGAAAAAAAATAAAAACTGTTTTTTTCTTTAAAAACCGTCTTTAGTTAGCTCTAAGAGTTGTCCCATATTTTTTTTGAAAAGTTTTCGTGAAAATGATTAGAATTTGTCTTTGGATCATTTAATCCGATGATCCCGTTCAAAAGTTATGATTTTTTTATATTTCAAGTCTTTCTCATTATCTTGAGAACTATCGACTGTGGGGGAAAACCATTTAAAGGTATTCTCATCTATATATAGTCCTTCTATTTGACAACGATTAAAAATTTTTTGGAGACATCAAAAAAATGTACTGAGTTGATATGGAATATCCCATATGTAAAATTCTATTTTACATGTTTAATTGTTTTTCACCATGAGGCCCAATTGCGATCTGATTGCAAAAAATTATAAGTTATTAGGGATATCCTAATGTAAAATATAGGAAATAAACTGGAGGTGTGAAAAAGATTATCACCGCGAAAAATTATTTGAAAAATTTAATCATCATTTTTGGACCAAAGTTTTAGTAATAAAATCTTCAAAAATTTTTAGAATTGTATTTTGGACACTTAGGAACATATATTTAACCCATCAAAATCGGTCAAGCGGTTCTTAAGAAAAAACTGTTTTCTGTTTAACTTTCAGCCTCATAACTCCCGTCCAATTGCGATTAGGAGACTACAATTTTGGGATAGTGAGTTTCTTATAGATTTTTATCAAACTTTTAAATTTGGTGCTGATAACTGCGGGAGCAGTCGGAACCGGAACTGGATCGAATGACGGACGGACGGAAGATTGAGATCATCAAAACCAGGGTCATCAAATTCAATTTAATGTCAAAAATTACCATATTTTCATCTCTATTTCATACACACATAACAACAATAAACTCTTATTTTTCTATGTAATAAAAGCCATAAGATGAATTGAGAAACATTTGTTTCACTTCGAAATAAAGCAAAAAAAAATCACGACATATTTGAGGATATGTTGTCCGGTTATTGACCAAAAATTGTAGAAAAATTATTAAAAATGAAATTTTGCGATTTTGATGCACAAGATGCTAAATTATTTTGGGTAAGTTTGTTTCGCATATTTTTCTCCCCATTCGATACCTAAAACTTTGTGAAGACAAAAAAAAATTTTCTTTCGGTTTACAAGATAAAGCCGTATCAGAATGAAAAAGTTGTCAAAATCAAGTTTGGCTAAAATATGGATGATAGCATAAAATCGAAAACCCGAACCAATTTGGCAAAAGTAATAATGCAGAGTATCTAGTTTTTTTCGAGTACTTTTAGTGGCGATTCTCAAAAAATTGGTTCAGATGTATTTGCACTATGTTATAATCTGAATAAAAAGAGCTATCTATTTCAATGGTCCATCATCTTAAAAATTGTAATCGGGACTTCAAATTGGTCGGATTGGTGTAAACAGTTTCAGCTTGCTGGTTGTGGGACCCAAAATAACTAGCACTGGGAGTGCGGCAGTAAAGCAGGGGATATATACTTTTCTTTTCAACTTCCTTTTGTTCAATCAATGGGAAGAATTATGCATGCGAAACACCTGCATGCATCATGTCCGGTTGAGTATCTCACCCAAATAACTGGCTTCATAAAGGGAAAATGTGATTATTTTAGATGTTTCCACAAAAAGTGTTATGTAGCATTTTTTGCACGCGTGTTGCGTATAATCTTCAACACTTAAATCAGGTTCATCTGAAATGTTCAGTATAAGCTTCCATGAATTCCGCACTAAACAAATTTTTTGGCCCCATTTCGTCTTTTTTCAACACTATATGACCGACAAACGGAACAAAAATCATTTATTTTTGGGCACTTGGAAATTTTCATTTTGAAATTTTGAATGTTTTTCTGCTTTTAAAATAATTGTCACTCTAAATCAGCGATGGAAAAGCCTAATTGCCGCCATCTTTACGGGATCGCAATTGCGACGTTCGCAAAGGAATAAAACAAAACAAAATGCATGTAATTCATGGCGTCAAGTCTCAAAAACAGACGGAAACAAGAACAAAATATGCCGTGTGTGTGTGACCGAGACTTGGGCTGCAGAAGGCGTCTGGAGTCGAGGCTCGTTTTTGATTGATCTTGTTGTTGGAATGCTCCCAAACTGAAATATCGCGCCCACCGCTGCTCTAAATTATTATTGTTTCGTTGCTCAAAACACGAATGATAAACCAAAGACGCAACCATACATCGCGTAAACAAGAAAAAAATTAAATTCAAGTTGACAGCAAACAGCTTTTCAGCGTTCAGCTATATTGACCAAAAATTGTAGAAAAATTGTTAAAAAATTGAATTTTGAGGCACAAGATGCAATTTTTTCGGGTAAGTTTGTTTCGCATATTTTTTCTCCCATTCGATACCTACAACTTTGCTGAAGACTGAAAAAAAATTTCTCTCGGTTTACGAGATATAGCCGTATCAGAATATCGAAAAAGTTGTCTAAATCCAGTTTGAGCAAAAAAATGGATGATAGCATAAAATCGAAACCCGAACCAATTTGGCAAAAGTAATAATGCAGAATTTCTAGTTTTGCAAGTACTTTCAGTGGCAATTCTCAAAAATTGGTTCAGAATCGATGACCGTAAAAATGTTGCGCAGTGTAATGAAAATGATAATGAAGACTCAGATGATGATTTTGAACCACCCACGAGAAGATTGAGATCATCAGAACCAGGGTCATCAAATTCAATTTAATGTCAAAATTACCATATTTTCATCTCTATTTCATACACACATAACAACAATAAACTCTTATTTTCTATGTAATAAAAGCCATAAGATGAATTGAGAAACATTTGTTTCATTCGAAATAAAGCAAAAAAAAAAAAATTACGACATATTTGTGAAAGTGTTGTCGAGTTATTGACCAAAAATTGTAGAAAATTTTTAAAAAATTGAAATTTTTCGATTTTGAGGCACAAGATGCAATTTTTTGGGTAAGTTTGTTTCGCATATTTTTTCTCCCATTCGATACCTAAAACTTTGCTGAAGACAGAAAAAAAAATTTTCTTTCGGTTTACGAGATAAAGCCGTATCAAAATATCGAAAAAGTTGTCAAAATCCAGTTTGAGCAAAATATGGATGATAGCATAAAATCGAAACCCGAACCAATTTGGCAAAAGTAATAATGCAGAATATCTAGTTTTTTCAAGTAATTTTAGTGGCGATTCTCAAAAAATTGGTTCAGATTTTATGTGTTGCACTGTGTTATAATCTGAATATAAAGGATTCAAGGCATATCTATTTCTATGGTCCATCATCTTCAAAATTGGGTACCCAATCTACATCTGCAAATTGGTCGGATTGGTGTAACAGTTTCAGCTTGCTGGGTAGTGCGACCCATCAGGCCGTAGCACTGGGTGTGGCAGTAAAAGCAGGGATATATACTTTTCTTTTCAACTTCCTTTTGTTCAATCAATGGGAAGAATTATGCATGCGAAACACCTGGATGCATCATGTCCAGTTGAGTCTCTCACCCAAATAACTGGCTTCATAAAGGGAAAATGTGCTTATTTTAGATGTTTCTAATCCAAAAGTGTTAGTAGCATTTTTGCACACGGTGTTTGGCGTATAATCTTCAGCACTTAAATCAGGTTCATCGAAATGTTCAGTATAAGTATCCATGAATTTCGCAGTAAACAAATTTTTTGGCTCCTTTTCGTCTTTTTTCAACACTTTATGACGACAAACGGAACAAAAATCATTTATTTTTGGGCACTTGGTAATTTTCATTTTGAAATTTTGAATGTTTTTCTGCTTTTAAAATAATTGTCACTCTAAATCTGCGATGGAAAAGCCCAATTGCCGCCATCTTTACGGGATCGCAATTGCGACGTTCGCAAAGGAATAAAACAAAACAAAATGCATGTAATTCATGGCGTCAAGTCTCAAAAACAGACGGAAACAAGAACAAAATATATGCAGTGTGTGTGTGACCGAGACTTGGGCTGCAGAAGGCGTCTGGAGTGAGGGCTCGTTTTTGATTGATCTTGTTGTTGGAATGCTCCCAAACTGAAATATCGCGCCCACCGCTGCTCTAAATTATTGTCTCGTTGCACCAAACACGAATGATAAACCAAAGACGCAACCATACATCGCGTAAACAAGAAAAAAAAATTAAATTCAAGTTGACAGCAAAACAGATTTTCAGCGTTCAGCTATATTGACCAAAAATTGTAGACAAATTGTTAAAAAATTGACATTTTTGCGATTTTGAGGCACAAGATGCAATTGCTTCGGGTAAGTTTGTTTCGCATATTTTTTCTCCCATTCGATACCTACAACTTTGCTGACGACTGAAAAAAATTTTCTCTCGGTTTACGAGATATAGCCGTATCAGAATATCGAAAAGTTGTCTAAATCAGTTTGAGCAAAAAAATGGATGATAGCATAAAATCGAAACCCGAACCAATTTGGCAAAAGTAATAATGCAGAATTTCTAGTTTTTGCAAGTACTTTCAGTGGCGATTCTCTAAAATTGGTTCAGAATCGATGACCGTAAAAATGTTGCGCAGTGTAATGAAAATGATAATGAAGACTCAGATGATGATTTTTGAACCACCCACGAGAAGATTGAGATCATCAGAACCAGGGTCATCAAATTCAATTTAATGTCAAAAATTACCATATTTTCATCTCTATTTCATACACAATAACAACAATAAACTCTTATTTTCTATGTAATAAAAGCCATAAGATGAATTGAGAAACATTTGTTTCATTCGAAATAAAGCAAAAAAAAAAAATTACGACATATTTGTGAAAGTGTTGTCGAGTTATTGACCAAAAATTTTAGAAAATTTTTAAAAAATTGAAATTTTTGCGATTTTGAGGCACAAGATGCAATTTTTTTTGAGTAAGTTGTTGCGCATATTTTTTTCTCCCAGTTCGATACCTAAAACTTTGCTGAAGACAGAAAAAAAAATTTTCTTTCGGTTTACGAGATAAAGCCGTATCAAAATATCGAAAAAGTTGTCAAAATCCAGTTTGAGCAAAAATATGGATGATAGCATAAATCGAAACCCGAACCAATTTGGCAAAAGTAATAATGCAGAATATCTAGTTTTTTCAAGTAATTTTAGTGGCGATTCTCAAAAATTGGTTCCAGATTTTATGTGTTGCACTGTGTTATAATCTGAATATAAAGGATTCAAGGCATATCTATTTCTATGGTCCATCATCTTCAAAATTGGGTACCCAATCTACATCGTGCAAATTGGTCGGATTGGTGTAAACAGTTTCAGCTTGCTGGGTAGAGCGACCCATCAGGCCGTAGCACTGGGTGTGCGGCAGTAAAAGCAGGGATATATACTTTTCTTTTCAACTTCCTTTTGTTCAATCAATGGGAAGAATTATGCATGCGAAACACCTGGATGCATCATGTCCGGTTGAGTCTCTCACCCAAATAACTGGCTTCATAAAAGGAAAAATGTGCTTATTTTAGATGTTTCCAATCCAAAAGTGTTATGTAGCATTTTTTGCACACGGTGTTTGGCGTATAATCTAGTACTTAAATCAGGTTCATCGAAATGTTCAGTATAAGTTTCCATGAATTTCGCACTAAACAAATTTTTGGCTCCTTTCGTCTTTCAACACTTTATGACGACAAACGGAACAAAAATTATTTATTTTGGGGCACTTGGTAATTTTCATTTTGAAATTTTGAATGTTTTTCTGCTTTTAAAATAATTGTCACTCTAAATCAGCGATGGAAAAGCCAATTGCCGCCATCTTTACGGGATCGCAATTGCGACGTTCGCAAAGGAATAAAAACAAAAACAAAATGCATGTAATTCATGGCGTCAAGTCTCAAAAAACAGACGGAAACAGAACAAAATATATGCCGTGTGTGTGACCGAGACTTGGGCTGCAGAAGGCGTCTGAAGTCGAGGCTCGTTTTTTATTGATCTTGTTGTTGGAATGCTCCCAAACTGAAATATCGCGCCCACCGCTGCTCTAAATTATTATTATCTCGTTGCACCAAACACGAATGATAAACCAAAGACGCAACCATACATCGCGTAAACAAGAAAAAAAATTAAATTCAAGTTGACAGCAAACAGATTTTCAGCGTTCAGCTATATTGACCAAAAATTGTAGACAAATTGTTAAAAAAATTGACATTTTTTGCGATTTTGAGGCACAAGATGCTATTGCTTCGGGTAAGTTTGTTTCGCATATTTTTTCTCCCATTCGATACCTACAACTTTGCTGAAGACTGAAAAAAAAATTTTCTCTCGGTTCTTATTTTCTATGTAATAAAAGCCATAAGATGAATTGAGAAACATTTGTTTCATTCGAAATAAAGCAAAAAAAAAATTACGACATATTTGTGAATGTGTTGTCGAGTTATTGACCAAAAAATTGTAGAAAAATTTTTAAAAATTGAAATTTTGCGATTTTGAGGCACAAGATGCAATTTTTTCGGGTAAGTTTGTTTCGCATATTTTTTCTCCCATTCGATACCTAAAACTTTGCTGAAGACAGAAAAAAAAAAATTTTCTTTCGGTTTACGAGATAAAGCCGTATCAAAATATCGAAAAAAGTTGTCAAAATCCAGTTTGAGCAAAAATATGGATGATAGCATAAAATCGAAACCCGAACCAATTTGGCAAAAGTAATAATGCAGAATATCTAGTTTTTTCAAGTAATTTTAGTGGCGATTCTCAAAAATTGGTTCAGATTTTATGTGTTGCACTGTGTTATAATCTGAATATAAAGGATTCAAGGCATATCTATTTCTATGGTCCATCATCTTCAAAATTGGGTACCCAATCTACATCGTGCAAATTGGTCGGATTGGTGTAAACAGTTTCAGCTTGCTGGGTAGTGGGACCCATCAGGCCGTAGCACTGGGAGTGCGGCAGTAAAAGCAGGGATATATACTTTTCTTTTCAACTTCCTTTTGTTCAATCAATGGGAAGAATTATGCATGCGAAACACCTGGATGCATCATGTCCGGTTGAGTATCTCACCCAAATAACTGGCTTCATAAAAGGAAAATGTGATTATTTTAGATGTTTCCAATCCAAAAGTGTTATGTAGCATTTTTTGCACACGGTGTTTGGCGTATAATCTTCAGCACTTAAATCAGGTTCATCGAAATGTTCAGTATAAGCTTCCATGAATTCCGCACTAAACAAATTTTTTGGCCCCATTTCGTGTTTTCAACACTATATGACCACAAACGGAACAAAAATCATTCTATTTTTGGGCTTGGTAATTTTCATTTTGAAATTTTGAATGTTTTTCTGCTTTTAAAATAATTGTCACTCTAAATCAGCGATGGACAAGCCCAATTGCCGCCAACTTTACGGGATCGCAAGTGCGACGTTAAAAAGGAATAAAACAAAACAAAATGCATGTAATTCATGGCGTCAAGTCTCAAAAACAGACGGAAACAAGAACAAAATATATGCAGTGTGTGACCGAGACTTGGGCTGCAGAAGGCGTCTGGAGTCGAGGCTCGTTTTTGATCTTGTTGTTGGAATGCTCCCAAACTGAAATATCGCGCCCACCGCTGTTCTCAATGATTGTCTAGTTGCACCAAAACACGAATGATAAACCAAAGACGCAACCATACATCGCGTAAACAAGAAAAAAATTAAATTCAAGTTGACAGCAAACAGATTTTTCAGCGTTCAGCTATATTGACCAAAAATTGTAGACAAATTGTTAAAAAATTGACATTTTGCGATTTTGAGGCACAAGATGCAATTGCTTCGGGTAAGTTTGTTTCGCATATTTTTCTCCCATTCCGATACCTACAACTTTGCTGACGACAGAAAAAACTAGAGCGTAAGTTGAAGTCTGCCCTGC
The DNA here is from genome assembly GCA_018904225.1 of Lordiphosa mommai. Taxonomy (NCBI): domain Eukaryota; kingdom Metazoa; phylum Arthropoda; class Insecta; order Diptera; family Drosophilidae; genus Lordiphosa; species Lordiphosa mommai. Next base: position 4,704 of record JAEIFT010000065.1, on the reverse strand, counting down.
TCGACTTCGATATACCCGTTACTCAGGGTAAGTTTTTTTTTTAAGAATATTATATTAGATCACAAATTGTGGAAGATATTCATCTGATCGGGAAATGATGTATGGCGGATCGATAGGTAATGATGATTAAAATATATGTCTAGAAGGTCCGAACAATCTATTTCCAAAATTGTGGGAGATATGAGGTATTTTTCAAATTGCGGGGGCGTGAACTTTTCTATCATTCATCTGATCAAGAAATGATGTATGGCGGATCGGTAGGTAATGATGATTAAAATATATGTCTAGAAAGTTTGAACAATCTATTTTCAAAATTGTGGGAGATATGAGGATTTTAAAAATTGCGGGGGCGGGAACTTTTCTAACGTTCATCTGATCACGAAATGATGTATGGCCGATCGATAGGTAATGATGATTAAAGTATATGTCTAGAAGGTTCGAACAATCTATTTTCAAAATTGTGGGAGATATGATGTTTTTTCAAATTGCGGAGGCGGGAGGGGGCGTGCCAAAAATTTGAAACAAACTTGAGCTGCGTGCAGACAATACAAGTCTACACTAAAAAAATGGTAGCTCTAGCTCTTATAGTCTCTGAGATCTAGGTGTTCATACAGACGGACGGACAGACGGACGGACGGACAGACGGACAGACGGACATGTCTATATCGACTCGGCTATTGATGCTGATCAAGAATATATATACTTTATGGGGTCGGAGATGCTTCCTTCTGCCTGTTACATACATTTGCACGAACTTAGTATTCCCTTTTTACTCTACGAGTAACGGGTATAACAATTTTCTCTCGGTTTAGAGATATAGCCGTATCAAAATATCGAAAAAGTTGTCTAAATCCAGTTTGAGCAAAAAAATGGATGATAGCATAAAATCGAAACCCGAACCAATTTGGCAAAAGTAATAATGCAGAATTTCTAGTTTTTGCAAGTACTTTCAGTGGCGATTCTCAAAAATTGGTTCAGAATCGATGACCGTAAAAATGTTGCGCAGTGTAATGAAAATGATAATGAAGACTCAGATGATGATTTTGAACCACCCACGAGAAGATTGAGATCATCAGAACCAGGGTCATCAAATTCAATTTAATGTCAAAAATTACCATATTTTCATCTCTATTTCATACACACATAACAACAATAAACTCTTATTTTCTATGTAATAAAAGCCATAAGATGAATTGAGAAACATTTGTTCATTCGAAATAAAGCAAAAAAAAAAATTACGACATATTTGTGAAAGTGTTGTCGAGTTATTGACTAAAAATTGTAGAAAATTTTTAAAAAATTGAAATTTTGCGATTTTGAGGCACAAGATGCAATTTTTTGGGTAAGTTTTGTTTCGCATATTTTTCTCCCATTCGATACCTAAAACTTTGCTGAAGACAGGAAAAAAAAATTTCTTTCGGTTTACGAGATAAAGCCGTATCAAAATATCGAAAAAGTTGTCAAAATCCAGTTTGAGCAAAAATATGGATGATAGCATAAAATCGAAACCCGAACCAATTTGGCAAAAGTAATAATGCAGAATTTCTAGTTTTTGCAAGTACTTTCAGTGGCGATTCTCAAAAATTGGTTCAGAATCGATGATCGTAAAAATGTTGCGCAGTGTTATTAGTACTGAATACCTTTCTTTATAAAATTTAACTTTCCATTGTCCAAGCACTTGTTTTTAAATAGAATTTTAACTTTTCGTTAGACCTTCACTTTCAAGTTGCTCACGCAGCTGCGCACAAATTAGTTTCGTTCTCTGACTTTTGCAGCTATTCTTAAATAGACCGATATAGTAAAGCAAAAACAAGAATACATTTTAATAGATCGACATATTATGAGATAGTGCTGACACATTTCGAGCTAAAATTGTGACATTGATTTTTTATTTTTGGCCTATGGGACCGACCACTGTGCGCTGTTGTCGCTACCGCTTTTGTCGCTGTCGCTGCCGCCGCGGCGCGCCGTTATGTTTTTCCAGTTTCCTCGTACGGTCCCACGGTGGTGCCGTTTGGAGGAATGTGCTGATGCATCGCACGTGGCACTTGCGTGACGTAATTTTTCTTGAACATATTACAGTGTAGTGGCCGCTTAGAATAAATTAAATAAGTTCAATTGTTAGGTACAAAATTTACTAGGAACTTTTCAAACCACCCTCGCACTTGTTCGCAACATTACGGTAACTGGCGCCAGCAAACGTGCCAATAGCCAATGAAAAGTTGATCATACGATTGAACCGGTGCTTCTTAGCTAAAAGCTCTGCTTAGAGCACATGCGTTTGGTAGAAGCATTGCATTCTTGGATTCTCTACAGCCATAAATCATTCGACCGAGATCATTAGCTTCGTTCGCACGCAATTAAATTGTTTGGCTGCTTGTACCAAAGATTGTCCTACAACAAGGTCACGTGGAAATTAATATATTTTCTTATTAAATAAAGTAACTAAAATCTATCAACCGCCCAATTATACATACGAGTGTAAAATTAAAAGTGATTTAGTGTTGTGAATTAGTGGAAAAGGTATGTGTATAGATCACTGGAAAGATCAGAAGCTTATATAAGTTAATATTTCAGCCTGGAACACGTGTCCTTGGCGACAATTTATCGTTAGGCTGCGATTCCTATTGGAATTATTGGCCAGGAGAAATTTTCGGAAGACTTCACAGTCACCCTACCACTTTCACATGTGCACTTGCTTGCTTGGCATGGCAGACGAATCTCAGTAGCTGAAGCTGAATTCACACCATTATCATTCACATCGTCTCCTACAACAACACACCTTTTCATCGAAGGAGTCCAATTAATTGTCCAATTAATATTTGGATGATTATTAATGATTGCGTAACTAAAATCTAACCTAAAACATATTGCCTCAGCAAAATACACCAAGTGAACCTTAAAGCTAAAAGGCCTATGCAGCCTATGTAAATGATCATGTGCAGTTAATCCCTCTTCTCTGTTTCCTTTTGTCCAAAAAATTTCAAGTTCATCATAATGAAGTTCTAGTCTGGACCAAACGTCATTATGATAATCAAAGGGAATTACGTTGTTTGCGAGATCAGCTGCTTATTGCACAGTGGTTCAAATTTTGTTTGAATGAACCTAAATTTATATTTGCCATTTCTTTTATCTTATCAGCCTGCATAATGGGTATTTAATTATTTTTGCTGTAAATTCATATAAAGTTTATTCCTATATTAAGTAAAGTTAAGTTTCGCTATTTTGCTGAACAATATGAGTCTGGTAACCAATGGAGTATAATTCTGTATATATAAACCTAATTATAAATTTCCTTTAATAGCACAACAAGAACATCTACGTCATCTTGGGCCCAACGATTACAGCGATGAATTAACATGCATATTGAAGTTGTGAGTACTAAATATAACCGTTGGTAAATTGTTTCCCTTTTTTTTTGCGGATATATGCATACAGGATTATCTCCCCTGTTTGCTATTATTGACTCTATTGAAATGAAAGAATTCGGCTTACGTAAATTTGTTAGATTTAATCACTTAATGAATATCCTTTTGATTATTTTCTGTTGAATTCTTTCTGCATAAACAAAAAATAAATTTGTATATAAGCCTTATTAAATTTATTAAAAATATGAATTGTTACTTGAAACCTATAATGAAATACTTAAATTGATTTGGTCGTCTGTCTAGTACTCATGCTCAACTCTCACAAAATAACATAAAGGACTAAGGACCTTTTACTATAGGGACAACGTAAAACATTTAGAACGATTGTCTGGTCGGAGTGGGTAAAGACGAGGGGCATATAACATCAAAGTTCCCTCTAACAGGTATTATCTCTCCAGAATTCTTTCCTTTTGACGTGTCGGCGTCTCCGTTTGTGATTTATTCTCAGTGTTTGATTATATATTTATAGTTTTTTTTGTTTTCCAACCCGCGCATTATTTTAAATGTGGCAGCGTAACCCGTACGACTAGGGAAGAAAGAACCCCGACCAATCCGACGAGCTGGACCCGAGCACAGCAAGAATGCGCACTCTCGAACTTAGTCGTACAACGATTTGATATTTTAGCGTTTAACATCGGCTAGAATGACAGTCCTCCGAGCTGTACACTTTCACATTTAAATGGCGCCCAACGTGGGGCCCGAATAGAAGAAGTATCACATTTTTCAAAATTCTAGTAAGTCCCATTTAACTCTTATATTCCATCCATATTTTTTTTCTTTTTCAATTTTTTTTTTTAAACAAGTTATTATGAAGATTCTTGAAAATATAGTAGGAAAGGTCTAGAAACTGTTTTTCGGAATTAGCGATTGCAAGTACTTTTTCTGGATTGATCGACCAAAATAGATCTAGGGTACTAAACTGCGATTACAATTTGAAGATCCAATATAATAGTACGCCTTTGGCTTAAATATTCTTGAAATGCATAGGATTTACAATGTTCTGAATTTCTTTTTAGACGTTGTCCAACAATTCAGATATTTTATTCCAAATCAGTAATAGTCCACTAAATTTACAATAGATGAAAGGATAATGAGATCGATATAATTACCTGTATTTTTTTTGGAGCAAGTTAAGTATGAGGAAAAGACAGACTATAACCTATGTATGAAATTATTTCAAAAAATATTGTTAAAAAACGACTTTTATATGTGAGTCACACACAGTAACGAAAACTTGTTATCTGTTCTACAAGAGCAAGATCCATTTTGTGCTGTC